>HG993128.1:7130947-7759331 GCA_905231855.2 Eristalis tenax
GGGACGGGGGATCGCACTCAGAGGGTGTCCTCGCCCGGGATGGAGATGTTGAGATGTGTGGACGGGCGACTGCTTAATCGTCTATTACTCAACCAAGCACACATCGAGGCGCGGCGAGAAGTCCTCCACTAATTATTAATATCCTTCCTCGGGAGGCTTGGAACTTTGACTCTTGTGGTTGTGCTGTGCGGCCCAATCTGACGGATTGATTGATGATTTCGTACGTTTCCGGTACCTGTTTGGTTATGTGTGTGCTCGGGAACGCTGCGTGGTGATGAAGGATATTATTTTAAATTTTGATGTGCCTGCGGAAATTGGGGAAATGCCAAGCTATGGGCGGGGAAATTAAAAACGCCCACAGGGTAATTGAAAATATTTCATAAATATCCTTTCAATGGCAATTGCTTGTAATTCGATTTACGGCCAAGCAACTGAGCTGAGATCGCTGGGCTGAGTGCATGTGGTGGCCGATTTCTTCGAAACTCCACAAGCTATGCGGTTGATTAGGTACCTATGCCAGAAAACCGGCTAACGACTGATGAGTATTTCTGGCGGCGAAGTGAATATTCCGTGTGTATTCATTGAGAGATGGAATGTGCTCACTTCTTATAGCGAGTCGATTGAATTCGCTGTGGATGGTGGTGTATGGGGTGCACTCGTACCCCAGCCTTTTTCAAAAAATTCCCGCCAATTGCAAAAGGATTTTATTTTTGGCTCAAACAAATGTAATTGAATTTTGATATTGCAGTTTCTTTTGAAATATTGCCAAGTTACTTTGAGGTACGGCGATTGCACACATAACGGTATCACTCACATACCAGGTTACCAGTTAATAATAGCCCATAGAGGGCCTGGGCCTAACTTTTCAGCAACCATTCTTGTTGTGAGTGATATTGTTGTTCCCTCACGAGTGGAAGGGACCAACCGACTCCGAACGGCTAAGTTTGAGAAGCTTTTTACTAGACAGTTGTTACTCTTTGAGCAATGTCAGTGATTCGAAAGAGGTGGAGCCGTGGAAATTATTTTTGGTCGTCCCGGCCGGGTATCGAACCCAGACAGCGAGTTCAAGTTGTGTAGGGGTCGACGCGCGTACCCATCACGGCCACCCACCAGTTAAGGCCTTATTCATTTTGAGCAACACGCTGGGGCATCCTCGGAAAGTGAGCTTCAAACTCCAGATGGTAGCATTTGAGTCATGGACATACTATAGGGTAAGGGTAGGGAACTGGGCTGCTAGAGAATGCACCAGCACACCATGTTGGTTAATTGTTATACCCACAGTCAGACTACTACCACAGCCGTTTATTTGATCCCAAACGGACCAGATTTGAAAACCATATAAAAGCGTATTAACTTAGCTTTGACTTTGATTCGAACCCGAGACCCCACTAAACAAGGGCAGGCACTTTACCAACTGCGCCATCCAGTCGTCTCAGTCAATAGAGTGTGGTTTTTTAAGTCTTCTGTGACATCTGATGTGACAGTTCAGGGTTGTTTTGACGTGAGTTCGGTTTGGAAATTCAACATGACCGGTGTAACGGAGCAAATTGATTTTGAAAGAGATGATTTAATTCGAGAATCTCTAACTAAGGGCATTGGTAACATTGGTCCACATGACCATGATGGCCAAAACTGAGGTGATCAAACCTCTGTGCTTTATTAAAATTTTAAGTTATCCGACTTTAAAAAACAGCCTTTACTTTCAAGGCACGGCTTGTGATGGGGCTTGCGGCCGCACATCATTCGTTGGGTGTACACAGAAATCTCAGACCCGTTACATCCTATGGGGTCTTAATCTCGTGGACGGCAAGCAACAGAAAAATCTATATGAGCACGCCAAAAAAAGGACAAAGTCGGCCGCTGGCTGTACAACGCTTGCTATTAGGAGCACGCCGCAAGCAGGGTTGCACATGATACATCATCTCCTTCCTTTTGGACTTATTTATAAAAGGCAGCGCTGCAAAAAGCGCTCTCAGACTAAGGAAGTCCTCTTTTTGGAAACAAGCCAACTATGGGACATGGTTCCAGTAGACTGTCGGCGCCAACCGACTTTTTATCTCCTCGTAATGACTTTTCCCATTCTCATTCCGACATGGACAAGAGGCTTTCGAACGCCGTTATCAACGTCCATGAGATCGCCCTTTCCATCGACGGACTAAAAATGGACACAGGTACTGGGGCCGAATTCGAGACGGCACAAGCAGGGGTCATTTAGACTCGCCGATATGTGCAGTGTCCTCCAAGCAGAGATTCTGGCTATAGAGAACACAGCCAGTCAAACACAGTCAGATCAGAATGTGTACTCCACAAATGAAGGCACTCACAATGGGCTCTAAGGCCTTCGAGTGGAAGTGATGTTCAGCCATCACACTACCCTTCCATAACCTAACCTCAAGACCGCAAAATTCCTCAACTCTCCCAACTGTTTATCCAACAATGTCTCTGGGAGCTGATAATTTCAGCCGAAATATGCCCCCGTTTTCAGCTTCGACGAGTTGCGCAAGACGAGATCTACATTCTTTCTTTCTAACTTTGTCACGGGGCAGGATGATGATGCTCCTGAGATCGCACTTCAAACTAGGCTTCTTTTGTTTTGGATGATGCTGAATCCACAGAGGTTCTTTTAAATCAAAAAAGGGAAGGGAATTGTGAGTCACGACGCCACGGAGTTTTTCAAGGATATCAAAGAACCATCATGCCACCCGTCACGCCAAATGTCCTGAAGGTCACAGCTAGAAATATAATCGACCACTCCCAACAAGCTTGTGCTTAAAATACCATACTTGCTCAGCAATTGTTCCTGCCGTCATGTTATTAGTTGATGGATCATTCCTGGCACTGAAGTTGCTATTCCACTTCCCATTCGAATGATGGATGAGTCTCAGAACTCAGACTCGACCCCAATCAAATCTCCACATGAATCGACTGACCCGCGTCTTGACATACGTGTCAAAACGAACGCACTGCCAATAGATCCCATCATTTTCCCTCTTTTCAACCTCTTTCTAACCTCAAATTTGTAGCACTTTCAGTGGGTCACTTGGACTAACTCATCAATCATCAAACTTGTTCCAACTTCTAGTTAACCCCATGGCCTCGCTGTCAGTGGCTTGAGAAAATATGGATTTCTTAGCGAGCACTCTGCCTGGCCAGTGGTCTAAATATTAGTGTAACAAGGAGGTGGTTGCCTGGACAGAGTTCAAGATATGGTCACTTCAAGGAGCAACATGGGATACCGGTGGAACTTGTATTTGCACCCCTTTTTGCTCTTTGAGCACCACTGTGGGACCATCTTAAGGTCTGCGATGGTGAAAGGGTTCAGTGGGAAATACAAATTTCATTTCTTTGATGGTTCGGATGGGCTGCGATTGCCGGACATGCATTTTTCCAAGGAATTTGTGTCATGGGGTTGGTGGTGCCAGCTGAAGATTTGTGGAAGACAAAAGGGCATTTTAATGATGGTCAAGAAAGACCTCATGTATTCTTTGGTTCAGGCAGGAACCTGACCTTCTGTTCCTGAATTTGAGGGGTGTCCGAGAGTTTAACAATTATAACAATTAGCTTGCGTTCATCAGTCGTGTGCGTAGTAGTAGCGAGATATAGGGAAATCTGACTCGTCTGTTGCTGGTGCGATCGATGAGTGTGTGATGAATTGTAGAAAGGATCGCTGCTGACGCTAATTTTTGATGACTTTTGCAACGTTTTTGCGTCTGTTGGGAAGTTTTACCAAAGGGTTAGCCCGAACCGAAGCCTGTGAGGATGATCAAGGGAACGCCGGTAGCAGGATCGCAGTCGATGCTGAGGATTTGGAGGAACCATTACTGCAGACTATACAACGGGGACGAGGAACCAGATCCCGCTGGCGGGCACACCGAACCATGCAACCCGAATGAAAGGGACGATGTTGGACAACAATCCCGTCCACCCGTGAAGATAACCATATCTAAACTGAAATCCAACAATGCGGCGGAGCTGACGGCCTAGCGGCCTAACTATGACTAGGACAACAGCATACACCAACTCATCTGTGAAATATGGTCGGAGAAAAGCATGCCAAATGAATGGAACCTCAAAGGAGACCCTCTGAATATCTCTGAGACATCGTCTACAACATATTACCTGCCGTGTGTCAACTACCGGCTCGGTCCATACCAGTGTGGCTTTAGGCCAGAAAAATTCAAATGTTGGAGAAAGCCCAGGAGCACCAGATTGATACCCACAACCTATTCAACGATTTTAAGGCCGCGTATGACAGCATTTATAGAGACGAGCTATCATATAACAGAGCAATGTCTAATTTTGGCATCCTTACGAAACTGGTATGTTTGTGCAGGATGACGATGGAGAATCCAAGCTGCACCATCAAGGTCGGTAAAGACCTAACCAAGGCGACGCGTCGTCACGTGACTTCTTCCACATAATTCTTGGAAGAATTCTTCAAAATTCGCACGCCAACTCCAGAGGAACAATCTATCAGAAGTCCGTCCGTCCAATGACTCGCATATGCCGACGATATTGACATTTCCGGAAAAATGCAGAGTGACATGTGGCGTTAATGGAACTTTTGTGAGTATTGCGACAGAGGTCTCAAATATGGGTTTGACAGTCAATGAGGGCAAGACTACATACAGTAGAAGCTCGAAAATTAGAAAAAATGATTTGGGGAGTTTTAAATTTATTTTTATTTAAACAAAGAAGACCACTATATTAACTACAGTGATGGTCAAGTTTAACGAAGGATAAACGTGCATTGCTCGATATTACGAAATTTTTCGAATTAACGACCACACCTGGAAGTTCGTTATATTCGATCACCACTGTACATTAAAAATTGAGGTTTAACATAGCATCACATAGAATTAACGTAGCATTGTTCTTTTCATCAAAATCCAGCCGTGTCAATGACTCAACCAATTCAGAGTTGCAGGCATTTGAGCGAACTTTTTTAAGTTCTCTGTTGTTACCTCATCCCAAGCTAATTTCAAAAGAGCCAAATCCTTCGTTTGCCTTAGCAACAACCAGCATTGACAACAAGAGTTGTCTCTAGTACAGCTTACACAACCAAATGGCAAATGATCAATAGGAAGACACATCACGGCAATGTTTCCATCATCGCTTTGCATTTCATCATGTATTGTTGTATTGTTAAGCAGAAGGGATACTTTCATCGGTGGATTATGTTCATCCTTAATTTTAGCTTAAATTAAGAATCTTGCATTTCACTTAAGATTGCACAAACCTGCCGAACGAAGGAATAAACAATTTCAACGCTGTCATTCGCGATGACTTAGAAAAATCATTTTGTTTGTAATATTTCGTCTTCTTTGACTTGCAAATAAACAAAATACATGCGTACACGCGACTGGAAAACAGTAGCTTGAGAATTGGAATATATATTTCAGTTCACACAAAATAAAATTGTGTTCGAATTTCCAAACAATTTCAATTTCCACGGGTTATAATGATCGAGCTTTAGCCTGTATATGCTGTCAACAAGAAATGTGTCACACCACACAGTGGCGTAGCGTGGGTTGGGTCCGCCCGAGGCAGATCCAATTCATGCCGCCCCTAGTAATTTGTTCACAGGCTAAAAAACCATTGTATACGGTTTCAACATACACCTACGCACATGTAAGTTGTTGGTTGACTGCTGTTCGGATAGTCAGCGGGCACAGTTAGGCCAGCATAGGCCCATTGTACTACCGCACGCATTTAGGAATACCTATTCCGCAAATTCTCACTCTTATACTGCTCAGTTCAGGCTATCAAAATAATCAGCTCCCAGAAGTCTAAATCTACGGGATTTATGTTTACATAGCCCGTGCCCAATGGTTCCTTCGTCTTCCTCGTCTCTGCAGCTTCTGCAGAAATCGTTGTAGGGGAGGCCTGGTCTAAAAAGACAGCACAATGCATCTATGTCTGTTCAGGAACAGCAGCATTTGTATTTTGAAGGAAGGAAGCTGAAGGTGACACATTTGGAGTATGTTCCCACATTGAGTAATTTCGGCAATTTCCCTCGAAATTAGGATCGAAATTGCGCACAAGAAACCAATTTCAAAATTGCCTCAATTAGATCACTTTCAATGAAGTTGCGTACGAAATTGTGGGTCATCACTGACTCCTGACGAGTTAGAATCGATGGTGGAGGATCGAGTTGCATGGAGATCTCTCGTGCGTAGTTTACCTCCGCTACCCCTTTTAGTGGAGCATGTGGGTCAGAAGATGATGATGATGATGTTGATTGTGTATTAGGTGTTGTTGTTAAGCAACGCAAGGAACGTCAGGCATTCAATGTCCGATTACTAACTGTGAAGCAGTGTTGATGCTGGTAAAATTTGTAAATAAATTCGTTGGAATGAAAAGGGAATTCGTTTTATAAATTTTATATAAAACAAACAATTTTAACCGCTCCAAATTGCCGCCCGGTGTCTGTGCCCCCTCGCTACGCCACTGGTCTGGGACAAAACGTTGCAGAGAACAGAGGTAGTCAAAGACTTTGTGTACCTAGGAACCGCTATCAACTCAGGCGACACCAGACACCAGCGTTGCTTCTGCGGGCTAAGAAAGCAATTGATAAACAAAGCCTTCTCTCGAACAACCAAAGAGATCCCGTATAGGACCTAGTCTTGCTATATGGCGCAGAGCCATGGACTTTGTCAAAAGCAGACGAGATTGATTTGAGAGGAAAATTCTTCTGGTGGTTTTCGGTCCCGACTGCATAGATGGTGAGTGGAGGTATATCCTCCTCCATCTGTACGATCTGTTCAATGTCATCGACTTAGCCAGCAGAGTGAAGATCCAACGATTGAGATGACTGGGGCATGTAGAGCGGATGGAAACCAATGCTCTGGCACGAAAGTCTTCGAATTCACCTCCGAGGGATGGCGCAGTAGAGGAAGACGAGTGGAAAGGGACTACGAGGGCGAAACTGGTGGTAGGGCAGGTTCACCAGCACACTTAGGCCATCTTGGTCCATTGTGATCCCCACAGTCAGACTACTACCACTGATAGACCACTCCAGTAATAGTGCAAATGGCGACTGGACCAGATTTGAAAAGCAGTAAAAGCGTATTAACTTTGCTTCCACTGGGATTCGAACCGTGGACCCCACAAACCAGGGGCAGTCACATAACCAACTTCACCATCCTGTCTCGGTAGACAACGAGCTGTCTGGAAACCCTTGTTGTTTGAGGCCCAGGTCCACCCCGGACAGAGTAAGTAAGTAAATTCAAGGTAACCATAGCTTAGAGAGGTAGTAAGCTTAAACGTGGGCTTCTATTCGACAAAAAATAAGAGTCATCATGCAGGCTTATGTCGAAAGACAGAAATCACTTAAGATCCGAATAGCTGAGTGCTAAGTATTTTTGTCTAGTATATAAGTAGAATGAGTAAATAAAAATGCACACACGCGTTTCTCACACATGATTTCTCTATGAAAATGGTTTTCGCTGATTGGCATTATAAAATATGCTTACGCCAATGGTCAAGAGAAGACGGATGGGAATATCTCTACATGACTGGTTTCTTTTGACAGAAACCACACAGAAATTAGTGGTTTAGAAATTTGTGTTTGCTACAGAAATTCTGTGTGTCACCCACTCCTTGTTAATTTACAACAGCTGAGCTATCACCCTCACCTTACACTCCTCCCAACCCACCCTTCAGAGCTAGTAAAAAACATCAACCTGTATTCGACCATGAAAGACCATCCAAACACAGACTACGCGATAACTAGCAAATGTAGCACTGCCACCTATTAGTCAGCGTCGAAACTAAAAATATGAAAATTCATAATTTCTCTTCTACTTTCAAAGAGAACATTGCATTTGTCTCTTAACACCACATGAGTGATGAACTTGATTGTGAACGAACATATCCAAGAAAAAAATAAATCAACCCCCTTTGTTGATGACACAGCTTGTGGTATACATGGTTCCACAGCATTCTACACCGGTTACTTGGCCAGCAGAGTTTTATTTTTCATATTCTAAGAGAGAGGGAGATAAGAGCGCTTGTGATGTGTCAGTGAATTAAAAGAGTCGGCATTGCAAAAAATCAAATGCTATCAAACATGTTTGATGAGGTTTATTGCAAGTGAAAGAGCAGATGAATTGTGATGGGATAGCAATGTGTTTATTGCCGGGAAATAATATCACGTTGAATTGCAAATGAATTCACTGATTTGGCATTTTGAAGAACTGCATTTGTGAAAAATGCTGTCACAGTTTATGCCAGTTTTAGGTGAGAGTGAGGAAGAAGTGAATGAATGTGGAAGTCATTAGTTGTGTTAACATATTGAGTGAGCCGAGAATTGGCAGTTAAGACAACTTAGTTCAATTCAAAGTGTGTCTCTTTCTCCTCCGTGAATTTTCCCATGAAAATAATCAACATTCAGTCCATAATACGGGCTTTTTCTTTAAGAGATTGAACACACATATAAAGGGTGATTTTTTAAAAGCCATAGGAAAGTTTTTCAAAAAAAAAAAAAAAACGAACACATAAAATTCAGAAAAATGCATGAAATCTTTATTTGAGTCGATAGTACGGTCCATAATTTAATGTTTGAAGATTATTTCATGCAAATGTTGACCATGACTGCACCTCAAATGGTCCATCCGCTTAGTCCAATTTTGGCATACTCCTTCCAACATTTCGGCCGGTATCTCACGAATAAATGCTTCAATGTTGTCTTCCAATGCGTCAATTGAAGCGGGCTTGTCTGTATAGACATGAGCTTTCATATAGCCCCACAAAAAATAGTCTAAAGGCGTTAAATCGCACGATCTAGGCGGCCGATTGACCGGTCCCGAACGTGAAATAAAATGTTCACCGAACTCGCCTCTCAATAAGTGCATTGTTGCTCGTGCTGTGTGGCATGTGGCACCGTCTTGTTGAAACCACATGTCATGCAAGTCAAGCCCTTGCATTTTGGGCAAAAAAAAGTTGGATATCATCTCACAGTAGCGCTCACCATTTACAGTTACGTTACGATTCGCATCATCTTTGAAGAAGTACGGTCCAATGATGCCACCAGCCCATAAACCGCACAAAGCTATGACTTTTTCTGGATGCATTGGTAGCTCTTACAATGCTTCTGGCTGATATTCACTCCAAAATCTACAATTCTGCTTATTTACGTACCCATTGAGCCAAAAATGAGCTTCGTCGCTGAACACGCATTTGATAATAAAATTCAATAATTTGCAAGCGTTGTTCGTTTGTAAGACGATTCATGGTTAAATTATAGACCAAACTGAAGATGTTTGACAGTGAAACAAAACACGAAACGTGCGTCAGCTGTTTAAACCAGTGTTGCCAAAAAGATAATAGCTAAAAAATCACCCATTTGACATCACAACCTTGTCCCCGGACGAATTTGAGGGACTTTTTGAAACTTAATCACGACATTCTCATATTGGACCGTTTGGTTGTCAAACGCTGTCAAAAACGTTAAGGTGTAAGACAGGTCGTTTTATGTGGTCATTGGTACGCTTTACTATGTTGCTTAAAGAGCTCCTTGATGGGTTTCTTTATTATATTTCTGCTTTCATTTTTAATGCCCTTTCGAAACAGAAAAGTACACTACGATATCGATTATCGCAACTAACAAAAACTGGCGTAGTTGCAATTACACTGATAGCTCCCATAGGCGGACAGCGACAGTGGCAGCTCTTTTGTCTGGCTAAGGGACTTGTCCATCCATGGGAATGTATGGAGCATCAATTCAAGATCCACGGTCGTGAGAAATTGTCCTCTCAAGGGGATTGTCCGCTTAAGACAGTTGTTCGTCCATGGGAATGTATGGAGCATCAATTCAAGATCCACGGTCGTGAGAAATTGTCCTCTCAAGGGGATTGTCCGCTTAAGAGAGTTGTCCGTCCATGGGAATGTATGGAGCATCAATTCAAGATCCACGGTCGTGAGAAATTGTCCTCTCAAGGGGATTGTCCACTTAAGAGAGTTGTTCGTCCATGGGAATGTATGGAGCATCAATTCAGAAACCACGGCCGTGAGAAATTGTCCTCTCAAGGGGATTATCCGCTTAAGAGAGTTGTCCGTCCATGAGAATGTATGGAGCATCAATTCAAGATACACGAGAGAGAGTTGTCCGTAATAGGAGCTTTCACTGTATGGAGTTTCTGTTTATTAGAGGAGTTGCGATTACTGTGTCAATAATGACAAACAATTAAAATAAATTAAAAATTAATAGAGAACGTATTGCATGAGTATAGCCAATGCTTTATTTCACTTGTATTGAACATATTTAGTGTACTTAGACTTAACTGCAAAGTTGTTTTCTTCATCTCCTTCATATGACGGGGATTGTCGTGGACCTCCACCAACAATCCTCTCCATCGAACACGATCCATTTCTAGCTGTGTCTAGTTGCAAACGCCTCATGTTGGGCAATGTAAGCAGAATTTAAGCGAAAAAATTAAAGAAAAATTATTCACAACATTCAGCAGGGATTTTAACAACAACAAAAACCATCGAGGTCTCTCTTTGTCATGCTGCATTGCTTCACAGGCCAGGAGGTAAAGATGTCCAAATGCATTTCGTACATTCGACTTTTATCAGTCGACTCTCGATAATTCGGAATTATCGATAGTTCGAAATTTTTGTAATGTCCCTTGAGCTTCGAATTATCGAACGATAATTATCGTCTGGTCTGGTCAACAAAAATTGTTCTTTTTTCTCGGAGATGAAATTTGTGATTCGTTATCGTTGGGGCTTCGAGACTGAGGAAAAATATTTAAAATAGCCAGGTCACTGTGAAAAAGTGTTTGTTTCTGCAATTTTGCGAATTGAACCGATAATTTATTGTAAAATACAGTCGCTTTTTGGAACCATTTGCATTACGTTTACAGGAAGACTTTGGAGTCCCTTTAATAAGCGATCAGCAGCAGTCTGCCAACATTGATGTTCCCAATTTCCCTGGTATCGTTTTTTACTGTGTCGTGGATATTCTCGTTGTGCTCATCGTGTTGCTGCTAGTGATCTGACAAAAGATTATTTGTACCTACAGGTCGAGTACTATGAGAAACGGTATTCAGAATGTCCAACCAGTTAACCAGTTGCCTATTATATAGTCTTTACTAGTTTAATTCATTTAAATCTGAGGCCCAAACTATAATCGACGTAATTGGACTTAAGTCAACATAAGCAATCAGTTCGAATACCTACACAGAAAAGAAAAGTTACCGTGACCATAGCAACCAAATCACTCAGTTTCGTTAAGTTTCGTTCACTTTTGATTATTTCTGCGAGAGCGATTTAAACGGTCACTTAAAGGACAGTCGATGTCATAGCATCCTCGGAAGCAATTATGGTCACGTTGAAATTTGCTGATGCTTCTGTCTACTTTTCGTTCGGTTCTGATAAATTCTGAAAGTTTTCTCAAGTAAAAAGGCGATTGGACATTTTGTCCAATTTCACACAGCGTGCCTGATTCAGTTGCCCCATAAAGTGTACGGGTTCTTCTAATTTGTACTACGGTTCGTTAATTTTTCGTTCAGTTTCGATATTTTTACCACACAAATTTAAATGAATTTGAACCAGAATTTTTTTAAGATTGACAAGTTAAAATGCCCAATTTTTATTTAATTACTGTCGGCTAGAGAGTAGATTGGCCTAGAGTGGCATGGAATTGAAATCTGAAGATACGAGCTGACTAACCGGCATTCCTCTTGTGTGAACCATTCCATGTCCATTTGCTAGAACTGAGACATCAAATCAAAATAAAAACATTTCCTACTACTTAAGGCCAATGAAATTGTTGTCCTTGTTGAGGGATCAAACACTAAAGGGACGCCTGGCTAATTCTAAGCAACAACATGTGCTCGAAGTTCGAATGGTCAATCTCACAACACACTCTTCACATGGAATTTTCTACAAATAGTACGTGGCACACAAAATCTCCCCCTGCGGCACTCGCTTTGAGTTGATATCGAAAGCCTACTCCAAATTGAAAGCCTCCAAATGTCCACATCCGACACAAGGCCCGGTCTTACCATAGAGCCACACCGGCCAAGGAAGTCCCTAGCACCCTGAAGTACCTCCGATAAGTACAAAGATCCACTGTATCCCACATCGTTAGTGACTTATTAACCGAAGTGGAACCGACCACAGTCGCAATGCTGATTTGAAAGTGCCCCAATACCCCGTCCACCATCCAGCCACACTTGTATCTCTCATGATTATCCCTCTTCGAGTAGTTCCTCCCTCCGTCAGATACTCCTGCGCGCCTTTGCTTTCTTCTCGCTTCTTTTCCATTAGAAAGCAAGTCTGCGACCAAGAACACAGCAACTTCGTCTGGCATGAGACGCGGTGGTGGATATCAGCGGAGAATCCTTTTCCATACATTTTCCATTTCGAGGATTTTTCTTATGAACATCTGTGCGGGGACGACTTTAATCGGAAAACGAAAATCAGGTGAGCGTAAAACTCACGGTGAAGTGCGTCCATGGAAAAGGGCATAAATAGTGGGCGATGGTGTGGGATCGGCGAGGATGTTAGCTGATAGCAATGGCAACATATTCTTCTTCTTCTTTGGCTTCTGCCACTGGTTCTGGTTCTGGTTCTTCATTTTCTTTACGGTCTCGCGTTGGTCCTTTTTTCTCGACACAAGAAATTCGTGAAATTGAACAAACATGGAGGAGAGCATCCTTTTGAAGATGTGTGTGCGGAGTGGGCGACTCACTCGCTCATCGGCTGAGCTACCACCAGCTCTACAACTATCCATTCCATCCATCCACACACAGTCAAAATATAAATGAAGGTACAAGGACAAGATGTGTTTCACCCGCCATCGCTCGACCGTACCGCGCCGCACCCCTCATAACTCCTTGACGCAGGTGGAATGTTGATATTTACTTTGAGTCTATAAAAAGTTGCCAAAACCCAAGTCGAGGAGTGGAGGGGGAGATGACGTGAAAAAGGACATGGACACACAAGTGGCGGCAGGACCGGGGGGGAGAATTGGAAAAAATTAAACGAAGAAATCCCTTATTATCTCTCTAACGATATGTGTTCCATATGTATCCAGTAGTGCGTTCACAAATATTTATTTAAGGACGACTCGTTCGCATCCTTTTTGGTGTGTCCTTCCCCGGTGCTGCTGCTTGGCTGCTCGACTGCTTGGCTGCCTGGCTGCCTGGCTGTCGGGGGGTGTGTGTGCCCTTGGACGTTGTGCGGGCCGTGAATCGAACGGGAATGGGGGAAGAAATCACAAAGGACTCCCCAAGAGATCTCAGACAGAGGACACAGGACTCTCTCTAATAAACCGCAAGCCGATTCTATTTGTGTCCTTCCATCTTGTACTTCCTTAACCACTCTTTAAGTGTTTGTTCTAGCCATTCGTATTTATTCGCCCTGTGTTAGCCCCCAAGGTAGCGGGCGAGAATGCCACACTGGTCCTGTGTACATACACGTGTATGTATGTGCTCCGTACGAGTGGCGTACATCCTGAGCCATAAATATAAAATGCTTTGGTGATTCGTCGGGTGAACGGGCGGCTGGGTGGTGTGTGGATATGTGAGGCCGGCAATGGTCCGGGGACGGGTGATGAACTTTTAGGATTGATTTTGCTAACCAAGGATGTTGATTCGAACAAAAGCTCACTTGTTCCTGTCTTGTTAGTTAGTTTTCGGTCTACTTATTTTATTGCCTTCCAACTCCGTGCTCTGGGCTGGTCCGCGCTGGTGTCTTGCCTTCGCCTCCATCCACCGCCGGCGCTGGGGAGGTGGGTGAAGACAATTTTGCCGTCCGGTTGGAAACTTGTGTTTCCAAGGAATTTCGGTCACCCGCACATTTATTTTTGGGAAAAGCATCTCGACCTGGCATTCATTGCTCCTCGCCGGGGTGTGGGCGTATGGCTGGTCTGGCTGCCTCGATGGATGGATGGTTAGTTGGTTTGGGTGGCACATCGCGCTGTGCCCTTCTCGGTCATTGGTGGCAGCAACGAAGCTGATAGGTTCTTAGGAGTTAAGATAAATCGATGGCAATGAGTGTACCTTCCTGCCCGAGTGCAGGGCGCCGGATGGGGGTGGACGAAGGATGTTAGATTCCAATTATTTCCTATCGGATGTAGATGCCTTTTGAGAATTCAATCAGAGAGACTGACTTTCGAGGGGGGCATTGTGTTGCAGGACACGTTTCGGTCGAATTTGAATGTGTCAACTGTCCCATGGACTTGATGGCGATGGCTTCGATGTTGCCATTAGACGGTATTATGCTGGCATTAGGGACTGTCGTTGAGTTGGATTTGCAATGGAGAGATGTAGTTTTTGGAAATTGGACGGGATGTAAACTATAAGTTATCCTACCCCAGCAGGGGATAGGAATTTTGCACTCGCCTCGGGGGAGGACGCTTCGATTGTTGCGTGTCCTGGTCGAATTGTTCATTTCAAAGGAAACTGTGGGAAGAAACGTGTCTTTGCTTTGAAGTTGTGATACCATTTTTGTACGATTGCCGAGTGGAACTTCTCAAAGGCTACTTTGTACAGGATGTCGACAGCCAGTGCTACGCAAAAACTGCACGAATGTCTTCTGGACAGATTTCCAACTCTGAGTTCCGCTTGTAAGTTTCAAGAAGAAGAGACCAACTCAGTTTGCAAAATTCTTATCATCCCAGAAGGATTACGAGCCGTTGATAGATTCGATGGGGAAGCTTCAGGTCTGCTCAAGTGATTGCTGAGAAAAGACATTTAAGGGAAGGCAGAGAGAAGGAAGCAATCGTTTGTGCTGTCCAATGGTGTAGTGGAAGAAAGTCTTGGCGAATGGAGGAGTCAATGTTCAGCTCTGCAAGTGGATCGTGAGGAGACCCTAGGGGACGTAGGACCTGAGTCAGATGAACGCCGGGTCACCACATCCTTGGAGACAAGGGACTGACAAGATTGTAAGTTCGCTGGATGGAGTTGCTTATACAGTTGTCGCATAAGAGGACGATGTCATCACCTTGGTGGCTGGGAAAGCGACGACAAGGTAGGATCTTAGTCATGGACTAATTTTTGTTATCAAGTGGACGACATGGAGGTGGTGTTGTGGCTTCGCACTCTAGCCTACTTAGCCTACGCTGAATTCCTGGTACGAGCAAAATAATTTTCGCGGCCCCGCCTCAATACTCAAAGAGTGTATGTGAGAGAGTGACAATACTCCAAGAGTGTAAATGTCTTCAAATAGGCAGTTTTTAGTCGGCATAAAACTGTAGGTCCCTACCACTTGCGATAGAACAATAGCACGCACAACACGAGTGCTTGCTGAGAAGCTAGGTGCCCTGGCCCTCTACAGTCTGCAGCACCACCCATATTATATCATTAAGTAGACGGGCTTGAATATAGCCTCCGTAAGTAACTCAAGGGGATTCAACAACGGGAGATAGATCCTCAATGGGCGGCCAATTTCATCAAGAAAGATTCAGAGCGTAGACGGTTGTTGGGGCAGCAAAGACGGTTAGTTAATCTAAACACTGCTTCAACGGCACAGACGCTATGTGCGGCGTAACAGGAGATGACTTTCTCTGATAAAAGTCGTAATGATGTGCGCACTTCAGTAGGAGTCCTTGCTAAACATTTTGCAACCACGCATTCCTCACAGCAACTAGGTCAGGAGTTGCAGAGACGAAAGAAAGTAGGCTCACTACGCCACGGTCTCTGCTATATCTCGGCTCCAGCGAGGTGTTTTCAATGCCAGGGCATACACTTCTGCGATCTGAATAAGAACGATAAGAAAAAATTACAGAACATTGAGAAAGCACTGTATACGCCTCATTTTCTTATCCATCACGTGTCCAGTTAAATATTACGCACATCAAGTATTTAATTAAGTATAAATCTGCACAAATTGCTCTTCAAACGAGTTCAGTTCGATCAATCATTCCCCGCAAACACATACCTCCCTAATCCTCTATTCATATTTTTACACATTCAAATGTCCCTTAAATGTCACAAAGAAAAGGACAGAAAATCCCCTAGAAACAACCCTCCAGAACAGCCTGTCTACCAAGCCATCGAAAACAGAAATATGAATCCACGCATGTGTGCGAGATTCCTTGCTGCCATTCAACCCATTTCATCCCCTAAGTCACGTTGTTAGGTACAAACTCGTACTTACCTGAATCGGTTTCGGGTTGGTCGGACGAAGCTGGGAGTAGAAAGAGGCGAGGCCACAATTATTGTGTCGTTTAATATTTGAAGGTTGGTACTGCCACTCGATTTGAGTGAATCTGCGACTGTGTCGCAAATGATACTCGCTCTTGAACGATTTTCAGAATGTGTTCTGAGTCTGATGTGTTTCGTGCGTTAGATCTGGCTTAAATGAATTTGATGCCATAATTTGTAATTAGAACCCAGTAAAAGAATCCATCAAGTTTAGATTTTTCACTTCATTTTAATTCATTTTTATTCCCTAAAAATTTCATAACAAGCTTACTTGCTAGACACAAGTGCTTACAACTAGTTGGACGATCATAGTTTAGGTCTAGCTAACTGGCCCTCAGCGGGCACTCTAAGCTAAACTTAATCTTTCTACTTAACCTAACAACGTACATAATTAATCATCATTTTATTTTTGCTAATTCTATACATATGTTTACAGCTCACTAACTACCTCACAATTATCCTAAGACTAAGATACCGCTTTGAGACACGGACCGACTACTCCCCAAGATGTAATCTGAACTACACTTACTACCGGGGTCTAAAGGGTTCGAGGATGGTAGTGTTGTGTTACTCATACAAGATGCTCTACAAATGTCCCAGACTTCACTACGGAAATGCCCAACACCTCAAAAACAATATTTGCCACACAAACGTTAATTTCTCCCTCTGGGTAGACGAAGTATCGGCAAAAATCAAAATGTGCTCTGATTCATTGACTACAGCTGTCATATTGATGTTTAGTTGAGACATTTTCGTCTCCATTGTCATTTATGGGACACTTGCAGGACAATTGTATGGAATTGTGTAAGAGAAGCAAAGAACATGTATTGCACATTTAACTGGCAATAATTAATCGCGTTTTATAAAAAAACTGCCAAAATTATTACAATTTTTTTATCATTTTTTAATCACTCACTGACATTTGTGAAAACACTTTTAACGCCATCCAAATTACGACATATGGACGTCATTCTTATGTGACAAATTTTACACCTCAGATGATGTGGGACATTGCACCACTTCACTTTCTGAAATGAGAGCCTCATACAAGCTCATTACAAATACGTGTCCTGCTCAACACTAGAGGATGGAGTTCTCTCGCTCCCCAGCCACCACATTCACATCCCGCCTTGATACCGCCGCTCCGTACTGTACCAGAGCAATCCTTCCTCCGAACACGGACACTTCTATATTTCGGACACCTTTCATTTATTATGCTTTCTGCAAAGGAAAAGATCCATCTGAAAGGTTTTGCTACTCCGGCCACTACCGAAACTTTATGCGACCGGACTAGCGAGGCTGTACTGTATACATTGGCTTAAAATTATTTCTGAAAATTCAGTAAAACGGACACACTGAAGCACGGAAAGCTCCCATGGGCGGACAGTGACGGTCGCAGCCCTTTTGTCCGTCTAAGGGAGTTGTCCGTCCTGAAAAAAATCATTTCATATGCAGTCCATGAAACTAAACACAGCTGCAGAAATGAAATCCGTTATCCATTTAAGTAGAGACAAAGATTTGATGGCAAGTTCATCACACACTTTATTCTGTTATATTGTCTTCGCAAACCATGCAAAATAAATAACTACTGGTTTTTTTTATATTTTGTTTTTTTTTTATGCTTACCAAATTGCAGCTGATGTCCGCGTCCGGATTAGGGAGTGTCCGCTAAAGCGAATGCAAAATGTATGGCATTTCACTTGAAGATCCATGGTCGAGAAAAAAATGTCCGCTCTAGAGGATTTTCCGCTAAGAGAGTTGTCCGTAATAGGAGCTGTCACTATGCTTATGCTATGTTTCCACAGGTCCGGATGAACATTTCCAGAAACCTCAATTGGTCGTTCCCCGTTCCCGTTTATAATTTGCGTGCTCACCAGGGGTTATCAATACCCTTAAGTGCCCGGGGTCAAGACATAGCACGGTCCGAAGGTATAGAGGGAGAAAGGGAGAGGAGGTACCTGTGCACTTTGAGTTTGAAGTGGTTTCATTCTCAATTTTGAAGTCACTCGCTCTCAATTGAACAACACCAGAAAATAGAGAGAGATAAAATAAGAAAATGAACACCAAAATGAAAAAAAAAAATAAACTGAAGTTCTTGCTGTAGGCTTGTTCGGCTTGCCAACCTCTCATGGACTGATAAATTCAAGGGGGCTGCAATGAGGTTAATCAGAAACGGCGAGGTTTCCAGACCCTGGAAACGTATGACAGAGCCTGGTAGGTTCGGAGAAAATTGATAAAACTTCGCGGTTACGTCGGATGGGAACGCTCAATGCATTGATTTTTTTTAATCTTTATTTAAAATTTTTTACAAAAATAAACGATCAATTAATATGCAATGAATTTGTCTAAGATATAGCTTTGCACAATCTGTTGCCATATGGCAAGTGGCGAATGTGCATTTACTTCTCCATACTGCTGCTATATTATTGAAGAGGCAAACACTGCATAACACTGCTTTGATTTCCCTCTGCTTCCCTGTTAACCGAGTACACCAAACGCACCGAATTCAAAGGAAGTGAACGAAATAACGCTTTTGAAATATTTGGTATAAAAACGCCGAAATGTGTATTGACTTAAAAAAAAGAAGACCGTAACGTATTAAAAAAAATTAAAATTATAAAAATATTGTTTATTTTCTCTTAAGCAAGCTTTCGGATCATAATCACGGCCTCCACACATCGTGTCATTTTTCTGTAAACGATTAATTTCATAATGAGTTGAAATATGTGTACACCGAGAGCAACACAGTTCAGTGCAACCGAGAAGACTCAATTAAATGTCCGATCAGCAGTGAGTGAAGTATTCACTCAATAATCAAGTTTGTGAGAGATGTGAGTGCAATAAATAAGGTACACTACAGCCTCACTAGCTTGGACACTCGCTAGTCCGGACACTATTACTTTTCGCACAGTTTCAAAATGTTGCCTCTAGTATCCGGACAGATTATTCAATTCATACATGTGTTATAATTTCACGTGCTTTTCACGGGAACCTATTTTGCAAGTTCATATATGGTGATTTTTCTTCTGATTTTCGCATCCCACGGAAGTTTTTTTTTTAAAGAACTGGACGTATTTTGTGGGAGCCACACATCCGTACTGAACGTTTTCTGAAAGAGTGTAACCCTAATTATTTCACGTTTACCATGTCTTCTGGAAAGAAAAGAAACGTAATTACGTTACTTAACTTTGACACTTTCTGAGAAATGCAATCTAGCCTATCAATGAGGCAAGTACTAGTATTCGACACAAGAAGTAACAAGACATTCGTCTTAAAAATAGGTGTCCGTTTCCAGCTGCTCACTTAGTTTTTGTTTTTCTCTATAGTCTGGACATTCTGCTATTCCGGACATAGCCGAAATTTTATGTGACAGCGAGGCTGTACTGCACTTCAAATATTTAAACTGGTTTCAAGACATTCTTTGCAAACAGTACCGGGCTTAAAGAGAAAAAAATTGTGAGAAAAAAAAATGAAAATTGTATCTATATCAGAAATGAGTTATCATAGAGGCGCCCTATTTCTACCCCTCTTCCCCTTAAAATGTTTGACAACCATTTTTTATATCGTTTTCTTAAGCCAGGCACAGAATGGCATTTACATTACTTCATGAATAACTGGCAAAAAGTCTCTGAAATTTGTCGATGGACTAGGGGTCAATCAACTGCGAAGTTGGGCATCTCTATAACACTTCATTTCTGATCTATGACAGCATGACTTTATGCTTATTTTATTCATGTAGAGTCAGCCCTTTTCCCGTGTAGTCATTTAGATCTACTTCCGTGTGATTTGCTTGCCAACGACTACCCCTTACTTACTTCTCAGGAGAGCATTTGAATCTTAGCTAATCCTGGCGTCTATTCTTGACGGTTTAAGGCACGCTATTTATTGGCGCTCATCGAGAGAACGATACCAAGATTAGAACTACACAGCCACTCAATCAATTGCGGCTCCCGCGAAGAGCTCAATGCTCTCAGCCCGCAGCACTGGATTACTCTATGCTCGGTAACTTGCCATGAAAGGGGCCGAAGCCGACACGATCAGAGAGAAAGCAAATAAATGGTGGGACTTTGCAACCACTTGGATGCTGTGACGCAAGTTGATGCGTACAAAAACAGACCAACTCCTTCAGCGCGACAAAAAGTTGCTATCGATGGAAGTTGGGACACTAATCTGGCATAGTTCATCATAAATGAAAAATTTGGACTAAAGAAGGACTTTATATGTGGAAGCTGGATACGGTTCACTATCCCCGCCATTGTTCCAAGACCTCCAAGATCTAACAAGTATCCATCAACACCTCTTTTCAGATTTAAGAATCCGGGTAGCCGAACTACACACAGATGACTGGTATGGAAACGGAGCAAAAGGGATACTATCCCCCAACAAGCATCACAACGGGTCCAGCAGGACCTAAGTGAGACGTGTCTTACACCCGTCCACCCTACCCAACCTAACCTAACCACACTATGCCTAGCTTCTGTTCTGACAACTTTCCTGAACTTCTGAAAAATCCTACCATTGGACTTATTGGGTATAAATTAACGCTAATTATTAAAAAATGAATACCGAACATCAGCAAATTCCAAACAAACCAACAACAAATGTGATTGTCGAAGAAGCAAAGACCAGACGGCTCCAAATGTGAACACGTCATCCCGTAAACGAAAGATTCCCAATCAATTAGTGCCCCATAGCTCGGAGTTGAACATAGATATCAGATAAGCAAGCAACACTTGACTTGGGTAAACTTCTCATCGTCAACAGCAAACATTTCTAAAGTCACGCCAATTAAGCGCACAGGTTATCCCCTGAAATCGTCCACTTCGCCCTACAATCACTCTCAGTGATGAGACTTCCCACACCTCGTCTACTCCGTGACAAAACTGCTCCCGTTGCAAAATAATTTCAAAATAACCTCTAGCGCATTTATTGCTTTCGCAACGCCTCCATACCCATCCATCCATCCATCCAGACCCACACGAGATGGGGTGGCTGCGCGACCCGACGCGATTCAAATGAATAGCAGCCAGCACATGTGAGCCGTTAAAGGATTCAGCAGAAAACAAAAAATTTCACGCAAATTTATTTAAGGTCATCATGCAGCCCATCCCCTGGCGCGCTCCCAGACCTCTTTCAGTGCAGACACAGACGCCGGGCATAATTTAAAGTGCATCTCAGTTGGATAAGTAAACATTCGAATTATGTGTCCTGCGTAACAGCAGGATGCCCGTCCGCAAAACATGCCCTTCCACGGTTCGGGCACAATAATTCATTCAATATCTGGTGTCCTTGTCTGCGGCATGCACGGCGACACGACGCGCCAATCGAAAGGTAAAATATTGATCGAAACAGAATCGATTTGAAAATCGAATGCGAGCAAAACAGAAGCGTTTTCTTTTTTTTTTTTAATTTTATAACGGCGTCGATGGGTAATGGCATGACAGGGTTAAAAATTTGCAAAAAAAGAAGGGTGGTCGCACCCTTTTTTTGCAGCGCTCGCTCCGTAGTGTCAAAGCATGTCCTCGGCGGAGAGTCAACTGCAACTTTGGGAATTGTTTGGATTTTGATTTATTTGCTGGTGTGCTCCAGATATCTGTCCGCGTTATCCTGTATTATCCTCGATTTTTGGTTTTGTTAACCCCTTTCATTGGCACTCGGAATCAATCTAATCCGGCGAATGTGTGCGCATTGGTGTCCTCGACGATTCGCTGTGCTGAGGTGCACTGAACGGCATTCACGCATCGCCGACTGTCCTGTCGACGTGTGTGGCCACGGAGGGAGAACGAGTGAAAAATTGAATATCCTTAAAAAGTAATTCCAGTTCATGGCCTTGTTAATGGCGGCTCCGGCGGTGGCGGTGGCGATCCTTTTCCGTATCTACAATTTAAGGATAATAAAAGCATGTGGTATGTATCCATCAAGCAGGTCCCCTGGGCGGCATTTGCCACCCCATTCTCAGATAGTAATATACGATGAAGATCTACCTTCATCTTCTGCTTCGGTCGTGCGATTCTTTTCCTGTCTCCTGTTGTTTTGTTTTGTGTGTGTGTGTGCTGCTGGCCCGTCCCGGCCTGGTCGGTCGTTTGACTAACCACTTGGATTTCCCTGGGCACATGGACCGCTGTTTGGGGCAGGCGCGGGCGGCATTAACTTGCTGGCCGTATTTTCTTCGGAATTACTGTTCCAGATCCGGTCTTGTTGTTCGAGATATGGTGACGTGTGCGTGTGCACGACTCGGAGGGCTTTGGAGCTCGACAATCAATGATTTTATGAGTGTGCGTTAATAAAACGTAAAGGTAAGTGGGAGCATTGAAATTTTGGGACTTGGATCCAGGTTTATGTGGTGTTCCTGGGAAACTACTGGCATGTGTGTGCGTGGGGGATATGTCAGGTCAGTTTCTGGAGTAGGGGACCAAGCCTATGGCTGAACCAAGTCTTGGGAATCTTTTTAGTGAAATGGGCTGGCTTTTGTTTGTGTTGACTATGCTTGACTTTTTATATTGTAACGCCAAGAGGACGCATTAAACTCCTGTATATGATGGGTGGGAAACAAACTTAAATTACTGCCTCAGGGCATGATATGATATCAGCCATCAGTTGTGTAGGTGTCTAACACAATGGGCCTATACTTGGCCTAAGTGTGTCGGTTCTGCTTTCCGCTGCAGTCAGCCACTTCGACCTACGAAGCTGTCCATTGTAACTCGTACAGCTGCAGCGATGCAGCGGAATGAGGACTTTTGGTACACTCTCTTGCACCTGAAAATATCATATATTGCTGGAGCCAGGCTACCGCGGGCCCTAGACCTCCAGTTCCAACACCATCAAGAAACTAGAAGCATACTTTGCTTATTACTTTACTACTACAAACCATCACAGCGTATAATAATAATATGGGTGGTTCCACAGTCCAAGGTGGACCTGGGCCTAGCTTCAGCCGCAACAACTCGTGATGTGCGTGAGTGTGGGGTCTCTCACGAGTGGAGGCGGCCTACAGTCTTGTGCCATCGATACCAAATGGCCAAGTTTGAGAAACTTTTTTTTAAACGGGAGTAACTCCTTGTCAGGGACTGAATCCAGAACTAAGAAAGGACAGGATTAGACTTACCTACCCACTACGCCACGGCGGCCACCGTCACGTACGAGAGCATGGTCACACGAGCACTCATCGTTTAGACGAACGACTGAACGCTTATTGAGATTTCGGTGAAAGCCAGCGGAGATCAGTGAGTTCAAGAAAGATTTAGAAAATCCAGGCAGATTTATTTTAGCCTCCGAACGCAGAAGCTTGAGAAGGTTTTTCTAGACAGACATGCTCTTAGTCCGTGATTTGAAAGAGGTGGTGGTCTGAAGTATGGAAGTTGGCACTTTCGGGGACTGAAGTTGGCATACCCGACGTAGGTGTCAACGCACCAACCAACAACACCACGACGACCCACGGTTTCACAGTGAAAAATTGTTTCATTTCTGTAGTTTCACCAATTTATCGTCGTCGGAGTGCAGTGGTAAATTATGCGAGACGTCAGCCAAACCAATAAACAAATTGCAATGGCAAGGTTTCTTAGTCTAATGTGGCAGAGAGAAATATCGTTAATTCGTGTAAGCAGTGAATACAGTCTGTGTGATGATGATTGAAAGAAAAAATTAACAAATAATAATCCATATAAGAATTCACCTATATGTATAACACAGCCAATGTTGACTGTCCTGAATGCAAGCCCACCTGCAGTCCCCCTTCAAACTAAGCCACCCCAGGCAAATTGTCCTGTGTAGCGGACTGACTGATCAGCATGAAAAACACTTTAGAAAAGAATACGTTGTGAGGGTCTTACTCGTTGAATCGTCACAGATGGGTCGAATATGGTGTGGGGGCTGGTGTCTATTCCAAGGATCTGAACATCCGAACAGCTTTCCCTCGATTTAAGAATCGCTGTCATGGCCAAAAAGCAAAAATCTGTTCCGATAACCAGGCTGCGATCAAATCTCTGGACTCGAAGACTTCCCTTCTCTTAACGAAATGGCCAAGTATTTCAACATCCATCTTATATGGGGCCAGGGCACTGTGACATTCCAGAGAATTGCGAAGCGGATGAACTCGATAGAAAGGGTTCCAATTCTGCACTCTGTCCTGGTGGAGACCATGCCTATCGGTACTATAAAACATCTGCTAAAGCTAGAAACGCTTGCTCAATGAAACCGCGGATGGACATCAGGCTCAGGATGCCTCATTACCAAACAACTCTGGCCTACTCTGGATCGATCCCAAACGATCGCTTAGCAACTGAAGTTGTTGTTCTCTTGAATATCGACCTATTGCGATGTCAGCATTTCCCTCGGAACTCTTCGAACATCCATTGATGGCTGTTACACGAGGGATCTCACCCTGGGAATTTTCCAATTCCCCCAGAGATTACTTACATCGGGTTGTGTGTCCGTGTGTCCATGGTGATCCTTTTCTGTTCGGTTGGCCGAGTGGGTTGGTTCATCAAGCATCAAGCACACGAGACTCACACAGACCAATATGTCGCGATTAATTCCTCCAAATCTGAGCTAAGATTAGGCTGTTTTCACAACTGGCAACTTTTTGAGCGAGATTTTTTCAAATTCCCTTTTGTGATCCCAAACTATTTTCAGACTGGGGATTTTTTGTCGTTTTTTCGTGATTGTTTCTTATTCTCTATTCATTTCTGCCCGGATTGGTTCAGAGAGCAGAGAATTATCGTGTGATGACTTCTGAGTGAGATTTTAGACTCTGTTGGCGACTTTGTTAACACAATGGTGGCACCAAAAAAAAAATATATTATTTTTGTGCAATGTATACGCAAAAGGGTTTTATTCCATTCCATATGCGCAAATATCAAAACCCTGTAAGTCCATTCGAACAATCTTCTAAATAAACCGTCATAAAGGTTAGACATCGGCAGGCAATCATCTCTCTCCAAAAAA
The DNA here is from genome assembly GCA_905231855.2 of Eristalis tenax. NCBI lineage: Eukaryota > Metazoa > Arthropoda > Insecta > Diptera > Syrphidae > Eristalis > Eristalis tenax. The sequence goes on from HG993128.1 coordinate 7,156,048, forward strand.
TGACCGAAAAATAAATGTCTTTCCCATAAACTCGGGCATCATCAAATGTCATGTGTTGTATGCAGGGTTGCCGCTATGTGACTTTAGTCACAATTTGTTTTTGAGGCCGCGATATGCCTGGAGGCCATAAAATGACTTAGGCGACTAGTTAAACGAACATTGCTAAATGTAACTTACAGGCCCTCGGGGGGCGCTCTAAGCTAAAGTTTAACTTATGCTATGGCCTTCAACGGCGACTATTTTATATGAAAAATATTTCTTTCACGAAGCACGTCGTTAAGTTTCCCATAAGCAATGAACTCAACACAATTATAAGAAAAATCAACTAAATGACTGCACCGCTCCTAAGCATGATAAAACTTCACAATTAGTGGCGATTTTTGATAATTGCGACTTTTTTTGTCCCGAGACAATCTTTTATGTGACCTTCTCAAATTTTTCAGCGGCAACACTGGTTGTTTGCTTCCGATACATCGTCCGCGCACCAGGCTGTCAACGAACATAAGAATAAATGAATTCGAAGGAAAAAGGAAGAGAGATAATCCCAAGCAAACCCAGAGCACATGTGACACGGGGTAGCCTAGCACGTCTCTAAAAGCTGCCTTGCATGACACAACACACGATCGCCCAGAAAGAAAAAGGAACTTTTCACACACGAGCGGACGGACTGAGGAAAATGAAAAAGCCTTATTTGTTGTACTTATTGTGAGAATTTTTTGTCTGCCAGGACCTTGTCTGCTACGAAACAAATATGCTTCATTATTTTATATGCGAGTGCAACATCTGGGTATTTTATTATGCCTCTTGGTGATAATGGAATATTTTGTTCGATCAGGTCGATCGCAATGTTATGTACACGAAACGGTTCAGCTTTTAAGGGTCTTACAATTTTGTGGTTTGTCCAGACCATACTATTTTGGGAGGCTCCAATCGCAGTTTACATAGATATCGCACGACGAAGGAAAAAAACGGGAGTCATTTTCAGTCGAATGGGATTTACTACTTCATCCATAAGGCATGAAGTTCCTTAAAATGCTTGTAACCTATATTATCCTTGCTCCAATGTGCAGTCAGCGACAGGCGACCTTCGAATTTTTGGAGAACCGCAGGAATCCATTCTCGGACCACTGCCATTTTCATTAAGTGTGAATTAAATTCCTCAAGTACTCTTGTACTGTTCTTGTCACATGTACCCCGTCTCCATCTGACTAAGCCTCCACATCCGCTTTCAGACGAAAAAACTGATGTGGTACGAATGTCCACTTTATCACGACTTCCGAGACGGGCGTTGAATGCGTAACCATCGGGAGATGGTTGGACCAAGTCCAAAAACTCACCTGGTTACGCTGGGCATAACTCCTGATGAGTTAAAGTCGATGGCGGAGGATCGAGTTGCATGGAGATCCCTCGTGCGTGGTTTACCCCCGCGAACCCTTTAGTGGAGCATGCGGGTAAGAAGATGATGAAACTGACGGTTCCATAACCGGGTCTACGAAGCAAGTTTGTGGCCTCATGCTCAGACCTCACCAAACACCCTCAGACTTCATCTATTTAAAATAAATATTTCTGAGCAATCTCACTTGTCTCCTCTTAGTTGGAAAGTGCAAACAAAACTCCAGACTTCTTCTCCAGATCCTAAATTGAATGACAAAAAAGAGAGCATTGCCTCCTGTGAGGATTGAACTCACGACCCCTGGTTTACAAGACCAGTGCTCTGCCACTGAGCTAAAGAGGCTCATACCACTCTCCACCGTCTCCACGATTTCGGTCCGCGGTTGGAGCTAATAATTAATTTGATGGAAGTCGCATGTACATCATCAGTCGAGAGACTGATGAAGAGATAAGGCTAGAAGAAGACGTTCCAACACGAACGTGAACACACTTCTGCTTATCTTCAGAATCTGCTCAAGTGAGGAGTGAAAGCTTAAATCGTTCAATAAAACTCACAAGTGAATCTCCAAAGAAAAACCAAATGCTTCTCATTTGGAAAAACCAGCACGAGCCGGGACGAAGAAGGATGTGGAGAGAAAAAGTCCATAAAAACGGACCCTTCCTCGGCCACTAAAATTCAAATACAGTCAACTTAACACTTATGGGATGATATTCCGTTCGCCATTGCCCAGTGTGTGTAGAGAGAGATAAGAGTCCTGCCAAAGGTGGTTGGTTGGTTGCTGTCGCTTGCTGCTTCGTCCATCCCTCGCAGTGTCCTATATAAACAACACATTCATACATATGTACGTACATCCTTGTTACATATGCATGGATTTGCCCACATTCAGGCAGGACCAACAACTCGCAGAAAATAAAACGAAGTAAAAAACGGACGACGACGATGTAAAAAAAGGACACGGGACACTGTACAATGTACACGGTATGGCATTGCGAACCAACATGACAGGGTATTTACATGTCTTAGAAATTCGACGTCAAGGATGCGAGGAGGACGAGGCACACAAAGAAGGAGTTGGGGTGGAAAAAGGACAAAGGACCGTTGGTAGCCCCACGGATGTTGCGGCATAGCCTGTGGGGGAATGAATATCGAATGAAGACCGAACATAAAAAAGGACTTTGAAGAGGGTCAAATGGAGATAAATGCGACTGTGTGTCGCTCTTTCTTGGGTTTTTCTCGTTCACAATGTTACGGGTCACTTCTGGGACATGAGCCATTTATCGAAGGGGCCACCCGTCTCCACTCGGCTCTCACACACACACACGGTTGCACTCAGCCTCTTTGCATGTGCTGCTGCTGGTCCATCTTTCGGTGCGGCGCGGCGGCATTGCGTACGTGCCTGGCCTGTCTAAGTACTTACAATTAACACTTAACGGTGTTCCATGTGAAACTCGATACTTTTACACCCGCTCTGAGCGAGCTCGTGGAATCGCCGGAATTACTTATGCGAGCAGTTTTCAGGATGACCGGAAGGGTGAGTCTGATTGAAACTCGATATCTCACTCTAAATCAACTGGCGCTGTCGGTTGGTGATTTATTTTTATGGACGTCCTTCCCCGACGCATTTCCAATGAATTAATGTGCCAATCACTCGGGCCGAAGCGCCCGTCAGGAACCACTTACGGTCAAACACAACTCACCCATGACAGTAGCCAAATGTCATGTCGCACAGGAGTAGCCTCCGTGGTCAGTCCTGCTGCGAAGACGGGAGCAAACAGGTCGAGAGTTCCTTGAGAGGAACAATTGCGCAGCATTTGCAACCCCTTAGTGAATGAATGCGATTGAAAGGATGGTCCCTAGGGGTTAAGGAGGAAGTTTTTTTTTTCCTCCACTCTCTCGAAGACGAAGAAGTTGAAAAGTAATTTCACACGTTAACTTCGGGTTCAGGATCACGAGGTTCACCGGCGACACGCAACGAGACGTGCCGTTGCAGTTCGGCTGATGTCGAGGGAGAAGGGGATTCAATTGGGAATGGTTGTGGTCGTTGAGGAAGTGTGTGAAGACAAGTTTTAAGAAAAAAAAACAAAATAGTCTGGAGGTTGGAGATTTCAGCGGAATTTGTCGGTGATTTTTGAGCAAATTAATCTTTCACTGAGGTTGGGTAGATATCAATTAGGCCTCAAGCTGAAACATGGGTTTATTTAAAAAAAAATTTCCCTGGTTTCCCTGTGCTTAGCGGTGTCAGATAACTGTCAACAGAGGGAAGTGTCTGAAGGATTTCTACACGAGGGCAGCTTGGGTACTGGTGCTGTGCTCCATGGTTGCAGCATGACTGGAGAGAGCCCGTTTCTTCTTTATTCTGGCCTTTGGCGAAAGAAAATATTTCTTGAGAAATATTTCTTGGCTGCTATGCTGAATAAGTGTGTCCTGAGAGACCAGCGACCCCAACTACCAGAAAAGTAGTTTTTAAGCCAACACTAGTGATCAAGGGCTACTGGAAGATAGCCGGACTTCTACCTCTCCTGCCCACCCAAACTTTTTGGCCACGTTTTTCTTTTTATAACTTTTGGGTTTGTTTCAGACCACTCCCTGCCATTTACGTGATCCAGAGATTAACTTTCAAAAGTTCGTGATCAGCTCTAAAAAATCACTCAAATTCTTCGGTTGTTGGGTCGGATGTCTGTCTTATAATTGAATTTCACTTGAAACCGAAGCGTTTCGTACTGCAGAGTGAGTGGCAAATTGATCCCTCTTCAAAAGAGGTCTTCATCCACAATCATTGGTTTCGCGAACATGATTCTTAGTCGGTCGTCCAGAGAAACCTTCACTTTGGTCGGTGAAATGCATGTTTGATGCCCTTTTGATAGTCATAGTCGATAAACAAGGAATTTCCGCTCCGTGGAAGGCTATCGAGAAAAATGTGACTTCAAGTGGTATCACTGTATTTACTCGGTGTGTTTGCAGATGACTAACTCACTTACGCCCGCTCGATGTCACCACAGAATATAAACAGTGAACAAGTTTAACTACTGCACACAAATGGGGTTTTCGTATCAAAGTGCTGAGAAATCAGTACTTTGCGCTTAAGGAGACCACCGAGGTGGATGCTGATCAACAACCAAATTTCTAAGCATAAAGATCGTGCTATTTAACGCTCTCTGCTCCCCAGGGTCAAGTATCATGTCGTTATTTTCACGGAAAGACTGAAGTTCAACAGCCATTCGAAACGGAGTCTTAAGAAAGCCAACTTGGGCTTGCACCGCATCTATCCATTGATGCGCAAGCGAAGTGGATTAAGCCAGTGGACTAAGCTGCTACTCTACTAGCTTTCCAATATGGCGCACTATTTATAGACCACCACGAAGAAGCTCGTAATTTTCAAAAGGAAAATACTGCGAATATGTACCGGACTCACCTTAGACAGGGACCGCCAAAGACACCACAGCAACAATAAGCATTACCACCAAGCACTTCATCCCCCTGCAACAGTACATGGTGACACTGTTCTGAAAGCAGCTACTGGACATCAAAAACCAAGCTAACGAGGCAATCAGAAATCTAAGAAACACAATCCCCGGGCAACGCAGAGCAGAACCTTCCACGACCTTCCACGACGTCGAACAAAGAGCGGCAAGTATTCCACCAGAGCAGCGATAGTAATCATCATCGATGCTAAATCGGCTACCACACCGCCACTCCATCCCGAAAGACCACCATGGAGCTCCAGTGTCGCACGAATTAACACCGTCTACATAAATTTTCATCGGAAGTCTATGGTCAGCAAACCAAAAATCGATACACCGCCACTCAAGTGCATAACCCAGGCCAGAGAACCGACGATCCTCACTATCTATAAGATAAAGGATATCTCGTTTCCGGAAATGGACCGCAATAAAAAAAAGGGACCGCGAGATCAGCAACGACACAACTGCACTCATCAGTTACTTGTAAACTAGGAGCAATAAAAGAATTCAGTTTTCAATCAAATACAGATTTTAAAATAAAACCGCGTTCGCTTTATTAACTCACACATAGTTAGTTGAGGTCCCTGGCCTTTCCATTAGAACCCCACTGTAAAGATAAAAAGCAACCTAGCGAAAGTGGAACCTCGTTGTGTACCGAAACTATAGACTGTTCTAACATAGCTGACGTTTCTCGTAGTCAAGCTTCTAGCCGAGCAGAAAAATGCTAAATATGTAACTAGCTTTGAGCGCCCTTGTTGGTTATCAAAATGACTCAGCTTCACAATATTTTATTAAAAAAAAAGTAAAGCGGACCGCAGCGGTTACATTGCTCCCTCTCTGCGAGGAGATTCTGAGCCATTCCCCGCTTACTGCCTCCTGTGAGGATTGAACTCACGACCCCTGGTTTACAAGACCAGTGCTCTGCCACTGAGCTAAAGAGGCTGATGTTGGCCTAAGAGTATTCTGATTTCTCCATGGGCTTCCCAAAAATCATTCCAATTAAATTGATTGAAAGATGTTCCATGTTCTGATAAGCCTGGTTACTGAGATGTCGTTGATAAGCCGCTGATTCGAAGAACATGGACAGACTGTCGAGTTCAGTTTTAGCAGCTCCAAGTTATTAGAAAATGGAACAGGTGGCGAGCCCGTTGTGACGCGCACGAGTGGATCGATTTGGAACCAATTTGCTGTGTGACGCCCTGATCCATCTCTGAACAGTGGCGTCGAATGGAGGACAAGAAGTTGTCCAGAATGAGAGTGAGAAAAATGCTGATTCAGGAAGCAATTTCATACCTCAATGCAATGAGTATTGAAACGTATTTAACAAAAAGGTTTTGTGAAAACATCAACTGACCGCTTTGTTAAGTGGTCGTACAACTGAGTGAATTAATTATGTGAACGTACAGTACAGAGCGAACGCACAGTCAGAACCTTTTAACCCAAGCAAAGAAAATAAAGCAGAACACCGATATGGGACAACAAACTTGTTTCTATCGCATATGTACACCAGCAAGAGGCAATGTTACCGTGACGCTCATCATTCAAATGTATTGCGGACCATCTGCATGAACTAGGCTACACACTCATTCACGCACTCATCAAGCGGCCTACAGTTTCAAGAATGTCATTTCTTATCATCGCACTCGTCATCATTTCTGCCGCCATCTTTAGTGCAAGCTGGAAATAGAATGTCCTTTCTTATCATCACATTTCGTGGCATCAGCGAAGTCCACGAAAATTGTCATTCCAAGCTACACGCTATCATATTTCTTATCATTTTCCAACAATTACGTTAAAAACATGATTGTGTGTAGGCTGCTTCATGCACACAATCAGTTTTGAAATGCCATTCCTAGAATGTCATTTCTTTTCATTTCAGTCCAGGCTATACACTAACGTTACGGAAATGACATTTTTTCTACAGTTTTCTCACACATTTCCATCATTCCTGCCATTCCCTCATCATTCCTCATCATTCCTGCCATCAGTTGGACAGTAATTTTTCATTCTAAGCTACACACTGTCATTTTTCCATCATTTCAGCAAGAATGTCATTTCAAAAATGAAGAATTGAAAAGTGACTTGTCCAATGGCGTAGGCACCTCGATGAATCCATTTTGAACCCGAAAGAAGGCCGGCAAACAACAGATCTAGGTTTACAAAGCACAGAATTGTTTGCTTGCAAACCAGCATTTTTTGGGACACGTTTTTTGGTTTCATAGGACTCACAGGCGCTTCTTAAAGGAATGGTAACACCTTGGGTTGACACGTCTCTCAGCATTTTTTGGGACAAGCTAGTCGATCCAGAAGACTCACGGGCGCTTCTCTAAGGAACGGTAACACCTTGGGTTGACTCTTCCCTCGTGGACGTTAGTTGCTTTACACCTTGCCATTAAAATCGATCACTCTATTTTCCGATGTCCGCAGCATAGAACTTTTCGATATCGAAACTGGTCAGGTTATGCAGACAATCTTTAGTGAAGACATGAGGAGAAAACTGGAAGACAGAGCTCTGGATGGAGCCACCAATCGATGGACTAGTCGGGACAAAGGTTGAACAGCGAGGGCTCGTCTACTGACACGACGTTGGGCAAGAAGAAACCACCATGAAAGATCTGCTTAAGTCACATGGCGTCCTTACCGGGCACTGTATCATTGGTACACGTGCATTGCCTCTAAACGTACCGCATAGCGAGGCTGTAAGGAGAAGAAAGAACATAAACACGACGTCCGGACAGTCGTCAGGGCAAACTTAAATGTACCTACAACCAAGAAGAATATATAGAGAAAGACACACCATCATCCCATCACCCCCTTATTCCCCCTCTTCAAACCTCTCTTCACTGACCACGGTTCCCCTCGTCATTGAAATACTCCCCCATTCCACCCGACACTGCTTAAGCAAATTGGTTTGAAAATCTGCCGTCAATCTTCCCCCACCCTCCCATTTCGTCATCAAACCATCTTCTCGAAACCATTTCGATCGAAAAGTGAAATCCTCCACCAGTGACTCCCCATCAAAGAAGGAGCCAACAAAGGAACGAGTGAGGAAGGGGGAGAAGAGCACAAACTGCAAACTCCGCAGAAATCACACATCATGGGTTGGTTCTGCTCCCCTCTGGAAATAGTTTAATTCAAAGAAGCAAATGAGTAGCTCTATACTTAACGTGACCTTCTCCCGTTCCCCTCCCCAGAGGGCCTTAAGCCACTGACACGAGACAGGGAAGGCACGGGCTGCTGTTGCCGCCGCCTTCGCGCCGCTGCTCCTGCTGCTGCTATCCACAAATCGACAAAAAGTAAGAAAGAAGGACAAGAGAAAACCACCGCCACCAACCCGCCGCCCGACCCGAACCACTATCATCGGCGAGGATAACTCAGTTCGTTCTTGGTCCTGCTGGTGCCCAAGCAAGGCCTGCTCACATAAATGCCACAACCACGACAGTACAACTCTGTCCACTCTTAACTTTTGTCTGCGCCATAAAAACCGAAAATTTCATTTCCCAGAGAGTCCAAACAACCACCACAACGCTCATCCCCCACCAGCCGGCAGCCAGTCAGCCAGCCACTCGGCGAGTGTCCTTGGTCGGGCATGTTCGGTCCGTTTTTGAACCCCAGATCCCCAGCCCCACGCTCCGCTTACATACTTTTATAGCTAACTCATGAACTTATCCCGGGATATGGCAATGGCTATGCATACAATTTTAACGAGCAACCATTTTCCACCGACATCGCCGGAGCGGTTCGGTGTGGGGTGGGATGGAGCGATGACGACGGCATCGAACATAAAAGGAGGACGGAAATCTATTCGGTCCGACCAGAGAGCATGGGGTAAATGGACAAAGTTTCCGTATTGGCCGTCGCTGGGGTGATGGCATTGTGGCAATGCTACTCGTACACCGTCGAGTCCGTGCGGCGTGCAGGACACCAAACGAATCGTCCTGCCGATGCTGCTGTGCCGGCTGACCCTCTTCAAATTGAACAGTGGCATCATTTTTATGGTCCACCCCATGTCCCTCTATGTGTGTTTGCTTTTTGCTTGTGAGGCTCTGTCTGAGTGTGTGGGAGAGAGTCCTTCATTCGGTAGAGAAAGGATTACCGAGGTAAACTTATGGCCAACGTGTACGTGTATGTGTGTCTGTGAGTGAATGATGGCGGTGGAGGGTGGTGGTTAGGTCGAGTCGAAGGAATCTGTGTATTGTCCTTTCATTTGAAATTTGCTTCGAAGAAGAACAAATAGAGCATATTTTCCTGTTTTGTCTGTGAACCAAACACACAACGGTCACAAGGGGATAGGAGATGGAAGTGGGGGTTGGTTGGGCTAGTCACTGGCTTCCATCTCCGGCGAGTTAATGGAACGCCATTTGTAATGGCTCGGAAAGATCAAGCACAGGACATATTTCTTGGATTTGAAGGTGTGTGCTGCTGTGTGGGATATGAAAGGATGTCCAACGGACGAAGACCTTGTCGTCGAGGCAGCGGAGGATTGAAAATAGCTATCGATTGGTAGGAACTTGTTTATGATGGTCCGTGTTCGTGGTGGAGGGAGGCGCATACAGAGAGCGAGAGAGACTGGTTACTGGAGAACCCGGGGGAATTCGCTTAACAGCGGTTTTTATGAGCTTCTGGACATTGCTTTGTTGTCTTTATGGAAATGCACAAGAAATGAGAGAATTTTCTAATTTTTTCTCGTCTGCATTGGAGTTCTAATCATGGAATGAGGGAGACGGTGTACGGGCTGTGGCTCCTATTCCCGATACGGCGTCGAATTGCGTAGGTTTAAGTATATGCAGGAGTAGATTTCGACCAGCTAATAATTTATGGACACTTTATCCAATAAATGCCTGGGCAAACTGTGTGCGTTTTGGTGAGTCCATCTGCATGGCTTATGTCACTAGAAATAAAAGTTTGCGGTGTTTCTGTTCAGCTTTCAAAGGAATTTCAGCTAAATGCAAAGCGGAGCAGATAAATAAGCAGTTTTAATGCGAGTTATGTAACTCATGGCAAGTAGCGGTTTAGCGGAAATGACAGATCTTGACTGTGGCCCGATTTGACTGTATTCTGCAGAATAGCACAAGGATGTCTGCAGAATTTGATATCAGGAAGTCATTCAAGTTTATTTGAAATGGTGTTTTTTTTATTATTTGTGTTTATGTAAGTATGGCTGATTCTGCTTCTTCGAATGGAAAGGGTTACGTGTCGGTTGTTTGGTCACGTGCCACGAATGCCCCCTTCATCAGGACTTCCGAGGAGGGCGTTGAATTCGACTCCATCAGGTAGGCGACCGCTTAGCAGACCCAGGACGAGGTGGTTGGAGGAAGTCCAAAAACTGGTTACGCTTGGACATAGCTTCTGATGAGTTAGAGTCGATGGCGGAGGATCGAGTTGCCTGGATCTGATGTTTGTCGTCCGAAAGGCAATGTTCACACTTTTTTAAACGAATCCCTTATGTGCGCAATCGTCGATTCGGTTGTCAGCTTTAACTAGCGACCCTCCGTATCTCAGCTAAGATAATGGAGAAACATGAAATTTTGAAATGCATGCTGTTCAAAGAGTGATCGCAGAAGTCCTTAACTATGAGTCTGTATAGCTGACCTACAAATTAATTTTTTTATTATACAATACTTGTCCAAAAACCAGCAATGCGATGATCACAGATAGATTATCTTCGCGCGAAATGCATCAATCCTGCTCATTGGCGTAAGCATTGAGTGAAAAACGAGCCTCGTCACTGACCACAATTTGTCGATTTCGCACATAACCCCATTTTTCAGACCACCTTTCGAAAATTTGGTAATGTTGCTAGGAATGACAGACAACAAGATTGCGCCTTTTTTCGCCTATTTTTCCATTTTTTTTTATGTGACGTAGGCCGAGACTGCTTGATTTGGCAGCTGCCTGGATTTGATATTTATTTACACACAATTTGCGGAAAGGAAGATTAAAGATTTCAGTTTTTTGGTAAATATTGGTTATATAACTTAATTCGTGCGGTTTTTTTTTTTCAAAATTTGAACGTTTATTTAAGAGATCCGTGTACAATAGTATTATTCAGTATTATGCTCATCTGAAGCCATGACTTTTTCCCATCTTTCTGTCAATTTGTGGACCCCATCCCAAAAGAACTAAGCCGGCTTCACAGTCAAGAATGAATCAAGCCAATTTTTGATATTCTGCTCTGATGTGAACCGTATTTCAGTGAGGGCGTTCTGCATCGACCGGAACAAATGGTAGTCAGAAGAGGCAAGGTCTGGGCTATAAGGCGGGTGGGGTAAAACTGCCCATCCACTGTTTTCCAAATGGTTCTTAACCGGAATAGCGACGTGGGGCCGAGCGTTGTCTTGATGGAAAATTATTGCCTCGTGTCTGGTCGCATATTCCGGGCGTTTTTCGGCCACTGCTCTCTTCAAACGGATTAATTGTGTTCGGTAGCGTTGTCCATTCATGGTTTTACCCGGTTTTAGCAGCTCATAATACAGCACACTCTTCTGATCCCACCAAATACAGAACATTACCTTCGCGTCATGGATATTCGGCTTTGCCGTTGATTTAGCTAGTTCGCTCAGCTAGTGCATGTTCACCATAAACTTCCACCAAAATACGATGACTTTCGGCAGCAGTTTTCTTCATATTAAAGTAATGAAGAAGAACTCCCCGCAAAAACACTTTTTCAGTCGCAAAGTTCGACATATTCGAGTGAAAAAAATATATATATATATTTTTGTTTACGCTTCAAATGAATGACATATACTGAAATGACAGTAGCTTTCCAAGTTACGCCATATCTTAGCAAACCGCACGTATAAGGTTATAGACCCAATAAATTAAATTTTTGAAATAATATTTCTATTATTCAGTATTATAATAGTTTAGATTGACAAACTAATCCCAACAAGAAGACCAATACATGGTAGCAACAAGAAAAATGTGTTTTTATAGAACTTCAAGTGGAGTGTAAAGTGAATATGCCTTTACAATGTCTGTAACTTACAACATCGTGTTTATTATTAATTTGACCGGTTATCTGTACCTATTGAAGTGAATACAAAAATGTCGAATGAAAGATTTGTCTTTGCTTTGTTTGTGAATTGTTTGATTCGATTTACTTTTTCTTTTGTGTTCATGCTCAACTATTTCTTTATATAATTCCCTTATACTGAATTATATTCGTGCTCTAAAAAACATCTTGTTCCTTCCTATGATCCTCATTTTCAGCATGAGCTCAGTCTTGTCATTTAAAATTGGATCTTGGACATCCAAAGCTAGACCGTATCCATGAGTTCGCTTTCTGGAATCTGGATATGGTGCTCTGATGACCATAACATCGAATAGTCATTGGTCTGAAAAGTAGTAAAAAGTTTAGTGTTTCAACTTTATAAGCAAATATTCTTAATAAATATTACAGTGATAAATAATTTGGAACATTCTTCCTAATTGCGGTCACATACATAGGTGGCCTAAAGTTGCAGCCATTGTTAGAGCCTGTGCATAAGTGTGGGAGAACAATTTAGTAGCCATTATAACCATTTGCCTATTGGCTCCAACAACATTAAGATAGCCTGGAGTAATATTATTTGTTATTGAGAGTTCTCCCGAAGTTAAGGAAAGGAGTGATCAAATTATTTCCTTCCTAACTTCTGAGATTGTATCGTTGGAACCATTCCATTTTTGCAAAGTCCTGCAATCAACTGCGATTAACTATTACACAGGCAGACATAATTCATCGAACGACTTTCAAAAATTCTCGTTTTCAGTACCAACCGTGTTTGGTAAAATTATGGATTACATTTCAGGATTGTAATAAAAAACAAAGATTCTTTACGTATAACAGAAAATCCAGTATTCCTTTTTTGGCCTTTATTTAAAAAAAATAACAAATTCTTAATTAATTTACACACCAAAACTCATCGTACTCCATCTGTGCCAATCTTTTGAAAATGTTGTATCTACTTTCATCAGTGAACAGCACTTTCTTCCAAAAAGACAAATCATCGTCTTTGTGTAAATTTGCAAAGTCCATGCGTTTCCTCTGGTTGGCTGCACTTACCAACGGCTTCTTCCTTGGTGTTCTCGCAAAATATCCTTGTCTATTTAGGGTCCTTTGGATCAGGTATCCGAAACTTAGTTTTTTATGATGCTACAATTCGTTTTTGGCTCTTTGCGAACAGTGTTGATAATGACCCTTTCATCTCTTGTGGTTAATTTCCGTGGACGGCCTGATCTTCGCACTCAACACTTTCTGTATTTTTATAGGTTTCTATAATATGGTTGATTCACTTTTACCAACGCATTTAGCATCTCTGCCAATGATTTCTTATCATTCAAGTTCAAATTCACTACCACTTGTCGAAAATCTACCGAGGTTTCTTTTTTGCGCTGTTCAACTGACATGATCACTTTATACACTTAACACTGATTCAAGAATATCATGATTGTTGTGCAAGATAAATAATTAATATAAATAATAAATAAATTAAATAATTATAAGGAAAACCGGGGAAATTTAACGGAAACAAGTAGCGTACGATAAATGATGTCGTTTGTTTGTTATATATTTTTTTTATTAATTCTAATGACTTCCTGGAGTAATAGAAATAGAAAGCAAATAATGTGGAACATCCATCCACATTTACAGAAAATATTTGAACTTTATCTGTAGTACGATAAATTATTTCGGCCTGTGCATGTGTAAATGGAGCAACGAATATGTTAATTCACCCATTCCCAACTGTAAGTTCCTTTCGAAGTCATTTGGAGTAAAATGTGCAGAATCCGAGACGTATTTGGATTTAAATTGTCCTTCCTTCTGCAAAAGTGGATCCATTGCTTCTGCAAGATTGGAAGGACATAGAACCAACACTGCACAACATTAAACACTGCACACCTCATTTCGTAAAAATCATCCTTCTTTATAATATATTTTAAAATGTTCAAATCACAACCAATTTGCACAGCCGCTCATTTCAGGCCGCTCGTCTCGGCCTACGTCACCAAAAAATTGCCAGATAGGTGGTAAACATGGCAGATTTTCGGAAGGCGTGATCTTGAATACATCATTCTCGTAATTTCGCTGTAACAACGATAAACTTGTAAGGACTACTGAATCAAAAATTACACTCTCTGTAATCTGCTAAGTGGTTTGGTTTTTCCTAAACCGGATACTTTGATACAAGGGTTTCGAGAACTTATTCAAACAGTAAAGTCATTCATAGAAAACATGACTGCAGTGGAAACGCCACGTCAATTTTGCTGGTGTGCATACATATTATTTTTTTCAGATTTCAGATTTTCCCAAATTATTTTCTCACAATCAGAGAGAATCTGATTCAGTATCAGATTTCTCAGATACATGTCGGACTTATTAAATGTTTGTCCATATGACTTGGCTTCCAATAAGAAAGACATGACATCCCTCCATCCAAATCTTGCTCGCAACTTGCGTTTTTCTTCTCTTGGTGGACACTGAGCCTGCTAGCATGTTCCACACAAGCTCTCTGTCCAGTAATCTTATTTCTTCTCTAAACCATGGATTGTCCGGGTAAAAAATCAAGAGCCCAAAAATGAAACAAAGGAAAACAGCCTTACAGCCTTTATGTATTTCCATAAAAGAAAGAGGCAAGATAAATGCCGTTTGCCTCCGGACGTAATTAGAGGTCCTGCTACTTATGTCCAATTTCATGTTTTTATGCGGTGTCCAGTTTTTATGTATCTAACCAAAAATTGGTCGATTCGAAAACAGTGACTTATTTAGGATTACCTACATTTCGTGGTCTTCTATGCGCCTTTTCCCATGCTCCGCATCCGATTCATTCTCGAATTTTAAATAAGCTCGGCCTGAGAGAGTATGGAACCTGATTGGTACTTTATTTTCTGGAAAACCTACTACAGAACTGTGAAGTGAACTTCTCCTTATAATGAACTCATTTCAAAGACACAGATTTCTGATATGGTGCAACCTCCTGTAAAAGCAAAACTGACCAGTTACGATTGACTACGTGAGTTAGGTGCCCCACACCGAGACTGGCAATGCACCCTTTTGCTTCCTCCGTTTATAATGTTGTCTTACTGACGCCGCTTTGATACCAGTAGTTGAGAATAAAGAGACTTCCTGACTCCTTGTCTGTTTTGTCTTCTACTTTGATGATGAACTGATAGCCACCCTTTTTTGCGACAATTATCCCTCACGGTTACCAACAATATTTAATATGACTTTGAACATCTAAAATAATACATCGCCTTTCAATAAAAATTAATAATCGGAGACATAGGACTGATGCCTGCGGGACGCCTGCAAGAGAGTTAGCAGCATTTAAATCATTTATTGGCAAGTACCACACTGCATAGATGGGCGAGTGCCAGCAAAGCTTAAAAACTAAATAAGACAAGTCTTTAAAAATGTATGGCTCAAGATCCTGAGAGATCCTTGCTCAATCAAACCTAAGCTCTGCAGCGACTGACTTGACTCAATCTGCAAACGAAACATCAAGAATCGGGAATATTTCATGGCAAATTTTCAAAGCCACCACTCTCAGACGGAAAAAATATAAAAATTCCTTTTGTCGTCATGCTTGACCAGCAGCCCCCACATCATATTCAAAGATCAAACATTTTATTCGCCATAAAAGCCAACCCCAGTTGCAACATAAAATCAATTCACTCGCAAATTCCGACAAGAAAAAGGGGACATTTGCTAATTGCCAATCCAACAACATCGACATCGGGCACATTTCGTCCGGACGACACAACAATAAATTCCATCAATTCCCATCCGAAGGACATCGGCTTTTGTTAAGCCAATTCACTGACAAACCATTCACCGGGGGCGCCAACTGCGCCCGCCTCCAGTCACATTCGAGGATGTGCGGAGCATGTGTGTAACCCCTTCATAAGAATTTCATATGCTTTTACATTTTTGCCCAAAATGCCTACACACTGCCCACCCCCGCGGCAGTGGGCATGATCATGGCTAATGGAAATATGTTTCCAGCAAACCTCCAACTTAGCCGAACAGCAGACAAACAAACTTCATCCTGGCGACATCGTTTCCCATTTGCATACGATTTCCCTTGTAATATCCAGCGACCAGGACCAAAGGACCCGGCTAAGCAGCAGAAAGAAGGAGGGGAGGAAAAAAAAACAACACAGAAAACCAAAGGAAACTAGAGTCCTTAAAAGGACCTTAACTGAGCGTCTCCAAGTCTACTAAATATTTGCACACATCCGGTGTATATCACACACAGGCACACATGTCTCCATGTAGTTGTCTGTTGTGTGTATCTTGTTGATTTTTTCCCCCATTCACATTCGAAATGGACGTTCGCATGTCCTTTGTACGTGAACAGCCATCCCCCTTTTGACTCGCCCACAAAAACCAACCACGTACGGCAGAGCGGCATACCCAGGACACACAAACACGTAAACAGTGCCCTGCTCGTGCCCTGTGCTCCCGCCGTGTTCCCCCGCCCCGGGCTTTGTCCTTCTCGTTTTTATTGAAACTTTCAGCTATTCATTGGGAAAGTATCCCCACATTAATAATAAACCACCCACCGTCCTGTCGCCCGCCTCTGTGTGCCCGTTTGTGGCCAGATACAGTCCCGTATCCCGGGGGCAGAAGGCAATTCCATTTATAGTTGCAGTAGTGGCTCCTGTTATCCTTTTTATTTGTGTGTCCTCGCCGGCTGATGTGTGCTGTGTGTTTTGATTTTACATTAATTTTTCCGAATGTACGTATGCTGATGGCGCGGGGTTGCTGGGCGGCTTCTTTCGGTTCTGTGACACAACAGCACAGCATTTCTGATTCTGCGGAAAGTGCTTTGGATACATGTGTCGGTGACACAGATTAATGCTTTTAATGGGAGGCGAGTATTGCGTTATGAATGGAACATTAGGTTAAACAAATATGACAGACAACCGGGGCGGAAAAGAATGGAGCCGTGTGTCCTTGTGAGGAGATTTCACACGGCGCGACGAATCTGTGAGGCGTCATACAAGCGTCATTCTGGCTGAGGTGGAGAGGGGAGTGAGTGACTTGAGTGTGTCATGTAACGTCGTGACTAGTCTAGCTGTCGTGCGGGGTGACCCTGGGCCCAGTTTCTAGAGCAACCACTCGTGGTGTGCGTGCTATTGTTCTCTCACGAGCGGAAGGGACCTACCGTTTAGTGTTTGAGAATTTGATAGGCTTTTTCTAGGCTTTTCTAGGCTTCGAACATTGTTAGTGAGTCGAAAGAGGTGGGGCCAGCAAAGCGCCGAGAGACCATAAAATGACTCCAGCGACTATTCCATATGAACAATATTGCTTTCAAGAAGCACGTGTTAAGTTCCAAAGTTAAGCTAAATTCAAAACTAATTATAAGAAAAATGCAACTACATGACTGCACCACTCCTCAGCAAGATAAGACCTTAAAATTAGTAGCGACTTTTTTGGTCACGAGACACTTTTTTCTGCGACTTTCTGAAATTTTCCAGCGGCAACACTGGGTCGGGCCGTGAAAATGATTTCGATAGTACCGGGAATCGAACCCAGGCCTCGAAGTTCACACAACCGACAGTAAAACGAGTGCTTTTCATTTGTAAATTAATGTGATCGGCCTAGCGAAGCAGGCACAGGGTCCGCCGGTATAAGTTATTTTCGAACGCGCTGGAAAATAACACCTTGCCCGAACAGCTGAGTTAGTGCCTGGAACGTCGAATCGGCGACCCTTGCCCCATGGTGACAAGTGAAGAGTTAGCAATGAAGAGCAATAAATAGACTTAAGAAATCAATTGTATTTTAGTTCTAGTTTTGATGTTGAGGAAAAAAAAGTCTAAGCAATAAGCCTTGGCAAATATTTTTGAAATAAAAATGAGCTTTTTTTCATTAGCTTATATACATGTAAAGACTGAGAATGAAGAAATGAACGAGTAATACTTGAGTTCTTCTCTTGTGATCCTGATGACTCTCGGGTCTCTGCAAGAATTGTTTGTTCCTTTGTTGTCGCGTTACATTGATTGAGATCTCTTCTGTTAGTAGCTAGCAGTCATTCGAATGATTGATTGGGTATCGAGATGTTGGGCAAGCGAGGTGAAAGTCTCCGTAATTGTCTCGCAAGGGGATATTCGGATTATCGAGTTATTCGGACTGACGAGTACAGGCCAAGCCAAAGAAAGGAGTTGGTTATTTAACGACCAAAACCAAAATAATGAAAACTAAAAAGAAACTTAACATAACCAAATTCAGGCAACACTAGGGAAACGCATGCGTATACATTCCTCCTTGTGACCGCGGCAAGAAGGCGAATAACGAGTAACTTCTGAACAAGACTACGGTAAAAACTAAAATTATTGTGAAAACCAATACTCGTATATTTCTTAGTTGGAAGGACAGCGCACACAAATTGGGGCAGGTCGTATTGCAGAGTATCAATTAAATATTCTAACGCGAGGTTTTTTGACAATTTTTATTTCTAGTTGGACCGTCCGACCGTCCACTTTATTGTACGATAAAGAACTCATTCTAAAAATGATGGTTACAATTATTAATAGCCAAATTGGTGTCGGCAATTTGTTGACTCGGCATTTCTGCAGGTGCTGCGGATGCTATTGGAGTGGGGTGCTTCTAGGAAGATGATGTGCGGATTGGATAGAGTGCTTGGATTGGTTAGAGTGCGTTCTTGGAATGTGAGCAGCGGATGCTGTTATTTGGCTTCGGGGAATTGCTGCTGGGATCTGCTTGAAGTTCATCATTTGGATTGTTTATGCTAGTGCTTGCAGAATGAGGACATTTGTGAAGTTAAGAATAAAATGATCGAAGGCATCCAGTGTGTCGCTGATAATACGGATTCAGCGTATTCGTTGTTAACTACATAATGAGAAAAAACAGAGGTTCGTATTAAAGGGATATTCGCATTAAAGGTGACTCGGATTAGAGAGACATTAGAAATAATAAGTGAAGTAAAATGAAATGAAATAACTTTACTTCATTTCTGAGAGCCGAAGCAATTTTCTCTGAGTCGGCACACATTGTGCTCAAAAAGCAGCTAAGAGTAAAGTACCTGCGATTGCAGAGACGTCAGTAAGCTGCGAGTGATTTTTTCTAGGACCGTGGCGATGTGGGCCTGTGCGTCGACTCATCCGCTCTTCAATCTACGGTGCCTAGGTTCAATTCCCGCCCCGACAAAAATAATGTTCACGGCCCTACCTTTGTAGAGCCACTGACAATGCTAAAAGACAAGAGCCTAAAAAAAACTTGTCAAATTGGCTATTCAAGGTCGGCATAAAACCGTAGGTTACTTCCACTCGTGAGAGAACAATAGCAAGTTGTTACTCTAGAAGCCAGACCCTTGCTCTGTAGCGGGCTGTAGCGTCACCCATATTATCACATTATTTTACTAGCTTTTTTTATAATTAGCGCTTGCTCAAAGGATAGTTAATTCCCTTAGGTGTCCAGGGTCAAGACACAGCATGGGCCTGTGGTATAGAGGGAGAAAGGGAGAGGAGGTACCTGTGCACAGTGGACTTAGACATCTGCGGATTGTAGTATGTCGGAAATATGAGGCTGTGCGGTTCATATTCGTGTGGTGCGGGTGAAGAACGAGTCTCTAAATGTAACTGTGTTTCCGAAAGTAGGTTTACAGGTAAGGTGATGAGCATTCCTGGCGAGACGGGTACTGCCGGTGAACTCATGGAGAGCAGGTTGGTAAGCTAGCTCACTTGGGCATCGTTTGTTAAGATAGCCGCAAAATGCGGGCAAAGAAGTGACGATACGTCGATGTCCTTGCGGTTCTTATATATGCGATATTTCTGTCTCCTTTACGTATAATCGCTCGCTTTTGAATTCTATCTAGGGTAGGTGCAGGTTGACCTTGGGGGCTTCAGGCGAAATATGAGCGTTGTACTCAAGCTTAGGACGGGTACAAGCCGTTATAATTTAACGCCAGGGGGGGTAAAATATTTCTTGCATCAATTAAGGACACCTAGATATTTCACATCATTTTTAGCAACCTCGAATATGTCGTCGTTCTAACTAAGAGTAGTGTTGATGCACATACCAAGGATGGGAGGTTTTCCGGTTTCATCGACACAGGCACCATTCATGGATAATGGCTGATTATCCAGGGTTCGCTTGAGCATTATCAAAGTGTTCGTCCGAGTGACAGCAGTCTTGAGTTTCTGAAACAATGAGTTCTTGGAATTCAATGTGCCTAACATACGCTGTGGTACCAATTCTACGGCCGAAGGTTGGGGTCGTGAGTCTTGGAACGAATATGAATTGGATTACGAGTAACAGACAAGAGATCATTCATAAAAAGAGACCTTGCTTTATACAGAATAGAAGCGAAAAAGGTGACCTACAGCCAAGGGAGGACTTCAGTTTGAAAAAATGTCTATACCTCGAAAACTACAGAATGCAAAGACGCTTTTTTTGAGCAATGCGCCAACTTTTGTTCAATTGTGATCGGTTGTTGCAACTCAGTTACATGTATGCAGAGTTAGGAAGATCTGCTCACCGGCGTCATGACCGAACACTGCATAATTGGCACTCATGCCCGAAGGTTGGGTGTCCCCTATAATGACTTCTGTAGAAGCTGCATGGATGAAGAGGAGGTTCAAAGCATAGATCACCGGCTCTGCTTGTGTAGCGCTCTGGCAAGTCGTAGGTATCTACACTTAGGGGCCTAATATTTCAATAACCTCAATGAGTTAAAAGAGGCGTTAGCCAACCAAACCTTTTTTTTGTAATCAAGAATTGGTTGATTATAACGGGAAATTAATCCGCGTGGTATCGCAACGGGCCTACTTTGGCCTAAGTGTGACTACCTTTTGCACTCAGCCACTACACCCTAACCTTAGGTAGACCTGAGTTTGGTGAATTACTGAAATGAATGAGCATAAATAAAGTTATATTGGGAACTAGTTCACTTAGTTCACTTGTTAGAGCTCGTTTTTGAACTAGTTCTTTCGTCAACTACATAAGCTTAGTAACAAGATAAATTCATCGATCGAGGTGATCGGTATGTCATAAGAAAACGAACGAACCCGGTTGAACCCGCGATCAAAATTAGTGTCAACATTGTGACAAGTTGTGAAGATGATGAATCAATTTCGCGACTCCGCATTTCTTCTTTTAATTTGATCTTTTGAGATTGAATGTGGAATCTGTCTCGGTGTAAGACGAGGGTTTGGACCCCACCTAAAGACTTCATCGTCTTTGTCAATCAGCCAAGAGACAATATTTAAGGGATGGTTTTAATGGCAAACTGCTTTCGTCAGCCTGAGAGTCAGGGGCTCTTGGGCGCCCGCGGTCCCAAAATAAATGCTCAGCTTTCACAACCGAGTGGTTACTACCAGTTAGGTGTCCCAACACCTGAGACTAGTGACCTTCTGTTCAATTAACCACAAGCTATGATGGTATAGTGCAACTATCGCCTCAGAGGCACATCCTCCAGCAAGGAATGTTAACAGTTCGGAAAGTCTAGTGGCCGTTGATGGCAATGTGGAGTGTAAGCAGACATCAAGGTAGGACAGTGTATGTAGTATAAGCAATTTTGTATATAAAAAATCCATGATAAGCGCAGATAGGAATGAGTTCAATACAAAACCCTGTCTCGCAAGTTGACATATAAAGGGTGTTTTTCTTAGAGGAGGATAACTTTAAGATCGCAACATGGGGTCGGTGACAGCTAATATTTGACAGTTCTCGGTTGTTTTAGGGTCCGTTTGGTTTGCAAATTCAACATGAATAGGCTTAGGACTATTGAATAAGCTGCCGTTTAAAATTTGTTTAAATTAATTTTGGAAATCATAGTAGTTTGGCGGAAGTCCTCGGTCGTCATTGGTCGGTTCGTCTTCAAAACGCCACAGTCAACAGTGAGCGATGCAGAGGCATTGGAAGCCAATATTCAACGCATTGTAGCCGAAATACAGACTGACGTACTGCGAAGAATATGTGAAAGTTGAACCCACAGATTGAGCCAACACCCCGCCAGTCGCTGCAGTCACATTCCAAACATTAATGCCGAGCAATTATCTGTCAAATAAATTAAATGTCATCGACAAGAAAATCAATTTTCTGTATTTCATGTGAAATTAGAGTTCTCCGCCTCTAAAAAGACACCCTTTAAGGACCCTCATCAGCGTCGGATCGGCAGGAATGAAACATCTTGAAACTGGGTCAGTGATCTTTTGTGACGTCGAATGACTGATGCAAAAGTTTCCTTAAAAATCCAGCACAACTGTGGAACTCACCAACTAGTTTTTAATTTTTCTCTTCTTCGAACACTTTCTTCCTTGACTGTCTGCATGATGATCTGTCTTCTTCTCCGCAACAATTTAGAGATGATTTAGACCTAAAGCAAGCAACTTGTGATGTGCGTGCTGTTGTCCATTCACAAGGGGACTCCTTCGGCCACTGAACAAAATGGCACAAAAAGTCCAAATTCTGTGTCGCTCAGCAACTTTGATTGAGTATCGAGTCTGTACAATCTACTTGACCGTACAATCTCAGACATTTCCTTTGTTTTTAGCTTCACCCAATCACTCGCATCCCTCTCACTAGCCACTCGTCTCTCATTGTGTGTCCTTTGCACTATCCTACGAAGGAACTTAAGAATTGACGTACCATCTAAATTTCACTCTCGGCTCAACGTATGCGAACCGTGTGGCACGATATTCCTAAATCCAACAAATGTCACTCAAACACTCCCGCATCGCCATCAACAGCCTCTTTGATCCATTTGTCGCACAGAACAACTCTTCTTCCTCCTCAGCACTCACAATTGAACCTCAATTGCTTTGTTTACCACGCAGACTAACTCTGCACACACAACAGTCCGCCTTCCTCCGGCCTCCACGAGGTTTCATGTTTCAACAGGACTCTCTCCTGGAAGCCGCCACAGCTCTGAATCCAAATTCAAAACTGCGGTTTCCATCGCCGCCAGCATGATTATCGATTCACATGCCTCCTCGCACGGGCAACACACCACCAAATCCATAGGGCTCTCTGCCTTCCGCGAACGTGGTCCTCGAAAGGGATTCCAACTCACTCTGAGCATGTTTGTCCCTTCTTGAGGAAGTCTCTGAATGACATGCGACAGCCAAGATATCAAGGGTCTTTGCTGTCACTTCAACAGCATTGATGGTCGTCCCAATAATGGGACAACACAGCAGTCCGGGCTCCTTGAGAGGGGGCCATCCTTTCAAGCGACAACACAATAATAAAAAACAAAAATATAAAAAATGATCTAAGGGTAATTTACCTGAGCCGAGATCCCTTTTCACATCTCGTAATCCCCGTTCGGTCCAAGTGCATTGTTTCGCATCGGGTTCGTGCTGCAGTTGCGATGGAAAAGGTGAAGGCATCCTTAAAAGGGTTAGCTGGTCCCCAAGCAAACAATAGGAACAGCGAGCTGAGTTTTGCATCATGTCATGCCGGCGAAAATAAATTAAGAGAGAGCGAGTCTACGGCTCGAAGGATTCTCGCACATTCATGACGAGTGAGTTATGATGATGATCGTGCACATTATTGGAAGGAGGGCAGAGCATTAACCCCTGGCCGGGATGCTTCCGCAAGCATTGTCAGTGCGGACTGTAGGATCCTTTTTTTCTTCATCATTTTCATTTTGGGTTTGCCGTGTGTGTCATGTGTTGCGTTACGTGCTTTATTTATTTTTGTTTGTTTCCCTGTTCGTGTGAGTGATTGTCTCTTCATCCAGGTAGTGCACAGGGAAGGGGTTAGTGCCAAGGGCCTGGATGCTTTCGATTTTGTCGTTATCGCGATCGATGGTTCTCACGCTCTTTGCGAGCAGCGCCCGATGAGGAGGTACACCGATCGTAGTCAGTGATTAGGTTCATTGTGCGATCCACTTAATTTCGTTGGCAGTTGGCCATTTGACAGTTGCTGCGTGCAGATAGTTTACCGCCGATACGATTGAGTCAAGTGCGACACGAGATTAGATCGGATTTTAGTGCGAGCGAGTGTGGTCCTTTTCGGGAGCGGAACTAAGTGCAGGGACAACGAGTGGGATATTGTGAAGTGAAGTGTGGTTCATTGAGTGGAATACGAGTGTCCAGCAATTGAATAACCAAGTGAAGCTGTCTGGAGGGTCGTTGAGACTGTTCATGTGATCTGACTGATAAATGGGTACACCGAAAATATGAACAGACTGCGAAAGGAAAAGAAAACACACTGGTTTTATGGTGGTTCGAAAAGTAATTGTATTTTCTAAACTACGTCAAATCCAGCAACAAAGCGAACAAGTTTATGTTGATGTCAACGATATATCTGGTGTCTTTGAAAGCAGTCATCGCAGATGGACGTCCTGAATAAGGCTTCAGAGGCGGAAGGCAGGATTTAAAAAAAAAGTGTTTGTGGATTGGATTGTGGAAGAGTGATCACCGAACGCCAATGTTCGATCGAAAATCCTTTCTCGCCGGCATTGCTGAAGATGTAACAATTCTGAGTAAATTATCAAAATGTTGGGGTACTATGATGGTCTCAATTAAATTCACAGGCTATGTTCCGACCAAACGAAACCAAGATGCCTTCCAGATTTGCCATGCATTTTCGGGGTTTTGAAACCTCGCGCTTTCGGCTAAAGCTACTTGGAACCCCTTTGAGTTCATCAGTCCATGAGAGGTTACCAAACCGAACAAGCATACATCATAATCTCTCTTTTCGGTTATTCTGTTTACAGCTGTTTTGCCGGCCAATTCAAAATTGACAGCTAATGACAATTGAAAGCACTTCAAACTCGGTGGCAATGGCCTATTGAAATTACATAAAAAACATCGCGTGGCAAAATATATTTATAACCAACTTACATACTTACATAGACAAAAATTGTAAATTTTAATTTTTTTTACACTTATTTATTTATAACTTACAAACTACCCTAGGCTATGTAGATCGGCCATGGCTTACCGCTCATAGACTTACATCTCATTTGCTGCAAGACAGTAACCGACTGCTCCCCCTTTCGGGGATACGTACTACCCTTTCTATCCCGAGAAGAGAGTTCCCTCTCTGCCCAGCCACCAGAATTTTCGGTGTTGCATTGCAACATCCTTGATACCGCCGCACTGAACCGGAGGGGACCGTCCTGTGCGACGGAACGGTCGTAGTTGAGTCGCTCGCCTATCCACAGTTGAACGGCCGATATGGAGATGAGCGGTACCGCATTTACATTTTGTAACAGTCCGTTCTTGTCTAAATGCAGACAGGCTTCTGGGGAGACGAAGCCGTTGTGGCGCACCCTTTCGTGGTATTGTGTATGTGGGGTAGTAAGCTCCTGAGATCAGGTTATTGACCGAGTTCATCGCTCTGGCAGTTTGACCTCGAATCAACTTCACTAGGAAATTGTCCACTCTTATCAGGTTTGCCTTGTTGTATAAGAATAGATTTTTTTGTACTGGGGCTCTGGAGTTCGATAAAGGCGAAGGCAAGTCCAAAGACAAGCCCTCTCAAACAACCGAATCTCTTCCATTAAGCTCACGTTGAACCACACGGGACAGCCATAGGTGAGCATTGGTCGGATGAGGACCATGTAGCAGATAACCTTCACCGTCGCATCGAGTTGGCTGTTGTAAAACAGTCTTTGGGGAACCTAGAATAAGGATTATTTCCGATTGCGAAATAGACAGTAGCTGACAAGTACACATTCGTCGAGGGATTGTGTTTATCATTAAGGCAGTGATTTTTTTATTGTTGCTGTGATTGATCTCTGATATTATTGTGGTCGTCATCTGAGCACTTGACTGGCTTACTCCTCTCTACTTCTGATTCAAGATCATCATTACACGCGTGAAATAGTTCGTGACACTTACTCTGTCAATAATTTATGCGTGAACAAGTGCTTAGTTTGGACCTTGAACTATGACGATTCGTGGAAATTAACTTTTGACTTTCAGCTGTCAAGTTGTTGAAGAAGAAGTAGGCTGCAAAATTACTTTTTCTGCATAACAGATGCAATAGTTTCTTCCCCCTCCTCGGCTCTGCAGCTCCTGTAAAAGACATTGTAAGAAGGGCCTACTCAAGAGACGTGAGTTCCATTGCTGCAGCGCCTATTTATAACGCCTATGAGGGTTCTGAGATTCTTTCAGGAACTTTCAGGTCGACCGAGCGCAGTCTCACTCTGCACTTTCAGGCATTCAAATCAAACAGGCCTAAATTTGCTGAACTTCCAAACAATGTTCTGTTTCGGAGACTTTTTATTTTAAGTACTGTAAAATTCTTGAATAGACAAAGTAAAAACTTCGAGTTAGGCTTGCCATTCAAACATTTAAGAAAGAAATCATTCGAAAATGCTTATAACAACGAACAATATGCCACCCGTCAGTGGTCGTTATAACTGAATATGCAACAATTTTGTTCACCACCATCATCTCGTAAACCACGCACGAGAGATCTCCAGGCAACTCGATCGACTCCGACTCGATCGATCCCCCATCGAATCTAACTCATCAGGAGTTATGTCCAAGCGTAACCAGGCGAGTTTTTGAACTTGGTCCAACCATCTCTGGTTCTGTCGGATGTATTTTTTGGGTCAATTGCAAATGGCGCAAAGCAAAGCACGTGTTCATGAAGCTCTTTTTGACAGTTATGTTGTCAAGGTCTTCTGGTCAACCGGGAGAAAGGCAAACAAACTTTTGCTTTCAACGAAGAGGCAGTTTTATGTCACTTTTTGCAGAATGGGAACGGAGTAAAGTGTATGAAGTTCTTGACAATGAATTACATCATTTGTAGAATTCAACGCCGAAAGAAGTAGAGGGTGCCCCAAAATCAATGCAAGTTTTGAATTTGCAGCCATTTGTGCAGTAAATTGTGGGAAACACTGAGCAAAAAAAAAAAAAATCCAATTACACAGCTGACAGTTAATTAATAATAATATTGGTGGCGACGTAGGCACCAACGCACAACACCACGGCCGCCACATTCTGCAATGCTACGATACAGATGCCAATACAACAAGAGACAAGCTCTCGTTTGAAAGTTAGAACTCTCTGAAAGGAAAATCAAGAATAAAGGGACAGCATTAAGCAAACTGCATTAAAAGTCCAAGCTACCAAGCCACGTTTAATTAAAATTAAGTCATATAAAAAGACAAAGCTAACAACGAGTTTATACAGTAAATGCTCTATAATTTGGCAGTGTTATAGTTTGAACTGCTAACCAGCACTGAACTCCGCCAAAAGGTCGACCTGGATCTTCGTCGCCCTCAAACACTCCCCGTGCCGTGAAAAGTGACCTTTCCATATCATTACCCTGGTATTCCACATGACAGACCCCAAGGACATCGTCAAAAAAGTAAAACACTCGGTAAATTATGGCCGCGAGTAAATATGAAAAATAAAATAAAAAAATAAACGAAATATCCTTATCAATACTTAACAGGCGGCCGAAGCATCAATCAACAGTTTCCACTCACTGGCTAGTGGAAGGATATTTTCCCCTTTTTACGGGTTCGCCATTTTTTCTCTTTTTCCTCCCGTTCGCCTCACCCCACACACATGTACATGTGCTGTGCGGTCGTATACAAACAAACATGCGACCAAATAGCACTCACTACCTTCACAAATACACGCCACCACCGGCAACAAAATGGACGGAGGGTGGGCGTTGGAAAACTGCAAAGTAAGTATGTTGCACACACCCCCCTTGAGCAGGACGAAATGGACATGCGAATGATGGCGGGTGGGTGGTGGGTGGACGGGGGACGACGGGCAGAAGTTCAACTCTGCGACTGTAGTTCCCCGGGCTACACGATACAGGATGTTGCTTCTTTTTTGCGATTTGTTTCCCCTGTCCTTTCTTATTTTTGCAGTATGGTGCCCTGCGAACCGTAAAATCGGCCTGCACCGTTGTGCGTGCGTAGGGAAATTCCATTCTCTCATGTCATTAGGTTTTATTGGCTTTTTCCCTAAATTAGAATCCATCGCGGCCACATGTATGGCCTGGCATGGTGACACTGCTGGAATGAGTGCTCATCGCGGCTTCCTATTTATTTTCCTTATTTTGGCGAATTTATCCTTTTTGACATTTTGCCGTTTTTATACCATTTTTTTTTGTTCTTTGTTTCTTTTCCGTGACAGTGTGTGTATGACGGTGGTCGTGATGCGTTGTGGGGGAGGAAAGAATGGCAATGGATTGGTCATAAATCTTTGAGAAGATGCGAACAATTTCTGTGTGGCCAGATAATGCTGAGAAGCTTATGAGTCGGAGGACGAGGACGAGTACGAATATTCCGAGGCCATATGAAGTATCGGGCAATCGTACATGTGTGTCCTGACGGGGATAAGGAAGTGTCTTGCCGCAATGAGATACAAAGCGAAGTCTCCCCGACTGGCATTTGGATTCTGGCATGGGAAGCAGCAATTGCGGGTGAGCCATCAAGCTGGTCATGAATATAATAAGATTTCCCCGATGTTTGAAGGTGGGAGTACAGTATGTTCATATGCTTCTATATTCGGTTCACTTCCGAGAAACTGCGCCTTGCCTCACTTTCATGCCAGATCATCCAAAGTCAATGAACTCTTTTTCGTTACGACAAGTCACTGATAAGCGCACAGTGTGAATATTGAATAACTTTAAATCACCAACCGATGTGCCTATATGAGGCTTGTTGATTTAAAATTTATTTGGATTGTATTTGAATTTCAACATTCATTATGTCGCCGAAAACTAAATCAACTCGTGTCCTTTTATGCTGCGTTTTCAACTTTTCGACCATCTCGGCGGGTAAAGCTTTGATTTCGGGACGAACATTTGTCTTGAACTTGCAAATGGTCGGAGGCTTTTTAGTGTAAACTTTGCAATTCAAATAACCCCAGAAAAACACATCCGTCAATGTTGCCTTAGAAGAAAGTGCCTTGTTTGATTAGCAGCTTCGCATGATTTTTTTTTTTGACATATTTTTATACAGCCATAGTTTTGGCGCAATCGCCGACTCAGAGGCACTTTCTAGTCATGCAACGGTGTTTCGTGGATCTCGTATGGATTCGCCAAATGCTGTAGTTTTGCTTATTAATGGCACTAGAGTACGTAAAATGCCACGTCGGTCATCAAAATGTGCTTCCAAAAATCAGGTTCAGTGCCAACCACTCGAGCGACTGTTTGATCTCTATTCCACGCGACGTCGACGGTCTGCCGGTAATATTCTTTGAGACAATTGGGTCCATTTTAGACTATACACACGCGGCTCACACATGTTTTAAACAGACTGTGCCAGGTATACGGAAACAAATGCAGATCATTCTTCAAAAGGCGCCGCGAGGTGCTATCAGTAACGCCAAGATGCTGAGTGTGGTGAGGGTGACAACACTCTCTCTTACCACTTCAACCAGCTTGATAACAAACGTTTCATAAACTTGTCAACTCGTGTCAATCGGTTGATAAATGTCAAATTTATTGAATGTGTTTACAAATCGACACACAAGATGGCGCACCCTGTTAAGCAATTTGAACTCATTGGACCCATGTTGGGGCTACAGCCCGGGTTAAGCCTGGGTCTCAACTCAGTCAACAAGCCTCTCCAGCTACGACGATGTCTTCCCTCACCCTCCTTCGCCCTTTACACATGTATTTATGCTCGCATGCCAGGTTCGCCAGGTCATTCTCTGCTTTCTGTCGCCACTTTTAATGCGGGCGGAATCGATTAGAGGCGTGCTTGGCATCGAGACTTGTACACATTGTCTGTTAAACACATTTTTCGTGCTCTATTCACATTATGGATGCACTTCAACAACAAACAACTCAAGTGGCGCCCGGTAGAGAACAATGGCCAACGATTTGTCAGCCGTGACGTAGAGACTAGGTGCATCGACTCATACGTGGAAAACCGAACTCCAGAATTAAGGTAGAAGGCAGTAAAAATCCCATGTCGAGCTAAAGCCTAAGAGCGCTTAATCCGGACCTCAGCGACCGATTTATTACACCAGTTAAGAAGATCGGAAGGCCAGCCCTTTACCGTCAATAACGTTGAACTCTTTCCAAACAGATTCTACGAAGAACTATTGTGCCGCAATCAGACCGTTTCTCACCCCACACATCTTCAAAACCAACATCCCTAGAAAGATTTCTCCAAACTGCAACCATAAATTCTTCACAAAACCCCTTTCACCTGGAACCCGATCGAGTTTGCTGCTCTGTCCGATCTCTCCCTTCTTCCAACTGTCAAACGCAGACGATTTCATACATTCATTTGGCATCAGGCATTCCTTTTTCGCAATAATTAATTACAAAAATTGACATCTTCGATGCACAGAAATGATCATCAGCTGTGAGTATCGGAAATGAGGAAACATTGTTGATCCCATGGGAACCATCGCACCCCTTTTGGTTTCTGTGAGATTTTCTTACGTCCTCGCATGTTACACAAGGCAACCCCATAAGATGTCCCATTCACTGCACCGCGAGAAGAAGAAAGTATTGAGGTCAGGTAATCTTAAATCTGAGCTATTGTGTCAACAGGGCTAAGGATTCAGGGAGACTGCATTTGATGTCTTTCGAGAGGAAAAGGGTGAGTGCCGAGAAATCGATTCATAATTTTCAAACGACATTGGTTTTGGGTTTAAGACGTTAAGCCATTGAAAATATGTCGATACTGGTATGAGAGATATTACATGAGCAGAGGGTATTGGTGCTCTGTTCTTCTGAGGCGTTTGCTGGAAGGGAATCTACCCGGTTGCAGAGGTAATCAGGAAAATTCGACACAAAGGTACACCGACCTCTGGAGTTGAGGAGACTATTAAATTATCTCAATGTCTTAACACGAGAAAGACGGCGGGGATATTTAAAGTTTAGCATTCAGTCAAAAGCAATGATAATAAATCTTAGTTTAAATATTCACATTTCACGAGTGATAGAAGGAGTAATGCTGAGCTTTGCTGTAGGTTTGGTCAAGCTGGGTGAATTTTGAAACAGCTTGGTAGATCTGTAATCAGGAAGGCCGCGCGTGGGGTCAAGGCTTTTTTCAACTCAGTATTCGTTTCAATTCTCACCTATGGTCATGAAATTTGGGTAATGGCCAAAAGACTAAGATCGCAAATACAAGCTGCTGCACGATTTCTTAAATCACTATGGATCATAGCCCAATTGGAATCATCACGAATTCGAAACTTCCTTTCCAAAGTGTGCCGAAGAATCTGGTGTGCTTAAACGATTTTCGGCTTACCCTGCAAGTTCTATGTGGCGCTCGAGTTTTCCACTAAGTAAGGAACAAATTGCTGCTTTGTTGTCGTAAGCAAATATTGAATCCATAGCCTTTGAACTCAATTACAAGTTTTCATCTGAAGTCTGACCTCCGAGGTTTTTTTTTCAATTTCGACCACAGAAACAGCAAAACGTCATCACTTTTCCGTCTATTTGTGCCCGATGAAATACGCCCAAAATCACTTGAAGCTGTATTTCGCAATATTTCTATTTTTTTTATTCATTTTATCTTTTCTTAATACCTGGTCTATTTATCAGAAGATTGTTACGCAATTTTTAATTTATCAGTTCTACTGAATGCAATTGAAATACAGTGAAACTTCTCTAAAGCGGACAGTCACGGGGCCACCATGATTGTCTGTTATGTAAGGGTGTCCATTCTGTAGGGGTTGAAATCCACGAATATATTTATTCTGGGACCATAACGATTGGTCCGCAAAGAGAGGTGTCCCTTGTAGAGGGGTGTCCGTAAAGAGAAGTTTCAGTGTAGTTCAACACAAGATAATTTCGCGTACTGCGCCGCTGACTGCTTTGACTTAACTACTGAATGTGAAAAAGGAAATTGAAACAGCCAGAAAAAAAAATGTTTTTCTAGTAAAAACACGGTACTTCACGGTATTGTTTGTTGCTCGTGCTCATAAGGGAGAATATGACCTTCTTCTTCTTCTTTGTTTGGCGCTACAGTCCGGGGTGGACCTGGGCCTCAACCAACAAGCCTCTCCAGCCAGCACGATCTTTCGCCAGCTGCCTCCAGTTGTGCACACCAAGTTGGTTGAGGTCCTTCTCCACTTGTGTGCGCCATCTTGTTCTAGGACGACCTCTTATGCGTTGTCCCAAAGGCTCGGAATCGAAGACTCATCGGGCCGGAGCTGTGGTGTCAATCCGCTCTACGTGACCTAGCCATCTTAAGCGTTGGATCCGAAGACGCTTAACTAGGTGCATGCCGCTGTACAGCCCGTACAGTTCGTGGTTGAATCTCCTTCTCCAGACGCCATCAATACAAACAGGACCAAAGAGAATATGACCTTCACAGTTATTTATTATAAGTACTTGTAAAATTGTATACACGCTAGACACTTGTTTACACTTTTATGCGGTAATTGTACAGAAATGAAAAAAAAGTGACATTGACGCAACCCAGGTACTTTTAAATGCTTTCCTATTCCGTCTTTTCTAGTGTTAACTAACAAGCCAATAAAATATTCGAGACGCATCTACTTACTTCATTTGTCAAAAGATCCTATTCTTTGATGGTCCAAATTCTTGATAGAACTACCAGCTTCTGGCACCAAGAGGTGGTTGTAGTGTAGGTTGAAATGGATCTGTAGCGGTCACGCAATAATGTGCTGTTGACGAAGCTCTCAAGCAAAAATAAGGAATGTGGAAATATGGAAAAATCACTTATTGATAGTAACCATAGCACCAAGCAGTGGTGTTTAAATCTGTGTAAACGTAAGTAAGTCTAAACAAAAATCTGTAATCTTGTAAATTGCTGGGGAAAAATGTAGAAAATGAGCGGCATTGCAATATCTGTCAAAATCCACATAAATATAATTATAACGAATTTCAGAGGCTTTTTGAATAACGTAAATGCCGTTCTCTGATTGGTCAATTTGGCTATACAAAATGTTTGTCAAAAATATTAAGGGGCAAGAGAGGTACCTACCATATACTTCATTTCTGATATGAACACTTCATCTGGTCAGCATTAATTATTACAGTAAAAGCTCATTCATTCGGAATGATTGGTGGGGAAGGTCAGTCCGGATATACTAATTTTCCGAATTAATGAGAGTTGCACTAAAACGCGTTCCTATTGATGAAAAATGTGCAATAAATTGAAACAAAATATTATTTTATTAAAACAAAAGACTTTTTCTTTCTCCAACACAACTCCTTTTATGGGTTTTCCCGACTTCTTGAGCATTGCTGGGACTACCCCAACAGACAATTTGATGATTTTATCCGACTTCTACATATTTGTGATCAATCATTGCGTTATTTAAATTCTGCTAATTTAATTTAATTTTTACATACAAAAATTGAAAATTGACTCTCATTTATTCGGAAAAATCCCTTTTATTCGGATTTTTACTTTTACTGTTTATTTCAGGAAAATAATACAAAATAATATTATAACCCGGTTATTCCTGATTGCTGGGGATCCGCATGCGCTTGAATGTTGAGACACGTTGGATTAGATGTGTAATCTGCTTTCAACAATTCGGACTTTTTAAACAGTTTTTCGAAAGGAAGATAAAAACGAAACAGTTTTCTGGAAGAAGCACACATGAATGAGATCCAACACTCATCTTCTTTTTTGAAACTCCTCAATTTAGATTATTTTCCGTGTTTTGTTTTTTTCTCCAGTTTTTTCATAAGTAAAAATTCAGCACGTAAAAAACTAATATAGAAAAATGTAAAGTAAAAAAAAGTCGCAGACAACACTGGCACCTCAGCTCTGACATTGAGTATCGTCCATAAATTCACCAAAAAAAAAAAAAAATACTTCAATAATATGGGTGGCGTTGCAATCCGTAGAGGAAGGATCAGGGTCTAGCTTCTCAGTAACCACTAGTATTTCACGTGGAAGGGACCTACAGTTTTATGCCGAACTCAAGGCAGCTTGGTCTTGATGACTGCAGGACCGTCGATGGAATTCAGCATTAGCTTAGGCCCTTGACGATACGACACATGACAAGTAAGAAAGAAAGTCTGACAAGTCAGTCTGATAAATAAAAAAAAAAAATTCATTCATATCTTTGAACTATACGCATTGCTTGCAATCAGAGGACTCGCTTAACATTTCGGAAGAAATGATAAGAAGGTTTATCAATTTTGCGGAAGACTGTCTGTTCGTGAAAAGGTACGTGACCTCTCTGCCACAAAGTTAAGCTAATGTTGAAAGACTGTTCCTTTAAATTCTCAATTAATTGAATCTAGTAAAGATGACAAATATGAGATTCAAAGGGAAAATCTCCTTCTCGCTACGACACGGACACGTGTCCAACCTCCCTTCAAGGTAACAACACCTGACTGAGATACGATTGCTATTTTTGATGAGTCAAACATTCCAAGAATACATTTTTTATTTTTGATGAAATCTTCACATGTGACGTCTGCCCCACAGTGATCCGTCGATTCCAGGAAGTTCTTTGTGTTCGCATGACAAGGGCAAACAGTATCACACACTCCCTTCCACCTCACAGCACTGGAAATTGCGTCCAAAGTACGAGTAGCATCGAAACTAATGATGAGACTGAAATGAAGGATACATTCGCCACTAGCAGACACAACCCCCGCCCCAACAAACCCGCCGGTGCACACAGACATCTGGACCGGGCGCAGGATATTGGCGGGGCGGTCGTCGCAGTCGTGGGGGACCGACCGAAATGGATGAACAAGAGAAGGGCAAAAACGCAAGCAGGAAAAACACGACGAAGCGACTCACCCGACATGTTCGCCGGTTCATCCTTTCTCCTAAAACTCACTCAAGTACCCGGAGCTACGAATATCCTTCGAATATCCTTTTCTAATAATTTCTTCGATTTGCCCCAGGAATGCAAAAGGGAGAGAGAGCAACGAGTGAATATCAGAAAAAAAGGAGGAAGGAAGAAAAAAATATTATATCCACTCCACTGGACCATGAAATCCATTTTGATTTCATTTCCTTACAGGTTGTTTCTTTTTATGCTCAAAGAGCTCCTTGTTAGATACTTTACATATAGAATTCGGTGGGATACAGGGCCAGGCAGCTAGCGGCAAGGAGGGCGAAGTAATTTTATAACATACGGTGGAGTGTACCTGGTGATAGTACAGAAAACCGATAACCAAGGCCAATGTTGCCAAGGAAATACGCCTGTGGTAACGCAGGTTGCCCGTGGGGAGTTGAGGACCGTTTTTTCTCGTGTCGAAAAAATATGCACTACCCGAGCATATGGATAACCGGTGGTGGTGAGGATGCGACAGACAGCTAGAGGAAGTTGCCGTCGTCCAGTGTGCCGGTGCTGTCGCTCTTGGTGTGCCGGGTTGTTTTGCTGTTCTGCGTTAGACATAGGTTCGGGGTTTTGGCAATTTAACAAAGTACTCGTGTCTTTTTGTCTGTAGCCTTAGTGACGATGTGGCTCTTAGGAATTTTCCACGTTCGACGAAGCGGCCATTTGTTTGCGACTGAAACGGAAATGATGGGGGTGTCGTCCAGTTCGGAGGGGACTTATATGAATTTTGGTTGCGCAGCGATACCGCTGAGATGGTGTGTAGATGTCATAGAGACGGCAATGCGGACGTTACACAATCCACATGCCAGAATGACACTTGCCTAAGGGAAGACGAAGGAATGGGGAATTTGGAATACGTTTATTTCATTTGACGAATTTGCTGAGGGCGGGTGTTTGAAGATGTTGTGATGAATGAGGCAGTGATGAATGCCTGGTGGGCGTTTAAAACATGTGTGTGTTGAACCACGGCCCCTCTATAGCTTTCGTAGTCGTTGCCGCTGACTCCTGTGCGTCGTTTCACCGAAAGAGTGCTGATGGTCTGGATACTAGCTTTTCCTTCTCAACTTTGCCTCACTGATTTCAATGACAAAGGACTGGAAGTCGTTAAGCATGACCTTTTAGGGTCAACAGTCTTTTTATACAAAATTGCATTAACTATTAAGTCAAAACATGCTTTTACTGCGCATTTATTGCTCTAAAAATATTGAAGACTTGAACCACCGAAACTTCATTTCAGCCGAGAGCTTAGACTAGCTCGGCTCCAGGGCTTCTTAATTGCTTAATTTCATGTCTAAAAGCGTTCACTGTAGTCTCAAGTTCAAGAATATTAGCCTTGGCTTGGTTTTTTTTATGGCGTTGCAATTCAAGTGTGGATGTAATCCTCAGCCAACAAGTCTCTCCCTCTGGCGGGGTCCCTGGCCAGCTGGTTAAACTTGCTTTTACATCGAGTGGGTGGTGGAGGTCCTTATCGATTGGTGAGCACCATCTTTAATAAGATCATCCTCTATTGCGTTGTCACACGGACTCGAAAACTCGTCGGGCCGGAACCACGTAGTCCATGCTCTTTATATGCCCTAGCCACCTTAAACTTTGGATCCGTCGACAGCCCGTACAGCCTGGATATTTAGTGCTTAAAGTGCCTCCGCCAGACGCCCGTATGGAACTCGGAACGAAAAACCCCACGTAAAATGTTTCTTGTCCAAATGTGAAGATATTTTTCATCTGCTTCTGATATGCCCAAGCATCTCAGACGCACAGCAGAACTGTGGACATTGGCCAGTCTTATGATGTTATTCTGTGTGCATTTCATCTTGGCACTGATGTTTCTTGTTCTGCTTGCTTGGAAACTGAATGTACATTGTTACGTTCCAAGCATGACATCAGTATTAAGCGTCCTTTTTCGAAAGACCTCTCTGACTGCCCGCTGTCATCGACAGTGCCGTCCACGTATCCTGACATTTTTATAGATTTTTAAAAACGTGTGCCCCTAGTGTTCTTAGCCTTATCTCAAAATTCGTCAATGAGAATTTCTGAAACTATTGAACGGGATTGGAATTATTCTTGAAGCTCCTTGACTAAATATGAAGCTTTTCTACGAAGGCAGCTGTGACAGGAATTTGAAGCTTTGAGGGACTTGCCAGATAAAAGACCACTTCAAGGGCTGCATGCAGACTCACAACAGAGTTGCGTATTTTTTCATTATTTAAATGGACTACAAATTAAAGCTAAGCCTACTTAATGGCTTCGACAAGATCCTTTTTAATTGTCAAAATTATTATATGCACATGGGCTCTAGGCCCATATGGTGTTCGGATGAGTAAGCCATTCGTCAAACGTCCATGTATCCAGCTCTGTCGAATTACTTTTTATTTAGCAATTTGTAACGAATTAGGTAAATGCAACGAATGAAGGCAGAAACTATGTGCATGCTGTCTTCAAGGAAGGACATACACCATCAACGACTTGGCTAGCGATCTTGATCCGCGACGATCACATGTCATTATCTAGACATTCCAGTTGTCTTTTGACAGGACTGGAATGGTAACAATTAAGCGCGGAATGATCAATGCCGATCGGTGTTTATTTGCGCGCAAGAGGCTGTTGAGTAGAGTAGTAGAGCCGGCTCGAAGGACCAATTATCCATGCATACCATAGACCAATTAATCTCAAGAGCAGATAAAGAAGCTCTTGGTCTTTTCGATGGAAAAGTTCTCCGTCCAATCGTTGCTCCTGTTGGCGTTGATTTAGAGAAGATTAAAACGCGAGCTGGTCTGTACAGTGACATGTGTCTAGTCAGGCGTATATCGACTTCATGTCTATGGTGCCAAGGCCACAGGGACTGTACTGCTCCCGTTTTCTGATACACCCCAACAAAAGCACGAGTCTAAGGCGGCGCACACAAATAGACAAGACAAGTCAGCGTGATTAATTGGGGACCCCTGACCCCAATGGGTACCATTGGAGTACCATGCCAGCTGAAGACATTTGTCAATTGTGACCCAGACTTGCCGTGATTAATTTGGGACACCTGACCAAGCTGAAGGAATATGTCGGTTGAGATCCAGATCCCCACGGACTGTAGTGCCAGTAGAAGAAAAACCATGAAAGGAGAGTAAACCGAAAACGTATCAGCTTAACCTATGCCACTAGACTG
This sequence comes from Eristalis tenax, assembly GCA_905231855.2. NCBI lineage: Eukaryota > Metazoa > Arthropoda > Insecta > Diptera > Syrphidae > Eristalis > Eristalis tenax. The sequence continues at coordinate 7,193,732 of HG993128.1, forward strand.
CCTTTACACTTGGTTGTCTGTCGTGTTTGCTATAAATCTAAACTTTCCAGTATTCGCCTTTAATTATTTGATTTCTGCCACCAACTAAGTTGTGTCTAGCATTATCGCATCCTTGACCACGTTTTGTACGCAACTGTGGTGTCGATTGCAGTGAATTTGGGCGTACCAAAGACGATGAAAACCGAACACACACAGCAGAAAAAGAAAACTACGACTACGAAGCTGTGGAACCATGCGACACAGGTAACACACGACTAAAGCCAATTTACAGGGAAGTGTCCAAGGAATACGTACGATGCGTCAGCCAACCCCACCCACTACGATGACATAATTTATGTAGGTGCGAAACGAACTGTCAAAGTATGAAAACGTCTCAAATTGATCGACACCATCCGTCGTGATGCATTCCACTTGTGGGTCGCATTAGCTGTCTCCCTCCTTCTGAGTAGGGTTCATGAGTTGTTAATTTCTTCACAACGTCCGCAACGAATTCTATGGGTTTGAAACTGTCTGACACTACCGTGCAATTGTAGCGCCATCTGGTGAGCAATCCCTTCGTTACGAAGTGTCACTCAGATGTTTGTCTTTGTCTTGTTTGTCCTTGCTTATCATCTGGCTGTCGAACAATATTTTTCTTAATTTTTGATCTCTTTCGCGTGCTCATTCTGAGAAATGGATGTGTGGAGTGCACGTTCCTTGCGGCAGCCCGAAGTGGACCCGGGCCTGGTTTCTACAGCAACCACTAGTATTGCGCGTGTTAAGGGCCATTCATATGTTCAAGAATATTAGCCTTAGTTTGTTTGTTTGTTTTATGGCGTTACAGTTCAAGTGTGGAAGTGATCCTTAGCCAACAAGTCTCTCCCTTCTGACACCCTGCATTTTTGGTCGTAAATTTGTGGATCGCGTTTGCCTCTCTTGTGTATTGCGAACTCAGCTTGACAGTTCGCGAACAGAATGATTGCTTCGTGGAGAAAAATCGTTGTTGAGATTTTTCTGGATGAGAAACTCGATAATTCAATCCTGATATTTTTGCATACCGAGAAATACAACTTTTTATTTGTATTCGGTGGAAATTGCTTGCTTCTGAAAGTCCGAGTTCGCAGATCGCGGCTCATATGAACGGCATTGCATTGTTTACTCACGTGTGGAGGAGACCTTCGGTGTCACTGTATGTGGCGAAGTTTGAGAAGCTTAATGCGAGTATATAGAGTACCGCGGACTATGTAGTACCTATATCCTTAGCGGAGGATTTTACACATCCACCCATGATGGCTACAAAATAAATAATTACTCGATAGAGGCTAATTCTTGTGAACATTCAGACAACATCACCTCCTCCAAGAGATCAGTTTCCTCATCACTTACCCAAGTTCTGGCCGCGCAATCCACCAGCGGAAATAATATCCCCAAATAATCCCTTCAAAAGCATCCGCTTCCTAATCGGCAATCACACGCTAATTACTAGTAGAAGGCAACACAAAAAGTGCTCACCTTTCGTCAGTCGACTTGGATAACACGATATCTTCATCTAATAACCGTTTTATTGTCAAAAAATCAATTTCAATCCGACTAATATTTGACAGACAATACCCAAAACAAACCAATAACAGAACACTCCTCGGGTCCTCCCCTCGTCGGCACATAAACGTTTCGACAGTCATAAAGGACTAACCCAGTGGCTGGCACAATGGGTAAACACTAAAGCGGCAACAATTTGAGCACAAAAAAGGGATTTTTCTCGCCAAAATAATTTTAAGGGTCCTTGACTTCACTCCGCTCTCTGTCAATTATACGTATTATATCTTTTTGTTTACCGTTTAGTGTCAGAAATACGGTTTTTATCCGAAAAATGCGTGCAGCAGGGGTTGATGGGACCCAGTAACTGAACGACTGAGCGACTGAGGGACTCTCGCAGAGCATCCGTGAAAGGAGGAAGATGAGAAAAGGGCAAAGGATGCCAAAGGTTGGCACTCCATTGTGGCAGACAAGGCGGATGCTGGGTGACTTTGTGTGAATGCGGATGCGGAACTGTTGCATCGCGCATCGTTCAGGTAGTCCGGCGCACGATTAATTACCCGAAATTGTTGTGTCATGAGTGTAAGTGCCACCGTGTGAAATTTCCCCGTCCCCTAGCGAGTCAACGGCACAGAAAGAATACGAATCGGATAGGATCACATTGGATTGGATTGGATCGGATCATATGCCGCGTGAATCAAGAGCGTTTCGAGTTCCGTCCCGTCATCCCCTCGAGAAGATACACTTTGTGTGATTTTCCTTTTTGCTGTTCGAATTCTGTCAGATGTTCGAGAGAGGAATTGGTAGTGCAAAAAAAAAGGGTTAGACAGGAGCAATACATTAAAAATTAAATTTTAATGCATCCATTGTCTAGGGCCGGGGGTTGGAATGGAAATGCACATGCAATCTCGTTCGTTGTGTCGTATGCAACCCTTAACCCTCTTACCCCTAACCGCGGACTAGAATTTCGCAAATAGAACGCATTTCATAACTTCCGCAGGGCCATGCCATCTAATCCACGCTACAGTGCCTGCGGGACGACACGTTTGCACGTATGTTTGCAACACTCAACTCCAGGTAGTCGCGTCGCACAGCACTCTCCGCATCTAGGTGATGGGTCCTGCTGGCTGATGGTTGATGGCTGTTTGGATGGCCTATTATTTAAATTATCCTTTCTGATACCTCAAACGGGACCCCTTAACGAATTTGAATTTAAAATTTAAATACAAACACACCGTACACGCATGCATCTCCCGTCATAGGCGGCGATGCGGCGCGACCCCTTTTTTGCATGCGGTACGGTGCGGTGCGGATACGTGTGTCGTCCTCGTTTTCCAAATTAAACTCTTCCCAAATCGGTTTTTTTATTTCGTTGCTTTTTGGAAAACACCTTTGGAAGGACATCTGCGCTTTCTCAGTCGAGCGTGTGTACTCGGCGCGAACGAGGAAGTGAAACCGAAATTTGCAATCGGATTTCTTTTTTTGTTAATTCTGAGAAAGGATACGGGCGAGTTTTACATGACAATGGCTAGCTGCTTATGTATACATAGCGATTCGAGTGCACATCTGCCCTGGGACGGGGCCTAAGCGCTCACACACAAGCGCCGGCTTCAATGAGAGCGTATGTAAATCGGACGATGGGCCGATGGTTGTGTGGTTGACGCGTGGACTTGGAGAGCTAAATTGATTTGTTACAGATTTTGGAAGGCTGCGTTTTTTGTGAGAACAGTGATAAGGTCTGGAGAGTTTAATTGAGTGGCCGAGGTGATTATTAAGATTTGTGATAAGGATAAAGTGGCTTTGAATTAATTCACAAAGTGGTTCTGACACGTTGATAAGAACGTTGCAGTTTAAAGTCGGACTGCTTTGAAGAAATCAACGCAACTGCAGTGAGGTGCAAGGGAATTGTAAGGGAATTGAGTAAGCTTCGAGATCGGTTCTGTGGTCTGCGTTTCCTTAAATTCGTTCCATTGTTGAAATGGAAGGTTTGTAAAAGAAACTCCACAGCATGGGGCGTGTTTTTGCATGTCCTATATCCTCTTAAGACAGCCGAGATATTTATCGCCGCTTGTGAAATAAGCGTGGATAAAAACAGCGATTCCAATCGTTATTTCTACGTGTGATCGATGATTTGCAGAAATGAAGTATGATAGAGATGCCCAAAACGTCACAAAATTCAGCCATGAATTCATTAACTTGACAGCGAAAAAACAGTTATTTTTTAAAAACGCGAAGATATTGCAAATCGCTGTGGAGGCAATTTATGCATTTAATGTCCGTCCATCCTGTCTGATTCCTCGGAATTGGAACTTGAACTGTCGGCACAAATCCCCAAAATCTAAATTCTAAATAATTTCTTCCAAATTAATTAAAAATGTGCGTCATATTTACAGCTGTTATTTAACAGCTGACTCTCGCAAACGTCATACATGTCGTCTGCCAAGTTTTGATGATTAAATATGGCAAAATCACAAGGTCACGTTCGCATGGTCGGGCGTTGATAGGCTTCAGTTCGCATTTTATCAAACTTACGAGAATGTTATGTCAAAGCGCGGTTGCCTCACTTTTCCAAATCACAATGAAATGCGCGCATTTCAAAAGTAAAATGATCTAAAATCCATTTTACCAAAAAAAAAAGCAATTATTGCACATAAAATCTGTACACAAATTTAATTACGTACACAAATACTTGGCTCGGCCTGCCAGCAATGAAAATCACGAGTAAATAAAAGTAGATTCTTTCACAACTGTCAAAAGCCTGAGTTTGTAGAAGTAGCTCCACCTAGAAATGTGTGCTCACGCTTACGATAATACGGTCTGTGAAATATCAAAGCGCGACCGCTACATTGTGACGTGTTCAATGGATTTACCCGCATCCGACTTAAAATGTCAGAGCACGACCGCGCGAGCGCGACATTGTGACATGGGCATTATGAAGCGCCTGTAATAATTTTTGTGTGCATTTTTAATTTGAAAATCACGAATATTGACAACACAATTTTAATAGCACTGGTAGTGGTATTCCTACAGTACAATCTCGATAATGTGAACTAAATAAAACATGGCCAGTTCACATTTTAGTTATTCACATTATCGAATAGAAAAAATTTCAATTTTTAAAAAATGCAATAACCAAAATAAAAACGAGTTCTGTATTTAAGTGGACAAGCAGCTTAAACCGTAAAGGGACAGAAGATTAATTCAACAAAAAAAAGGAAGACATAAAGTTAAATGATACCATCATCGTTTGTCTGACGTAGGCATGAAATTCTTTTACCGAGGGCTTTACAACTTGGTTTGCATAACAATTTTCCCGCATATAGGGTGATGGCATGTAACGTCAGCTCCAGCCAGTAGTCAGCCCCTTCGTTAAAAACCACCAAAATAGTAAATGTCTAAATTTATTTTCCTAAGATCTTTTGTTTTACTGAAAGCCTAAGTGTTTAGCCTTCTGGATGTAAGATTTTGTGCCGTTGTAGCTGCTGGTTATCTTGTTAAACATTAAAGTTCGGTTCAAATTTTCGTAAGTTTCGGTTTTGGGACTTTTCCGTGAAAAATAAAATAAAATACTGGAAATGTTTGGGAAAAAGAGTTATAATTAAAAAATATAGAAGATAAGTGCATTGTATTATTATTTACAATTACAGCTAATTTTCCATTTCAAAAAAAAAAAGATAATTATAAAGTATTGTAATTTTTTTGCATGGGCCAGTTTTCAATTAGAGAGGTGGAGACAAAGTCCCACCCCACTACTTGAGCATCCAGTAGTTATCCTCAATTAGGGGCCAGTTATAGCTATTATTGAGAAGCTGACTACTGAGTACTGAAGTCATTGGATCTGAAGGGACTGACTACTCCAAAGTCCGAATTTTGTTCACATATATTGTAAATAATTTCTATTACGTGGAATCGATTGGGTCTATAACTTATCTCGTGCGGTTTTTTTTTTGTCTGGTCGCATATTGCGGGCTTTTTTCGGGTACTTCTCTTCAAACTGGGGCCAGTTATAGCTAGCCCCTGTAAAGGCTGACTACTGACTACTGAGTACTCAAGTGACTGACAACTGGATCTGAAGAGGCTGACTACTCAAAAATCACATTTTGTTCACAATTATTGTAAATAATTTCTATTACGTGGGAACCTAACTACATAAGGCCTCAAATCTAAAATCCAAATATTTTCACCAATCAAGAAATATAAATTCTCCATTCAAAAGTTGAATGCTGAATTTTTGAGTTAAAAGTTAAAGTTAAAAAACTAGCTTCTAGTGCTGCCAACACCTTATGTCGTTTTCTCAAATCTCTGTTTTTTTTTATGGCTGTTATTGTGGATTTTGTTCCAAAAAACGAACTAACGCAGCGAGGTTCAAGAGTGTACAAGACGACGCACAGACCACCAACGCCACGGCCGCCAGGACAAAAATAATGTTCACGGCCCCACCTCTTTCGAGTCACTGACAATGCCCAAAACGTAATACGAGTAACTGCCAAGTAAAAGCTTCTCAAACTTGGCCGTTCGGAGTCGGCATAAAACTGTTGGTCCCTTCCACTCGTGACAGAACTTTAGCAAGCACAACATGAATGGTTGCTGTAGAAGCTAGGCCTGTCCCTCTAAGGTCTGTAGCGCCACCCATGTTATTTTGAATACTTCTTGGCACAAATGAAAAGAATATCTGTGTGTTTCAAAATAGCTTTCTACCACTGAATATTAATGTTATAAAATAAGGAAAAAAGTTCGAGTACTACTTTATGCAAATTCTTAATGTCGTCCTAGGATGTTGTCTCTCTCTTTACACTTGGTGAACATGTGTAACGCAAAAGCTGACGTTGTGTCAGCTCTGTTCTGTCGCTACCACCAACGCAGGGGATTGTAACAATCATTGCAATATCTTCTAATGCAATGCAAGCCTCATTACTAGACGACTGGATTTGAAGTTGGTTAAGTGCCTGCCCTTCATTAGAGGGGGCCTCGGTGCGCAATGAAAGCAAAGTCAAATCGGGTTTTCAAATCTGGCCCAGTCTCCATTGGGGTGAAATGGGATCACATTAACCTCACTGGAGTGGTCGATCTGTGGTAGCAGTCTGACCGGGAGTTGCTGTCTGTTCGTACAATGCACACAGTGAAACATTTGAGTGCTCTAGTATCGTATTTAATAATTCTCTGTTTGGAGGACAACCTCTGGACATGACAACAACTCAAAATGCTAAGTTATAAAATGCTGAGTGCTGTTTGGTACTGCTGCTTAACTGTGGCTACATGCTTACGAACTGATTACAAACTCAGAAATTCTAAAATGAATCCTGTCGACAGATTTTGGTGCATGGACTAAAATAAAAACCTTTCACCTCACGTTAGTAACTGCTTTTGGTACTTTTCTGTTTCTGTACTTCCCTCACTTGGGTGGATCTGCATCCACAGAAGTTCATTGACTTCTTATTCTTTCAGTTGGCGTTTTCAGCGATGTTCCAAGATAAATATTTCATTACAATGTTTCAGCAACAGAGGGCTCTCTTCAAGTCAAGCGATTGGATGCACCTAGGGCCATGTCCAATGATAAAAGTAATGCCAAATCTCACGACTAGCCCTCATGAATGCATTTCTTTTTTGAAAGCGTACCCTTCTCCATTTACGTGCTTCACATAGTAATCAATCACCTCTGACTGACAGCATTCATTAAGTGCCGTCGCCGACGTAAGCCCACCGCAAGCGTCCATCGAAATAATTGTACCATCAAGTGTGGATCAAAGTTCAGGGGTCACAGGGTCAGGTCGAATGCCCACAAAGCGAATACCCACAAATTCATTCATTTTTCACCCAAAATCTGGTCCAGATTCCAGATTACCCTCCTCAATCATCCCTAATTGGCGATGACTTACACACCTAATCCCTGCATGGCCGGTCAAGGAGGGACCTCACCAACTGATCTGGTTTTCATCTTAACCCAACAGCGCCATACCGGTCAGTCCAGTCACCAGATCACCCAGCATCCCTTCCAACGACTGCTCAGATTCCGATTAACCTCTCCCGAGTCCTGACACGCAGTTGTTGACCCCTCTCACACTACAGACCAGGTATTTTCATATTCAGGCTGCCATCTCATCGTGTGATGCTCTCCTTTTCACTCGCGGTGGGTCGGTCGGTCGGTCGACTGGTTCGTTGGTTGGTTGTGGAAAAATGAGAAGCTCTTTGTTCCACATATCCGCGGTCCTTTGTCATATTCCCAGTCTTGTCATTGCCATAGCCCATAGGTAATGTAATATAGGAGGAAAGGAATTTCCACATCATCACCGTTTTTTATTGCGTTTTCAAATCAGAGAACTGAACGGAAGAGCATAAAGGAATTTCCCTACGTGTTTGTGTGTGAACACGGCTGTGGGTGGGGCGGAGATGGTGAAGTGGTTGTGGGTGTGGGAGACAAAAACAGGAAAAAAAGAAGTGGAAACCATATCAAGTTACCGAGAATTCGGTTTGGATTTTGTAAATGTTTTGTACAGTCACTCACCGCCCCCAGTGGACGGCACCCTGCCACCCCACCGCCACCACCATCATACGGAGAAGCAGAAAATGCAATCATGCACAGATTTTTCACATTCACCGAATGCCTTAACCCTAAGGAGAATTTCGTCCTTTTTACGTCCCAGATGACGGGGTGGCATATTCGTGTGCTTAACCGAAATGTGGGCTATTATTCAAAAATATTTATTTTGACAGAACCCATTTTTTTTTCTCTCCTCACGGTGGTCCACCATTTTTGAGTCGTCCTCGTCGTCGACGTCGTGGCTGTGTGGCGTTGTCGTTCCTCACACACGGCGAGGCGAGGCGAGTCCGTCCGTTATCATATTCCAAAAGGATAACACGTTTGCGGTAACGGCAGGAGGTTCACATTTACTGGTGATCCAACACATTCGCATTCGCTCAACGATGTGGTGGCGTTCCTGTCCGTTTTTCCTCGCTTCTTTTTTGCTCTCCGTTTTCGTTTTGCGAATGATATGTGCGTGACTGTATCCAGGACGTACTGCATACATACGTATCATCGTGAGTTTGATTCTAACCCCTGATAGCCATTTGGTCTGCCAAAAGGACGACCACCACCGGCGCGCCGACCAGAGTGAGAGGACAGAATTTGAATGTGTATCTCTTTTGCGTCCACGTCGTCGGCGTCCATGTCCAACATGGGATTCGGGATACACAGGGATGTGTGTGGCTGGAAATGTGGGTGGGGACACACGGCACGGTCGTGTCCTTTAGCTCACCACAAACGCGTCCTAATGGTAGTTTGTGTAAATGTGAAGGTTAAATAAAATCCATCGAAGGGATGAAGTGACCATTTTTTTTTTCTTGCTGCAGCGTCCCTCTCGTCGCTTTCGCCTCTGCTGACTGTAATGGGAACATATTTCATCCGATGTGCTGTGTGCTTTCGGTTTTTTTCTGCTTGAATCGCTTGAGTTGGTCCCGCTGCTGCCCTGCTGGATTCATCCCCTTGTTGAATGGACTCTAAACGGTGACGACGACAACAACGACGACGACGACCGTCCGTCCGATCGACCCTCACGTACGTACGTACATTGTTGGTGGCTATTGTGCGCCACTATGACCTCACCCACTCTGTTTTCATACTATTGTGTGACTATCCTCTCCCCCACCACCACCCTCCGCCGTGGCAGTGCGACAGAGACACACAGAGGCTGAGAGAGAGCACAAAACCGATAACAAGGGGTGATTTTTCGCCATTATTGTAGCAATTTTGTTGTTTCTGTTGTCCTGTCCTCGTTGTGTTGTGTATCCTTTTTGCGTTTGGATACAATATTTTTGAAAATTTTTTGTTTACTTTGCAAAACGCATTGAATCAACAAGGAAATATCATTTTTGCGTCATTTTATGGCTGGCGCTTGGGCGGCGCAGGACGATGGCGGCGGTGGGAGACGTGGCATATGTGGTACACGAGTGTATTGAGCGAGGGGGTTACTGTCGATTGTTGTTTGTTATTGTTTCTGTCATTCATTTTATTTAATTGACATATAATTCAAACAATTCATGCGCCCTTAACGAGAGCGTAGAGTGGTTTGTCTGTGTGTTTATGCGACGCGTTGATGCGTGCGGGGGCTATGTGCGAGTGATGGTCTTTAGAGTTCCAAACGAGGGTTGTGTGGGCATGGCATTGATTTCTTAAGATGCTTCGTAGATTGGATGCTTTGAATTCGAGAAGGAGAGAATGTAAGGAGTCTCAAAGAAGCCATTCGAAGGATGAATGGGTTTCTTGCAAAATTATTCCTTCTCCAAGCGAACTTTAGCCCACCAACCCAATCTTTTCGCGTCTTTATGTTCAGAAACAGTGTGAAACTGCATCATTGTCTATAGTTCTTGATTTCCTGCAACTTAGTGACGATGGAGAGTGTAATGAGTAAGATAAGAGCATTTTCTCCGACCATCGACAGCGGACTGCACTCGTTTCTATTTCGTTAACCGTGCAAGGCAAGCATAACGTCCTGATTGCGTGCACACTATCGAACGCTTAGTTCCCAAGCGGCTAGGCAAGAATTGCTCCCGAAAAATGTCTTGTAATAGAGGGAAATCCTTTTCGAAATAACTTTCTTTTCTTAGCAGTCTTCCGGCAATGTGGTAAATTTGTCCTTTATGGAAGATGCGTGGCGACACTTTAGCGTGAGACTTGCGATATATTGCTGAACATACAGAGGAACTGTGTGATTATGCAAGATGCTGGAATGTCTGGCAACGATTGGAAGCAAATTGTTCATCACAAAGCTTCAAATTTGGATGGTCTGCACTGTTCTTAGTTTATTTGCTTGTTTTACGTTGGCTTAGACAACGAGAGTCAGGAAAATAACAATTATCTTGAATAATGAACCGCGCTACAGCCCGTAGAGGGTCAGGGCCTTTCTGCCACAGCAACCGCTGACCGTGCTACTGCTACTCCCTCACGATTGGAGTTTTAACGAGACACAATGTAAAACGATGTCTTCTAAAAATGGCGCACAACAGTGGTCCTGAGCAGAATGGGCAGCTATGAGTTTGTAGTAGTAAATGTAAGTGATCCTCAAATTAATAAAAATAAGTCATAGCGTATCAAAATTCAAATGTGACGATGACTCATGAAACACGCATCTCTTGAGAATTTCGTGTCACCCCGTTTTCAGATGTGAGGAAGACAGACACTTTTAAGTCTCTTGAAGTTATTCTTAAGAGAGTCTGACAAGTTAGGAGATGCCAGTCATTATGGGAGCGTAGTCAGTGTGAATACAGCTTTACGCGTGTTCTCTACTTCGACCAGCTCGTTAGGGTGGGAGGCAACGCCTGCAACATCAAATGCTGAAAATGTCTTGCTTAACTTGTTTTCCCTTTGGGTTCAAGTAGGATTGAGCTACACAGCTTTCTTCTGAAAAGGCAACGCTCACATTGGCTTCGATCAGTCCTATTTTAAAGGACATTGGCAAACTTTCAATGCCACAAATGTAGATTAGCTAGTTGAAGAAATCATGGCGTAGTGGGTGTACTCGTCGACGTCTACTCAGGGCGGCAGTGCTCAATGCCCGACACTGTTGACAGTTTATCTATATATACGGGAGTAACTGATGGAGTACTCAGGCTTTGTACTGCCTGAGTACTCCGTCAGTTACTCCATCAGTAGTACTCTATAAGGTCTAGAAAAGACTAAAACTTCGCGCTTTGAGTGCAGTATAAAATGGTAGACAGCACTCATAAACAATAGGACGCACAACGTGGGTCTGGACCGAGATCGACTTCGGGCTCTAACTCCACCCACATTCTTTTTTTTCCGTGCAGTGCCAATACACGACGTAAGGTCTTAGTTAAAGAATCTCTAAAGGCGATTTTAAAAACAAATCCCCCCACCGGCCGACTTACAAATAAAAAAACGTTATTTTCGAATTACGACTTTATTGTCTCAAATGCAAATTAGAACTGAACTTAGGCCTAAAATATTCCCTGTTTGGAATATCCGCTCCACCGTCCAGTCCGCAACGAGTGTATCCGGCGCGACGCAATTTGATCCCGTCCATCGCTGCCGTGAGAACATGTTTGCACCGGCCCAATCCATTCACTGCCTCAGGTACTAATGCTGCGCGGTGTGTTAACTTCCTCTAGTAAGCATAATAATGAAGTAGTTTTTGTGTCTACTCAAATACTCTTTCTTATTCCTTCGGTGTTTCCACTTTTGATTGGAGGAGTCTTGTTGTGCTTGTGTGTGTGTATTTTAACACTTTTCCATCGTCATGGTGTGGTATCATGGTGTATCTTAGTTTAGTCGATGTCCATGTAAAGGCCATGTAAAAAATACAGCCTAGGCGTTGTCGGTCTGTGCGTCTACTCCTACGCACTTGAACCTACATGCCAAGTAAAACTGTCTAGAAAAAAGCTTCTCAAAATCAGCTTCGGTTTAAAATTGTAGGTCCCTTCCATTCGTGTTCTCTCACGATAGCGCACGAGTGATTGCTGAGAAGCTAGGCCCTGGCCCTCTACGACCTGTAGCGCCGCCCATATTATAATAAGCCTGAATAACTTTAACGCGTTGCTCGATTGTGTATCTTTCCATGGTTCAAATTGAGTTAGTCTGGAATTAAGAAATGTCAAATGAAAGGAAGAAAAAACTTGACGTTTAGGTGTGGTTCACATTCAACATCGGCCATTAAAATTTACCACCCTTTACATAAAATATACTAAATGCAAATGTATATCTAATATATAAAATACTCCTGTGACAGTGTTTGTGGTCGAAATCCTCCAAAACGGCCGAACTGATTTGAATGAAATTTCGTATATACATTGGTTAGGCCCGAGAATAGGTTTTTATTAAATAATTAGTAATTTATTAATTTTCAACTCAATGATCCCCACCACCTACCAGTCTACCCGTACCAGGTGTCGTTGCTCACCCAGTAAACAGCACAGAGTATAGATGAGACTACTGAGGTATACTACATTCCTCAGTACAAATTAGTGGATGAGACCTAAGGCGACCATTATTGTTTGTGCATCGAACTAACCACGTGTTTACAATTATCAGTCTAATTTTATCATATCAGTATGCTCAAGTGAATTTATTATTAATTTGGAGTGGAGTGTATCTGTAGTTTTAAAGAACCAATTACAATAAATTTAAAAATAAGGTGTTTAGCGTTTTATATTTTTCTTTATCCGTCATCGATCACAGCGCTCCATGTCTCTCACTCATATACTGAGGATGTGGTATATCAGTGATATGAGTGAGAGACACACTCACCATAAATTAGTTACTTTTTCCTACCAAAATGTGCTCTAGAAATAATTTATATGGCAAAACAACGTTCGTCAGCTAGTCATTTTATAAAATTTTAATAATAATTCAATATTTAATATTTTATTAAAGTAGAAGATCGGAAAAGTTGATCCAATGTCCCAGTGCTCGTCAACTTGTCTGGGCACTTTTCAAGATCGGTGGAGAATTAGAACTTTGTTCATAAATAGTCTCATTTTATTGCGAAATAAGTTTTGTTTTATTTAAAAGCTAAGTCTTAAAAAGATTAGGGATGTTCGCCATTTGATCAAAGCTGATTCGTGGTTATGACTATCAACTTCCTCTATCTCGTCAACTTTTTTATCAGTCAGCATTCCACTGTTCATTTTCTTCCAGTCAAATTGGAACTCGAACCTATTTTCGACAGCAATGTATTGACTTCTTGAATTTGGTCATTGCAGAAATGATCCGAAGCAAACAAGGAAGTTATCAGCAGTACCTATAAAATTCATTGTCATCCCAATATTCAATCATTTTCCACGCATTTTGCAGAACACGTTGCGGCAATGTGCGAATGGGCAACACACGGAAGAAAAAGTGAATTTGAAATAATCTAAAACGACTGTAATTGGCACGCAGCTACCATGGAGCACACACATTTTTGTGTTTTGTTAGAAATTTGCAGGAAATGGAAAGCCAGCAGATGGATAATCATGCTCTAAAAAATTCACCAAAAGCCAACTTTGTAATTTGACGAATGGAATGAAATTAAAAACTAAGTTTACAAGCTAAAAAAAAATATTTATTTCCATCAAAAAGGGACAACCTCCCGACTTTACACTTCAAACTGAACTGACTACTCTTACAAAACTAATCTAAAATTATACCTCGCAGACAAAGACTCATATTCTAAAAAGGATAGTCAAAAGTGCGTAGTGCCTGCGTGGTCATATAATTGAAAGCAAAGCGGAGATTTAATTGCTTATGTCGATATTCTTTAATACGGTCCAAGTGGACGCATTTAAATGCCAAATATTTATGTGGCGGAAAATTAAAAGACTTTGTCCTGAACTATTTTACTGTGTTCTTTATTAGTTTGGTCGGATATGTCACTATGGCTGCTAAAATTTGGGCAAACTTTTTTCCGAACTTCTACTGATACAAGAGTTTGTGACAAGCGCAATATGCATAATTTTGGTAGTTTCTAAAAACCATTGTTAGACTGGAAAATGCAATTATTTACAATTTTTTCCGGGATTCTATGACATTTTTTTGCCCACAAAAATACTTAATAACTGGACAAGAACCGGTGGCCGATCACTAGTGCAAAAACTAGAAATATGTACTCAACATACATACAGTCAATCTGAAAGGTAATTTAATACGAGCGGCGCGACAGCCCAAGATGAAAAAGAGCTTAGATTCTACTGCATCCACTCGTGTTGTGCGTGCCAATGGCGAAGATTGAATAACTTTGGCAAATTCGGGGATCGAACCTGGCATACCTAGCGTAGGAGTCGACGCTCCAAAGCAAGTAAACAGCATAAAATCGGCAAAATTGAATTCAAACAACATGTAAGATACCCAAAACTTATAGGCACAGAGGGTCATAAACCAAAAACTAAACTTATATTAGTATACATCACGCGTCTAAGCCTTGCTTGGAAATTCTTTGAAAGCAGGTTGCTCTTGAGATCGTCCAAGTAACCAAATTCACACACTTTTTGATTAGTTGACTCTACGCGCCACCCTGAATCCCCGTTTTAGATCAGATCTCTCCTCGTGATTAACATGAATGTAGACTTAATTTTGCGAATTTTGCGTTAATTTTGCTTGTCCTGGTCCTTTAAAACTGTCCTTATACATTTTCCTGTCTAAAGTAGGTACACCCAGTCACAAAAGTCTACAGACGATTTCAAATTATCATATTTTTATTGTTTCTTTTGAGTTATTCTTCCTTAGTTAAGGTCCCGAAGCAGATGACACAATTTAAGGTTGTTCATAAATATAACAACACAGGAAAAAAAAATGTTTGGTTTTCAAATAGGTTCACTTTCCCTTGCGTCAAGAGAAGAATCAAGAAATTCCTCATCGCATGCAGACTTTTGTGACTAGGTGTACATACATTCCGAATTGCCTTAAAAAACTGCATTCAAGTTATTTTCTTGAAATCGCGTCTGATTTTTTTGATAACGCAGTCGCCTTTATGACGCATACTCACTTCTGCGACTGAGTGTAAGTACATAATGACAACTGACATAATGCTTAATGGTTACCGAAACCGAATTTCTACAACACCGCTCGAGTTGTATGTGGTTTGTTGTCTCCCTCTCTCTCTCTCTCTCTCTCTCTGGTGGATACACACCACAATCCGAGCGGACATGTTTGAGAGAGTCTGTATGAAGGCGTTGTCAGTCGTTCGAGACTCGAGAGAGGTATATCTGCTTGCGAGTTTTTTAAATTCAGAAATTTAAAGCATGTCTGTTTCTTGACCTGCACTGAACTCAGACTCAATCTACCAACAGACATAATCTCTCCGAGCGTGGGCAACAACCAAGAAGTGATGTTCTCAGCTCTGCTCAAATGCTTGGAATCGGATATTGTACAGGCTTTGGTTTTAAACACTCTATATGATCTTGTCAACTTGACTAGATCGGTGTTACTGCGTTGATCGTGTGGATCAATCGAACACACACTGACCACTTGGCCGGTGCTAACTCCTTGGATCAAAGAGAAAAACTAAATTTTGACGATATTAATAAGAGTGACTACTTCTCAACAACTGCTACCTTCTGACCCAAATGCTTCCACTCCATTGAAAATGCTCTCCAATCTTGACGGTCACTTGCACGCTGCTTCCAGACAAGATGATCAAGCTGTCTGGATCACTTGCTCTTTAGTGACGACTGGATGGCGCAGGTGGTTAAGTGCCTGCCCCTGGTTAGTGGGGTCCAAACTTCGAATCCCGGTGAAAGCAAAGTTAATACGATTTTATCTGTATTTCAAATACTGGTCAAGTCAACATTTGCCGTTGGGGTCTAATTAACGGCACTGTCCCTAGAATGGTCGCCCGGTGGTAGTAGTCTGACTGGGGGTATCACAATGGACCAACATGGTCTAAGTGTTGGTGGTGAATTCACTAGCTACCCTACCTACATTATTTTGATGTCACTCACACGCCGTCCTTTGGCGTCATTCAACGAAAAAATTCCATTCGCGAGTTCAATTTCCCCTCTAACACAAAACGGCCATCAATTGAGCTTCCTTGAGACATCAACTCATTGTACACTCAGCAATTTCGCCCATCCGCGGACAGATCTGAGATACGAAATGCAACTTACTCTGCTTCTCAATCCAAGACAATAAACGTGTTAACGGGCCATCTTCATAACACAGATTACATCGCTTATTTAATGCGCCGCCAAGGCCTTTTACACCAGCTCACGCGGCATGAATTATTTGTTTGCACTTCTCCAAAGTACCCACCGCCTTCCACGAACGTTTCGGCAAATAATTTCGTGTGTCATCTTCACTTGGATAGCCCAGCTCATTAATTATCAGATTGCCAAACGCCTGTGCTGGCGAAACAGAAATTACATCACCAGTTGAAGTCACAGCCGACCCGACAATGGTTTCGTTTTCTTGCTTGCTTGTGATTCGTAAATCCTAATTAGCCTCGCCTGCAGACACCGGCTACGATGTTCGGGCGGGTTTATGTACGGCTGAGGTGTTCTTAGACAGAGGCTGGTGGCGGGGAGATGGCGAAATATTGGTACACGCGCCTTCTTTCACTGAATGCACGCGTTATGGTTCGATCTAAGAAAGGGGACAAATTAACATTTCCTGCAACTGGAGGCTCTAAAACTGCCACAATTTGAGACACAACCTCACACCCATTATGTGTCCAGCACACTGAATGAGTTTCAAAAATTCATTACATCGCATCCTTGCCAATCATACCCACCACACACACACACACACACCAAGCAACCCTTCATTGGTTCACTCTCCAAAAAGAGAACAACAAAACAAAAATTCATTTCCGTATGAATTCAGTTTGGAGACCCCATATCCATTCATCGTGTCCATTTAGTCATCCCAATAAGACCACTGCTCTCCGCACGGCCAACGAGGAGGTCTAATAAGATTCTCCCTTGGCGACGCGGCGCCCGGCCTCTAGTGGTGACATCTCTAACCCAATATATTTGCATCCTAATCCAATTCGAAAGCCAAACACCAACTCAACTGTAAATATTTAATAGGGGTAATTTCGATTTGTTATCGAACCGAACATCCCTCCCCCACCGGCACACACACACACCCACACCTCCCACCCACCTTTGTCGTCCTTCTCGGGGTGAAATTTTTTTTCTTCTTTTTTTTCGTTTCCTTTGATGGAATTACCCTATTATCCCATGACGGCCGTGCACGACGTACACACATAGCTTACGGTCGAATATCAGAAGGAATATACTCGTCCTCGTATCGAAGTATGCCTATAACGGAGTGGCGAATACATGTGGCATTGGCATTGGCATGGCCACGGCACGGCCCATCGGCATAGCCCAGCCGAGCCGAATCGAGAGCCAACGAAGGGATCACTTTCTCGGAATTGGCCTTTCTCCAATGGCTACTCCAGAAAGATATAAGCCAGGCGAGGAGGAAACTCTATTGAAAGGTTTAAATGAAATCGAAAAAGGGATATCACAAACCAAACGTGTGTGCGGGTGGGGGTGAGATCGCAAAGGATGAGAAGGGATATGAGAGCAAAGGCGGCAGCAAATCGAACCGAAGCACAAAAAGAAAAAAAGAAAAAAACACACGAAGAAAGTATCCCTTGGTTCCAGTGGCATTATACTCGCACGGAGAGTCTGCACACACATAGTCGAGCCGCACAGCACACTTCCCGAGTATCCTTGGTACACATATTAACCAAAAGAAAACATACAATATTAAGGAATCGAAAGCGAGGAAGAATACTCAATAACCATTCATATTTCAACCCAATGGGCTATAAAATATACTTATCCTATTTACATTTAAATATGTTATTATCCGTATTCTCGGAGAGGGCGCTTGGTCCTTTCTGCTTCCTCCTTGACAGAAAGGATCAAACTGCACGGTGGTCTGAGGGGGATAAAGGAGTAAATTCATCGGACCACCAACGTCCAGATGCGGGTGATGTGGTGATGGGTCGGGACTTAATACCCTTGCTGCCGTAATTTTTCAAATTTCAACGATTTACTCCATGAAGCGGATGACATCTAAGCAGCGTAATAGAGAGTCTTCGTCCAAGTCGAAGGGGATGCGAATTGGGGACGTTTACTTCGAGAAGAAACTTTCATCTGCCGAGCATGCGACTCATCAGACAAGACAAAAATTTATCAATTCGAGGAGAATGTTGTTGAGGAACGAATTGAAAATACTAGGCGAAGCCAACAATGATTGGGTGACTGGCGCATGGCTGTGGCTCACTAGGACCAACGTGTGGCGTCCATTATACCCTTGCTAGGCAATGGTTTACTACGGCGGGACCTACTTTGGAGCTAAAGCCAGCTAGATCCACGTCTGAGTTCTAGGAGGTTTTTCAGTTCAACCTCAGGTCAGGACAGCTTTACGAAAAAATGCTTTCCTATAAACTGCCCCCATTTCATTGAGGTGTTGGATAGATTCTGGTGCAGCGCACAGTAAGGACTCCCATTCGCATGTGTACATCGTGACGATTAAAACCAATCAATGGCGTTTATCTCTTTTGATTCATCCACATCTTGAACTACATCCACATCGTACGTACAGTTCATGGCTGTGTCTTCTCCTCCATTCACCTCAGAATTTTTCTTTCAAAGGCACCAGGAATCAGCTTTACTTATTGTCCAGCTTTCGGCTCCATACTGGCAATATACGAGTTTTATAAAATATGATGTTGGTCCTCCGAGTCAGGAGCTTTGAGCCCAGTTGTTTCGGCATCCGTAGCCAAGGGCGATCCTCTTACACCGTGCCGTGAAGACTACACCGCGAGCAGGATGACAACAGGATGACTCATGAAAGAGTGAGTCCTTTGTAGTGGAATTTTTTAATTCAACGTTTCCTTAACCAGATAAGTGCCGGACACACAAGGTGTATTCTCGAGTTTCATCCTCCTCGAGGCTTTGTCCTGTCACAGGTTTAACTTGTTAAGATGATAGTTCAGACCGCAGTGGCCAGTAAGAAGGCTTGTTAGCATTCTGATTCTTTCCTTACCAAGAAGAAGTATTTCCTTACATTAATAAGGCCTGATTTTGGTTTGGATTGCCTAAGAGCATGACCATGTGTCCACTGGTCTAGACGAAGTTTGTTCTCCCACTCATAAATCAGTAGCTGCTGTCCAATTGAGTTCAGGACCGATGAACGCAGATTCCGAGGCAGCCATCGCAAGCTGATCTGCGGATTCGTTGCCTGCAATCCCCCGTATCTAGGCACCCAGCCAGACTTCTCTTCGTTGTGCCTGGCAAGGGATTGTAGAGCGTCATAGCAACATCGGACTGTCCTGAAGTCCATTCGGTTGGAGGAAAGTGCCTTTAGTCTGGATAACCGCTCCCTTGATACCTTTACGAAGGTTTTGTTTGGAGCAGATCTCGATAACGTGAATTTCGGCTTGGAACACTCGGGACTCGACCCCATTGGTACGGAAATCCTGCTCCAGAATCCATCTTTGATCCGCCTGTGTGCTATACCAGACCTCTAGGATCTAGTGTTGGGCGACCATGGGACCAACTTTCGCGATCCAATATTTGAACTTCGTAAAGCCCATCGAAACAATGCCGCCTGAACACAATATCCGGCATTGCACAAAATATGCCTCTTTTTGGGATTGAGTTGAACATAATAAGGTGACCATGGTTTGTCAGCAGGTTTATCTAGCAGCCATCTAAATAGCGAAGATTGGTAAGGGAGTTAGCCCGACTACAGCTTCTAGAGGTGCATCTTGTCACCTCTCCTTTTCATTGTATATATGGACTGGATATTGCGGCGCAGCCGAGGCGAGGAATGTTTCATATTGGGAGAGTTGAGGGTAAGTCATCTTCTTTTTGCAGACTTTGACTTAGTGATCGTCACATCTTCCTTGACGGAACTCCAGCGCACACTCGATAGATTTGTGGCCGTATGTGCTGATGCTGGAATGAAGGTCAACGTGGACAGATCGGAGTTTATGGTCATCTCTAGAACGCCTGTGTGCATACAATGCACTCTACGTGTTAGTGGAGTCCCATTGAAGCAGCCGGAAATATTTAAGTATCTCCGGGTCTTTTTCACGAGTGATGGAAGGAGTAATGCTGCGGTCCTTGGGTTAATTTTAAAACGGCTTGGACGATCTGTAATCAGGAAGACCGAGCTTGAAGTCAGAGTCAAGTTAGCGGGTTTTCAACTCAGTATTTGTTCCAACTCTCATCTATGGTCATGAGATTTGGGTAATGACCGAAAGACTAAGATCGCGAATACAAGCTGCTGAGATGAGATTTCTCCGTGCTGTTGTGGAAATTACTCAGCGGGATAGGGTGAGAAACACTGCAGTGCGCAAGGAACTCAACATTGAGGAGCTGCTTTTTCGAACGGAGAGGGCTATGCTGGACCTGCAAAAAATCAGTTATGGAAGTATGGAAGTATGCCAGAAATATACAAAAAACATTCTGATTCTGAATTTTTATGTACTCGTAGCATAGGTGATTATAATCTGATATTAACTTTGTTAGTTCTAATTCAAAAATTTGTTTGTTCCAATACGTATTAAACAGAAATTTGAATACAGTTTTCTTGATAAATTAACTTCAAGAAACAAATCAATCCTGTAAGAAATTCACTATCAAAAATATTAGACCCAGTATTTGTAAACGAGATTAATTTTAAAAAATTGCTTCAATTAATCGCAAACAAATCCGTATTGATATATCTTTCAATGAATGCCTTAAATCGCAATTTTCCAAATCAAAGAAATATTTTAATTTTTACAAAACTAACTTCAATGAAATAAATAATATGTTGAAAAACGTAAATTGGCTTAATAAATTTAACAATTTAAGCCTATCATCCTTGTATTGTCATCCTTTCCGTTGAACATTATAGTAAACCTAAGAGCCAATCATTTTGGCAATTAACAATTTCAAAAAGAAATTCTGTTGGAATTCCTAATTTAATAATATCATATCTACTATTGAACTATTTGCAAGCTTTTTTCAAACTACTTTTACCAATTCAAACCTCACTATCCCTTCTTTATATAACTTCCGTAGCTCTGTAGACATTGGTTCGTTAGCTTAAAACTCTACCGAGGTCCTTCTTGCACTTCAAAATTTAAAGCCGGACTACAGTTATGGAGTGGTTGATATACCATCCACTATTCATAAATACTTTGCATCACTTTGCAGCCCTCTATTACACATCTTCAATCTGTCATTATCAGAAGGTGTTTTTCTAGATGATTGGAAAGAATAATTCTTAATTCCCATTCAATAATCGGGTTCCAAAAATATTGCAATATACAAAATTACAGAGGAATTTGCAAGCTCTCCGCGATTCCAAAATTATTTGAATGTTTAGTGAAGAATAAAACTGAATTTATCCGAAGCGCAACACGGTTTCATATCTCGACCCTCGACTTCTACTAATCTTCCAATTTACTCAGCCTTCGTTATCAATAAGTTAGAAAATAAAAAACAGGTTGATGCTATTTAAGCCGGTTTCAGTACACCATTTGATTCCATCAAACACTCTCTACAAATTTAAAGCATTTGGGTTTCATTGCAAGTTGGATATTTAGTCTTCCTTCTTTATCAAAGCCAATTGATAGTCACCTATGCCTACTATTATTTATTATATTCATTAAAGATATTATCTTCCCAATTAAACACAGTAAATCTCTGCTGTATATATAAGCACACAGCAGAGATTTACTGTGTTTAATATTCAAAAGTATTAAAAATCTCAATGACTGTCTTCTCTTCGGGCGGATATTAACTGCGCCCTGGAATGGTGCGAAAATAATGATCTTAAGCTTAATTTAAATAAATGCCATTCTATTTCCTTCACAAGACTAGCTTCTTAAATCCGATTTAATTATTCTATTGAAAATTCACAACTTTCGAACACTAATAGTGTCAAGATGTGGGTATGTCAGATTTGGGTACTATGTTTAAGTCCTCGTTTACATTTCATACTTATATCAGCCATATATTAGCAACAGCAAGCAGTCGGATTCATTAAGCGTAACACTAAAGGCTTCACAGATCCATTCGCCCTATTAATTCTATACATATCCCTCGTGCGCCCTTTCCTTGAATAAGCGGTCGTAGTTCGAAACCCAGCATTTTTTTAATAAAATCCATTTGAATTTAAAATCTTTAAAATCTCTATCAACTAGGCGCACCATTTACGATGTAATCTTTGTTAGAGATATCCTTTGCAGCCACATAAAATGTCCTTGTCTCTTATCCATGATTCATATTCATATTTTAGCTAGGTCACTCCGTACTTGGGAACCACTAACGAAAATAATTCGAGTTTTCAATGAACATTCACAAAATTTGGATTCAAAAAATCTGTTAACACATATGTTGTTTATAGATTAAAATAAATAAATAAAATAAACTTCAGCTAAGCCTATTAATCGTCAGACAAAACGCTGTTTAAATCGGACCTTAGTTCGGCCTAATTTTTTCTTTTGGCAATTCTATCACACCGTCATCATCACGTTGTTAGCCACTTACGATGTAGGTACACTGAAAAACAGTGTTAGTGATTTGATCACGTTTAAGAGATATCAAGCAAATAAAACATTTGTTCAGGTTATCCGGTGTTTACACTAACAACAAATGATGACTGGACCAGATTTGAAAATTAGATAATAGCCTAGTTTTTGCTTTCACTAGGACCCCAGGTACTTAACCATGCGCCATCTAGTCGTTTCGAAGTAAATAACATATAACATATTAGTTGTCAGCATTAACAACAACAAAGGCTATTATTTTCCAACAAAGTAGACTTCTTACCAATTAAACGCTTTCCATTGCCTTGCAAACCCTCCTTACACAGAAAATTCCCTATAGTTTCTGCGATTTCGTTTCATTTTAAAGTTTCGCCTACCTCGGCGGCTGATTCTGTATGGTTTCATTTCACTATTCGCAGTATTCATCGTTTCGTTTGCGCCCTTGAGAGTTTCAAGGTTTTCCCCTTTCAAGAATGCGATGAAGGAAATCAATGATTATAGAGAACTTTAAAATAATACTAACTGTACTTTACTGACTTCTGCTTTTAAATAAAGTCGCAATTTCGCGAATATTGTACTATTTTTCATTAGAAGAAATGCCTGTCGTACGGCAGGCAGAATGTTTTGCGTCGCTGCTGCATCTTGTGTCTACGACAAATCACAATACATTCATTACAAATAGAATACTTTGGAAAATATGAGTTGAAGAGAACACGAAAAAAGTTGGCTATAAAAAAGAAAAAAAAAAATAGCACCAACCAGATTTGAACACAGAACCTACGAAAGCGTGAGCAATGCACCAACTTTTTTTTTTTAACTTTAAAATTAATTTTCAATCAAAAAATCCATGATCCTTAAAACTAGACAAAAATGATTAAATCTATCTTACTATCTAAACAATTCATGTTCTTAAAAAACTATCCCACTGACCCTTCACAGGTATTCTAAAATAATCTAAACTAGCTTCTATCTAAACTTTCAATCCATATGGCAATCTTTATTGTTTGTTCTTACTGGCCAAGAAAACTTGGAAAAAACTTGGCTCAATCGTGGGTGTAGCCGGGCGCGCTAAAGCGCTGAATTGTGAGGGTAGGAGATCAGCAACGCACCAACCCACTCCGCCAATGGAGTGGCCGATATCTTTCAAGGTTCACATTTGTTGTAGATGTACAAAGTGTTTTATTGTATAAATAGTGATCAATTAGAGACGGGCTTCAAAAACAGGCTAGATAAATTTTCCGTAGTGATGCTTGACAACCGAATTACACCTGTGGGAGTGGATTTTCTACTCAATCTGGGCGATGATAAACTGGAATTCCCTCCCGCTATCGCCCGATCAAGACAGCGATATGCAGTAGACTCTTAAATTTGTATCCACTTAAATTTTCAAGCCAGTTGGAGGCTATTCTTTGCATGCAACAACAGCTGATTTTGAGTGGAGTCAATATCGTTTATCGAAGAGGAGACTTCTTTGACTGCGCCAGCTATCGAGGGATATGCCTCGTACATTGCGTACAAAATCTTCTCTGCTGTGGTGGTGTGCTCGTCGTGATCCATATCAGCGTGGCTTCCTTCAAGCCAGGGAAAACCAAATCACAACCACGACTGCAAGACCCAATATATGCGAATTCACACTGACCACCTATTCGTCGAGGCGAGGTATGTACCGCCATGTCTAGTCTAGACATTCGAGCCAAACTTGTCAGGTTATGCAGAATAGCAAAGTCAGTAACGAACTCGACGAGATTTTTAATGCCAAGAAAGGCAAACAAGGCTACGAGCTATCAAGTAACTTCTTCCACATCATTGGAGAAGATCTTGGAAAACTCACACGCCAGCGCTGGGTGTTCGATCTTTCAGAAGTGTCTATAGACTTCTGTAGGGACTTGTGCGGAAAAAACAGAACACACCGTATAAATGAGTCCCGCAGTGAGCGTAGTACATGCTGCCCAAGGAAGGACATACAACACCGACGTCTTTGAGAGAGAGTCACAATGGGCAGCTTTAACTTCGATGTAGTCATGGACTTGGTCTACCTCGGGTCCGCAGGAAACAGTACCGAGATAGAACGCAGAATAACACATGCCAACCGCTGTGTCCTTGGGCGTAAGGGGCAATTGAGTTATAGAAGTCCTTTCGAAGGACCAAGTTGACCGATCAGTCGAGCGGAGCCAGGGATAATCTCAAGAGCGGAGGAAAAGGTCATTGGTCTCTTCGAGATAGAAGTTCTGCGTGCACTCTTTGGTCCTGTTTCCGTTCATGTCTGGTGTTAGAGAAGATCCAACCGCGACCTGTCCGCGTGTACAACGACAGCATGAGCTTAGCTCGACATTGATGGACCCAATGCCGCAGACGGCTGCGCTAATACACTGGATTTGTGTAAAAAGCAAATAGTTCCGCTATTTTTTTAACATTTCGCACTCGAGACTGGGACAAAATGTTACACCAGACACTCCACGGCAGCACAACAACCCTCTTGCAGTTTTCCCGCATCCAGTTTCTAAGCGCTTCAATGGGGGAGCCACCATCTAAGTCCAAACAGATCCGTGGTTGGTAAGTTTACTGCAAAGCAACACTAACTTAAAGTTGAATACCTACAGGCTTTCTCATTAAAACAACCCACCCAACACATCAAGGCCATTGCACGTCCGCCCCTCGTACTCAACTTACACTCGCCAGTGTCATTGTCAAATGCCGTAATACAAAGGCAGGCATTTTTATTAAAGTCCTTGTCAACACAATGACCCCTGAGAAGCTCGCACACTGTAAGCACACGTCATACGAGCACTCCGCCAACGAAGTGAGCTTAACAGTTTATCCCCCGGATAAAGGTTCACAGAAGAATACGTTAACGCAAAAATAATATCCTGGGCCAATGGAATAACTTTCTTTTCTGAGATCAAACATCATCCGTCCACACAACGACGCCGCGCCTCCGGTGGCAGCACCTCTACATGTCTCAGATGTCGTCCCGGGCGAGGAATCTATTTATTTAAATAAAATCGGACTCTCCTCGTGTTCGTGGAGGACTCGCTTTTGCTGCACACACGGACAGCGAGGGCAGCAAGGGGTGGTGTGTCTGTCGTGAAAAATGATGTACGCTCGTTAAAATTCCAACACAATCGCCAGCGAAATGGTTGCATAATTATCGTGTTGCCCCGTATGTCGTGTGTAATTGTCTGCCGCCGACTTCGATGTAAGAACTATGGCGTGTGGCAGTGTGTGTGCTTGAGAGTGTGTGGGGGTGTGTATGTGCGGTGGATGGTGGTTCTTCCAATTTATTACAACCATGCATTGGGAGAGAAGCCCGGGGTTCTCCGACCGACAACTGCTCCACAAAAAGGGTATTAATTTTCCTAAGCTAAATTTGCTTTGGGGATAATCCCTGCTAAGCTGTGCAGGTGGTGGATGGTGGCCTCCGTGTAACGTGGAAGTCTCATTGAAATATTGATTTGCAAGATACTTTTCAATGGAACGGTGGGTGGGCTGGCTGGGCTGGCTGGTCTGACTGGGCGTTGAAAAGGGTTAAGAATGTTGAGGTTTATTTATTAAAACGACAAAGGGTTGAAGGTGCGGCGAGAAAGGCACTCTCTTGCGACTTAGTCGCTCCCTTAGGTTGGTCAACCTTTTTGTGGGATTTCCAAGTCGCACATTTGTCGTTAATGAGAAACGGCATGGAACGTGTGGAGTGATTGGCGGACATCTGTCTCGGTGTGACAGTGACAAGGTCGTGAGCAATTGTATTTTGCCAAATGTGACAAAAAGGAATGGGAATATGAAATGAACTTTAAAAGGCAAGAACAAAAAGAAAAGCATTTGATTGCCTCCTGTGAGGATTGAACTCACGACCCCTGGTTTACAAGACCAGTGCTCTGCCACTGAGCTAAAGAGGCGGATGTTAGATTTGAAACCCGAACTCAGTTTGGATGGGTTCTCCAACAGCCGTCATCACTTAACCAATTGGAAAATTGTGTTCTGATCAGATTTCAGTGAGATTTCTGGTTGGAGATAACTCTACACTCCGATAAGTGGTGCGACAAATTAGTACATGAAACTACGCCGACAGGTTGTTGAGGAAATGAGAACGAGTGAAGCCATCTCGTTGGAACTCACGTTTAAAGAGGCCAACAATTTGTCTGGTGTTGGATATTAGTGAAAAAAAAAAACCCGACTTCTACGGTCTCTTGTGAACCTGGTATTCGACCAGCATGTCTCCCTAGCCAGCACGACGCTTTACCAGCACTCTCCAGAGCAGCTTTCCGAATGAATTGAACATGCTGCGAACTTAAGTAGAGGGTCATCCAATAGGGACTTCCGAACTTGGACAGTTGTCTCTCTCAGTTGTCATGTCTAATTGGTGCGACACCCATTTGTCAGCCTGTTTTGCCAAATCACCTTGGACGGACATAGTGTTCAACAACGCGTGCAAGTGAGAAAATTGTGTCATCAAAGTGGGTGCCCAGGTTATCCAGGACACCATATGCAGAGGCTGAGGACGAAATGGAGGACACTCCTCACTTCCTGTGTCATTGGCCCAGTCTCATTGCACAAAGACGCGGAACACTGGGAGAATATTTCTTCCAGGATCTGCATGAACTTCCACGTATCTCACTAACGTCTGTTGGCATGTTCATCAAGTTCACGGGATGGCTGGAGCAACCTCATAATGCAGCGAAAGGATGACACGAGTAGGAATAGAAGGAATGGCAGGAAATCATATCTGTTTCCTCCCCTCCAAATGGGTCTACCCGGACCTAAGTGTGGCGTGGTTTCTACTGCGCCTTCCCCCAAACCTAACCTAACCACGTACAGCAGGTAAGAGTAATATATATTCATACTTCCTTGGCATAGCACACCTTGGATGTTCCACACTGAGCAAGTGTGCAGCATCAATGAAAATATGGCCTGAATACAAACAATCTGAAACAAAAGATTTCCAATTTCTAGGCTAGTGACGGTCGGTACAGGACACTGGCAGATAGGAGATCATGCCACACAAACCACATTGTCTAAGCTGCAAGACAAGTGACTGTCGTCCGTCTTGCTCTTTGCGACTGTCCTGCTCTTACTAGAAACAGACACCGAGCGCTTGGTAGCCCCTTCATCAACTCACCTGATGAGATTTCTCCGAAGGATATTGAGGGACTTATGTCCTTCTTAAACTCCTCAGTATGGATGAAGAGATATGTCAAAAGACACTTTCAAAATAATGTAATAGAACTGTGGCAGTAAAACAACACCGAACCACCACTTTCACCTGCCTACCTATGTCGGCAAGCAAAATTGCCGTCATTGTAGCGAACACAATCCACAAGGGTTCGACAATCTTCAATGCATCCACAAAAAATGACTGTTTTCTGCGGATAATGACACAGTGGCATCCTCGATATTTGTTGCTTTCGAAATGAGGAAGAAAACACCGTTACCGTCAGTGGTCTTGGGTACGAAGCAATGTTGACCAACCTCTGTGGCTAGAGTTCGACAACAACGATGTACGCGTTCCAACATCGTTCGATGCTCCTTAGTCGAACAGCAAATATAGTGAGCACTTAGATAACGTGGAGTTCAAGCGACAAGCGACGCAACGCGTGAAGAAGAAATTGAAGGTGATTCGGTCATCTTTCTAAAAAATTTCAAGTATGTACAGAGACACCCAATAAATACAAAAAAATACGACGAGCTTTTCTTGACCGCCGGGATCATGCGACTGGCCTTGTCTTTTGTCTGCGCTTCCACTTTGGGACGAGCTTCAAGCCTGCATTCGAGAAGCTATTGCCGGAACATAAGCGCACATATAGGACCGACTTATTCAAAATTTTACCGACCGACCGCTAGACCCTCTGCCAAAGGAAGGCGAGAATGATGGGCTATTCCATACACAGTGACACGAGCGTAGCTTACAAATAGTGCCAGAATCAATTTTCTGGTCACCCTGTATTAGCACAAAGCATGACTAATTACGTTAGTTCCAAGCGTACAAAGCAATTTTGTTTAGTTTTTCCAACTAAGAGGCTTGTAACGAGCAATGTGTGCTGGTTAACGAGATCGGAAATCTAGGAATGTTCGAAATATCCTCCACTCCTTCTCTTCGTGCATCCGCGCAAAATTTGATTCTCACGGTGGCAGATAAATGCCCGCTATTGTTTTGACAATCATCTGATAAAGCTTCTCGCTTGCAAACGTGCTCCTCAACAATTGATGCAACTTGACCTTGTTTGCGAGCTCCATCTACTACCAACCGTCCTCATATCGCTGCCCGGATCGTTGCAAGTATATAAGCTACTGCCTCACTACGTTGAGTGGTCTCACAGCCTCTGAAGATGGCTCTTGTGCAAGCTCGTGTTCACAGCATCAATTCAAGCACGATCTCCCAAGGCCTCCCGCAAGACATTCTGGACAAGGTTCGGAAGTGTACTAATTAGAACTGTGCCTAGCCCACAACGAGCAATGATATCTTCATGAACACACAGAGCCTCTGTCAGCCCAATTAAACAATTAATCTCCGATTACGTGGCATCGACCGAACTTCATGAGTTCACTTTTGGCTGGTAATTCTCGCCAATCGCGGTGTTAATTTGCAATCCAAATACGGAATATCTGCCATATCACCCGAGTGAAAAAACGAAGCCACCACCTGCTGTGTCATTGCACAAAATGTCTTGTATTTTGTCATGACTTACACTTGTGACATTTCGACGCGATGCTTGATGACACCAGGTGTACATTGTTCAATGCGACGAGATCATGCATTCAATTCGGTTGGTTTTTGTTGTTTTCTAGGTCGACCTTAGTGTCGTCTCTTCACTTGCGCTGAACGCACCTTTTCACACACTCATGACTTTCGGTGACATTTAAGTCATTTAAGGGGTGCCTTCGGGCTTTAATTATGTGCACAAAGTTGGTTATGCTTTTCGGGCTGCCGTCGATCACAGTCATGATGTTGGCGGCTATTCTGTTTGTTTGCATTGTTCTTTGAACGTCCATGGGTGGCTGAAAATAGTTGCACTGTTCATTTATAGTCATCGGTGCCTTTCTCTCTCTCTCTCTGTCTATCTTTATTGGGTGCTGCAAGTTGAATCGCTTTGGCGGATTCCAATCAAATCACCACGAACTTCAAGCAGACACGTGTCTGAGCCCGCCCCAATTGAGAACTTTTTGGCGTCCGGCCGCAGGCGAAATGTCCGACATCCAGAAATCATCCCTAACCACCCCCACTCACGGCGTATGGAAGAACTTCTTGCAAAAACGAGTACTCGTGTAATCCAATTACCTTTAACCGCATTGACCATGTAGATCATAGTTATCTAATTGGAAAATTTCCACATGGGCACTAAATTCAATATCCAGACACACGGCCGAGTGTGGGCACCCACGGGAGTTCAGCCGCCACCGTGGACGACGACATGGCCCACAACATCTTAGGGTTTCGCTCCAATTGACTCTCCGGCGTCCTGCCTGAAATCCCGACAATGACTGCTGAGCAACTTCGCAGTGCACGGTGAGCTCGGGCAGATGCTTCAATTAAATTAACATGACCTACGTCCCGTAGTCAAACATGCCGTAGAGCACTCTTATTCATCGCATTGTGCGGGGCCTCTGACGTTCGTGGGCACATATGTGGGGACGTACGCTTCACTCGGTGGCAAAGCTAGGATAATTCAATATTGTAAGATAATTTGCGAATGCGGCGGATGTAGCCACGGCGATTGAATTCATTCACTTCCAGTCGCCAGGATGTGCATTTTTAATGGGACATTTGAATCTAATGGATTTCGACTAGACACGGACTCACTCTGTTCCGTGATTGGGCAGCCGAAACTTAAATGCGATGAGTTTTGCAACAGGAAGGACATGAATGAGATGTATCCATACACATGTGCTTCGTCTTTCTTTTTTGACGTGAAGTCGATATCGAAGGATTGTGTTAAGATTGACGAATAAATACCAGTCGACCAGGTCCATTACATTACCTTTTCCCCCTTTTTTTTCAAAAACCACTAATTGCACACTTTCGGAATCCTTATTTTACGAAAAAAAAAGGAAGTCCCGATAGTAAACATTTTTATAACGGCCGTTATTGAGAAAATTACGTTGTCTACCTATCCTCTTGCGTGCGTTTCTACGCATATGAATAATTAGAGCACATCACATGCAATAGTGAACTTCTTGAGTACAAAACTATGTCGAGACCAAGATATCTGACAGGTGAAGAAACGGAAGCATTTTTGAATGAAAGTGATGGTGACGATAGTGATATTTCTGGAGACGGTGATTTCGAATTCGTGCCAAAAGAAAATGTTGGTGATGACGATGATCTACGTTCAGACGATAAGGATTCTGACATTGAAGCGGAGGCAAATGAAACAAACGAATAAGTAGCTGCAGGTGAAAATATGGATCCATTGCTTGTTTCGAAAGACGGTATTCTGTGGCAACCACAACCATTTCAGCATCAAAGTGGCAGATTGCGGAATGAAAATGTGGTTCTCTTCATCCTGGAATAACAAGATATGCAAAAGCTCGTGTTGCTGATATCAAAGATGCATTTATACTTCTTTTTTCCCACCACAAATTGAAACTATCGTTCTAAAACACGACCACGAGCAAATCGTTTCGAATATGTTGCGAGCATATATTGGTGTTTTGAGCGTTTAAGCTTGAGTTTATAGGTAGGTCATTACACTGTATTTCATTTCAAATGATTTTTGACATTTTTATCTATTTTTAGAGCGAAAAACGAAACTATAATTGATTTATTTGATGGTGAAAGAGGTCGTCCTGTGTTCAAAACAAAAATGTCGAAGAAAAAGTTTGAAAACGTCGTTTGACGACGTTATAAGTAAAAGACAGCACCGATCTTCGGTTAAATTTGCTCTCATTCGTGTCATATTTGATAAAAGGTCCAACTTACTAGCAGATTATTGCAATTCACGTGAATGGCTTACAGTTGACGAGCAATTACTTGGTTTCCATGGACGATGTAAATTTCGTCAATACATGCCGTCGAAACCAGTAAAATATGGATTGAAATTTTGGTTGATGGTATGTTCTTATACTTGTTATGTCTTGAAGATTCAACTATATTTGGGAAAAGCAATTGGTGCCAGACAAGGCGAACGTGTTGTTCGCTTACAATGGATAACTTCTTTTCTTCGCATGATCTTGGTCAAAAATTGTTGTCAAAAGGCATTAAAATGTCCAAATTTAAATTAAAATTCCACCAAAACTTCGTGAATGCAAAAAAAAACCGTTGCATTCTTCTTTACATACTTCTTGCTTCGTACTTTGCAAGGAAAAATAAATGTGAACTAGTCAAATTTGGAAATTGGAACTAGTCAAAAAAGATACCCTCGATTATAGAGTATTACAATAAAACTAAAGGTTTTTTTTATATACACTGCACCTTCAAATTTTTCACTTGATTCACATGATTTTGTGGATACAGTTGACAGCTGTAATGGCCAATGGCTGTATTTGCAAACATGATTCAGCCTTGAATTCGTTAGTAATTTTCAAAGAATCCGAATTGGCAAGTGACACAAAAAACAACATTGCGAAGGAATTTTTCCTCGTGAACTTGGATTTTTACATGCAAAACCATATATGACAGCTGGAAGTTGTAAACCAAGATCGGGATCATCAGCAGCTTTGCTTGCAACTGCTTCAAGAGAAAGCTCACAGCCCAATATTTCGAAGATATACTTGGACGGCAAATGAGTGGAAATTTGTACTATGGAGCAATGAAACACGTACGTGCGACGACCAAGAGGCAAAGAACTCGATCCCAGGTAAACCTCTCCACAAGGCGGCGGTTAAATTTTTATTTCGGGATGTTTTTCGTGGAACGGCTTCCGCCAATTCATCGTATTGTGGGAACAATGAATAAGGAGTAGTACGTTGACAAATTGAAAAATGTAATGGTACCAAGGGCGGAGGAAAATATGCCGGTTATTTGGTCATTCCAGCAAATCAATGACTCTAGACATACCGCAAAAGCGTTTTTTGAGCAAACCTCCATGCGTGTACTTGACTGGCCGTCACAAAGTCCAGACTTAAACCCTATAGAACACCTTCGGAGTAATATTAGGAATGCCGTCTGTACTCAAAACATTTTCAATTTGGATGTTTTGTATGAAAAGGTGAAGGAGAGAGATGCTGAGTAGAGAGCCAGTAGAGAGATGCTGAGGCCTAATGCAGAATCGTTGCGGAGCTGTGTTGAAGCTAAGGGGCTTTCCGACTAAGTACTAGTCATAATAAGACACTGTAGTAAGTTTGAGCATTATTTGTAAAGATTATCTTACATGTTTGTTGTTACTTTTCCAGCGTTTCTAATTTGTTGTCATAGTTCATTATGAAGTTTTAGAGCAAAAACATCTCCAAAACCACACTTTCCAAAAAGAAACTGAATGAATTGTCTTTTTTTTGTTGTCTGAAACGCTGACAACTTTAGTTAAAAACATCATTAGCGATTATAATTCTTTTCAAATTGTATTTTTACAAAGTTACATTTTGTTTGTGTCATTTGACTTGAATTGTTTATTATCCAATGAATATCCCAATTTAATACATGCTGAGCCTTTTGTTAACAAATGTGCCATCAATAATTCGGCACTGGTTTACAATAGATATTCATTGTGATGGTGGGTCAGATGTGCCTTAATTTGTCCAAACTAAACCTTAAGACAAAAGTAGGTTGGTTTTTATGTTATTAACAGTCGAAAAACATCTCTCGGCTAATGTATTGCTAAGCGGTCATATTTCTAAATCCATCCTTCGTAAGTATGTAGCTCCCTGGCCCTTAGCCATTATTTTGCGACTTATAATCCCACCAGAATTCAACAATGTCGTCCTCAAAATCTCCACTCCCCACGAATACATCATTCGTACACGAGTGTTCTAATTTGCCTTGGCTTGAAAAGTCCAATCGTTGAATTTTTTCGAAGTAAGCTGTTGTAATAGTTTCTGAATCAAGTTCTAACAAAAATCAGTGTCAGAAAATGAGTTTAAACTCACATGTTCAATAAATTCTTCACCAAAAAACGTGGACCCGGCGGAAGTTGATAGCCAGCATCTTCAAAACCGCATTTTATTATTACTGAATAAGGCCGAGCGAAGTAACCTCAAATGCACAAGCAGTAGCACCCAGGTCACATAGATTCAGTCCGAAATATTGAATAGCTAAGTCATTGTACTGGAATTATTGCATTTTTTCGACTTCATATTTTTTCTCAAATCGTAGTGTCTTGGAATTTTTCGTACTACCGTCGAATAGAAAAATTGAAGGCAAATACTTAAGTCTTAGTGTAAGTAGGGACACTGCCAGCGATTATGGTTGCATGCCTCTGTCCTCCATTATCTCTGGTTTGCTGCCGGGTAAGTTATGGAGAACAGCACAAGCGCCTATGCACAGGTGTAATGCTTACACTAATAATGTCTGCATTAGCCTTTAGAATTGATCCGAACGCATAATATTGTAACACGATTCATTCTCTCTTTGCACGGCAATGAATCCTGTATAAGTTCCAGCACCATTATTTTTGACCGCTTTGAGAGACGATAAATCCATCTTCTGAGCAGGCAACTACGATAATGGAAGAAAATAAAGAGCGCAAGATCCCCGATTTCATCCCTCAACTTCAGCTATTTCCATAAGTTGGGAAAATGAGGAGTTCAGAATCTCACGAGTTGTAGTTGAAACCCTGCAAATTTGAGTGAATGAAAGCAAATCCAGAAGTTGAAGAGAAAAATCCCAAGGTTGTGGGACCTCCGGACCGGAGGCGTTTCTGAAGCAAACAAGTTCACACTTTCTGAAGCTAAGGTTAATGCCCCATCTTCTAAAATATGGAATTACTTCATTAAGGTGTGCTTTCACCGCATTCAATGCTCTATGGCTTGAATTTGACGTTTGATTCAATTAGTTGTCAACGGCTGTATATCGCCCTCCTCTTCATCAAATCTGCCAAACCGATCAAGAAGTGTTCCACCACAAACAAACGGCAGATCGAGATGTTACGTGTGCTATGAAGAAAAGTCCGCCACCAAAAATAATATGCTTTGAGACGATTCGTTGTTTTTGCGCAAAGGGTGCCTGTAAATATCAACATAATCGAAAAATTTGTATAAGATGCGTTCAGGATAAACTTACTTCAACATATTTACTTTTGTTTCCTTTGAATAAAATTATAAATGCATTTTTTTGATTTATTTTAATGGAAAAAAAACGAACAAATCATGGAAAACACACTAAAATACCATATGCGTAGAAGAACGCACAAAATAGACAACGTAATTTTTTTTGAGGATGAGATGAAGATTAAATTTTGTTGAAACAAAGAAAAATTAAGCTGCATTTACTTGACGGGCTATTTTCTGGCATCTGTGTTTGAATATGATGTGCGCATGTGACCACCACGGCCGGCGGGTCAATGGCATAATTTGTAGGTTCGATCTTCACATAGGGTAAACGTCCCAAATATGGCACTCCGCTTATATTTACACCACAAAATTTAGTTATAAAATACGTGTAATGTAAGGCTGTCTTACATCAACAATACGCAGATAAAAAAAATGGATCTTGGCAAGATCACATTCTACAGGGACGTGAATTGTACCAAGGCCAGTTCAAGTAGCCATTTGCCTTCTTGAAAAGAAACTCCTCCATGCCATCTGTGAGCCAGGCTGGTTGGAAGGTGATTGTAGGAGAAGGTTCACATAAGAGCCGTTCAGTAAGACCCTTAGTCTGCACGCGTACGAAATTCATGCCATGGAGGTCGAAGATAACGCATTCCACATGGACGTGACTCGTAGAGTCAAGAAATCAACCAGCTGAGTGTAACTAGAGACGTTGTCTGGCGAAACATCGTGTTACCTAGAGAAGCTTGTTGGTTGAGACCGAAGTAAGAATGCCTGTGCACATACCGTCTGAATAAGATTACCATATTTTTGATACAAGGAAGTTACTGGCAACATCTCTATTCTGTGCCCAGCATTAAGTTTTATGGTGGCACACTTTACTACATACACCAAGGTGAACATTTCACCTTGTAACATGATGAATCGCTCCGTTACAGCGCTCCCATCAACGGGAACAAACAACCATTGATTCAATTGACCGCAACGAGGATTTAAAGGCCAATGATCAATATCTTTAAAAGCATTTTACTACGAAGACTAAGAACCGAACACCATTTAATGTTGCAATAAATCAACAGGCCTTCGTGCACAGACAAGTGCTATAAACCCTTTTAAGATACATTTCAAAGCCAGTTTAGAAAGTCACTGGCATATGTGAAGATTTAAGCGGATAACCTTCAATAATGGAAAACAGAATTTGTCTGCTGCCAAAAATGAGCCGCCCATAGAAGCCGCTTCACAATACTGATGTATGCAGACGCAGATAAATTAATGCATTGAATCCTAAACACCAACAATGTTACATTAACATCAAGTTTCTTTCGAGAGCAATAAGGTCAAACAACTAAAGGGTGGTTAAATTTTAAGGCCCGATGTTGATTTTGAATAAAACACAAATTATTGTCATTTTCTTTTTATTATGAAAATATTGGTATGGTTCAGTTATGTATGGAACAAAATATCAGCCTCCATCCGATGGTCCAAATTTTCGATGACGCTGAAGCATAATTGAGGTTCTATGCCGTGAATGTGCCGAATTATCTCATCCTTTTGCTCTTGAATTGTTGCTGGCTTATAGACGTACATCTTTTCTTTCAAATAACTCCAAAGAAAAAAATCCAACGGTGTCAAATCACATGATCTTGTCGGCCAATTGACATCGCCACCACGTGAGATAACACGGCCATTGAATTTGTCGCGCAAA
Organism: Eristalis tenax; assembly: GCA_905231855.2. NCBI lineage: Eukaryota > Metazoa > Arthropoda > Insecta > Diptera > Syrphidae > Eristalis > Eristalis tenax. The sequence continues at coordinate 7,230,074 of HG993128.1, forward strand.
AGAGCCATTGTTTTGGTAGCCGTGTAGCAAGTGGCACCGTCCTGTTGAAACCACATATCGTCCACATTCATATCTTCCAATTCGGGCCATAAAAAGTTCGTTATCATTTCACGATAGCGAACACCACCACAGTAACTGCCTGACCGGCCTCATTTTGGAAAAAATACGGCCCGATGATGCCGCCAGCGCATAAACAGTCACTCTTTGTGCGTGCATTGGTTTTTCGACAATCACTCTTGGATCATCATTCGCCCAAATGCGGCAATTGAGCTTATTGACGAATCCACTGAGGGGAAAATGTGCCTCATCACTGAAGATGAGTTTCTTCGAAAATTGATTATCCACTGTTGCCATTTCTTGCCACCATTCTGACCATTGACGACGCTTGAAATGGTCAAGAGGCTTTAGTTCTTAAGTCAATTGCACCTTGTAAGCGTGTAAATGCGAGAGAGGTGCACTTGTTGGGCGCGACGACGAGTTGAGGTGGACGGCTCTTCAGCCACACTATCGCGAACAGCAGCAATATTTTCTGCAGTACGAGCTGGTGTTTTCACATCTCCTACAGACCCGGTTTGCTCAAATTTTTGCACGATTTTTCCGATTGTACGCACATTTGGACGATTAAATTGACCGACAAAATCACGAAGTGCACAATATGCATTTTGATTTGAATAACTTTAACGCGTTGCTCGATTGCGCATCTTTCAATGGTTCAAATTGAGTTAGTCTGGACTTGAGAAATGTCAAATGAAATGCAGAAAAAAACTTGACGTTTAGGTGTGGTTCACATTCAACATCGGCCCTTATTTTACTGTGTCCTTCATTAGTTTGGTCGGATATGTCACTATGACCACCCTCTAATTAAGGATACTAAGTCAAAAAAAATCAGCTGGATTGGATGGAGTTAACAACAAATTGCTCAGAGCTATTCCTACCATTGGTAAATGTTATCCAACTAAGTTGTTTAGTTTGCGCTTAAATAGTTGCTACTCTCCAACACACTGGAAAATTGCCAAATTGCCAAACCTGGCAAACCTAAAGGCAATCCAGGAAAATATAGATCCATTAGCTTGCTTTTATTTCAGAAAAAAACAGAAAACAGTTTAAGCCTTATGTCAACACCCACACACGCGGGGTGCGTTTTCATTTTCAAATTGATATATTTTCAGCTCTAGGTGTATCGACTTGGGATTTTCAATAGCCTCCTAAAATGTTGTTTTTTTATCATTTTCTAAAAAAAAATAATTTTCCTTTTGGGTCAAGATTTACAAGCAGTTTTATATCAACAATCAACACACCTGGGTGTGCATACAAAAATGTTTGTAAATTGTTAGCTGGAAATGTAGAAAAGCACTCGTTTTATTATAAATATTACATTTACCAAAAAAAATAAATATTTTGAACATCTACCACACTGAGTTATATCCACTGAGTGTTCAGCACGAACTGGCTTTTCGCATTCCTTGCAGACTAATTACCTTTCTGTCTGATTTTCTTTGATGCTGCAAATGCAGCCACATCCACAATGTTATAAAAAAGGCCATCTGATCGTGCTTCTCTTCGTAGTGCATTCCCCAAGGCACATGTTCATATTGTCAACACCTCCTCGGCTCATCATCATCATCATCTTCTGCTCTACTAAAGGGGTCGCGGGGTTAAACCACACACGAGAGATCTCCGCGCTGTCGTCTGACACTTTTCCATCCTCCCAAATTCTAGCGATGATGTCGTACTTGCTATCTTTCAGACCATGTGATGGCTAACCGTTTTCGCTTCCGAGGGCTGAACATAGTAGAAGTTCATGAAAGTCGTATCAAAAGACTGATCTATATATAAGCCTTACCTATTCCGACCTTCGATTGGGTGCAGTGGCCCACTTTAGGGCTCTAACTAGGCATACCCATTTCACATGAATTTGTATAAGCTCACTTTACTTAAGGTTGCTCTGCAGTCAAGGGTAGACCTCGGCCTTAACCAACCTCGGCCTTCAATTTCCTCCATAGTTGGTTGAGGTCCCTTTCAACTTGCGTGCTTTACCCGAGTGGCGATCATCTGTACTGTCAAGGGTAGACCTGGGCCTAAACCAAGCGTCTTCAATTTCCTCCATAGTTGGTTGAGGTCCCTTTCAACTTGCGTGCGTTACCTGAGTTACCTCTACTCTACATGACCTAGCCATCTCAATCGTTGGATCTTCACTCTTCTGACTAAGTCGATGTCGTTGTAATCCTCCTTCACTCATCATCTATGCAAACGGGACCACCCAGTTTAACCAAGAGCACCTAAGTCCGCTTTTGACAAAGTCCATGCCTCTGTGCCATATACCAGAACATGGACGATTAAGGTCTTACAGAGGATCTCTTTGGTTGCTCGAGAGAGAGCTTTGTTTATCAATTGCTTTCTTAGGTAAGAGTTATTCTTCGTTTGACTTCAGCGCTTGTCTCTGGTGTCGCCTGAGTTGATAGCGCTTCCTAGGTAGACAAAGTCTTTGACTACCTCAAAGTTATGTCTCTTAACTGCAACGTACTGCCCGAGAGGTCGGTGTTGCGAGTCCTTTCTCGTTGAGAGCATATACTTGGCCCGTTTATCCCTCTCAAAACTCACAAAAGTGCCATTGACGTCACACGTCACTCTGCGTTCTGCCGATAACGTCGGCATATGCGAGTCATTGGACGGATTTCTGAAAGATTGTTCCTTTGGTGTTGGCGTGCGAATTTTGAACAATTCTTCCAAGGATGATGCTGAAGAAGTCGTATGACAGCGCGTCGTCTTGTCTAAATCCTTTTTTGACATCAAAGCTCTGGGTTAGGTTTTTACCGACCTTTATGGGGCAGCTTGCATTCTCCATAGTCATCCTACACAAACGGACGAGTTTGGTAGGGACGCCAAAATTAAACAAAAGCTCTGTATAACTCGTCTCTACAAATGCTGTCATACGCGGTCTTTAAATCGATGAAATGGTGGTGGGTATCGTTGCTCCGGGTTTGCCTTAGTGTGAACGACTTTACTTACCCTGGTTGTTTACGAACGACTTTACTTACCGTCTCCACTGGACATAATTCTGCCCAATAATTGATCGATGATGGATTTACCTAAATCACATCCACAATCTGAGCAGCCATCCGCGCTCTTTTCTTTCGTGGGCAAAATATGCCATGCCGCTTCACTTCAACGTTGGCTGCGAGACAATCAACAAAAGAAGCCAATCAACGAAGTAGATCTCACTAAAACTAATGTCAAAAAATGACATTCACTAACACTTGTACTCTTACTCTCAATATTTACCACGCCATTCAAACATAATCGTCACATACAGGAAAACTTCAAATCTGCCAACTTTTGAACAGCGCTCAGCCGTGTCGCAAAATCCAGATTTTCCATGGATTTTTGTGCCTCCACTAGATTTTTTCACATCTTGTTCACGAACCAGGCATGGTTCATGCCCAGTGGAGACTGCATATTAGGCGTTCACACAACACAGTCGAGAATATGATGCAGGCGATGTCTCAGAGGTCTTCAGAGGGTCTCCTTTTTTGTGGATCGAGCAAACAAAGGTGAGTGTTCATTCATTGGGCATGCTTTCCTCCGCCCATATTTTACAGATGAAGATGAAGTCATCGCCTGTCGCTTTGAAGAGTTCGGCCGCTAGTCCGCCAGCTCCAGCAGCTTTGTTGGATTTCAGTTTAGACGAAATTCATCCGGGTCGGGTGGACGCGAGTGTTGAACAACATCGTCCCTTTCATTAGTGTTGACTGGTTCATTCTGCCTGACAGCGGTATTTGGTTCTTCGTCGCCGTTATACAGTCTGCAGAAATATTCATATCTTCCGCACCGACTGCGATTCTACTTCGATGCTCACATGATCATCCTTACAGGCTTCGTTTCTGGCTTTATAACTTTGACTGGCTAACTTCGCCATTTGGTAAAACTTCCTTACTACATTCCTGCAGTAGTAGGAACTGAATTGGTATAAAAGTCAATGAAAATCACTCGCACTGTTTCCGTGATATCCCGCATTTTTGTCTGGGCAAAGATCCAGTAATCAATGCCCCGAGGAAGGTCCGACGGCTCTAACCTTGTCACCTTTTCAATCAAGCCCCATCAAATTTGATCGGAAAATAATAAAAAAATGAAAGCAACGTGAATTGTATTATAAATACATTTTATTGAGTATTAGGGTTTCAAATTATAGGTTTTTTTTTTTGAATTTCTGTTCTACGGTTTAATTAATTACATACAAAAACAATCACAATGCAAGCAAAACAGCAATAATGTAACTATCGTCAGTTGAGATAGAATTTAGCTCTCGACAACTGGATGGAATCCGTTCTCGTCGGCTGTGTATGTGACACGGTGAACACCGCCTTCAGCATCGGTGAACTCATAGGATCCGGTCTTGACAACAGCCTCCACGGGACCGTCCTCACCAGTGACTTGCTTGAGTTCTCCAGTTTCCTCACGTTTGGTTCCATCACTCAATGCGAATCTGGAAATGATGTGGATAGAATTTTTATGAGATTAGTGTTGATATGTGATTGAAGTTAGGACAACCGAATTAGATAAACAGTAAGGATTTGAAAAAACAAATGATTGGACACAGCTTTCGAGTGTTAAGGCCTGCCCACCGAATGCCTGACAGCCTCCAGTCGTTCATCTGACTGCACTGACTGCACTGTGGGTGAAGTGGTGGTAGAGTACATTTGCTAACTCATCCTCAAGATCTATGCTCAATGGGAACCTAGTTTGCCGTACAATTGACACACAATCTTCGCATAAACGATGAGGTAACGCCTGTGTTAGCGGTCACCGTGACAGTGTCCGGTGAACATTATTTCTCTTTAAGTCCACAAATCCGCACGCTCAATCCCATCATCTTGCCAGGCGAGTCAGATCATTCTATAGCCATTAACGACCGAAAAGTGCCGCACCAGCCCATCGCACCAAGACCTCTTGCGCAATATCACCCATCGCCAGCTCGCTTCCAGGTAACACCATAGCTTGACTTGTGAAGATAATTAATCATAGTTTCAATCAAAACATGAACCGCTTGAATCCCGGCAACACGGTTGGACCGCAGCAGACGGCGCGACGTGTATTTCTGAAGCGCAGTAAAATTGCATCAACTTTTCCATTTAAATGATAAAAAACAAAAAAAAAACCTTCACCTGGTAGCTTGGTAGATGAATTTAAATGTCCTACAGTTCAGAATACTAATTGATAGCAATCAACTGGAATTGCCATTAATGGATACGGAATGGCACTCAGCGCAAGAATGTCAACGGTCACATGGTGTGCATCTTCTTTTCGGGTTACGGCTTCGCGGCTGACGACTGATTGAAGAACGACTGCTGGACCTGTTGTCGCTGGTTGAATAACATACGGTTGGCGCGAGGGTCTCTGCGAATGGATGAGTCACCTCTGCGGTTTAGCGATGAGCTATGACTTTGACGTGCGCATGGCTAAAGGGCGTTCAAAGCGAGTTGTTTATTATGAAAGGGTTGTCATTCAGACACACTGTCACAGGTAGCGTGTCGCAGTCGTCGCTGCTTGGCGGGGAGAGGGAACTCAATTAGCTGGTAAACATAAGAGGGGCTTGTGTGCTAATTTTTTTCGCCACCGATGTGGGCAAAGGCTGATCATCTAATGTTACACTGTCACGTTTTTCATGTCATACAAGATGCTGTGGACCGATGCGCACAGTTTGGCGAACTGTCAAAATGTGTTGTGGGGGCAGTGGCAGTTGATGCCGCGTAACAGCTACGTGCCAAGTCGTGAGAAGGGCGATAGCGAAAGTGATGACGAAACTTTTTGACATGCAATGGTGTGTGGTTGTGCGATGGGTCGGGAATTGGGATAAGCGGCATCACAGTCTCCATCCGAGTCAGTGTGCGGAGTCCTTCGTATCCCGTTGACGATATGGTACTGGTCACACCTACAAGCTTTGAGCAGCTTGCTAGACGGGTTCGAATTGTATAAGCTCACATTATTTCAAACATCAACGAGCCCTGTCTATTGTCTTGGGGGAGAGAGAGACTGATCAGAGTCACCTCCAAAAGATCGCCTCTTCATTAATCACCCTCTTACATGGCAGACAGAGAACAACACGCGCTCTGTGAAAAGGGGGCGAAGCTAGATACACCGTGTAATTGCATCGCCGCCAAGGCGTATTCGTGATTTTGTTTTAATGAAGTTTAATTGAATAGATTTTAATTGAATTCATTTATTTTAATTCGACCCTCACTTGATAGGGTTTGTTTGGAAATGTGATGAAGGTGTTTAGTTTACCTTATTTTTGCTTGTTTTTTTTTTTTCATGGGATATCCGAGAATGTATTTTGAGGAGGAGAAGGAGAGGCAATATGTGCAGTGCTCGAAGGGTATCTGGCGGTGAAACAGAGCACATTCGTCGATCCACATGCAAAGGACACCTGCTTCAAATTACTTTCATTCAGACCACTTGTTGACCATGCGAATTGAAGGATGGATCGAATTTATGGCTCATGCCACTCCATGCTAGGATTACTGAACAGATCTGGAACGTACTTAACGAAACTGAACGAAGGAAATTCGTTTAGAAGTTGTTCCCCTGTTGAAAAGTGAGTTGCAGCATTAAAAGAGAACTCATTTTAACTTATCTGGCACTTAACTATCAAGCCCCAAGTTTTTGGCGTTTTCTGACTAGAAAAATGAAGAGGACCGCAGGCAAGACTGAATGAAGGCATTTTCGGTAAGTTTCTGATCGTGCTGTCTTTGAGCTTGCAGTCGGTGATGCGTAACAGATTTCTTGCTGTTAACTTTTGCTTCATAAAATTAATAGGATGAAGTCTTAGAGAAAAACGAATAAATGGTGCCTGAATAGAGACACGGGATCAACAGCGAGAGACGTTTTTACGGAAAAGTAGAGATTATCATCCAAGCTCGGTGGGAGTCCTCTCGGAACACCCTGCAGTTGGCAAAGGTGCATCTCCAAAAAATTTTTGTTGTTTATGCAGAGAAGAATAGGGACAGACAATTAGTCTCTTCAAGTCTGTATGTTTACCAAGAAGGAGTATGCAGGTTCGTGACGAACTTCTTCTACGAGCTGGGAGAATAAATTGATCAGGTCGGGATGGTGGTTGGTTAATTTTAGCAAAATGAAGGTCTCATGGCGTTGATTGGTACCCACAAGGAGCACGAAGGACCCAGAGTGAAAAAAGAGAATGAGAAAGTTAGCTGAGAATGTTCTACGTTCAATATTTGGACGTGATGGTTCAACGAACTGAACGTTCTTTACAGCGACATGATTCAGTCAGACGTCTACGCATTCAACGGCTAAAATGGCACGGTCCGTGAACAACACTACTCCAGCCCGTGGGAAGGCAATAGAGGACGCTCACGAAATGGATGGCGTACACTGCCCACGACCAACACTGCTCCAGCCCGTAGGAACGCAATAGAGGACGCCCAGGAAACCGATGGCGTACACAAATGGAGAAGGATCTCAACAATCGTCGCGTGTGAATTTGGAGGCTTGTTGGTTGAGGCCCAGGTCTACGACTAACTGTAGCACCAGTAGAAAGAATGAAGAAGAAGAGAGAAGGCTGCGAAGACAGCCGAAGAGCACAAGTTTAGCTGCCTATCCTATCAAGTCCTTGTTGCAGAATAGTTCTTTAATCTGCTAAAATAGGAGTTAGTTTGAAGGATGAAGGCTTACCTTCAGACTTGCAACGTTAAAAAATAGAAACTTTGTTTAGAAACCGTATCTCGGAAAAGGAGTGGAAATTAATTGTTTTAAGTCTTCGATGACAGTGAAGTCAATGGAACTGTCATTTTTGACTGGCAACAGTGTCCCACATCAGTGCTGACAGCAGTGATTGCAAATAAACGGATGCTTTTAATTCAAAAGAGAGGCGCTTTCAATCAGTGACTTCAACAAACGCTGATGCACCACACTTGGGAGACTTGGGAGAATCGGAAATGGATGGATTATCGTTAGTTGGACCATCTTCGACCTCCAAGAATATGATGACGATTCTGAGACATCATCGCAGCCATGAAATTATCACAACAAGCGAATAACAATTTCATTTTGTCAATCTGACAATGAATGATCAAATTTTATGGCAATTCTGCAAGTTTAACGACGTTTCATGACAAGCACTTAAAGTCTGATGACATCCGACAGACGCACTCAACGCACTCGACAAAAATTCAAAAGTTCACCACAAACAATGACAAAATGTCATCTGTCAAATATCACATTTCACTTCAAGAGTTGACCACTCGATTTTCCGTTCATTTTGCAGGATATCCTTCGCCTCGTTTGTGAACACAGCCGCTGTTCTGTTCTGTTCTCACCTGAATTTGTAGTTGCCAGTGCCGTCGTTGTCGTTTTCGAATTCCACAATCTGGACATCCTGTTGCGGAGCAGGAGCACTGTTAACCAGAACAACGAACAAGCAAATGGCAACAATAAGTTTCATCATTTTGAAAATGTTTTAAATTGTTTTGTATGAGATTTGTGAAAATCAGAGAGATGCTGCTACAACACTGGTTAACTGAACTAAAACCAAGTCACCACTGATGAATTCTGAACTGCGACACTCGTCTTTTATATCCAAAAAATCTGTTTAAACTTAAATGGTAGGGAAATGAAAATAACTCAGGGAGATGGTCATCATCATCATAGTCATGCGAATCATCATCATCATCATCAGCAGCAGCAGCAACAGCAAACACAACAGCAGCAGCAGCAGAGGAGGTAAGCAGCAGCGCCAGAAAGCATCTTTGCATCTCTTGGTAGTTGTTGTCTCAGTTGGTGTTGTGTCGTTGTCAGCGCCGGCAACAACAACGATGACTGTGATCATCATTATCATACTATGATCATCATCTCAAGCTGAGACTGAAGCTGAAGCTGAAGCTAAAGCAGAGGCAGAGGCTCTCTGAAAATTGTTCACTCGACATCTTACACAATCGATATAATACCAAGAGTTTCTCATTGATCAGTTCGCGCACTGCCGAAGTGCGGTGCAGTCAGAGTGAGCTAAGAGGTGTGAGGGTAAAGTTAAAGTTAAAGACGAGAGTAGTTACCTCTGACCGGCAATAACAACGAGCGCTACAATGTAACTTGGCCCAGTCAGTTCGTTTGAAACGCCCAGCGCAGCCTGGTCGGGTGCTGAATACACGAATACACCCTCAGACGGCAGCGGTAGACTGGACCTGCCAGTGGTGACGTCGCTCGTGGACCGAGTTTATCGAGGAAAATAAAAACCCCCGCCGGGGAACTTGTATTGAATTGTTTCGGAAAACCGTGAACAACATGTGTCAGCGGCCGGGTGTAATGACAGTTATTTTCGACCACGACGACCCTCGACCGATCGTTTGACACACGGTGACACAATGAGTGTGAGCAGTGAGTATGGATGCATTTGCATACACTCTGCAGTCTGCGGCAACAACGAAAAAAGCTCCGCGAAAGATCATCACAGCAATGGGGCTAAATAAATGAATTGATCATGTCCGAGATGTAAGTACTAACCGTAGCCACAGAAGCGACTCCAAGTGCCTGGCGGCTGCTGGCAGAAGGTAGAAGGTCGCCATCATCGTCGCCGTTGTCGTCGCTCGGACGACTGGGTTCATCTTTTGAATTCTTACAACCACTCTTCTTCATTTACAATTAATAGCAATGGCCAAGAGTTGTATAGCATTGCAATCAAATAGATACAATAACTAAAGATGATGGAGAAAACCAGTAAATCTCTTGAGAAGCATATTTATTTTGAATAGCTCTCGTGTGTCGTCTCGAGGAGATCCACCATAGCGTGGCTCATCCCAAATCCGTTGGGCCGATGGCGGGTTGCCTTCCCGTGGATGGTGGTGACCTTTAAGCATGTATGTGGCCGTAGTTCTGGTGATGAAAATCACGACGACACATAGATTTCGTCCATACCTACATATATTATGTTTTGTTTTTTTTCGGTCACTCGCCGAGTGATCTTCATAAATCGCAGTGTTTGCTTGTGCGCGCTGCTAACCCTCATTTACAATCCAACAGCGCGAGTGAGAGTGGTGGGCGGTAGGAGGGCGTAAGGCGGGAGGAGGTGGAGGATTGTTTTTGTCACAAGCATCTGTATCCGTATCTGTTGCATTTCGTTGGGGGATTTTTCCTCGCCGATCATCGGGTGTTGTGTTGCGCAAATGGAAATGTATTCGCGAATTTCAATTTAGACAGCGATACAATGTGCCACAGTGCTAGGCGAGATCACGGGTAGAGATGGATTTCCGAGATTTGTTTTCATTCAGCGAAAAGATGCGCCTTATGTGGGACAAATAAACTTTAAACGACTGTCGCTTTGGCGGCGCGCCGGCGGGAAGGTGCTGAAACTGAATTTCAATAAAAAGATGAAGAGACCATCGGAATGTCGTTTCGATTTCGGGGGGATATTGCCAAAAGGTTGACATAGTCTTTGTACATTGTTTCTTAAGAATCCTTTTCAGACACAGAGAGGGAGAGAGATAGAGAGAGATGCCTGGCATTCTATGCGACTGCCAGTTGATTGAGATGGGTACATGAGGGAGTTTCTAGTTGTTCTGCTCCTGTATCCAAAGGAGACAGGACTGACAATCTTAAGACGAATGGGGTTTGAATAGTTGGGAGACCTCTGATATTTGTTAATCATATCGAATGTGAAATTCTCGCTATGAAACCATATCCAGCAGTCTCTCCTGTCGTCTGTTGTATGGAACATCGAAACTTATTGGATTTGCATAAATGACTGGATGGTTAGTGGTGTCCTCAATTCGAATCCCAGTGAAAGCAAAGTTAGAACGCTTTTATCTGGTTTTTAAATCTGTTCCAGTCACTATCACTGGAGTGGTCGATCGGTGGTAGTAGTCTGACAATGGACGAACAAGGTCTAAGTGTGCTGGTGAATTCACTAGCAGCCCCCTTACCTACCCGATGGAATATGCCTTCTCTTTCTTTCTTTCTTCTCTTTTTCGATTCGTCGCATACTGGTACCTTAAATTGTTATACAACACACAGGTTTAATTTTCATGACATTTTTACACAAGGTGCCTTTTTTAACGTCATTCTGGAGAAGATCACACGCCAATGCTAGAGGCACGATCTTCTAGAAGTCCGTACAACTGTACCCATTCGCGGATGAGTTTGGCGTGAATGGCAGAACAGCGAGCCTTCAATGAGGCGTTTGCTGTCATTGAGGTGGAAGCGACTAACATGTGTTTAGCAGGGCAAAACGAAGTGTATGTTGGACAGAGCGTCACAATGCGCAGCACCAACTTCGAGGTAGTTATTAACATCGCAGCAAACTGAAGACAGCAAACGCTGTGCAACTCTTGCCAACCACTTTGTTTATGGGCCCAAGAGCCAATTGAGTAATAGAGCCATCGCTCGAAGAACCATGTTGACTTTGTATAACAGTCCTGCTGTACGGCGCAGGACAGAAGAGCAATCACAAAAGAAGATATGGAAGACCTTGGTCTCTTGGGAGAAAAGTTCTGAGTCCGAACTTTGGTCATGTTTCTGTTGATGGGTTTTGGAGAAGATGATTCAATCACGAGCTGTACGGGCTACACAGCAACATGTGTTTAGTCGGATCCAACGCCGAACAGTCTTCGACACGGGTCATGTGGGGCAACGCAACAGAGGACGCCAGCATTTAAGACGGCGCAACCAGGTGGAGAGGGTCCTCAATCAACTGGTCGTGAGTCACTGGAGGCAGATAGCCATAGATCGTGGTAGTTGGAGAAGCTGTAGCTGAAGAATACATAAAATGTAATCTCGCAGCCAGATGGTTTTATGGCATTTGACAGTCATTGCGTGCATGTGAGTGGTTGTTTTGAGGTTAGCTTGCTTTGGCAACATTCTAAACAGACTTACGACGGAGCAACATACAAATTGATTTTGGAAACTCAAACTAAAGCCATTGTCGTAACATATGGACATTGGGTCCATTTGTCTTGGAAACAGACGATGACGAACAGTACAGTTTTTTCTCTTTTGCAAAAGTTGGCGGCTTGTTGCAGTTTCTGTGAGTAGTAACAGACACTGAAGAAAGACAAGAAGAAAGGCAAATCCACACATCAACAAAAATTAAGACGGAGAGAGAAGACTATGCTAAGTGTGCGACCGAAGGCCACTTGTTCGGCCGAAGACGAAGCCGAATATGACTAGTTTTTATACAATTTTTACTGAAACAGCCCGAAATTGATTTTTTAACTGCGATGATGTTTGCTTCACCTGAGACCAGTACAAATAGATTGCACGCCTTTATATAGACCAAAATATAATAAAATATGTTGACTTTAAAGCTGTGAAAAATCCAACTTTCAAAATACAAAATACTCAAAAATATGTAACAAAGCCAAAAAGACACCGTTCCTTGCGACTTCACTTCTACACACTGGCGTGACTTGCTCATATATTGTGCACAGAAAAGTACAAACAGAAAATTCAACATTCGGCTTCGTCAAAATCTTCGGCTCCTTTGGCCGTCGGGTTGGACAATTAAGACACTCGTTCCGCGATAATCATTGCTTTGGGAATTAAAAAAAAAGGTAATTTTTAGGTACATTCCGTGTTTTTGTTCATGTTTAGGATCAGCAAAATTCACCACACCCGACACGACGCAGATCAGGCAATATGAGACTGAGCAGAGCATTCCATATTCGTGTGGTGTGGCTGAAGAACGAGTCTCTAAGTTTAAATATGCGTCCGAAAGTAGGTTGAAGAGTAAACTGATGAGCACTCCTAGCGAAACGGATATTGCGGGGGAATTCGCGGGGAGGAGGAATGTAGTTGCCTAGCTCACTTGATCATCGTTTGTTAAAATATTTTCTGCAATATTGTTTTCTCCTATAAGTTTTATCGCTCGCTTTTGAGTTCTATCTAGTAGGTGCAGATAGCGTTTCCATGACCTTAGAAAGAAGGGACGTACGTGCTATGGGTCGGTATGAGGTGGGTGACGAAGATTCGGTCTTTTAAGGGACTGGCTGGAAAAATGCTGTTTTCCATCCGCTCGTAAGGAGACCTAAATAGTACAAGCGCAGAAGAACAGAAGCATAGGGAGAATACCATCCGGGCCAGCGGATTTGTGCACGTCGAGATCTTAAGTATTCTTGCAACTGCACGAGTGAGGAAGTGCTGATGGTGTCCCATGGTGAAATCAACGCTCTCAAGTAAATGTGGAGACGTATTGGAATCTGGCAGTCTACAGATTATACATAAAATTATTGTAGTAGTAGCCCTCTAGGTGTAAGTGCTCTAGATTGCCAGTGCGCTACACCAGGAGAGTAGGTGATATATAGTTGCAGTCTCCTCTTCAACCAAGCAGCTTATACAAAAGGGACACCCCATCTTCGGGCATGAATACGAATTGTGCAGTGTCCGGTGAGGGTCCTGAAAAGAAGGTCTGCTAAGTCTAAGCAGATTGAGTGATCGTTTGAGATTAAGTGATGGCCTTATTTCATTTGTTTTAAACCATGTGATGCCTTCTTGCCATTTACGAATAGTAGTGTCGATTGGGTGGATCTTAAGTCGATGGGAGGCTGTAGCGATTGGCATGGAAGGTGGAACTCCTCCTAGTGTTAGAGAGGAGGATGTGCCGCATCTAGCGAGTTCATCGGCCTGGCGACTGTCCGGTATGTCACAATGTCGTGACATCCACATGAGGCGTATGTTAAAGCGCTCAGCCATCTCGTTCAGAGACAGATTGCTGCTTGCCCAGGGACTTAAAGGCGACCGTCCATGATCCAACAAATTCCGATCGCTTTCTTTAGATATCAAAGATATACATTTATGTGTGTACATTACAACTCTGGTGGGCTGTCCGCTTCTATTTTGTCCCCAGGACAATTTCACACGCACAACTCGAAGCAGCAAGACTGGAGAAAATGCCCATTTAAGTATCGGTTTCGGTACGAAAAACTGATATAACGACACGCCCTAGGTAGGAGTAGGGAAGGGGGCTGGTAGTGAATTCACCACCAACACTTAGACCATGTTGGTCCATTGTCATACCCACAGTCAGACTACTACAACGGATCGACCACTCCAGTGATAGAGCCGTAAATTTTATCCCAACGACAAATGGTGACTGGACCAGAGTAGACAAAATAAGACAAAAGCTTATTAACTTCGATTTCACTGAGATATGAACCGAAGACCTCACTAACCATGGGCAGGCACTGGAAGGTGCCTGGCACAAGATATGAACCGAGGACCAGACTAACCATGGGCAGGCACTTAACAAACTGTGTCATCCAGTTGTCTGCAGGACTCCCTTACATGTCCACTGTTGCATAAAAACAACAACAAAGAAGAATTAATATCGAGGTGATAAAATCTGCCCTCAAACCAGCCCTTAGCTCGACTGACTGAATCAAAATAATTTTTAAATGAATTGAACATGGTCACGGCACCGTCTTGCACAGACACTTCAGCCTTGAAATGGCACATAGCAACGAAGAAAACCCGAAACAACTGCCCACCTTTCCCATTACAATTGCTAAAGACAATCTTATCGCAATCACCTCGATGAAATGCCTTCAGCCAGACATTGGCAAACTCAACATCAAAACGCCACCAGTGTCATGCAGTACTCATCTGTTCAAGGAAATGACGGCATTAAATAACTCCGGCATTCTCGTCACATTCCCAGCCGATTGACATTGCCCTAATGACTTAATTATAAACTCACTCAACTACCCAACGCGCTCACAGTGCAAGTCAAGTTGCCGATTGCACGACCAGCATTCTCTCACCAATCTCTTGAGAGTACCCCGCAATGATTTGATTTAAATGAAAGTCAACACCAAGGCATCACAAGCCTTATCATCACGAAAACAACAATCGACGAAGACAATGGCTCTTGATAATGACCTCCACGCCGACTAATGGTATCTAATAAACCGAGACCTGTTAAAACATCGCCTATTCTTTCAGTGCCTCTGCGCGCTCGATGCTTCTGAGACTTGGAACGCGCTTTTCCCACCCATGCCGAGACGTGCGCAACAATCTCTTGCTGCGGAAAAATTTGGATCTCTCAATGTCGCCGAGCTGCTGAGCTGCCGAGCTACCGAATAATCGCACTAATTATAGTGAATTAAAATGATTTATTACACATTTTTGCTTTTCCCATGTTTTAAATATCGTTAGAACATGGTCATCATTTATGTTGACTGATAGACGAGGGATAAGGTTTTGAATGGAAAAATATATGTTTAAGCGCTTAGGCCACATGAGCCTTGGGACAGGATAGAAACTGAGCGTAGGCGGCTACATTCGCTATTCGATTGTAACGCCAAGGTCATGCCTCTAGCATGGAATGTGTGCTGCTTTATTCAAATCTGTAAATAGGCTTAAGATAATTTTTGACTGTCACATCCATCTTCGCGTCGTTGTTATGTTGATGCTGGAGAGATTGTTGTCTGAGATGGCATGTGTCATATTTTTGAAAGTGACCTCACTAATGTGGGTTTTCTGCGAAAACTCGAAAGAGTGGCGTCAAATATAACACTTCCACAAGTGTAAGCTGTGCATTGGGTAAGTTTTGAAACAGCTTGGTAATCAGGAGCCGAGCTGGGACTCAAAGCCAAGTCAGCGGTTTTCAACTCAGTATTAGTGCCAACTCTCACCTATGGTCATGAAATTTGGGTAATGACCGAAAGAATAAGATCGCGAATACAAGCTGCTCAGATGAGATTTCTTCGTGCTGTTGTGGGAATTACTCGCCGGGATAGGCTGAGAAACCCGGCAGTGAGCGAGGAACTCAATATTGAGGAGCTGCTTCTTCGAACGGAGAGGGCTATGCTTCGTTGGTTTGGTCACGTGGCACGAATGTCTCCTCCATCACGACTTCTGCGATGACAAGCGGTCGCCTAGCTTATCACCCAGGACGAGATGGTTGGACCAAGTTCAAAAACTTACCTGGTTACGCTTGGGCATAGTTCCTGATGAGTTAGAGTCGATGGCGGACGATCGAGTTGCCTGGTGATCTCCCGTGCGTGCTTTACTCCGCGACCCCTTTAGTGGAGCATGCGTGTCAGAGAAGATGTTGATGATGATGATCTTGTATGACGTCTAGAAATTCTTAAAAAAGTAAACAACATTTGGGAGTTGATTCGAGTAAGTGATCGGATGACTCCCACTTGGTTGAAGGATGGAGCCCAAAAATGGTGTACTGATGGGTCGAAATCTGGAAACAAAGGAGTGGCTGAAGTGATAGGACCAAAGTGTAGCCTACACAATCCTCTCCGCAGGGAAGCAACAATTCTTCAAGCAGGATTTAAGCATAATTCACAATCCTATAAATATCATTCGCAGATAGCCAAGCGGTGCTCAAGGCACTAAAGAGCTCACACGTCTAACTCTAAGGCTGTCTGGGAATGTCACAAAACAAAAATAAGCTGGCAGGAAATTTCAAACTAGAACTAATATGGGTGCGAGGACATTAAGACCATGAAGGAAGCAAGAAGGGTGCTTCAATACCAGGGTTGGGAAAAAACATGTCTTTTTTAAAAAAAAAAAAAAAAAAACATTGTTTTTTTTAAACAAAAAAAAACATGTTTTTTATTATTTCTTTATAATTGTTTAAATTGCTTTGTTTTAAACATGTTTTAAGCAGGCTTTAAAACTATAGAAAAAATCAGTTCTCAATTTATTATTATTTAATTTATTATTATGAAAACGTAGTTCAAAACTTAAACTAAGTTAAACTTCGAACCGTAGTTTCTCATGCCAGCTGTGTTGATTGAGAGCCCTCATTATTGTCACCAATTTAGCTGCCTTTTCAGTCCTGAGTCTGTTTCTTAATTTGGACTGCACCAGTCCAAAAGTCGAGAATAATCGTTCAATTCCTGCGGAAGACGCAGTTGCTGTAAATAACTGGCATGTGATGTCGAGCATCCCTGGATCCAGTTTACTGCTCAGTGATTTCCACCACACTGACACATGCGTATTCATGACAAGTTCTTTCTTAAACAGGTAACCCAAAAATGGGAAACTCCTTGCACGGTACGCCAGGACATCTTTCATTGCTTGTGGACATCTTGAATCTATGAACTCCATGTCCATTGTGTCCTCCTCTTCTGATAGTCCTTCACCTTTATACTTAGGGTCTAATATATAAGCAGCGGAATGTGCAGGTATCATTGCAGCTTGAAATCTTGCTTTAAGTGTGTCTACTTCTTCTGGCAACCAGTCCGATGAGAGGAGATCTTTCCATATGTGTGTACATTCGCTTAGGACACACATATCTTTCTGAATGAGATCGAGAGCTCTTGCTACTTTTTTCAGCTTTTTCATATGGTTTTCCACATTTTCCTTGAACTCAACATCTTGGACTTTCTTCACAATTGGTATTTCTAACACAGACGTTTGCTCGCTACTTTGACAAGACAGTGCCAGTTGTTGACATATGATTCGATACAATCTGCTAATGTATTCCAACGTACATCTTGAGGTAGTACAAGTGCTTTCCCACCAGCTTGCTTGTACTTTAATTGTGGAAAATGATGGTACTTGAAATATTTGACAATTTTTTTCACATTCATTTTTATTTCCGGTTCTTCAATATCTTTGGCAAATAAATTTCTATTTAAATCATGGCCGCTTTGTATGCTTGTTTTAAACATCTGTTTAAAACAAATGTTTTAAACATTGCCCACCCTGTTCAATACCATACATTGGGCCTTGATGGGTTAAATAACACGGACACAAACCTCCATCTACACAAATCCAAAACTGGATTGCCTCTTTATTGATCCATCCACGAGGTTATCAAACACTCTCTGCTGTTTATGGAACAAAACCACAATCCCAAACGAGGCTCTAGAACCAAATAAATCTGAAATAAGGATGCTATGTGCAGCACTAACAGGACACGGAGCATGTAAGTACCACCTACATAAAATGGGTCCTACCAGTACAGAAATCTGTGGGCACTGTGGCCAGGTGAAGGAAACCATGGAACACCTGATGATAGACTGTGAGAGAGAGTCGAGAAAAGAAGCCCGAGAAAGATTCAAAATAATAAACGGAATATCCTTAACAGGGAGAGACTTTCAAGACATCCCATCTGCGAAGGTCGTTCAATTTTGGAAGGATGTACTTAAATCCTAGACCAAATAAGGAGGTACAATAGACCTATATGGTCGCAGTACTTTTTTCAATTCAGTTCACAGCTTGCAACAGCTATGACCCACTTTGATGTTGGCTGGATCCATTGTGATAATTTGTAGTTACTAAGTTGTGACGAATACTAGTTCTGCAAAGTCTGCGTAAATCTGCAAGTTTTGAACCCTGATCTTAATGAAATTTGAAAAATATTGGATCTATAACTCGTGGGCTTTATTTAAGAAGATAATTTCCCATCTTTCTGGCAACATGTGGATCCCATCCCAAAAGAACTGCGCCGGCTGGGCAGCCAAGAATGAATCAAGCCAATTTTTGATATTCTGCTCTGACGTGAACCGTATTTCAATGAGGGCGTTCTGCATAGACCGCCAGAAGAGGCAAGGTCTGGGCTATAAGGCGAGTGGGGTAAGACTTCCCATCCACTGTTTTCCGAATAGTTCTTAACCGGAATAGCAACGTGGGGCTGAGCGTTGTCATGATGGAAATTTATTGCCTCGTGTCTGGTCGCATTTTCCGGGCGTTTTTGTGCTACTGCTCTATTCAAACGGATTAATTGTGTTCGGTAGCGTTGTCTATTGATGGTTTCACCCGGTTTTAGCAGCTCACAATACAGCACACCCTTCTGATCCCACCTAATACAGAGCATTATCTTCGCACCATGGATATTCGGCTTTGCCGTTGATTTGGATGGTTGGCCAAGCCAAAATCACTACTTTTGGCACGTTCGCTCAGCTAGCGCATGTTCACCATAAACTTCCACCAAAATACGATGACTTTCGGCAGCAGTTTTCTTCATACTAAAGTAATGAAGAAGAACTTCCCGCAAAAACACTTTTTCAGGCACAAAGTTCGACATATTCGAGTGAAAAAAATATATATATTTGTTTACGCTTCAAATGAATGACATATACTGAAATGACGTACAATGACAGTAGCTTTCCAACGCATGTTCCAATGGAATAATGCAAGTTACGCCATCTCTTAGCAAACCGCAGTAATAAATAAGTTATAGTATAAAAATCTTTAAGTGGTTCAAAAAAGTGTTATTTTTATTTTTTTTACACTTAAGTTTACTCGGTTAATGAATAATCCTTCTAAGGTACATCAACAATCAAGAAAACATCGTGACACATGTACTATGTTTCAAAATTTCATTAAGATTGGTCCACGGGTTCAGATTTATTTCCGCGAGGTTGAACAGGGATTACTTTTTTTGTCAGAAGTTATTAAACACTGTACTGGACCACTCAGGCAACGATTCGTGTCTGATCAGGTCAGACTACTGCCACGGATCGACCACTCCAGTGACAGTGCCCTTAATTTTATCCCAATGCCAAATGGTGACTGGACCAGATTTGAAAACCCGATAAATGCATTTTGACTTTGCTTTCCCTGGGTTTCGAACCGGGAACCTCTCGAATGAAGGACCATTTAGTACTAAGATTACTTCTATATCTGTTGCAAGAGTTAGAACTGCCTTCTTATTGATGAGGCATATGCATCTAATACTCCAGTCGTCGGGCATGCATTCGTCTTCCCAAGCTCTGCAGATGATGCCGTGTATGCTCCCTACAAGATCAACATCGGCTTTTAGACGGTTGTGTTGACTTCGTCAAAGATTCTTGTTAGAACTACTTCGTCGATTGGAGTTGGGATTCCTTGGTTCCCTATCTCCTGGTCAGGCCCTCTAAGCAGACATTCGAAGTTCTGCTTAAAGCCACTATTCCCTGTGCATCGGTGACAAAGATAGGCCTGGGCGCTTTTCCTAAGCGAGTGGATTTCTTGATGCTTGGTCGAAATCTTGTGGAATCTGATCACTATAATAAGGGAGCCAAAAATGAGCCTCTACCGACCAACATTTCTAGAGCCCTTATAGAATCACAGCTTTGTCTATAATCGTCCGTCTTCAATTCGATCGTCAGCCAAATAGGCCCAAATCCAACCGCAAAATAAGCCGGTTTGACTTTGGGCGATGTTGCTGATTTGACCCGAAGCGAAATTTTTGGTTATTTTTCCAAGCTGGTTGGTGAGACTGCGTTTTGATTCATTTTGCACCAATCTCTGTCTAATTGATGGCTTATGGTCCAAAAGAGTGGACGCACTCAAGTCACGTGACAAACGACATCACAACGAAATTCACGCTGCGTATTTACTACTGCGCCGGAATTGCGCTGGGGAACGATGTACGATGAAATAGCAAGAGTTGCTGACTATCTGGACACCTAGATGCCATTGGTGACATTCACATCTGTCTGGAAAAACTGTCTTTGCTGCCAGGTCACTGTGATCAAATTCAAAGAACCTGTGATACAAGGCCTGTCGATGATCGAAGATCTCAGCTGGTGAATAAATGGCCCACCTTTTCAAAATGAAAAGTCACACTGTGTATGAATAAATTCCGAAACAGCCCAAATACACTGAACTTGACGCACTTTTCACAGCTGCAGGTCTTCTCAGGTCAATCTAAATGCCAGTCCTCTTGTCTAAGTCCCTTTCTCTCGCCTCCCACCCTAGATGGTAGACACCATCTTCAGCGGCATTCGTCATGGCAAATCATTTGTTTTGCCTAGACCGCAGCTAATCAGTTCAAAGATATCTCCAACTGATGCATGAGGAAAGCATCCAGAAGACACGAAAAATAATTTCAACACTCTTTCCTAATGTCAATGCAGATAGTCATCAGCGTTCGCCCGACCTCCACTCCGTCGTCGTGAAAGAGTCTACTAGGTACCATCTATGTGCATCCCCTCTTGACTGCCGTCACTTGATGCCGACGTCTTCAGGATGATCGAGTATGCTTCGATAAGACGTTAAGTCGGCGAGAGAGTGCCAATCTTAAACAATAATAATGACGTGATGAAAAAATACAAAAAAAAAAAAAACGAAAACAAAAAATCAGAAAATATACCGAAATCGTAATCACCGTGAGGTCGATTTGATTCTCCGCTCTCGCCATTGTATTGCACGTGGTGTGTGCGCTGCTGTTGCGGATGAGACCAACGAGTTCAATTTTCTTGATGATTTTGAAGTGCATTCCGGAATGGAAGGTTATGAAGAACCTTAATCGAATTGAACAGAGTATGCTGATTTCGATGCAATTGACTGATCATTGACGGTGCTCCGCGTTGAGTTGACGCCGTTATTTGTTTAGATTGTGAACATCCTTGATGTCGCTGAAGAATTTCGATGACATTTCGCCACTGATGATGAGTGATGATGAAAGCTTGCATCAAATTCTGATGGAAAATAAATAAGGTTGCAAGACTCGATCGTCGATCGCTCTGGTGCTGTGGTAGAGTGCGTGCTGTGCTGCTTGTGTTCACCGTTCAGCGTTCTGTTCCAGAGAAGGAAATGAGAAATGCCATGCAATGTGACATGTGTCTTAGGACTGTCTTGGAGATTATTTGAACTGAAATCACTTCTAAGTTTGTACAGATGGCAGGCTGACAAGAGGATTGACAAATTCTACAAAATACAACTAATATCACTGGTAACGAGTTTACAACGAAAAATTTATTCACTCATGTCATCAAAACAATTATAAAACTAAACCCTGAGAGTCCAGTTTCACTCTGGCACGAAGAATTCAAGCCCAACTGACCACCAGCAAGGCAGACAGAGGATGAACCCCTGAGCCGGCGAGGCACGGCAGAGTTTGGACAAACCTTTCAAATCTCCGTTCGTCTCCGATCTTCTAAGACAACGCATCACTGGAATTTCTAGAACGTAGTCATGTGCTGTAAACTCAAGTCCAATTTTGTCTTACGGATGGGTCGTCTACGCACATTTTTGTTTTCGGTAGTCCACCTCAAAGTCCGGCTGACATCGTCTACTACCTCCCCGTGCTGTCAATCTGTTGAGAAAACAACCCTTGCCGCTTAAACATTTTAAGCCAATGGTTGCAATTAAAACAAAACGTAAGTCGGCTCATGTTGTTTCCAACCATCGTCTGATTCACTAAGTAAACACAACTCAGTGCAAACATATGCTGAACAAAAGTAAACAAATGATCGCCATGACTCTCGTGGGAGCATATCGCTTAATGCTTCCTCATTAGGCAATGCTGACTTCACGGGTCCACTTATCGAATATTTATCCGCTTCGATGTTCATATTTCATGGAACTGAAAATAGCTAGTGCTGCGTTTGGCGTAAATAATCACACGGTAAATGAGAAAAAAATGTGCTCGCAGGGGCACTGGGCACTTAACGCTGCGTAATGAGCCTTAGTTAAGCACGTGAGCTTCAGCTCAAGACAAGTTAATATTTCATCGATAAATTATGATTTATTCCTTTGTTTGTTTTCACAGATTTTTCTCAGCAGTTTCAACTTGACGTACATATGCCTTTTGAGTTCAATGCGGTGTGAAGGTACTAGATCGACATAAAATATTCGTTTTCACTCAAGATCAGTTTCATCCAAAAGAAATCGCTTAATTTAGCCAATCAAGCAAATGATTTGCTTTTAAATCGAAGTATGAACCGTTTACAATCGTCTCATATTAAGTCTGTTCCAGCACCAAATTTAAGGAGTGGGGAGAGAGAGTTCTCTCTAGAGAGCGCTCGTTTGACATAAAACCTATATTTTTGGCATACGAGAACAGACTTTCGTAGATATTCGTTGTTTTGTTCTGTTTATTTTGGGCACGGAACACACTTTCAATGTCAAACGATATCTGACATTACGGTTTGGATGACACCTGTCAGTTGTCATTTATTTTAAACTTTGTCCGTCAAGTAACTGTTTGTATTTGCTTGTAAAGCAGTAATAAACGACACCACTTCCGGATAGTTTTGTTCAGTTTATGGGTCTTTATGAGTGCGAGGGTACCATTATTGTCAATCAGTAATCATTGCTTGGGCGAAATAAAAGCAAATTAGGAACAACATACTTATACGAAAGTAAATTATTGTGGCTGACGAAATAAGCGAAGGTTTGCTGAGTACGAGAGAATGGCACTGAAATAGAAGACTTTAGCGGCGATGACGAAGAGGACTAAGATCCCGATGTAGATAATTCCACCATCCGCCATCTATCATCCACCTCCACCATTCACCTTTCACCATATATCAGGGTTGCCGCTATTTTTGATTGACAATTTGACCCTTTTTCGAAGTCGCGACGCGCCTGGAGACCATAAAATGACTCTGGCGACTATTTTATATGAAAAATATTTCTTCAACGAAACATGTCGCATATAAGCAGTAAACTAATTATAAGAAAATACAACTAAATGACTGCACCACTCCTAAGCATGCATAAGACCTTAAAATTAGTAGCGATTTAGGACACTTGCGACTTTTCTTGTCCCGAGACACCTTCGTGTGCGATTTTCTCAAATTTTCAGCGGCAACACTGCCATCTATCATCTACCGCCATTCACCATCCAACATCCACCATCCCCCATCCACCATCCATTGCAAACTTGGAAGTAACGGGGATATCGGATATAGAAGATACTGATGATGAGTGTAAAATAAAGGGTGATTTTTTAAAAGCTATAGGAAAGTTTTTCAAAAAAAAAACACATAAAATTCAGAAAAATGCATGAAATCTTTATTTGAATCGATAGTACGGTCCATATAATTTAGTCTTTGAAGATTATTTCATGCAAATGTTGACCTTGACTGCGCCCCAAATGGTCTATCCGCTTAGTCCAATTTTGTCATACTCTTTCCAACATTTCGGCCGGTATCTCACGAAGAAATGCTTCAATGTTGTCTTCCAATGCGTCAATTGAAGCGGGCTTGTCTGTATAGACATGAGCTTTAACATAGCCCCACAAAAAATAGTCTAAAGGCGTTAAATCGCACGATCTAGGCGGCCAATTGACCGGTCCCGAACGTGAAATAAAATGGTTACCGAACTCGCCTCTTAATAAGTCCATTGTTGCGCGTGCTGTGTGGCATGTGGCACCGTCTTGTTGAAACTACATGTCATGCAAGTCAAGCTCTTGCATTTTGGACAAAAAAAAGTTGGATATCATCTCACGGTAGCGCTCACCATTCACAGTTACGTTACGATTCGCATCATCTTTGAAGAAGTACGGTCCAATGATGCCACTAGCCCATAAACCGCACCAAACTGTGACTTTTTCTGGATGCATTGGTAGCTCTTGCAATGCTTCTGGCTGATATTCACTCCAAAATCGACAATTCTGCTTATTTACGTACCCATTGAGCTTCGTCTTAAGCTGACCATAAAATGGAAGAAGCGCGCGATGAACTTTCTTAACAGAGCACGCATTTTGATAATAAAATTCAATAATTTGCAAGCATTGTTCGTTTGTAAGACGATTCATGGTTAAATTATAGACCAAACTGAAGATGTTTGACAGTGAAACAAAACACGAAACGTACGTCAGCTGTTCAAACCATTGTTGCCAAAAAGACAATAGCTAAAAAATCACCATTTAGTAACAAAATAGTACAGACAACCCCAAGCAACAGATCGAATGTCATTCGAGAAGTCGTTGGCTACGTAAGGCGATGAATGTCCGTTGTCATCTTGGTATTCTCTAGACACTGACATCAGAAAATATGGTCGTTATCATCATGCGACAACGACAATAACCCACCAAAGCAATCTTTTACTAAAGAGGAACGCTGGTGTAAATCGCGCCAACAGTCTGCATACAGTGCTGGAGCAACGATGTCAATACACCGATTTTGGACTATATATCGGTTTATGAGATTGTACGATTGTACAATGTAAAGAAGGACAAAGTGCAGATAAAGCAGCTTCCATTGGGGACTTATGGACAATGCTGAATCATAATTTAGAGACTGTGTATACACTGACAGAAGTTGTAACCATTGACGAGCAACCATCGAATCATTCTTCGGATCAACATTGCCCAGCGGCAGCCAGTCCCCAACGGGCCAGAACAAGGCGTGTCGAATGTGCAGAATAAAGATCAAATACAAATAAAGTTCTACAAGATACATGAATATTGGAAAAGATACAACATTTTTGGTGCCAGCGCATGAAGACCATGCAGGAAATGAAAAGACCCTTCCCATTATGGAATGTGAACATTACCTTCACAAACGCAAATGGATCAGGAACCAAATGAACCATTTTTGGAACACTCAGGAGGGCTTTAAGCACTCAAGAATATTCATGGAACAAAACTACAGTCCAAAGCGAGCCAAAGAAGCTCCAGAACTTAGCAAAGATGACCAAATAGTGGTATGTGTCGCACTAACTGGACACGGAGCTTGTAGTTGAACCCTTCATAAAATGGGCCCTGTGGCCAGGCGAAATAAACTATGGAACACATACTAATCCACTGTCCACTACTTGCTAGGGAAAGATTCAAAATGATAAACAGATCATCAATAACAGGGACAGACTACCAAGAAATCCCGTCTAGGGAACTTGTCAAAATGTCTGAAGGCAACTCTTAAATCTTCGACCAAGAGAAGGAGGTACAATAGATCTTCATGGTCGCAATAATAATTCCATGAATAACTTGTGATACCCCCCAGGGACGGACACCCCTGAAAAACGGACAATCGTGATGGTCCGCTGTAGAGAAGTTCCATTATACTGACAAGTTTGGTTCAATGGTGCTAGAATAGTTTTAAAAAAAGGTCCAATCGTGGTACCAAAACGGGACAAGGACGGGAAATGTGGACATACGGCTCAATCCCAAAGCATCTCAAGCAATCATTATTTCCTGCAGCAGCTGCACACACCAACTTAGCGCACATCGTCATCGGCTTAGGTAAGGTAGAGGGGGTGTCCATCTAGGAGGAAGGGGTCATTTTAGAAAAAATAAGGAAAAAATTCCTTTAAATAGAAACCAGATTATTAAAAAAACAACGGCAACACCTACAATAAAGTACTATACCGATTTTGAAAGCCACAAACCTGTTCTTAAATTTATTAAAAACTTCTTCTTTTCAGAAAGTGCATATCATGAACTTCTTGCCAAGCCCAGCCAAACACCAATCGCCTTTCCACATGACGGATAAACCCTCGACCGTTCTGACTTCAAAAAACCTGTTCAGAGGGGTACTCTACAAAAAAAACCGATATCAATTTTTGGCACCAAATTATCGTACTCTCCCCGCTCACATGTTTTACTTTGCTTTGATCAGAACATACACTCCGTTGCGTTGTTTTTCATGCTTACTGCTATTGGTCCTTGAGGAATAAATGATTATTCGAAGAAGAAATTCAAATCATAAATGTGACAGCTAATTAATCTAAGAACTTCCCCTGGTCGTTGAGTAAGCTGCCTAACATCTGCCACACGCGTCACATTCAGGTTCTTTTCAGATCCGTAAACTGCCACTACGATGTAACTACACCATCGCGTCGACTAGTAAATGACGTCCGTTGCAAATGTCAAATATGTCAAATATCAATTGCTGTCATTTGACACATATTGGCATTAATTTTGACTCGAACATGTTGAATACAATTATTTTAATTGACCAAGTATTTTTGTTCCAAATGGATGTTCCAACATCCATTTGAAAGCATTTATTTGTATTCACACTGATTTAAAAACATGATGTATGATAATTGATATCGTAACCCTTTCTGATAAATGTATTCATAGGGTGACCGATAAGTCTTGTCGCACACATGACTTGTAAGTTCCTGGCACGATCTACAAGTATAATGAACTCATAACAAAAGTACTCGTGTCTAAGTGTGTTAAGCATGCGAGTTTTGCTCAGCGTCGGTTGGCATTTGTCTGTTTTCACTGCCAGGCAGGTTCAAGTCGCTAATTAATTAATTAATTTGAATACGAATCAAATTGATTCCTTTTGATGGATAATATTTCATAAAATATCAATTCTTCTCTTATTCAAATAAATAACGAGCGTGTTCGAATGTCAAGGTCGTGCAGTGCGAGAGTTGTTCTGAAGCATCTTGGATGATTTATTCGCCATCTGATAGGTCTATCATTGATCTTGGATGTACATGTCTTATGCAAAAGTCATCCCATCACTACGATACAATTGCCCAGAAGGAAGGTTTAGCCCTGTCCTGTCATTTATGGCATATAAGCGGAAATGCTGCTGATGCAGCTCTAAGGTAATTATAATATATTCCGAAGTCGACATAAAACTGTAGGTCCCTTCCACTCGAGCGAGAACATAACACGAGCGTTTACTGAGAAGCTAGGCCCAGACCCTCTACGGCCTGTAACACCACACGGGCTGTGACGCCACCCTAAGGGGCTGTAACGCCACCCCAAGTTAGAGTGGAAGTGAGGTCACGATATGGAGAAATGTTAACAGAAGTACACCATAAGGCGGTGTACCCTGAGGGGCTGTAACGCCACCCCAAGTTAGAGTGGAAGTGAGGCCACGATCTGGAGAAATTTTATCAGAGGTGCACCACAAGGCGGTGTACTCTCCCCTCTGCTGTGGAACCTAGTGGTGAACGTACTACTACTGATACTTGAAAGGACTCCATGCAAGGTCTTCATTTTGCTATTGAAGTATCTGGAAAATATATATCCACGATCAGAGATATTATGCATTTGGCCCTGTGGCCTAGGCATTAGTCCACAAACAACGGACCTAGTTCTCCTAAATGGGAAGTACAAAATCCCTGACTTCGACCACCTCTCTTAATGAGGGACCCCTTTAAGCTGAATGATAGCGCGAAATTCCTACGTTTTCCTAGTTTAAGCTAAGCTGGAAGCTCAATATCCAGGAGTGTGTCAAAGAGGTCGTAGGGTGGAAATGGGGACTACAACCCTGCATGATCCTCTGGCTTTTTGTGTCAGCAGTCAGACCCAAACAAGAACATCAACCTCATACCTCTCGACAGAGTCCAGAGGATGGTATCCGTGTCTATCAGCGGAGCATTAAGGACAGCCTCCTCCGAAGCCCTGCTCATACCGCTCAAGACTGAGGTCGCTGCATTTGTGGAAAGAACTTCGGTCTGGACACTCAACGATCCTCTATAGGTGTAGTTCTACACCCATAGATACTGACTTTCGCCTCTTCGAGAAGAATTTCTCGACCAGATCTTACTGGGAGTCTGAACAGCAGACGGCGAATCTTCATGGATGGATCGAAAATAGATGATGGGCTTTGTGCTGGCGTCTATCTAAACATCCAGATATCCTTCCTTGACTGACGAGTTTTTCAGTCTGAAACTATAGCGATCAATGAAGCTCTGTCTTGACTAAAAAGCTGTTCTGACAGTCAGACAGCGATGAGTTCAGTCACCTTCAACTCCAAGACTTTCCTTAATTGCCGCTCATCTCTTAACGAGATGGACAAGTATTTTACTGACACTGTAACAGTCCAGAGAAGCGGCCAAACTCGCTAGAAAGAGTACAAGTTCTCCATCCACCCTTCATGCCTATCGCTGCTATAAAACATCTGCTAAAGCTAGAAGCACTTGCTCAAGAAAATCGCAGATGGTCAACCGGCACAGGATGACTTGTTACCAAACAACTCTGGCCTAGCTCGACCCTAAGTAATAGCTTTGCTTGAGCTGATTGAGCAGGTCGGATATTATAACTCCCACCGGCTGTTATAAGCCTGGGCATTGGAGCTCACGCCTCGAGGCTAGAAGCTGCAGAGACGAGGAAGAGCAAGAAACCATTGTCACTTGCTATGCAACTGCAGGGCTCTCTCACCCCGAAGATCTAGACTTCAGGAACCCTACGACTCTCTTATTAAATGCTCTAACTAGTTTGCGGAGTAGGTGTTCATAAATCCGCGTGGTAGCGCAATGGGCATATGCTGGCCTAGGTGTGGCTGCTGTCTTCCCTTACAGAAGTCAGTCACTTCAATCGAACCTAATTTAACCTATCGTAGAAATAAGGATTGGATAATACAGTCATTCATAAAACCTTAAGTCTGACGCGTGTTTTTGAATAACAAGCACCCATCGTGTTTTTGATTGATTTTTTTTACAAAATACGTGGAATTTTGTGCAAAATATCCAACAATCAAACCTTTACAATGAATCAACGTCAAGCCTGTTAATACCGATTAGTCTCGATTTTAGATTAGAGTTCAGAACTCGTCAAGAGAACTGATCAAATTCCGTGATTCCCCACCTACGACGTTCCTGAGTTCTGGAGATTTGATTAGTTTTTTTCGGCGTTTGATTAGTCGTGGGTGTTATGCAGCCTTCAAATGCATAACTTTTGTTGATCAAATGTGTGACTATCTCGTCCAGACTGGTCACCCGTGTCATTATAAAGTCACAACTAAAAGCATTCACATCTGCTGCCAAAAGTGGTAATATGTGCTAAGACGATGAGAGTTTTTACAGCAGAAATAAAAATCCTGATTAGATGAAATTATTAGATGGCGGTAATCAAAGGCAGCGGAATGGAATGACAATTTTTGAGAGACATAGAGAGCGGTAGAGAGAGAGGGAGATAGAGAGAAACAAAGAGGGAGAAAAAGATAGAGAGAGAGAGAGAGAGAGAGAGAGCATTTTCGAGAAACTTAAGAAGTGAGTTATTTTTTTTTTTTCAATGTTATTTTGTTTTTGTTGTAGTTAATGTAACTGATTGGGTATATATTTAATTCGTGTGTTTTTTTTTTTTTTTAATTTGAATGTTTATTTAAGGAAAACATGTACAGCAGTATTATTCAAAGTATTGCCCATCTGAAGCCATGACTTTTCCCCATCTTTCTGGAAATTGTGGATCCCATCCCAAAAGAACGACTTGGCAGCCAAGAATGAATCAAGCCAATTTTTGATATTCTGCTCTGATGTGAACCGTATTTCAGTGAGGGCGTTCTGCATCGACCGGAACCAATGGTAGTGAGAAGGGGCAAGGTCTGGGCTATAAGGCGAGTGGGGTAAAACCTCCCATCTACTGTTTTCCAAATAGTTCTTAAGCGGAATAGCAACGTGGGGCCGAGCGTTGTCGTGATGGAAAATTATTGCCTCGTGTCTGGTCGCATATTCCGGGCTTTTTACGGCTACTGCTCTCTTCAAACGGAATAATTGTGTTCGGTAGCGTTGTCTATTGATGTTTTCACCCGGTTTTAGGAGCTCATAATACAGTACACCCTTCTGATCCCACCAAATACAGAGCATTACCTTCGCGTCATGGATATTCGACTTTGCCGTTGGCTGGCTGGTTGGCCAGGATTCACATATTTTTTTTGTGCGCTTATGGTTGTCGTAATGGATCCATTTTTCACCACCAGTAACAAACCGATGCAAAAATGACTTCCGTTTGTGGCGTTCCAGTAGCATTTCGGACATGCAAAACCGTCTTTCGACGTCTCTCGGCTTGAGTTCATGTGGAACCCAATTTCCTTGCTTTTGTATACATCCAGTTGCTTTTAAACGTTTTGAAATGGCTGCTTGAGTGATACCTTGCGAGCTCTTCATGTGTTCTTCATAGAGTAATGCTTCCAGTTCTTCATCTTCAAACTTTTTTGGCTGCCCACGACGTTCATCGTCTTCCAAGCCAAAATCACCACTTTTAAGTCGTACACACCACTTTTGGCACATCCGCTCAGCTAGCGCATGTTCACCATAAACTTCCACCAAAATACGATGACTTTCGGCAGCAGTTTTCTTCATATTAAAGTAATGAAGAAGAACTCCCCGCAAAAACACCTTTTCTGGCACAAAGTTCGACATATATGAGTGGAAAAAAATTATTGTTGTTTACGCTTCAAATGAATGACATATACTAATATGACGTACAATGACAGTAGCTTTCCAACGCATGTTCCAATGGAATAATACAAGTTACGCCATCTCTTAGCAAACCGCAAGTTATAGACCCAATATTTAGCTGGCTATATTAAATTAAATTCAGACACATATTGCTGAGTCACGTATTGTAATTATCGAAATGATTGATCGTTCTGACAGCTGTCAAGTCTTTTGTTTGTCAGCAGGCTGCAAACTCATTAAATGACGTGCTGAATCTGTAAATGGGATTGTTCGATTTGAGGAACATACAAATGCAACATTACACCGGAATCCAACATGTAAGGATGCCGGCAATGTATGGCGAAATGCAAAGTAATTGGGCTGGAATGTAGAAACTGGCCGAAATGCTGTAAAGTGCCTTTGTCTGCCTTTGGGTACGTGTGTGCCCACATCTACGGCTGTCCTGTCATAATGGTAGGATTCAAATAATGTACTGAAGTAGATCCTGATCGAATTCTAAATCTTCTAGTTCACTTAATCTTACTTTTGCGACCACAAAACGGATGACCCTGTACACCCGTGACCGTGAAATACGAAATGTATTTTTTTAGTAACTCAGACATAAACCCTGAAACATTTTTGAGCTGGGTACTTTCTAGTTTATAGCTTCATTTGCCAGACTAAAACCCTCTCATGAACATGAATCAACATGATACACTGTCAACATTGTGTCCCCATGCACAACTCAACGTTCACACATTACAACTTGAATGGACTACCTCTTCGGCTCGGTTAGACGACCCTTGGACTGCAGCGTTTTGTGTGGAAACCAGATGGGCGAAAAAATGCCGTTAGTCGCTTCACAGATTACACAGTATCATCGAATTTCGTCACTCGCTCCCTGGCATGTTTACCAAGCACATTGGGAGACTTGACCCGCGGCAGAGTTAACACGTTCATCGGGATTATGCCGCCTAGTATGGCGACGTTTTGCGAAAAGTCTCTTAGAAGCATTGCCGCTGCGACATCAATACCCACAAAAGCAGTAGGAGTCCAATCTCACGGTTGTCCGTCCAAAAGGCCGCGCCGCCGGTCACACGCCGCAGGGGAGAACTGCGAGTACGTTACCTATTGACGGATTGCATAATTAAGCGTCACACCATGTGTTTACAGCTAATTGTGTGAAATTGCATTTTTGTTTGTGGTTTTCCGTTTCTCATTCGTCTGTCGGGCTGCTCATTTGAATCAAAATCAATTCAATTGGCCATTCGGCAGGTTCGGTGAGTGTTCAACCTGAGTGTCGACAGAGACTAATTCCCCTCGTGGGTCTAACTATCCGTGGGCCTGGATAAATAAATTATTAATCACATCGCCGACGACGACAATAAACAAACATAAATCAGCTGTCGCTGCCATCAATCGACGAGCACAGCACAGGGAGATTTTAACATTTTCATTAGGCGTGTCCAATGAGGTTTAAAAAAAAACCCCAATCCAAGAAGGCGGTCGGCAGCAGCGATTAACTCATGAATGGCTTGTGTTTTGCATGTGGAGGCTTCAGCTCTTTTCCAATGCAAGCCAATGTAATGGTTTGGAATTTAGGACAAGTGATGAGTTCACAAGACGTTGCAACTAGTCGCCTTCGGAAGAGAAACGGCTTATAGCCTTTGCATGAAAGGGTGATTTATCAATACTTCGAAATTGAGTGTGGCTGGACGCAAGATCTTTGAATTAAGCTAACAAATTGCTGTGGCCGTGACGGCGCTCTCCGAGGACGACGATCAACATCAAAGCACAGTTGACGAGTGCTTTTCCACAAAATTTGAGAAGGTGTGCACAATTTGAGGCGAGACAAGATTGTGAGGTTAAGACCCAAGACCATCTCGGGCTGTGTGCTCACAAAGAAAGTTATAGAAAGCATTCTTATTTGGAACGAAATTCTGTAGTGTTCCTTTGAGAGAGCCCTGTTGTTAGTTTTCCTGTTTTTTATTTCACTAAACCAAATCAGAGGATCAATGAATTCAGAAAGGTAACACGTGGAAATGACAGATGTTTATTATTCAAACACAACAAGGGGCAATAATGCATACGTTGCGCCCACTTTACGGAATGAAAACTAATAGTAAGGACGAGGTACTTGCAGGCATTAAAGTCACGCGGAACGAAGACCCCTTTCGACTATTAAAAAGGTGTCGTCTATCATTGAATATAAAAATGTTGGCTACTTGATCAGTGCACAATAAGCGAACACCGAGACTTCAACAAGCCGCAAGATTTGCCAAAATCTTCCCCAATGCCCATGTGGGTGTGCAGAAGATCATGGGAAAGACAGTTTCTCTTCGCGGCCAAAAACATGGCTTTTCGCAGATAACTTGTGTATTTTACGCCGGGAGCGTACACCATTCCATTAACCCCTGAGCTAAGCGGCCCATACACAGCACACTTGTGCGCTCACTTGTGTCGGTGAGTGTATCTTGAGTTTAGTCTGCGAAGTGTGATGTGAAATGTGTGTTCGAATTTATGTGACGTGTGTGGCGAAGAGAGGCACCGATGTACACGCCGAAGTGTGCGCACAAGTGTGTTGTGTATGGGCCGCTTTAGAACAACGACTATAGACAATTTATTGCAATCGCTGACTGGAGGCTGTAGAAGTTGAGAGCGGAATGCAAAAACAAATATTTTCAGCGAGGAGGATGAACGTAAACAATTAGAGTATTTCCGACGATGTCCACAGCAAGTGATCTGCCATCATCGAGCCGAACTCCATGGGAAACGATGATGACATAATTTCAACAGAATAACGTGTTGGTTCTGCGTGTCACCTACTTGATGCCATAATCCACACGCATGAACAATTTGAGGGCATGGCTATCTCTTTCAGAGTCATCGTAAGGTTCACAAAGAGATCATGCTATTAGACCCCACAGACATTTACCTGAGGAGCCAAATACCGCTATCAGACAGAGTGTTCCACTCGATCTGAACTAGTGATGGGCATAATCGAATGATTTTAAGAATCGCGACTTTAGTAATCGAGATATTTTAATAATCGAATGATCATTCGAATGACTACTGACTACTAACACAAGAGAACTCGATCAATGTATCAATTAAGCGCGAGAACAAGTGACAACAAATTCTTGTCGAGAGCTACTGATTCGGGAACATGAGGAGAAAGAAAGAAAAACGCAAAAGAGAAGAACTCAAATATGTAGTAGTCATTCGAATGACTGATTAAGAATCGATGTTCTCGAGATGTTGTAATAATCGATTATCACTCGAGTTATCATTCGAATGCGCCCATCACTAATCTGAACTGAAAAGTAATATCAACACTGAAGTCTAACAAAGATTCTGCTATGGACGGTAAGGTCCGCTGATGGTAGCTGGGGATGACCTGGATGCTGGAGGCGCATGCACCTGCTCATTTGTAAGATATGGTCGGAAGGAAGTATACTCGATCCAGAAGAAAGGAGACCCTTTTAACTGCGAGGCGAGGTTTAACGGCGAGGTTTACAATGTCATGTCTAGTTTTGACATTCCTCAAGAGGGCGGAATTCACCGATTTAGATAAGGCGACACGCCATTATGTGCCGTCTTCAACATCGTTCTGAAGAAAACGGTTCAAAATTAACACGACAACACTAGACGCACGATCTTCCTCAAGCCTCTGCAACCAAGCGGTTGACATTGACTTGAATGACGGACCACAGCGAGCCGTCAATGGGGAGTTTCCTGGTTTTGAGACTGAAATTGGTCTGGAGGAGAATGAAGATACATGACAAGGTATATGACATCAACGCCTTGGACAGGGAATCACAATAGGTAGCTGTAACTTCGAGGTCTCCAGGGAGCCAGATATGGACAACTGTGCTGCGATCGGAAGAGTCTTCGGCGCCGAACCTTCGGGACAACGCAACACAGGACGCTCGCCTCTAAGACAGCGCACACAATTGGAACCCAATCAACTTGGTATGGATGCAGCTAACCAGAGATCGCTCTAGCTGAAGAGAATTCTTGGTCGAGTACCAGGTCCAGCCTGGACCAACTGGAAGCTGTGGCGACGCCAAGTGTCTATTCGATTTCCATGTACCATGCAGGAGCCACTACCAGGTCCAACTCGAACTGTAGCACACAGGTCGGGGTATCTGTCAGAGCGAAGTGGAGTACACTTTCATCTAAATGCTGCAGAAGCTGCCGTCCTTGATGTGGGATGGCCTCTGATAATCAAATCGAAGATTGTGGGCATTGATTCGTATGCACTGCAACCTTAATACGCTCCTGCTGCGTAGGGCTCAGCTCTTATGTGCAATTAGGCAGGTTGGACTTAAATCTACTACAGCCGGTTGCGCAACTTTTAAACTTCAGTACAAATTCTACAAAAGGCTTAATTGACACCATGGCAGGTTAATTTTTACAACAGCCGCCACAATCACTAAGACCTAGTCCCATATGAAAGTTAAACCGCTGCCAGTGCATTGACAAGCATGATGCAAGACTCATCGATGAGCACATTCACTATTTATCAGAACGAAGATGACATTTTGAGTTAATTCATCTCATTTCGAAGAAGCGACCTCAACACACTTATGACATCAATCTCCCATCACCGACAAATGCTGACTTATGGTCTTTGCAGCAGCGCTGACCACAACTGTTTGCTTTGGGAAACTTTAGAAGACGACGCCATGTCAAATGCCTTCTGAGGGGAACTTCTAAGCGAAGAAGAGGAAAGAAAAAAAAAAACATGCTAAACCACGTCGCTTCATAAGACCCAACCAGCAGCCCCACCTGCACCTGCACTTGCGCTAAATGATTACCCTTCCAATGGCAGTACACACACGAAAGGTCACTCGGATGAGTCTGGTGTCTATTTTTAAAGATTCACCTCTCGCGATGGAAATGTCAGCGAGCACTAAAATCCAAGAGCCCACAGAACACTTTCTACCAAAGGAGCTGTCAAGGTAACATCACACGAATGAGATTAAGTCATGAGCATACGGCCACGGCACAGCCTTAGTATCATATCTTAATGAAAG
Organism: Eristalis tenax; assembly: GCA_905231855.2. Classification (NCBI taxonomy): domain Eukaryota; kingdom Metazoa; phylum Arthropoda; class Insecta; order Diptera; family Syrphidae; genus Eristalis; species Eristalis tenax. Next base: position 7,265,860 of record HG993128.1, read on the forward strand.
TGTCATTATAAGCGATAAACAAGTTGTCAGCTCGGGTTGGAGTCACCTCGGCGCATCGCCAGCGGACGTTGTCTTTATTGAACAAGGCATCTGTGGAGCCACATATGTGATGTAACCTAATCTGGTCATACCTGTACGTGAATATCTAACATAAATACTTAAAGCAATTAGAAGAATCCACTCGCCGGAGGAGAAAAAGCAAGCGCCTCCTCACTCCACGTCTCGAATGGGCTCAACCGCTGGTCGCACGTCACCCATCAGTTGGGAAGAACTTCGGTTGGCGCGAACGCAGCAAATATTTTATGGGCCACCAAACGCCACCAGGGTCCGAGTGGTAGTTGTAGGACATGGTCAATCACCGCAATCGGTCACCAATGATGGTAAAAGGTCAAAAGCACTTGGCCATTAACGTCGCGCATGGGCCCGCAGCTACTGGCCGCTGCCAACTTAGCATCTTCGCTTGTGGATTCATTTCTTCTCCTTCGGCTTGTGGCTTTTCGGAATGTTAATCCCACTTTTGGAGACCCGATAATTATCGATAACTTCTTTTTTTTCTTGGATTTCTTTTTTTTTGTCTGCCTGCTTCCACTCTTTGTCGAACGCTCTTCACTTGCGAAGAAGACCATCCAAAGGTTAAGCAAGGTATGCCTTACAAGTGCCCGTGTGCACGTTTGGTGATAATTCAACAAACCAAAAAAAAAAAAATAAAAGACTCTCACCAATAATTAACAACGAAAACATATGCATACACACATGCATCACAGTTACACAACTGTTTATCGATTACTGCACTCTGACACGGTGCACGGGGCTCACGGTGACGTGCATTCCTTTATTGGGTGCGTTTAGCGTGCGCATCACCGAAAATTTATTTCATATTGCGTCTGGATGCGGTCATCTGACCGTTGCGCGAGTTGTCGCGCTCGCTCGTAAGTAACGGCGACTGTTATTAATTTTCGTATGCAAATGATGCTGGCAATGTGACACGAATAGAATTGATGTGTGTGGTTATGTTGTAAGATTACGACTGAATATTTAACCGAAATCCGTCGTCGTGAAATGAAGACGAGCCGCGGCCGCCGCCGCTGTCTAGATAATGATCTGAGCAATAAAATACCGAGTCTGGCGGCTGCCTTGAGGAGTTACCGAGTACGTACGTACGTGAAGTACTTGGCGTGGACCGATGATGCTGTGATGATGGTATTTTGGCCGTTCGAGTTGCCTGGGGTACATCTCTTTGGAGGGAGTGAACCTTCGGGGCAGTACCGAAAGGCAGTTCCGCAATTGAACTCTTGAGGCAAGAGTCAGAAACGTGGCTGGGATGGATCCATTAAAAATGGCCCAAAGGTGCTTCGGTAAGCGAGGAAGCGGGAAGCAGTTTGATTGTTGCACAAGATCAGCGATATCAGTGGATTCTGTGAGAAGAGTGAGAAATCATTTGTTGGGCTGGTAAAAGGGCCTCAATGAGGCGCTGTAATGGTTGTTATCTATTTACATGTGTGCTTGTCGGTTTATTTTTGAAGTACAGATTTGGAAACAACTGCCGGGCCATGATGTAATATGTGATGTGTGATCCACTAGACAAATGAAAATAGCTTGTAGGTTCATTTGAGCCTTATTTTGAATTTCGGCCGAACAGCATTTCAATCGAAATACTGGGAAAATGACATCGAATTAGCGTGACATTTCGAACAATTGTCATTTTGACAAGTGGCGTTGAATACAAGTCAGAAATGAAGTATGATAGACATGCCCAACTTTTACCTACCTTGTCCCCATACAATTTTTGACAACCATTTTTATATCGTTTTCTAAAACCAAATTGACCAATGACAGAACGGCATTTACGTTATTTCGTGAATAAGCGTCAACAATTCATGAATAACTGTCAAAAAGCTTATCAAATTCGTCGATGGACTAGGTGTCAAGCTGTGAAGTTGGGCATCTCTGTAGTACTTCCTTTCTGATACAAGTTGATAAATAATTGAAAAAAAAGTGTAATGCACTTGTTGGAAGAAAAACTTTTTCCAGAATGGATATCTTGATCAATGACAGACGAAACCTAAAATGCTGCTCAAGACTTTTATTCCAGGTGTTGTGGGCTGTATTGATGGCACGCATATCCACCTTTAAATAAACTCCAATCAGAAAACAAGAACATAGCATGAATGTTGGACTTGTAAGTGAAGTGTCTTTCCTAACCCTTCTGTCAATGGATGTTTTAAAACATTCCCCTCAATGGACTAGGTCTGGCTGGACCTTCATACATTTTGTATGAAAATTGATGGAATTCAGTGAAATATTGGGTTCATAACTTAATTCATGCGGTTTGCTAAGAGATGGTGTAACTTGTATTATTCCATTGGAACATGCATTGGAAAGCTACTGTCATTTTACGTATATGTACGTCTTTTTAGTATATGTCATTCATTTGAAGCGTAAACAACAATCATTTTTTTCACTCAAATATGTCGAACTTGCCAAGGAAAAGAACTGCCAGAAAAAGTGTTTTGCGGGGAGTTCTTTTTCATTACTTTAATATGAAGAAAACTGCTGCCGAAAGTCATCGTATTTTGGTGGAAGTTTATGGTGAACATGAGCTAGCTGAGCGAATGTGCCAAAAGTGGTTTGCACGATTTAAATGTGGAGATTCTGACTTGGCCAACCAGCTAAATCAACGGCAATGCCGAATATCCATGGTGCGAAGTTAATGCTCTGTATTTAGTAGGATCAGAAGAGTGTGGTGTATTATGAGCTGCTAAAACCGGGTGAAACCATCAATGGACAAAGCTACCGGACACAGTTAATCCGTTTGAAGAGGGCTGTAGCCGAAAAACGCCCGGAATATGCGTCCACACACGAGGCAATAATTTTCCATCATGACAACGCTCGGCCCCACGTTGCCATTTAGGTTAAGAACTATTTGGAAAACAGTGGATGAGAAGTTTTACCCCAACCGCTTTATAGCCCAGACTTTACCCCTTCTGACTACCATTGGTTTCGGTCGATGCAGAACGCCCTCACTGAAATACGGTTCACATCAGAGCAGAATATCAAAAATTGGCTTGATTCGTTCTTGGCTGCCACGCCAATAAATTCATAATTGTATTCTCAAGACTATCCCTTCTCAATTGTAGATCGACTTCATAACAAATAGAGTTGTATAGCATTAAGGCACGACTTATTGGATTGTTACACCCAAAATTTGTTCTATGACTGGGAATGGAAAGCTCATTCATCTCTCTGGGACATACCAATTGACAAGTGCGAGCAGCTCTGCAGATTGACTACTGTTACAAGCAATGTCTTTGAGAAAAATAACGCTTTGTGTTTGTCTGCGGCATTCTAAAGTTTTTAAATTGATCAGCGCGCATGTTGAAGAATAACAAGTATTTTCTTCATTTACACATTTGTGGCAATTTGTGTAATTAGATACTGTGTTGTAAACAGCACTTCCGCCATGCAAACCACAAAAACAAGGCCTTCCAAAACTGTGAAGATTAATGGTTTTTTTGCAGACCTGAAGTCGATAAACAGGGAAGAGGACTTAACTAATGGCTATGTTTTAACTAGACTAGCTTCTAGGTTAGGTGCAGGTCTCTATCAAGACTGGCAGAAAAGGAAGTCCTGTTTATCGAACGTTAACTTTCATCACTTTGCTGAGTTTCTTACGGAGAAAGTATTCGATCTGCCACCTGATCTGTTGAAGTGTGGCCCTGAACAGAAGAAACCACAATCAGGTAATGCAAATCTGGTTTTTCTTTGCAACGTTATCGTTTATTCAGCAAATTGTACATGACTTTTTCTGGCCTGTTGATGTCTGGCTACGGCTGGGCTGTGGAGTTCTCTTTTGCAAAGGTGCTCCCAAGAAAGATTCGACGCCATTTCGAACGGAAAACACTCCTATTGTCCTTGGATTGTTCATCCTTACTTCGATCTGAGGGCTCACTAACTGCTCAATGAAAGCATGTAAAAATTGTCGACGTGCATTGGTTTTGTTCGTAGCGCTCCGATCATTTACTTTTTTGCAAATTATGAAAGTGTGTCGACAAAAAAACCAATGGCCATCACTTCGTTTGTCGTTTACATGTATACCCTCCCAACATTTGATCCATGACGTCGGCGCCAACTTTATGTTTGTTATAAAGCAGAATTGCTTTTGACTTTCTTTCGGTTCCAACCAATTCGGTACCATAGTGAACTGTTGACAATTGAATGACTGCCTTAGATTTTTTCGGAGACACTGCTGCGACATTAGCAGTAAATCCGAAGATAGTTGATTGTGTTGACCGACTACGATCAAGCCATTGGATTCTGATTCCGTCGAAAAGTTTCAACAAAGGCCAGTCCAGTTTCTCGATGTTTCTTCCCACCTTCAAAAGTTGTAAACAAAATTGGCAGCAACAACAGTGCTCCCTGGTTGTTAATTCGATCGTTACTTTATCGCCAAACTTTACAGCTCTCGGATGTGCATCTTCTTTGCCTGTATACAGAATCCCTTTGCAAGGGTATCCGTTGCTGGAATCACAAGCCCACCATACGTTTACTCCGTATTTCGCAGGCTTCGATGGTACGTATTGGGTAAATCGTGTGTTTTGCCTGGATGGGAATAGTTATTCGTCAACGGCCATCACTTCTGTCGGTGTATACGCAGTTTCCAAATGATGATTCAGCATTATCCACATATCCCGCAGCTTAATCTCAGTAAAATACCGGACAACCCACTATGAAAATTTGTTGAGAAAACTGGCTGGCTGTCATAATTCACGGCAACCCTGTCCAATTTGAAACAGCCACGTGGCACTGCAATGCGCCTACTTTGGCGTCAGTACATTTTAGACACGGGCAAAGGGATATGAAAATCATTTTTCAATGTTTCAATGTTTTATCTCAGTTTAATGTTATACGCCTTTTACACCCTTTACTTATTCAGCGTGGACGCCGACGCAATTATCATTCCATTTCTCCAACACACCTCCACCAATATGTAACTGGAAATGCAGTTCCCTGCACAAGAGCTAATGTCTCAGTTACAATATGAAACAACATTTTAACACCAAATGCGGTGTTAAACTGCGGGCACTTACTTGAGTGAGAAGTCGCTTCAATGACATTTATTTGTACTTTAGCTTCCAACTATTAATGCCATTCGTTCGGCTTGATTCAACATCAACTGATGAATTGCATGACACCAGTTGCAACACCATTTTATGGACTGTTGTGGTCATCATTTTTTTCGAAATGCACATCGCCGCATAGAATCGCATCATCCATGGAACTTGTTTGTTTGCTATCGCCAAATGCTGAGATACAGCTCCTTTTTAAGAGCTATCTAGAGGATGCGACAGTGTGTCACATCTCGCCAGTGATTTCCAAATAGCTCGTCCAGTTTCTTGCTGGCCAACCTTGGCATAATGACATTACAATTGATTGCCATTACTCCTCAGTCAAAACAATTGTTTTCAAGAACACACAATGATGGCATGCCAATAACCTCACTTTTGTTATCCAACACATGCATTCCACAAGTCAGTAAATGTCATCAGTCACATGTAACACATCCATCGACTGCTGAATTAACCGGACGTGGATATGAACAAAAGTCAAGGCCTCTCGATGAGTATTAGCTGCCTCTCGTTCCAGGCCTCATATTGTGTGTACACCTCGAGTGGCAATTGCATGGTTTACATGATTACAACAGTCAGACAATGTGGCCCATGGGGTAGATAATGGCCATCATGTCTCTCGGTCGTGTGTGTGGTATTGCTTTTGAAATTCCTTCTCATCGTCGGAGCTCAGACTAACTTGATTCGATAAGCAAATCAATGCACAATCAAGAAACCATTTCGATCTGTTGCCACGAGATTAACTATAATCGATCTTCCCGGTTATGAAAGAAGGGGGAGGGCTTCAGGGCTTTCTTTATAGTTTAAGGCGACACAAAAATGAGTTGATGGGAATTTAAACACCCTGCATTTGTGAAGATTTTGGATGATCATTGATGAATTGATGGTGCTTTTGAGGAATTTGAGGTTGGATTTAATTCGAGCGGGGAAAGGGCAAACAAAATTTTGTAAGAGAATGCAATGGGAGTGAGAGATCTAAGATTGCCTACTCTGAGATGTAACATTGCTTGTTCCCGGACACAACAATTTGGATTTCCACGTGACCACCTCTCTCAGCCAATGACTGACTGTCCTCGTAGTGCGCAACTGTAAAGCTTACCAAACTTCATAGTTTGTAGTCGGTATACGACTGCTCATCAAGCTAAAAAAAACACATTTGTTTTTCCCTCGACCAAGAGTCTGCTAGTATAGGTACTAGTGGCACAGAATTTGTACACAAAATTGTATGCAACAAGGTTATTTTACTCTTTCGATTCTAAAGGGTGGTTAAATTTTCATTAACGCGTTGCTCGATTGTGTATCTTTCCATGGTTCAAATTGAGTCTGGAATTGAGAAACGTCAAATGAAATGCAGAAAAAAACTTAACGTTTAGGTGTGGCTCACATTCAACATCGGCCCTTAAAATTACCTATTTTATTTTATTCTATTTAACTTTATTTCATAATCTTTTCTTATACATCTGTGCAGCTATATGCTTTTTTTGGCACCCTGTCCCTTTGAGCATTTCAATCAGAGATAATGGAGGATAGAGATATCCATCGTCTGCCATTTTAGTCCCTAGTCCACACCGGAGATGTAGTAGTGTTCCTTTGTATTTCAAACATGCTTTTACACAAACCATCCATCACGTAATGGCGACTGATTCGTGGATTTTAGTGTGAATGTCGCAGATTCGCAGACGCGCTGTCAGACGAAATAAAGTTCCAAGAGAGGTAGAAGATGGAGATCTCTATCCTCCATTATGCCTGATTTCTATACGTTACCACTCCCAGTCTTGGACAGATGTCTGCATTCGTCAAATGTCACCATGTCAGCGGCTTAATGCTGGAGGCCAGTATGAATCGGCGAAGCCAAACGTACACTTACATATCCGTGACGCTTTTCAAAACTGCTGTATATCCGTACAAGACGCAAATAATACCTGCGAAGGATGTGTCCTCGAATCCTCACAGTGAATAAAAAGTGACTGACTGACAATGTAGCGATTTCTCAGTTTCGGCGAAGACGTCAGAAATGAAGTATGATAGAGATGACCAACTTTTACCTACCTTGCCCCTTGAAATTTTTCATCATCATCATCATCATCTTCTGGCCCGCATGCTCCAATATATGGGCAGCGGGGGTAAACCACACTCGAGAGCTCTACAGGCAACTCGATCCGCCGCCATTGACTCTAACTTATCAGGAGTAATGCCCAAGCGTAACCTGGGTAGTTCTTGTACTTGGTCCACCCACCTCGTCCTGGGTCTGCCAAGCGGTCGCCTACCTGATGGAATAGTATTCAACGCCCGCCTAAGGAATTGTGATGATGTGGTCATTCGGACATTTGCATGACCAAATATTCGAACAAGTTGTATTATTGGTCTATAACTTCATTAGTGCTGTTTTTTTTTCTTTTTTCAAAATTTGAACGTTTGTTTAGGAAAAACATGTACAATAGTATTATTCAAAGTATTGCCCTCTGAAGCTATGACTTTTTCCCATCTTTCTGGCAATTTGTTTCAAAGAACCCAATATTCTGCTCTGATGTGAACCGTATTTCAGTGAGGGCATTCTGCATCGACCGGAACAAATGGTAGTCAGAAGGGGCAAGGTCTGGGCTATAAGGCGGGTGGGGTTAACCCTCCCATCCACTGTTTTCCAAATGGTTCTTAACCTAAATAGCAACGTGGGGCCGAGCGTTGTCATGATGGAAAATTATTGCCTCGTGTGTGGACGCATATTCCGGGCGTTTTTCGGCTACAGCCCTCTTCAAACGGATTAACTGTGTCCGGTAGCTTTGTCCATTGATGGTTTCACCCGGTTTTAGCAGCTCATAATACACCACACTCTTCTGATCCTACTAAATACAGAGCATTAACTTCGCACCATGGATATTCGGCATTGCCGTTGATTTAGCTGGTTGGCCAAGTCAGAATCCCCACATTTAAATCGTGCAAACCGCTTTTGGCACGTTCGCTCAGTCAGCGCATTTTCACCATAAACTTCCACCAAAATACGATGACTGTCGGCAGCAATTTTCTTCACATTAAAGTACTGAAGAAGAACTCCCCGCAAAGACACTTTTTTAGGCACAAAGTTCGACATATTTGCGTGAAAAAAAATTATTTTTGTTTACGCTTCAAATGAATGACATATACTGAAATGACGTACAATGACAGTAGCTTTCCAACGCATGTTCCAATGGAATAGTACAAGTTACGCCATCTCTTAGCAAACCGAACGAATTAAGTTATAGGCCCAATACATCATGGAACATTTTTATTTATAGATCTAAGAATTAAAGCCACCTCCATAACCGGACTTTAGTTATGAAATATCCAAAGGCATGAATATTTTCTTTGATTCAGAACAATACTCTGTATTGAAGAGACTCCTCTCTATGACTTATTCTTTTAGACTGAATTACAAAAATATGAAGTGGACACAATTAAGGGTTGATCATGCTTCGAGTCGCTTGCCAACGATCGCTTGAGATTTAGTTTGAAGAATTTGTGTTATACTTGAGATGCATTAACAGATGGAAATCAATGCGTTTACGTTATGTAAGTATAGTATTTGAATATCGGAGCCAACTGAATATTCTTTTCACAGTTAGTGTCCATCGCACTCATGGGTGATGTCACATGAATTCCGCAGCTATGCACTTAGCTCATTCACACCTATCGGAATTGATTCCGTAACTCTTTGAATGAGCGACTGCGATCTACTCGTATACAGGCCACTGACAACTCAACTTTGATTAATCAACTATTAAGGTCGCTAAAAGATTTAAATTGCCAGCACCGCATGAGCAGATTCCTTCTCTCACCACTAATCAGGCAGAGATATCCAACTTCGACAGTTTTTACCCCTTGTCCATGTCGGCATTGAGTTGTAAAGAATAAGAGTGTAGTGGAAATCTCTTGCAATTCAGACATACTTGCACAAAGTTCCCGGCTCCACCCCGCATCGTAGGTCGGTATAAAAACCGCTGTCGGATGAAATCAAGGGGAAAGGGGGCTAGAAGATGGATATCCCTACCCTCCATTATCTCTGCAATCAGGACTGGTGGAGACAACCCCTCAAGCTTCTGCAGTTGCAACGATTGCCCACTCTCCTCAACAAGCCTATTTAAATCCCTCTTCAGTCGATGGCGCCACTTCAGTCAGCGTAATCCTCGATTGTATTGTTCCACAGTCTTGAAGTCGAAAATTCCTCTAACCCGTTCATGCTCTCTAAGCGGTCTACTTCATTTATTAGTGAAACACAACAATCTGATAAAACAATCTCACTGATCACATTATTGATTTAGTCGGTAATTGTGGAGCGTTATGGCAAGACTGCGCAAACACAAGGTCACACAAACGCACAAGCCCCCACATAATCCGTGTTACCTAAGAACCATTTGGTCCACCTATCTTTTGCAACACGATCCCATCGACTCGTTAGTCCCGTACTCCCCGCTCGTAGTCTTAAGCAGCGCCACACCAGCCTCAAGCCCATTCAGAGATACCTGCCTGGCCAGAGATACCACTTAACTCGTGAAGAAACCGACTGGTTCATCGTTTACAACGATTGCTCCACATGCAGGCGGAGAGATGCCTAACCCAACAATTGCGTCTATCTGCAAGCTCAAATCTAAACCCATCGGCACGCCTACTGTGTGATCGTGAAGCCAAACCGAATCATGGATTAGCCGCCGCCGATTCGCCGTGATGGACACCTTCTCCGGAACGGCGCTCTCCATTTGATCTTGTATGAATGTGTGTTGTTTGTAAGAGAGTAGGCTTACGACCTTAACCTGAACTTGAAATGTTTATCCACGACGCGCTTCGTAAGTGTTTGCACTCATTTCGTCCGATCACAAGCCTACGACGCGACGCGACGGCTCCAAAACCGCGACGGTCTAACTGATTTCGCCTAACGATCGTGAGTGAGAATTGAAATGAAGTGCCCGATCTGTGTTCGACTTCAGTGTGGAGGAAGTGGAGCGTATGTGGAATCAGCCCGAGAGGCAATCGTTGGTGTTGCACTCGTAACAACTTTATTAGTGCAACTCAAGTTGGCCGAGTGGCTTAAATTGTTTACGTTCTGCTTCATGTTCATCGCGATTGGACTTTTTTTTCTTTCTTTCTTTGGTTAATTTTTGAATGGCTCTGCTTAACCTTTCGAGATACATCTTATGTAACGTGCTCATCTTAGAAGTCCACTTGGGTTGTGTGTTACCAGAGTCGGTGCTCGGCACACGGAAAATGTGATCACTTGAGTGCTGCGAGTGAAACGGCAGCGGAGTCGCTTCGCCTCTTCGCCCATATGGAAGCATCGTCGCGTCGATTCATCATTTCGTTCCAGTATCTCACATGAAAAGTGAAATATCACAGCGAAAACATTTCCTTATTCAGTTTATGACATTCAGGCGGGAGTGCGCTGGCGCTGACTGTTTTCCGACGAATAGGAGATCGTGCAAGTGGGCTACAGCGCGGCATTTGGCTGATGTGGACCTTAGTTGGGTCATGCAGTGCACTCCAGCGGGAAGAGAGGGGGTGCTGATGTGACGTTTAATAGTATGTCGTGGCTCATTTAGCGATTTCCTTGTTTCACAAGCAGTCTGTGGAAAGGTTCATTCTCTGCGCATTGCGGTTGTAGGTTGTAATTAGGTTTTCATTTGGAGGACTTCGAATGGGCTTCAATTGGATTGGCGTTTGTAGCAAATGGTTATCCAGGAGGGAAGGATGGATGTAAGATGAGGATGGGATGTTGTTTTTCGTTTATTTGGAAGCTTGACAATTACATTTTTGTGGGAGGTGACATCGTCCAAGGGACCGACAAGCAGTCAAACATTCGATTTTTGCTGGTCTGCAATGGCCTACTCTGCTGAAGTTAGGAGTGCGCTTATTCAGAAACCACAAAGAGAAAGGCTTCGCAAATGGGCCGCTCGTATAAAACTGTAGGTCCCTTCCACTTGTGAGTGAACAATTGCACGCACAATACGAGTGGTTGCTGAGAAGCTAGACCCTGGCCCACTAGGGGCTGTAGCGCCAACCATATTATTATTATTAAATTATTATGCAAACGAGAGATTTCCAAGCAACTCGATCCTCCGCAAACTCACCAGGAGTAATGCCCGAGCATAACTAGGCGAGTTTTTGGACTTGAACCAACCACCTCGTCCTGGGCCTGCCAAGCGGTCGCCTACCTGGTGGAATCCTATTCAACGCCCGCCTCGGAAGTCGCGATGGCATGTACATTCATGCCACGTGACCACATCACCGAAGCATAGTCCTTTCCTTTCGAAGAAGCAGCTGCTCCACGTTGAGTACCTCACGCGTGTGTCTCACCCTATCCCGGCGAGTAATTCCCACAACAGCACGAAGAAATCTCATCTCAGCTGCTTGTTTTCGCGATCTTAGTTTTTCGGTCAGCACCCAAATTGCATGACCATAGGTGAGAGTTGGCGGTGAACTTGGCTTTGACAGCAAGCTCGGCCTTCCTGATTGCAGATCTACCAAGCTGTTTCAAAATTGACCCAGCTTGACCAAACCTACAGGAAAGCTCAGCATTACTCCCTCCATCACTCGTGAAAAAGACCCCGAGATACTTAAACATTTCCGGCTGTGCATTGAACAAGCATTCTGGAGATGAACATTACCTCTGATTTGTCCAAGTGAACCTTCATCCCGGCATCCGTACATACGAAAGCGCATATCTTCCTGTTAAAACTCTCTTCAGTTTTTAGCCACTTTATGAGGACAGTTTTTACATTATCTCAGAAAATGAAAATGTATTGAATTTTATCTTTTTTTAACGTACACATACGTTAACATGGGGCTAAAAAAAACAGACACTAATTTCACTTTTGATTGAGGTTCTGTTCACGACTAAATTTCCAAAGAAATCCGAAAGTGAAGAGTGAAGAGTATAGTGCATTTACTCGGAACCATAGATTAAGACTTCAGTGTTCAGAGTCAATAAAGCCAGCTTGACGTTCCAAGAAAAGCGACAGCGAGTCTTGGATCGTTTCTGAATTCAATGGAGCAGCGGGAGATCTCTACTCACACTCTTTACAACCCGATAAGCTTCGCAGGAATAAGGAAAATCAAAAGAGGACATAAGACCTTGCATGTTGTCATTTGCCGCCTTGAAATCGATGAAATGGCGGTGGATGTCCATTTGCATCTATTTTTTGTAGACGTACGTGTACATATTCACATATTCTTTCGATTACGGAACTTACGCCTTTTTCCTGCTGAAACTATATTTATCTCTAGAGTCTTGACGTGATTCCGTCAGCTGTTCGGACAACCCTACGAAATCCCTGTTTGCTGCCACTTTGCTTTGCACTCAAAATCTTTTTTTAAAACTGCCGCGTTGAAAGATAGAACAAGAGTGGTGTTGTTTGTCAAAACGGTTTGGACTCCAAAGTGTCCCCGCAAATAAGAGCGCCAAACACTGATGTTCAATCAACAAGTCCACCCGATTCCTTTCGGCACTCTACAAGTTGTTTGAGGTCTATTTCACCGTTCACCGAGTTCCTGATCGTCCTGTTCTGGAAGGCAGCACTGGATTGGAAGCTAAAATGATCGTTCCTCTCATGTGACTCATGTGTCATGGCTACTCATGGCTTAGGTATCGGTATCACGATAACGATACCTAAGCCATTGATCCGATCCTTCAACCAAAGTCCATCCAAGTGACATCGAAGATCTCTTTCTGTAGTTTTCTTTCGAGACGGTGAGACTATTTAGCAAGAATCTGAGAAATAACCTCGTTCTTGTCCTGCATCACCTTGGTCATAACTTTTATTTCAGTTTTCCAATGCCAAGCGTATAAAGCGGCGAAGTTGAGACTAAGGGATTTTTCTTTTTAACGTTCTGGTCAAGTCAGTGCCAACATTACTTCTCTGAGGCCAGTGCCAATCATTTAAAATATGCAGTACACTCGAATTCATAGTCAAAGCGCGAATAGTGGGGTCTTGTGATTGGCCATCTGGAACTTTTTTTTAGTTTCTGTCTCTCTCTTGTGTTATTTCTTAATTTTTTTTACTGATTTAGCCTAATCTACGTACGATAACGTACGATAACGGTGCTCTGTCATCAATAATTGATAACGGTATTTTGTAGAGGTGCTAAAAACTAGCATTTTTTACTATAAGAGGAGGAGGGGGTTCATCTCTCCCCGTTTAGGAGTTAGGGGTGAATTAAGATTTTTAATATTTTTAATCCAATCCCTTCTTTCGCTGACGACAGCACCCTCAGACTCACGACCCCGCCCTTCGGCCGTAGAATTGGAACAGCAGCTTATATTAAGAACTCCGATCTTGACAGCTTAATCAATTGGGAAAAGAACAACCGAGTGGAATTCAATGCTTCAAAAACTCAATGCTGCCTGCTGTCACTCAAGTGAACCCTTATTAATCAGCCATTATCCATGAATGGGACCTGGGTCAATGAAACCGGAAAGCTTTCCATCATTTGTATGTGTATGAACGCAACACTTAGTTCGAACGATCACATATTTAAGGTCGCCAAAAATGCTGCGAAATGTTTAGATTTTCTCAATCTATGCAAGAAATACTTCAACCCTTCTGATTTGGCTTTAACTTATAAAGCGTATATACGCCCCAAACTTGAGTACAACGCTCATATCTGGTCTGGTGCCCCCAAAACCACCCTGCACCTACGAGATAGAATCCAAAAGCGAGCGATAAAACTTATAGGAGACAACAATATTCGACTCGCTCGAACATCGACGTACCGTCTTGTCTCTATCGGTATTTTATCGCTATTTTAACAAACGATGCTCAAGTGAGCTTGCCAACTGCATTCCTCCACTCCATGAATTCCCCCGTAATACCCGTCTCTCCAGGAATGCTCATTGGTTTACCCTTAAGCCTACCTTCGGACGCACACTTAAATTTAGAGATTCGTTCATCAGCCGCACGGCACGAATATGGAATGCTCTTCCCAGCCCAATATTTCCCCCTGAATACAATCCGCTGATATTTCAAACCAATGTGCACAGGTACCTCCTTTCCCTTGCTCCCTCTACACTTTCGGCCCGTGCTGTGTCTTGAACCCGGACACTTAAGGGTAATAATAACCATTGGTGCGCGCGAAAAAAATAAAAGAAGAAAATTACTTAAAATGGGAACAAAATTATTTAAAAAAAACCAACGGCAACACATACAATGAAGTACTATACCATACCGTTTTTTTTGTTCGATTTAGAATTGAAATAAGCATTGACTGCAAAAAGTCAATATAACACATCATTTCACAATTTTGAAAAATATTGGTCTACGCTCTTTTTTGCACTTTTTTTTACCAACATTTTCAGTTTTTTTTTTTAATAATTTAACATTTAAGCCATTTTTTTCTAAAATTTCCCAGATAGTGAAAAATTCTAGTTTTTAACCCCTCTACAAAATACCGTTATCGATTATTGCAAAGCAACGTTGTCGTACGCTCTTCCTAATTATTTGTCAGTCACAAAGATGAGGCCAAATCATTAAAAAAAATCCTGAAATAACACAAGAGAGCGACAGAAACCAAAAAAAAAAAAAAACAATTCTTGAATGTTCCAGATGGTCAATCACAAGACCCCACTATTCTCGCTTTGGTGATGTACTGCATATCTTAACGTCAGAGATTTGAAAAAGGCCCTACACTTAAAGTCAAGTTGCAGGACCCCCCAACCAAACACTTGGCACTGTGACAAGCAGAGTTTCTTAATATGTACGCCGTTAGTTGCACCACCTTTGTGCTTGTCATCTTCACTTGCTTTTCACATTCACTTGATCGCTGGAGATAAAGCATTGTCAACAACACTCATGAGCATGGACAACAAGGTTAATACTGCCAGCAAATCTGTTCGAAAGATTGGGATCGTTGCGAAGATCGTTTCAAAGTCTGAGTCCGTTCATTTGCATAAATACTCTCCAGATTCATTGTCCATTCCGGCTATTTGAAACTCCCACGTTTATTTCAACTTTGGTTTACAGTCGCAAAAAATCAGACCATGAGCATGGAATTATGTCCGAATGCAAGGTCGTCCGAGTAACCCATCTTCGCAGCGATGCCGGTTGGGGTCAGATGAATGGATACAAGTTGTTTTTCTTTCATGCGGGTATCTTCGTCTCTCATCTTAATTGGTGCCGGTTGGTCGTTCATAAAAGCACACGACTGCGGTGCGGTGAGGTCGGTTCAAGATCACAATTCCAATAAGAATGACAAATTGGATAATTTCAATCGATGCTCATTCTGACGTCCGCGCGAATCTTGGCCAGCATGAAGATTTATCATTTGACTTTTCAGGTCGATCACAACCGCAAGGACTCCGATCGTTTACGATTGATAAGATGTAGCCAAGTGGCACAAAGTTGCTGAAAGACCGGTGAAGCGTAGTCAACTTTAGGGAGACAAAATTAATTGCGGATTGTATGTACCACAGCTTAAGAGTTATGTTCAGGCAGGATGACCTAACCACACCTATAATTGCGCTGGTCAGGCGATGATCGAAAGATACCTTCAAGAACAAAGATTGGGACTCTCCGGTCATTTTAATAAATTATCATTTTTATTTTATGCTCTGATAATTGGAATGGGAATCCGTCTGGTAATTACAGTTCAGAAGGACGCATGAACCACTCGCATTGCAGTTATGTGCCGAGGTGGGACCGTACGTGTCTGCAATGATTTAGGCGAGTATTCATTGCTTGACGTATTATGGAATAATCGAAGAACCAAGGGCCACTAAATCACTTCAATACTTTAACCATAGAGCTGTGTGGAGGGAGAGTGGAGAAGAAGACACAACGAAGCGAACTCTAAGAGCTGTACAACGACGGGAATGTAGTCCGGAAGACAAAAACCTGTCAATTGTCGCATGGACACCAATGCACACGGTAGCTGTTGCATTGGTGTCTTCGAATCCGAGCCTCATGCTTTGAGAAGAAGAGGAAAACAGAACTTCCGTTAGAAAGACCAAGTAATAGTGGACAGATTCGCTGCGATTACTGGAAGGAGCGTGTCTACCTGGACAATGAAAGGGAGTATTAGTTCAGGCTCGGTAAGTAACTAGAATATAAAATAAAATGGGTTCAGATGGGCAATTATTCACGCTAGTAGGATGCGACTTGTAACACCGAATGCGAGTGATAAGATAAAACTTAAATCTCACCCACGTCGGTCGATCTAAAAATGTGCATGAAACAGTTGCAATCACTGGGCATCACCAGGCTGGCGCCAATCAGTGTCCACTGCTCTGAACAGTGCATGTGATAAGGATGATGGTTGCAACGTTGTAACTGGCACTGGCAAGCAATCTGGAATGGTTGTCAATACCATCATCCTTATCATATGGACTGTTCAGAGCAGTGGATGGTTGGATGGACACTGAGTGATTGCAACTTTTCGTATTATATCAATTGTTATTTTACCTTCAAATGGTAGCCGAAGAGCCACAAAATGACTAGCGTTGAAGGTTGGTGCGTCGACCCCTGCGCACTTGAGCCTACGTTGCTAAGGTTCGATTCCCGGTACGAGCATAATAGCACGCACAACACGAGTGCTTGTCGCGAATCTAGGCTGTGGCTACCTGCGGGCTGTAGCGCCACCCATATTATTATTATTATTTTAGTATCCATCGGGTACTGGTTGTAGTTCAATCATCGTAAGTGCGACATCTTGTCTTAGGGATTATAAAAAGGGAATTGATCCCCCAGGTTACGGATTGTGCTGTCAGCGTAACTGCCCGGCTAGGTACAAATGTTAAAAGCACAACACTGCAACAAAACAGATATCACCTCTATCCAAGATTGCTACAACAAACGTGGTAAGAGGCAGGCAAGAAGTCTTATAGTTAAATTTTGTGAACAATAATATGAGTCTTATACACGCACATGTCTCCACAGAGGCTAAGACACTTTCAAAAGCGGATGAAGGAACAACCGTGCGAGGCTTGTGGTCAGAAGAATTTTCTACATCACTGTCATCAGTTAAAAATTAACCACCCGTGGAATAAGAACAACTATATAACAAACTATGGTAGAGCGTGCACAGTTGACGGTTCAGCCCCTCTCATCACAACAATGTGACAAACCATCCGTTTCACACGCGATGATACCACAAAGAGATCTAGCAACCACTTCGGCGGTATTTATGGATGTCTTTGTGTGGAAGGAAGGGGTTCATTATGGACATGTCATTTGCACAGAAAAAGTCCAGCACCATCACTCCGTCCGCGTTTTGATGAGGATCAACGTTAATGTCGTTACATCCACACTCCGTGAACATTGAAGTCAGGATATAGGTATCCTTTCAATGGCAGCATCAACTTCATCCAGAAAAGCCGTGTGCTCTAACTCTTGATTTGGTCCACACAACTGCACCTGAATCAGAGTTGACCCTTTCAAGCTTGAGCAGTGAGATTGCCACTCTCCCTCCCAAAGTGGACCACTCCAATGCCACTCCCTGCCTGCCAGCCTCGGACTTATGAGTATCCCCACTCCCGCCTGTGCAGACATTTGAGGTCCAACTTCCGAGAGGAAGGGACCGAAATGTGCACAGTTCTGGATCCTCTTTAATTCGAGAGATATACACGATACCTAAACGATAGATAGCTCGACATCCTTTCCAGTGAGAGAAGAGACGGAACATGTCCCTGTCCTGAGTAGATGCTGTGGTTCTCAGCTCATTTCATGCAGCGGAACTCCATCTTATAGTTCGCCGCGGCATGCCCGAACCTCTGCCCGATCCACTGCATCGTGTGCTTACCTTTTCTAATGTCTCCCACTTAATGGCAACAGTCCCCTCGTGTTTAATTCGCTTGAGCTCTTTGTTGCTAGTGGGCGTTATCTGAACAAGGCACATAGGCAACCGCCTATTCTCCCTTCGTGCCACCGCAGTGACAAGCGGAGATCGTCGCTCTGCGCCTGGCGCAGCACAGCGAGGATTTCCTCCGGATCCGTAGAAGGAGCATAGTCTGGAGTTTTCCTCCTTCTCCTGTAGTACTCAATCCCCGCCTTCTCCAATGCCTGCCTAATAAATGGCTTAGGGTCCAAAGAGTGTACTCACGTTCAAACTTTTCCTTTTGCCTGCCAACGACTTCAGGGCAGAATTCGCGTTGCTTATTTACACAAGAGCCGTAATTTCAAAATATAGCAAATCCGGCAAACGCGATACGATACATGGTGAAATGGCGACCTTTACTGAATATTATGACAGCTGAACGTCATTGGTAACTTTGACAGCTGCTGTAACGTACCCAGAAATGAAGTATGACAGAGATACCCAACTTCACAGCTGATTGACCCCTGGTCTTTCGACGAATTTCATAGACTTATTGGCAGTTATTCGTGAATTTTGACGGTTATTCACGAAATAACGTAAATGTCGTTCTCTGATTGGTCAATTTGGCTTTAGTAAACGATACAAAAATGGTTGTCAGAAAATGTAAGGGGCAAGAGAGGTAGAAGTTGGGCATCTCCATCATACTTCATTTCTGAACGTAACAATTGGAAACCTAACCACTTACCTATCTATCACCTTTTGTTGCTATCCCACCATTTGATGCTGATAGGAAACAACAGATATGCCAAAGTTCGGCTTGGGTTTATTTAATTTCGCATTCCTCACGAACTTCCTGCATAGACGAAGCTCCCGCTGCATTCAGTCCCAATTAAGACATCAATCTCAACCCGACCTTCTTCGAAAAATCCAAAGAATCCATTTAACATGTCAAATAATGTGTTGCCAAACATATTTCCGTCATTAGCGCAGCAATGAATTGGTGTGTCAAAAGCATCCCATTCCTAGTTTATACTCTTACTTTCATGTTTCACGACAAATTATACCTCCGGCAACAGCAAGAGAACATAATTCAAAATAAAATCCACTAAATTATGGAGAATTAATCAAGCATTACCTCAACATACGACACCTCTTTGGCGATTAATCACGAGCTTACGCATTCCAAGTCAAATGTGTTTTTATTTTTTCTCATTTTTGACAAGCCCTGAAGCCTTCAATCTCAGAAATCTTCACCAAAACCGAGAGGCGATTAATTTAGCTCGCGATTATCTTGTTAAGTCACTTCTGCTTCTCCCTTACCACAAGCTTTCAAAGAATTATTAACCAAACTTCACACAAAACAAAAGACGCGGCCCGGCTTCGATGGCATCCTCTGGTGGGGGATGAAGTGCGAGTATGTGACACAATATGATATTTAAATCCAATACACGTTTTGTTTATTGGTCTGCTGATATGTTTTGTGGCACCTCGAATGCTTGCGAGTCACTGCCGTCGTGCGGAGCAATCACGTCCAGGAGCAGAGCTCACGTGCGGTAATCTCGAAAATGTATGCAAAACGCTGAAATAAAAGAATCACTGCTGCGGTGGGAAGAATTATAGAAAAAGATACGTGAAAGGACAAAATAACCCTTTTATTGCATTCTTATATCCTCGGATGGAGGGATGTGTGCATCCGTATGTGTATCAACGCCCTCGATGGCGTCAATACCTTGGATAAATGTTGGAGTGGGTGGGTGCTTGCGGCTCAGGGGCAAACACCTTGGAGTCGCCATGTGCGGATGTATGGTGCTGTGTAAGGGATGCTTTTCCAATAAAATTTCACAAAGGATATCCCGTTCAAATTTCTTTTCTTTTTTTTTTTCTGTAAACTTGTTAACGAGGGAAGTCTGACATATGTCTATATGTATGTTTGTGCAAACGGTTGTTTTTACATCTCCTCTTTTCTGCATCTAGTGTACACTCAGACAGTGGATTAAATTGATCGAAGTAAGTTGCAACAAGAAACGAAAGTTATTAAAATCGCGGGAGCTCTAATCAAAATACATAGCCCGCGCCTCTGTAACCCATAGGCTTTGAATTTGGAGAAATCTTCAATAACTTCATTCGAGTAGTTTGCTAAGAGATGGCGTAACTTGTATTATTCCATTGGAACATGCGTTGGAAAGCTACTGTCATTGTACGTCAAACATTTGAAGCGTAAACAACAATAATTTTTCATAAATTTTCACTCAAATAAAGGGTGATTTTTAAAAAACTGTAGGAAAGTTTTTCAAAAAAAACACATAAAATTCAGAAAATGCATGAAATCTTTAGTTGAAACGATAGTACGGTCCATATAATTTAATGTTTGAAGATTATTTCATGCAAATGTTGACCTTGACTGCGCCTCAAATGGTCCATCCGCTTAGTCCAATTTTGGCATACTCCTTCCAACATTTCGGCCGGTATCTAACGAATAAAAGCTTCAATGTTGTCTTCCAAAGCGTCAATTGAAGCGGGCTTGTCTGTATAGACATGAGCTTTAACATAGCCCCACAAAAAATAGTCTAAAGGCGTTAAATCGCACGATCTAGGCGGCCAATTGACCAGTCCCGAACGTGAAATAAAATGTTCATCGAACTTGTGGTGGTGTGTACGACTTAAAAGTGATTAGAGGTGATTTTGGCTTGGAAGACGATGAACGTGCTGGGCAGCCAAAAATATGAAGAACTGGAAGCATTACTGTATGAAGATTGTGGCCAAACACATGAAGAGCTCGCAAGGTGTCACTCAAGCAGCCATTTCAAAACGTTTAAAAGCAACTGGATGTATTCAAAAGCAAGGAAATTGGGTTCCACATGAACTCAAGCCGAGAGACGTCGAAAGGCGGTTTTGCATGTCCGAAATGCTGCTGGAACGCCACAAGAGGAAGTCATTTTTGCATCGGATTGTTACTGGTGGTGAAAAATGGATCCATTACGACAACCCCAAGCGCAAAAAAATCATATGCGAATCCCGGCCAAGCAGCCAAATCAACGGCAAAGGCGAATGACCATGGCAGTGCTCTATATTTGGTGGGATCAGATGGGTGTGCTGTATTGTGAGCTGCTAAAACCGGGTGAAACCATCAATGGACAACGCTACCGAACACAATTATTCCGTTTGAAGAGAACAGTAGCCGTAAAAAGCCCGTAATATGCGACCAGACACGAGGCAATAATTTTCCATCATGACAACGCTCGGCCCCACGTTGCTATTCCGGTTAAGAACTATTTGGAAAACAGTGGATGAGAAGTTTTACCCCAACCGCTTTATAGCCCAGACATTGCCCCTTCTGACTACCATTTGTTCCGGTCGATGCAGAACGCCCTCACTGAATTACGGTTCACAACAGAGCAGAATATCAAAAATTGGCTTGATTCACTCTTGGCTGACAAGCCGGCGCAGTTCTTTTGGCATGGGATCCACAAATCGCCAGAAAGATGGGAAAAAGTCATAGCTTCATATGGGCAATACTTTGAATAATACTATTGCACATGTCCTTCTGAAACAAACGTTCAAATTTTGAAAAAAAAACCGCATGAACTAAAATATGTGTCCAACAAATGTGAGGCGTGTTCATAAACACCACGAGGGAGCAGGAATTTAATCTAGTCAACCATCAGAAGAAGTAGATATAAGTAGTCAGAACCGCAACAAGGAGTAGGCCATAAGGTGGTCTCTTTTTCCCAACTTGTACTTACTTATCAGGCCAACGACTCTTGGAGGGTCTGAACCTGAGCAATAGCTGCCTCTAGCTGCCGGTCCAGGACCGCACGCTGCTTCCAGTCATCAAGCCCACACTGCCTTTCTTCCGTGATAACTTGGTCTTCATACCGCAGGCTTCTTATTCACTTGGATTCGAAGACCGTCTTAGTAAGTGCAGTCGACGAATTTTTGACTTCCGCACTACAGTCAGTTGTTTTGACAAACCGAAGTAGCAGCGGTGGCCAAGCGGCGATTCTACGTCCGATCTCCTCTTGGATGTCGTTTGTGCAGTTTGCCCCGAGGCAGAGAAACTCCTTTAGTGCCTCGAAATTATCGCTGCCGGTCGTGATATTTTGTCCCAGGTGGTATGTGACACAACATATTTTGTTTTATCCTCATTGACCTAAAGACCAGCTGCCACCACCACAAGATACGAACGCACGACGATGGCAATGGCATCTGTGTAAACCAACAGTTGGTCTGATTTGTAGAAATTGAGCCTTTCGCTTGCCACACTATCTTCTCCAGTAGCAGACCAAGGAAATCACACTACAGCGCATATCATTTCCGAAATCCTTTCAAACGGCTCGGGGGTCATCGCGTATGTGTTACCACGTTAACGGCAACCGGATCAAATTTCCCGGGATCCCGAATTCAGCCATCGGTTTCGAATAGTTCCGTGCGACGTATGTTGTCGTATGCGGCTTTGGTCCTGCGGCACACTGAACAACGATGGAGGGTAGAATACTATCCGGTCTTCTCCAGGACCTGCTATAGTATTGGTACCGGTTGCAAGACATCTTTAGCCGTTTACACAGTACGCTGGATAGAACCTTGTAGGTGACTTTCACATCTTCAGTGTATTCTAACTCGATGGATCCAATTCGCCATAACCTTAAAAAGTAGTTACCGCCACCACTGATCCTGACGACATTGTCCTACTTGTATCAGGATTCAGGAATTGATTTCTCGACACCATGAAAGAGTTAATGGAAAAAGATCTATACAATCTTGAACAATGGGAGTTTTTAAATCGGTTGCCTGTCTTTTTCGACAAAAGGACTACTTGCTAAAAAATAAACTCTAGACCATTCGGGCAGTAATGTCTCTAATATTGGATATCTTGGCACATCCTACTCAAAGTTAATAACCCGCTTGAATCGGAAATTCCCAATTCGTATTCGGTCCCGAACTCTTGGACATCTATGCAAGCTCAAAACTACACGAAGGCGTACGAAGAACTCAAAATCACAGACTACCACATTGACGCAGTATCTCTCAGTTACTGCAAATAAAAAAGCAGCTGACAGCTCACTCGCTCTCAGAAACGTGATGAATACCAACCCACGTAATTTGATCAGTTTTGCGCTCAGACGACGTACAGGATAGTAAAAGCCAAGCAACCATCATCCCTAGTTGGTTTTGTCTGTTTTCAAAGTGTTTGCGTCCGCCACTCCAACGTTACCTAAGCTATGATTCAAGTTCTATGTAAAATTAACTATACACGGGTCGCGATAACTTTGTAGGCCTGTTGTTTGAAGCCGTGGTCCAACCCACAATATCGACAGCCAGTAAGCCGATTGGCAGGAATAAAAGTTCTCAATGTAATTGAATTTAAATGTATTCGGTGTACAAACAAATCAAATCTTCAGAGTTAACATGTCATTCGGGACTAGACAGACTGGCAGATTGTATTCTTCCATCCACACATAGCTCCTAAGTAACGGTATTATGTGATCTCGAGTAAATAAACCAACCAATTCAATCAGCTGTTTGATTCTTTTTTATTCAGGTAGCCTAGTTTATAGAACGAGAGCGTTGTCAGGACAATCCCTCTTCGGAACTAACACGAGCAAGGCAAGTGAGAATTTTATTCCAGCTTTGGCAAGGAGTCCGTGGTATCGTCATTCTGATCAAACAGAATGAGTGTGATTGAGGGCCAGCTTGGTGTCGTGCTGAGGTGTGTGAGGCACTCTGTCCATCTATAGTTGATGGAGTTTGCATCATAGGTGCTTAGCTCGCCAACGCAGAAGTTTTTTTTTGTTTGTCTTCTAGTAGTGTGCCACTGGACCAGAGATATGCAGTAGTTCCTTCCACCTCGTCTCTCTTTGTTTGGCAGCGTATACTGTTCTCTCACAACACCTATAGAAATGCTGGCTTGCTCACTGATTATGAGCGTTCGAAATTCATTTTAAAAAAATGAAATAAACGAGTTCTTGAGCACAGTGGCACCCACGTGATGTGAAAACTAAAATGTTTGCAGTTCCGAGTTGTTGAGAGAAAAGTGAATGTAAGTGAAAGGCTGTCCGAACAGATGACGATTCACATTGTTCTTGAGCCAAGACTGCAGCAATTCGGTAATGGAAAAGATCCTTGCAGTGGACGCCTAGTCCCACCCCTTCGTTTATCTTCGATTCATCCGTGATCGAGAGAAACTCTCGCAGATAGACTGTAGTAATAAGGGTGATTTGTTAGCTTTTTTAGCTATTATCTTTTTGGCAACACTGGTTTAAACAGCTGACGCACGTTTCGTGTTTTTTTTTCACTGTCTAACATCTTCAGTCTAATAATTCAGTCTATAATTTAACCATGAATCGTCTTACAAACGAACAACGCTTGCAAATTATTGAATTTTATTATCAAAATGCGTGCTCTGTTAAGAAAGTTCATCGCACGCTTCTTCCATTTTATGGTCAGCTCATTTTTGGCTCAACGGGTACGTAAATAAGCAGAATTGGCGATTTTGGAGTGAATATCAGCCAGAAGCCAGAAGCATTGCAAGAGCAAGAGCAGAAAAAGTTACAGTTTGGTGCGGTTTATGGGCTGGTGGCATCATTGGACCGTACTTCTTCAAAGATGATGCGAATCGTCACGTAACTGTGAATGGTGAGCGCTACCGTGAGATGATATCCAACTTTTTTTTTGTCCAAAATGCAAGAGCTTGTCTTGCATGACACGTGGTTTCAACAAGACGGTGCCACATGCCACACAGCACGCGCAACAATGGACTTATTGAGAGGCGAGTTCGGTGACGATTTTATTTCACGTTCGGGACCGGTCAATTGGCCGCCTAGATCGTGCGATTTAACGCCTTTAGACTATTTTTTGTGGGGCTATGTTAAAGCTCATGTCTATACAGACAAGCCCGCTTCAATTGACGCATTGGAAGACAACATTGAAGCTTTTATTCGTGAGATACCGGCCGAAATGTTGGAAAGAGTATGCCAAAATTGGAGTAAGCGGATGGACCATTTGAGGCGCAGTCAAGGTCAACATTTGCATGAAATAATCTTCAAACATTAAATTATATGGACCGTACTATCGTTTCAACTAAAGATTTCATACATTTTTCTGAATTTTATGTGTTTTTTTTTTTTTGAAAAACTTTCCTATAGCCTTTAAAAAATCACCCTTTATAAGGTTTATTAAATGTTAAGCAAACATTTATTTGACGAGCTAAGCGCGTCTATACAGTTACTCCCGAAAGCCAGGGCTAAGAAAATATACTGACACACTCGAAAATGTCGTGGTCTTCACAATAGGCAGAGCTTGACACCAGAGATGATGGAGGTGTCTCTGCTTGACACCATCAAGAATTGATGACGAAACGGAGATAGTTATGCTGCAACGTGAATGTCGCCATGACAGCATACTTTGACACTGTGTACAGAGTGAGTGCATTGACGACTACTGGAATTTTTGAATATGCACTGATGGGCGAAAATATTCGGCATATTAGTGATGCTGGCTTTAAACTCAAGCGTGTCACACTCTGCAGGTTTCAACTGAAAGTAGAAATTATTTCCCAAGCCCAAACAATCAGCACTCTAGTAGAAAATTAAATTAAGCCACCAACAAGTTTGTTTATTTAATTCGAACACCTTAACAACTAAAATCATATGTGTGTATGAATTGCAAAAAAAGCAGTTACACTTCGTTTGTAGTTGAAATCCAGTTAGAGAATAAATCACGTGAGCTACATACATAGTTGCGTTTGCTTCATCTGATGTCTTCCGGAAAAACAAAAGGAAATGATAATTAGTCGAGTGTCTTCTTCGTTGTCTTGTTTTCAAATTGTACAAGAACATTAACTGTGTGTTTTGCTTGCTTTGTTTTATCTTTATTTTAGTTGCTACAATAAAAATTGGGAATTCTACAGAACGATAAATTAAAGTAAAAACCACGTGGGAAGCATGCAGGGAGTGCTCCCACGCTTGATCTTAAGTTTCCATACTTCACACTCCACAGCTGGAGCTGGACAAATACAATCATTACATTTTACAAAATGTAACGTGTATACACACGGAAAATTGAATATTGAAACTGTTAACTTAGAAGATACACTTTTATATCGAAAAAAAATTAACTTAAGAAATATATATTCACGAAGGAAACTGCATTCATCGATGAATTAAGAACTCTTGTTGGTTGATTTTTGTTTTTGTTGTTTAGTGTGGGTTTGCAATGAAGTGCAAATGTTGGAATATTGAATATGCGATGAGTTGTTTTTAAGTTTTTACTGAATATTATTCACACTTAGTCTATCAGGCTAATTTAGATTTCTTCTTGGCAATGGCGTCCTCAACAGCTCTTAGCTGCTTCAGTAGTTCTTCGCGTCTAGTCTTCTTCATGTCCTTAGCTTCGGGTTTATCCGAAGAGTTTGAGTTACTCGGCGACGTTAAAGCGGAGGCTCCAACCGTTGCTGGTTTCTTGATTTCAATGGATATGGGTGAACGTTTCTTGACCGCATCAACTGTGTGGGGGAGGAAAGAATAATGATTCGGCTGCTATGCTGCTGTTGAAGGGGAGGCATACCTTTTTTCACTGCCTTTCGTTCATTGGCAATCTTATCTGTTGTGCGAACACGCTTGACGGGAGTCTTGCCCCTGGACTGAGAAGAGCTCTCAGAAGATGATGACGATGAGTCCGAACCAGAACCACTAGAATCTGATGATTCTAATAAGTATTTGCAATGTAAATTGAAACAACTAGCTACTGGCGGTGTTGGCTTACCTGAACCTGAACTGCTGGATCCGCGGCGTTTCTTCTTGCCCTTCTCCATGACAGCTTTCTTCAGCGATGGGGAAACTCTCCTCTTCCTGCCGGTTGGGCTGTATGCTGCCCTCTTATCTGGGAGTGGAGATGGGGAAGAATGCCCCCGTCGCTTGGGAACTGGAGAACGATGAATGCCTTGAAACAAAAAAAAAACGACTTCTGTGAATCCCCTCTCAGGAAACAAAAAGCACAATCACAACTCACTTGGAGAGCGTCTTGCTCGTCTCGGACTAGGAGAGCGAAGTCCCGTGTTGCGGAAATGTCTTCTAGGTGGTGGAGTTTTGTGTGAACCACTGTTGTAGCGGCGTCTGTTGTCTGGACTTGGACTTCGGCTAGATTCTGAACTCGAGTCGGTTGGTGAACTACTTGAGCTGGAATACGAGGAGTTGCTGCTGTAGCTACGACGATCACGGCGACGTTTGTCGCTGCGTTCACGATCTGAGAGTGCTCTGCCACCACCCGGTGACTTTGAGCGCATCCATGGATCATTCCATTCGTCTCCCCTTACTTGGGGTTCAACTCTTTGTACGATAACTTCTCGCGCAGGACGTACACGTCTCTCGTCCTCGTAATGAGGCATTCGATGTGGTGGTAGTTCTCTGTAACGTGCACTACGGCCGTAGGGGTCAACATCGTCATAAATTGGTGGTGGACCTCGGGCGAAACGCTCTGGAGGAGTGTATAATCCAGGTGGCTCCTGATAATTCTGATGTCTTGGATACGGTGGACCAACCTAAAAGAAAATTCGACATTAGAACGGATCAACTTTTCGAAACGTGTGTTTCCTTACCTCCGGGGGAGTTGATCTGTCCTTAATGTAGTAATTATCCTTCTCAACGTCATCCGGCGACAGGGTTAAGTTCATCTTTTTGTCTTCGAAGTCCATATCTTGCTCTTTGCGTTTGTTGGCTTTTCGCATCATTTCTTTAGCTGTCCGTAGGCCTCGTTCCCATGGGCTCTCGACGGCAACGGGAGGATCCTGTGCTGCCACAGGGGGAATAACTCTCGGATCATGATGAGCGCCAAATGGCATGGCCGGATGGTGATGTATTGGAGGCGCACGGTGATGAAGTGGTGGTCTATCGGTGCGGTAGTCGTGATAGTTATCATGTGGAAAGGCGACACCAATTGGTCTGCCTCCACCCGAAGGGACAGGCACCGGTCGAACCATGTCGAACATTGTGTAGTTACCTTTGTCGGTAACACCTGGATGTAGGAAACGGCAACTCATTCCCCATGTGCACTGACCTCGAGTGTAGAATCTGCACACTGGTTTTGGCTCGGTTTCTTCTGGGCGTTTCTCGTCTTCGTCTGATACTTCTCCCTCTTCAAGCTCTTCTCCTTCCTCTGCTTCACCTGCTTCAGAACTGGCCTTCTTCACATCCTTTTCGACATTTTCTGACTCCTCCTTGCTGACTTCCGGGCATTCACCTTCTTCTGCTTCGAAATCTAGGGCATCTTCGTCATGCTTCTTAACCAGATCGTCAATGTCTGTGGCAACATTGCCGTTATTCTTTGCACTGCCATGAGAATCATCCTCGTCTGTCTTGGTGTTAGCTTTCAGTTGCCCGGCCTTTTTGAGATCGAGCTTTTGACGCAGATCCGTTATTATCGGCTCATCGGTTTCCTTGCCGTTGACTTTTTCATCAGATTTTTCATTAGTTTCGTCGATTTCACCGTCATTCTCATCGTCATCATCTTCATCCACCTCGCGGCGTGGCTCATGAGAACGGGCGTTCTCGTCGTCATGAGTGTTGTCCCGATCGCCAGCACTGTCTTGCTCAATACCCAGATCTCTAGTGTTCGAGATAGACCCGTTGGTACCCTCGTCCTCAATGGACAACTTGCTGTTTTCTTTCACAGGCTTTTCCTGCCTCTTTTCGCAGTCCATCTCACTTACGTCGCTCAGGTCTTCGTGGCTCATATTGATAGCCCCATCTTCACGATTCTCATCTAAACTTCCTGCGGCACTGGATGCACTCGAATTTCGCGAGCTGCGCGATTTCCGCCGCACTGGCGAAATAGACTGATTTCGGGAAACAACCCCCTGCCTTTGACCAGCACCACTTTCTTCGCTGCTCGACCGTGATGATGGCGGCTTTGCGGGCGATTTGTTGTTGCCCTTTGCGCTACCAGTCTCTTCTTCATCACTCGACGACGATGATGATGACGATGAAGATGTCGAACCCGAATTCGATTTGGAAGACGATCGACCGGCTCGTGATGACCGTGAACTCACACGAGACACAGCCCTTTCACCACCCGACTGTGGACTAGCCGAACCGGACTTGGAACGTTGTTTCGGTGCCTCTGGACTGGATGGTCGTGAAGCGTTCTCCGAATTATTATCATCCGATGAATCCGAGGAATTCGATGCCGACGATCCAGGACGGGACTCATCCTCTGAGTCCATCTTTGTGACTCCTCCGCCAACTACTTGTTAGAAGCAACCTTTGAAGCTTCACAGCGTAGCCAATCTGCAGTCAATTATAAAAAAATAACTATTAGACCGAGTGGATGGAGGGTTTTGTGAAGCAAATTGAATTGGATATATGTAAGAACTAAAACACTGTTCAAGAGGATGAACTGTATAAAAAGTCTAAGCAATTATAACAGAGAAATAATGCTCTAAACTGTCTTGGTTTATATTATTACTACGTCGACTTTTTTCTTTTGTTTTTTCATAAATCCTTCTGATTGTCTTCTTTGGTTTCGTTGACTACTGATCCCGTATTAACACAGTATGGAATGGAGAAGAGGTCGTTTTAAGGTGCAACGCAGACTTTTGATGGGCTGGTATCAGAGTTTGTGAAAATTGTCTTGAGAGTTCTAACCGTGATGTCTTTATGTGCCTCAAAAAAAAGTGTCACTTCCGAACCAGCATGGGTTATCGACTTAGTGCAGTGGTACTAATTTGAAGACGAACAACAAAATTCTAGTTCTTTGAACATGTACACCAAACCAGCTGAGACTGTTCCATTTTAACACAATTCTTAAGCGAGCATATTCCTTACGAAGTGTGAATAGACATCACCATGCCGGGAAGATAATGACAATGGATCGTCACTCCCTACGGCGCGAAGATAACCTTCTGAAACCGTCCAACCGGGCAGGCGGCAGAACAACGGGATGCCTTATACCACCAAGGTGGAAATGGTTAGAAATACAGGAAGACTTGGTTTATGTTAATCCTTGCAAAATTCCTCAGATATAGATCTTGATTCATTTTCAGCAAATTTATGTCGCAAGTAATGCTCAAGTATATGTTTCATTGATTAGTCAGATCGAATAGATCGAAAGTTCTGACATTAGACTAGTGGAGAGTGGTATCGATGAACGGTATTTCCATAGTTTTCACAGTTACGCGTGTGTTGAATTGGTGTAATTCTGTAAAGCTTACATTGCTGATACATAAGGAAAGACCTGTTGATTCTAAAAGGCCACGACGACCCATTAACAACCCGTCTATCTAAACATGAATTAGTGCGTTAAAAACTACTGAAATTGTCAACCGTACGGAAAGGACTGATAGGAATATTTCTAACTTGTTGAATGACGAATATTTAACTTGATGTTTTAAAAGTGAGTACATAGCGTGTATTTTTAAAATTTTTGCTTCTTAAGAATTAATCTACATTTGTTTACACATGCGCACATTTTCCATCTTCCCCTCATTTTAAACCATTTTCCTTAACATCTTTTCATAGCACATTCACCGTAACAATATGGTGTAAACGTTCATTAAAAACATAAAAAGTGGCATCACTGACAGCGGTTACAAGTCAGCGTCTTAACAGTTGACAGATGATTTTTAATTTTTCGTTTGCTAAAATTTCTCTACCTGCGTGAAAATTGATTCTACCAAATTCATCAAATCTTGAAGTCTGATTAAGTATGGAACATATGTTACATGAAATCATCGAAGTCCTAATAAGCAAATTCAATTGACACGAGACACTGACCGAGCTCTTCCTCAACGGAAAACGCCCTGTCCACTAGCACTTCGTTGCCAGAATCTTCTATGAATTAGGTCTGAAAAGAGAGTAGAGTGGATTAAGAGGCGAAATTAATGATGGAAATGTGATACGAAAAAAGTCTGAACTCAAACGATTTGGTAGTCAACATAATCAATTGACTTTTCTTTTCGTGTGGACAGCAGTAATTGTTGACAAGATAAAACGCAGCAAGCTAAGAACGACGAATTCAATTAGAGTCTGTCCATCACACCAGTATGATAATCTCTTTGATCCGATTGAAAAATATAGGAAATCAATCCCTGAGCACAGAGCACAAAGGCCTTGCGATTTCTACCCACTCATACGCTAAAGGAATAAGGTCATGGTTAGTTTTTTTGGACACAGTTCAATAATACCAAACTCAAATGACATACATATCCTTGAAATCTCCGATCTCCACGAACACCTTGCAAGCACATTCAAAGTGGTCAGAATGGAAAATACCTCCTCAGAAGTGATGTGCAACCACTTTCACAAAATCATTCTCATCAGAACCAAACTTAGCATACGTTACACCCCAAAACGCACTTGCTCCATCGCACCAGCACAAGATAAAAAAACAAACGGGAACAAATAACACCACACACTTCAAATCACCTCCTTCATCATCTGGGACTTCGTCTTAATACCATACAAACAACTCTCCGAGTGTTGTTACCTCTCTGGTGTTTTTGTTTTTGTTTTCTTTTTTTTTTTTTAATTTTTCTAGAACAAAAAAAATTTACATCCGTTTTCTTACCTTCATTTCATTTTGGATATTTATTTTCATTTTTGAAAATCCCTGGAACACATTCTTGAATACTTTACTCGAAACTTTACTTTCGAAAAACAAAACTATTTAAGTGAACAAGATAGAGAACTGTTTTGGCCATAGAAGCTTTACGACCGCGGAAAGTGAATACGCGAAACAAGTCGACTGTTTTACATTTTTCACCATTTGAGACATTTTTGTTTTCTTTGCGAATATTCATTTTAAGCGAACAACGAGCAGATTTTGCTTTTCGTACGTCTCGTACTCGTTCACACAAAACTTGAGGAAAATGTCAATTTTTTACAGAACATTTTACTTTGCACCGAAAATACATACTTTGGGGCTACACTCTTTAATTTAATACAACTCTGATCACGCAAGGCAGAACAGAATTTCTGTTCTGTTTGTTTGTTTTTTTTGTAAATAAACATATTAGAAAGATTGAATTGTGAATATCAGTGCCCCCCATTTTCGTTTTTAATTGTAATTATATGTATATGGGGGGGCTTTCCGAAGAATTTGCTTTTTACATCTTACCTGATGCGTACGAAAAGCGAGGCGCGTCGGGAATAATTGATGTGTGTCTGGTCAATAAACGTGAATCCAATTTCTTCCAAATAGTCCTTGGGTTGAAGTCCGATTTTCGTTAGTTCTTTCTGTTTTCAATTGAATTGTGTGAGGGAATTGTTGCGATATATTTGTGAAATTTGCCAAACGTCCTGAACGAGATTTCTTTTGCCTTCCCCACGAAAATCGAATGAATGCCGCTGAAGATGGCAGGCAATATGGCGGCACTTTCCAATGCTATACTATCTGGAAAGTGGTCAAATGTGTTTGTATTGACGTGCTGATCTGTCAACTAATGTCAAATGGTAGTGTTCAGTGATAAGTGAATTTTCTAATTACAATAATTTCATTTTAGAATCAATATAATTTGTTGCAAATGAATTTTGTTGCACTAGACATATTTGTGACCAACATCACTACGACAATCTGAACAGACATAGCAGGCTTTTCTTTCGAGGGCAAGATATGCCGTGTCGCTGTTGGTTGTGTGAGAGTGAACTTAAAGAAGCGGAAAACCAACCACCAATAAACGAAGTAGATCTCACTAAAAATTAATGCCAAAAAATGACATTCACTAACGCTTCTACTCTTACTCACAATATTTACCACTGCATTCCAACAAAATCGTGCACATATAGGAAAACGTCAAATCTCACGTCCAACTTTTGAACCCTGTTTTGGACAGAGCTCATGCCATGTCATAAAATCCGTATTCTCCGACACGATGTAGGTTTGGACATGGATTTCTGTGCCTCCACTAGATTTTTCATGTTCATGAACCGGGCATGGTTCATGTCTAGTGAAGACTACATGTAAAAATGAAACAAATATTATAAAAGTCAACCAGAGCATTAAATAATGCCACTTTGAGATATCCCGATTCGCTACCTGTTGGCTTTATAAGAGAATCTTATATAGACTCTAGACGAGTTTTCTAATGACATTCCTGCACGAATTATACAAAAATGGCAGTGTCTGGCTTGGAATGAATGAAAAATGACGATGGTAACGGCGGGAATGGTGAGGTGTAAAATTGTTCATGATTTCACTGAAATGACGGAGAATGGTGCATAAGAACAGATAACCATTGACCATTGAAAGGGCTTCCAGTCTTGATATCTTACGTCGTGATACAAGCGTTCTGTGAATTCTCAGTATTATGAATGCATCTCATTGAATTCGACTTATCACGTTATCGATGTTATCGAATCACTCTGTGAGTCCACGCATTTCAAATGAAACAGATCCAAATGCCCTATCAACGAAAACGAGCCCAAACAAAGAAAACCAGCGAGTCATTAGATGAAAATAAAAACGTTTGACAGTTCCACAGTTGAGCAGAACAATAAGTGAAGAGGAAAGGAAAAAAACTTTTTCACTGCATCCAGCAGAGAGGACAAAGTAAAATCCTAGTTTTAGACAGAAATCAGAACAAAGTTTCATATTGTGAGACAAAATTTCTTATTCATGAACAGATAAAATTGTATCCCTTGATTAAATTCAATTTGAATATCTCAGAAGTTCGGAATTTCACATTGGCAATGAGTGTGATTGGTAAACCACAACAAGTTAACCCAATTCAATCGGGTGCTGCTGGGTCATCTCTAGAGTCCAGTAGTCATTCACCAGAACGAATAATCAGTCCTGACGATGTACTACGGCTAAATAAGATCACCGAGGATTACTTATGCACACCGGATGCGAATATTTATGAAATAGATTTTACTCGTTTCAAAATACGCGACCTAGAAAGCGGAGCTGTCCTTTTCGAGATTGCAAAACCACCCAGTGAACAATTCCCCGAGGGATCAGTGGAGGAGGCGACTCTTGCCACAGAAGAACTATCGTTAGATGATCCTGTGGATCCGAATGCTGGTCGCTACGTTCGCTATCAGTTCACTCCCGCATTTTTGAATCTCAAAACTGTTGGAGCTACGTGAGTAAAAAAAAAAAATGAAAATATGTTTTTCTGTTCATGTTTTGTTTCGAGTTTATGTGCGTGTGTCGAGATGTGAGTACGCGATTATGGTTATTACCTTGGCAATAAAAGAATTTTATTGTGACGAAATTTGCGGATTTACGACGAAAACTCAAGGTCTTCCTATGAAGGACACACATGTGCATGATGGATAAACCGTATATCTGACCAACCCATGTGGAGACTATTAAACATTAAAACACATTTTCTCCTGACTGTAAAATGCTAATTTTGCTGCGATGTGAGTTTGTCCCATTTGGCTGCGGAAAAGAGTTTCGTTAGAGGTTCCTCTAGGGATCAATACTACCCAAACCCACGTCACTTACTAATGCATTTACTAATGCATGACACGAATCATATTCTCCTGTCTAGATACATACAAAGTACAGACAACAGATTATGACTGAAAGATTAGACAATTAGGTTTGATAAACATGGCAAGTCGCTATTTGCCTTATCACGTCACGTTTAAAGGTTAATATAATTTATTCGTGTTGATTTGCTAATGTTTTAATGGAATATGAGATGGTCGTCAGGGTGGCATAGTGGAGAAGTGCTTTAGCTCGTACACTAAAGGTCGATGGTCTGATAATGTCCAGACACATAAGCCATTGAACAGTTGTGCAGTTTTGTAACACAGACACGTTGTTTGGGATCGTTCACTTCATCTAATTCCAAGGAGAAGCAGTCTTAGTCAAGCCTTTCCTCATTACTCGCCTTTCATAAAAATGTTTTGAGATTTCGGTTGAACCTTGGCCAAAGCCAACTGTCTTCTTCAGTTGGCGTTGGTGTGACCATTTTGATTATATTCCCCCTTAATTCTCCATAGCATGTGCAATAGATTCGTCGACATTCGCACCTTCCAATCCCCCTTTCATTAACAAAATATGCCTTCGTGAGGTCTGAAATACAAACGGTCTCATGTATTTTCCAAAAGACAGCTCTTCACAAACCTGCATAGTCCTTCGACTAATTAAACCGTCCTCCCCTTTAGAGGGTGGAACAGTGAATAAACTACACCCAATTGGTGAATATTTTATGGCCTCTGTCACGTCATGCCACCTCGCTATTGTCCATTGTCATTTAATCATTATTTATTTTGTGTGTTTCTCTTTCAATTTCAGGGTGGAATTTACGGTTGGCACTAAACCAGTGAATAGATTCCGAATGATTGAACGTCATTTCTTTCGGGATCGAGTACTGAAGACATTCGACTTTGAGTTCGGTTATTGTATACCGTTTTCAAAGAACACTTGCGAGCACATCTACGAGTTCCCCAACTTGCCTCCAGATCTCAGTAAGTGCATTTCATTTTCACATTTGCAATTTTCTTCATTAAACGACTTTGTTTTCTTTCTTCTTCTTTTAAGTCGCTGAAATGATAGCCAGTCCTTTTGACACACGTTCCGACTCGTTTTACTTTGTCGAAGATCGACTAATCATGCACAACAAAGCGGACTACGCATACGATGGTGGTTTAGTTGTTTAATTACAAATTTATTATCATTCCCAAACAATTTCTGTGCTTGTTTGAGCAAAGATGAAAGGAAGTCAAGCAAACACTTACTTTTCCAAATATTACAGGTTAAACGATGATTGATGATTGATGATCTCTTTTTGGCTAGTTTCATCGTTGAGCGTATTGTTAATGTATTTCAATGACCTACTTACATAAATCACCCTTGCCTTAGATTAATAATGATGCTGTGTTCCATGATATTTATTTCATTCTCGTCTATGAGTTTCCATACCAAAGAAAGCGTTTTATAACTCTGCTTAGCACTTAGATGTTTATACAAACGAGAACATAGATTATATATACACTTTTGTTTTTGTGTTTTTTAGTCTGCATTCCAATTTTGTGTGCTTTTGTATTGTGTAGTGTGTAAGATAGGTACGAGTTGTCATTTAGGGTAACATCGGTCAGACGTTTAAAAGCATGTTTCCTCATGTCATTGATGTAGTTAGGTATTTGGTTGAGGTTAAGTGCATGTTCACCACATGTTGAGGTTATCGGTAACACATTTTCGTACGGAGATGATTTCGTTTCAGCTGGTTGGTGGTTCATAGCGAGTGGTTTCATTATTCATTCTGTAAGGAGACACTTTAATGTTTTATGTCTCATCAGGCGTTATATTTGCAATTTTGTGGAAATGGAAATCTTAGCCCGTCGTGCTTTTGCAATGGACTCCTTACTAGTTGTGTCTGGTTTTGCACATCAAATTGAAGTAGGCTTCTGGCACATTTTAGGTACCACCACGATTTCACAGAACCATTACGAAAACGCCTGCAATAAGAGTACACACCACTGTAAAATAAGTCAAACATGATGTTCGCGCAGTCAACTATTTTTATTTATTTATTTATAATTCTTACTTGACAAGTGTTCACATTAATTTGAGCGCAAAGCTTAAGCAATGATACAAAGGGCCCATTGATGAGCGTCGCACACTTTTTTTTAAGCCAAAAGATGTTCACTTACGGGGCTCTGTGGAGCTGAATATATGCTGGCCTTACTGAATCGATGTAAACGAAGGAACAGGTCCATCTAATGAAACAAAGGGGTTTCTTGAAAATACAGGACACTGTATGTACAATTTATTGACAGGTCTTCAGTTGAGCCGAGTGAGGTTTATTGCACTATGGTGCTTTCAAGAATGATTGACAGGTCTTCTGTTGAGTCGAGTGAGACTTATTGCACAATGGTGCTGTCAAGAATGCAGACAATAGTGGTGCAATTGCACACGGTCCCTCCACAACAAATTTGTCCACATCTGATGAACTGATATCCTTTTGTAAACACCGCTCTGCGTCAATCGAAAAAAGAACTACAAAAGCAAATTGTTTCTCAAATTTTGTTGTAACATGCAGCCAGACCAACCAAAGTGTATATCAGCGTGGCTACGGCAACTGTCTGCATATTTGAAAACAAATTTTCACGCATGTGTCTTCACATCTACGACGATCTTTAGCCCTTAGCCCCCTACAACCTATTTCAGTCACGTAACCACCTTCCTGCAGTCCTGGAGACCGGTCACAGGAAATAACCTCAAATTTGGGTCTTAACACCCAACAACCTATTTCAGTCACGTAACCACCTTCCTGCAGTCCTGGAGACCGCTCATAGGAAATGACCTCAAATTTGCGATCTCTCTTATTAACTTAAGAAAAAATAAACAGAATTGTTGTTAATACTCACGACACAAAGGCAAATATCTGAAATTGCTACACCGGTGCGGTCTCTTAAACCAATTGTAGCTGGTTGACAGTTAACTGTCATCTGCGGAAGTTCAGGTTAGGTGCGTGGGCAGACCACGTCTCACTTGGGTCATGTTGGACCCATTTTCATGCCAGGGGGTAGATAACCTAACTTCCTATTCGTACTCGTCTTCCTCGT
Organism: Eristalis tenax; assembly: GCA_905231855.2. NCBI lineage: Eukaryota > Metazoa > Arthropoda > Insecta > Diptera > Syrphidae > Eristalis > Eristalis tenax. The sequence continues at coordinate 7,303,268 of HG993128.1, forward strand.
GCTTATCATGTTGCTCATAGCCATCGCGAGAGCATAATGAACATAAAAATAGAGGTGAATGGGATTTCTCTGAGATCTTGGAGATTCTAGAGGAAGTGTGCTATGTGTAGGCTAGGTTGGGTTAGAGGGTGGCAGTTCAACCTCACATAGTTCTGTTGGTCCATAGTGCTACCACTTAACATAGTAAACCTTGTTGTAGTCCACAGTAGCTTTTTTTAAGCAGAATGTTCTAGTGGTTTTTGCGAAATGTATAAGATGTGGTTTCACGGTGGGGTTCAATGAGCAGAGACTTCTTCGTCGCTTTGCATATGAAGACATGGGTACGTCCCATTTTGTTTCTTTCTATCATCTCCGACCACCATCCGTAGGAACTCTTTGTCGCATTGTAGGAGTTTGTCGGGTTCTGCACTATCGAACTTGCATACAAGTGGTCTCGCGTCTGATGCAATGACAGAGGCTTTGCATATGAAGACATGGGCAAGTCCCATTTTGTTTCCATGATACATCAAATGATTATGGCCAGTTAGCGCTCCGACTACCATCCGCAGGAAATCTTTGTCGCATTGTGGGAGTTGGTCGGGTTCTGCACTATCGAACTTGCATCCAAGTTGTCTCGCAGGTGGTGATCATCTGCGCAAAGACTACAGAGTCTGTAAAAACCACCCCCTTTGCCTGTTCCAATGGGAACACACCGTAAATGGCTGAGACAACTTTTTTTCGGGCAGAGTGTTTGCTTATAGAGGAAGCTGCAGCTCTTGCAATTTCAATAATTCATTTGTTAATGACTACTATTTAAATAAAATGTGTTCAAGCTCGCCTCTTACAACAATTTGTCTACTCCGTTCGCTTAATTGACATCACTTAACATCGTATATGGTGTATATGATATGAATAAGTGCTACAAGATCCCACTCTCGTTACATTTAACATTTTAAGAGTGAAACCAATTCATTCCAACCACCGGTGGTGAACGAAAAAGACAACACAAAAACATATAAACTAATAAAAAGAAAGAACAAAGAGAACAGCAAATACTAGGCGAAACGCAACTAAATAAGCTTCTGTTTGATGTTAAAGAAAGTACTATAAGTATAATCATTCGTAACAAATGCATATGAACAAGAGATAAAAGGAATCTATTTAAAATACGCAATCCATATATATTTTGTAAAATAAAACATTTTACTCTGCATACGTACGTGTATCCAATGTATCATTTTAATGAGAAAACAATGAAAAAAAAAAACAAAACAAAATCAAAATACGTTTACTAAGGAGCGTTTTTGCTCGGTTCACATTATTAAGCACGAGGTTATATGGTCGTTTAAAATAAATTAGTTTAGTTTTTTGCAAAAACGTGAAACAAAACACACATCAAATGAAAGAAAAAACAAAAGGATTCTGTCCACAAGAAGATAAACACACACATCACGAATATTATACATATTTTCGATTACCTAAGCGTAATGATCGATACGCAAGTAACTCGACAAGAGAATACTTTTTAATAAATCTTAGCAAATGATCTTTAAATAAAAGAGAAACAGAAATCATGATAATTTATGTACACTCTGCCGCCCATGTGTTGCAGTTTTATTTTTTAACTGTTTTCTATTCAGTTCCCAATTGTAATAGTTAAATATTCGGAATGTCTATTGTTATATTGTATTCAAAAGCAAACCAATTATATTCGGAATTGAAATGTATCTGTAATAAAAGCACGATGTGAGAATTCAATGCAACTCTTTTGCTTCATAGTGTATGCACAGAGGCGCAGTTCTGACTGTGCATTCCTCCCCAATGTGTAAAGTGCAGTGATCTTCGTAGTGTCTCGCCTGGTTGGATAACCAAGACTTCCAAACCCGCCTAGGTGTCTCCTTTGGCGGAGGAGGAAACATGTAGATCTCGTAACACGTGTTCGGCATAACTGTGATCAATCTCGATACGCTGCGGTAGACAAAGTTCAGTTTACATTCACTCGCATACGAACACATCAACAGAATCCAGCAAGAACGCCACGGTTTGATGTTTGCCGATCGAGTCAACCAGAAACTCTTTCTAAGATCAAAGCCGCCTGCGCAAACAATCGAAGAAGCTGGGGTTTACGTACGACACTATCAGGAAAAGACCCATGGCTGGACAACTAGTGCAGGAAACGATCAATAGAAGCTGTTCGTGAGCTTATCTGGAGAAGACGCGATGGAGAGGTGCTGCGGCAGGATTGATGTCCTAAAGTTTTACCAAAGAGTGAAGCAGTTATCCAAAGTATATAAGGTTCGGAGAGAAGCCTGGCGGGACCAGAGAAAAGTCTGCCTGCGATCTTTGGTCATGTTTGCGTTGGCGGTATTTGGATGAGAATATTCAACCATGAACTGTACGGGCTGTGCAGTGCGATGAGTTAAGCCTGGCGTTTACGGATCCAACTTGTAACGTGACTTACCCATTTAGAGCGTATGAACAAGACAGCCCAGATGTGATTAGGGTCAGATGCAATCTGGCCGCAGAGGTATTCCAGGGAATGGAAAATAATGAATCAGCAGGACTAGGGTGGGTATTCTTATAGCATCGAATCAGGACTCTATCCAACGCCAAGTTAACAAAAATGAAGCTCTCCAAGTGATCAGTTGCATGTAAAAACTCATAATTGGGACACTGTCATTGGGCTACCTCCGAAATGAATCGCACTTAATGCATACACTCCATATTTTTTTTATGCATTTAAGTGAACCTCGAATTGCATTGAAGTTGAACAGTTGTAATGTACATATTGAGTGTCTAGGTTTCGCTGTATTAGCAGATTTACTGGCTGCTGTCTAATTCGAAATCACGGAAGGAGGATGGGAATTTCATACGATTCATTCTGTAGAGGTTGTAGACATAAGAAAAAAAGAAATGAATAATCTAGATGATCTATCAGAAGTCAATGAAATTAATCTGATCTTGCACTTCACTGATCATTTTCAGAGCTTGTCGCCCCTTTCCGATTTCTTCTTAGAGGTTAGGACACATGGCAATCGATGAGCCGGTGAACGGAAATTCCGGGCAATGGCATCAACGTGTCCAACGGCCTCTGCTGTCTACTTATTTACCTCTCTTGCAAGTAGCAATGCATTTTAGTGCTTCTATTAAATAGCCACCGAGTTTGTCATATTTTGTGTTGCGTAAAGCTCACCATACAGAGCACTCTTGTGCACGCACTTAAGTGCGCACATCGGTGTCGCTATCACACGTCACACATAATTTTTTCATTGAACTTTGACGACGTCGGAAGAACGTTATGTGTTTCGTTGTGCACACAAGTGTGCTACGTACGGGGCACTTACTACACATCCACGTCATTGTACAGCCTTACTTCCGTTATCTCAATCATTGCTTAACCCCCGAATTCACTTCCCTCTGGGCCCTGAATTTTCCTAGATCTTCGCCACCCCAACTCGAGCTTCCCAATACAATAAAGCAACAGTTAAGCAGTCAAATTGTATGGTTCTGCCATAGTCTAAACCATCATTTATTTTTGCATACATTTCATTGCATAGGAACTGCACAAGCACTCATGAGATTTATTTCTGTAGGAAATTACTAATTTCCTGTATTAGCTGGGCTGGTTGTTCCAAGTGCACCAAGTGTCCAGCGTCGAACCATTTCAACTCGGCATTGGGAAATATCGCCTTAACTTTCGGCCAATCTGCAACACTAGAAATAGTCATATTAGTTTAAAGCATATTAAAATAGTTTCAGTGCTGTTCACTTCATGTAAGGCGACCGCTTCCCGCATGCAAACAACACCGGTCCTGTAAATGGTGACGAGTGATCGTACTGTTCTTTCCTAAATTTGGGAAACGCGCTCAGCAGTGTGGGAACATTCACTTTCCATTCAAACCTAAAAGGGGAACACGTTCAAATAAACCCATATTCATTCAGAGCTGCAGAACATACTCTCCCGATGGAGTTTTCGTGTAGCTCAGTAAAATGAAGTTAACAGTGGCCTCATCGATATCCGCATTCGCCATCAGTTGATCTTTCACCACCTTGCGGCCCTGTGACAACGATAACTCTTTTGGGGCATGTACGTTTTCCATGGCCCTTAAAATGTCTGTCATGACGCCCGAATTGTGCGGCATGGCTATTGGCGATACGTCAACTATTATAGCCTTTTCGACTAGACGTGGCTAAAAGATGCGGCAGTCGAATAAACTTTAACTTCACGAACATTAAGCAAAACCTACGTATTTTAAAGCGAAGACCATCATCGCTTTTCCACCCATACTGTGTCCCAAAACGCAAGCTTTGTCGAGTTGCTCATCCTCCATAAGCCTAGCCACATCAGCTGCCATCTGATTTGAATCGTGCTCTCTGGTATGCGGGCTATCACCGTGATTTCTTGCATCTACGGCATAGATCTGTGCGCTTTTTAAATGAAACTCTTATCGATACTTCAGTATTGGCTTACGTTTCGCTTGGTTTCATTGGACAGCAACTTTGATAGTGATCTCCAATTTTGCCTGGACCCAAAGAGACCGTGCATAATAATTACGGGTGGCAAACTTGGACCAGGTGTTGTCGGTTTGAAGACATCGAACTTCAGTTTTACAGATGCAATATTCGTGCAGCATCTTGCTCCTACTACCCATGCACCATGATTTTGATTGACAAACGATGTTAGCTTTGAAATAACTCTAAAACTTCCACCGAAAATATGCATTTTATAATCACCACCCTCGCGAACGAACTGAAAGTATTTACATCTTTTATAACCTCAGCTGACAGGTTTATCACTGATGTGTCAAAAATAACTAAAGCATTGCCAAGCTGTATTTGTTTCAGCTGTTTACTGTGAAGTGAGACATTCAAAGTGTTCGCAAAGCAAACCCCAGAAGACTCGGATAGAGCGTGGAAATTGTTCCTTGTTCATCTCTAAATCGAGAAAGATTTGGTTGAATACCTACGCCGACTGGCGAAAGATGCTCCATACTGTACAAACTGGATACTACTGATTTGGCATCCGTCACATAATTTCAATTGACAGCAAAAAGTGTGAATAAAACAGTTTTTCACTTTTAAAAGTTTCAGTTTATTTACAACTCTTAGACCTTCTAAGAATTAGAAACAACGAACACCGACGCAGTATCACTGCATGAAAATTCACAGCGGTTGTCTACCTAGGAAATTAGCTACCAATTCCAAAAATGGTGCGGGTTGTTCGATATGCACCAAATGACTGGTGTTCAACCACTGCAATTCAGCGTTGGGGAAAATTTCTTTAATTTTCGGCCAATCGTCTGGACTGAAAGAAAAACCGAATGCAATTATAAATATTTTGAACAAGCAAACTGCTTCGTACTCTATAAATGAAGACTGCTTTCCACCAATGAACAGAACTGGTCCAGTGAATGGTGGGAAATCTAATCTCCGTGTATTGCCTATATTCTCGAAATTTCTCACAAGTGATTCGACATTCAAACGCCACGAGAACCTTCAAGAGATCGTTCAAGTTTGTCACTTATTCATTTGTAAATACATCTTGCGCATACTCGCCAGTGGGTGACTTCCTTAAATTATACATTATGAAGTCCACAGTTTTCTTATCATCGACTACGTTCGTTATAAATTGTTCGGCTATGGCCCGGCCTTCGTTCAGTGAAACGTTTGATGGTATATTAACCTTAAGCATTGCTTCCAATATTTGTTTAGTTTGGGCAAAGTCTTTGGGAATAGAAACGGGTGATATATCGACAACGACGGCTTTCTCTACTAGTTCCGGCTGTAGATTGATAAGTTTAAATAGTTACGATGCAGTGTACTGTGACATGATTCGAATTGTTTACATACATATTTCATTGAGAAGTACATCAATGCTTTCCCTCCCATGCTGTGGCCGATGATAGAAGCGCGATGAAGATTTTCATTTTGAATGAGCAGATGCAGGTCTTCACATAAATGAGCTGTTGTGTGATTGTCATCGCGTGGACTTTCGCCGTGATTTCTGAGGTCTGTAACATAAATCTGTACAATTGCTATCAATTAATCCCGCAATAATTCAAATATTGACTTGCCTTTCTTTTGGTTTTGCTGTTGAGACCTTTAGCCGTTGTTCTCCAGTTTTGCTTTGATCCGAAGAGACCATGCATAATAATGACTGGAGTTGCATTTTCATCAGTTCCACCTTGATTGTAAACGTTGAAGGCTAGTTTCACTGGGGCAGCTGTGGATAGCAATCGGTTTTGTACAGTTCGACAGTGGCCGAATTTGGCTGCCGCTCCTTCTACTCGAAATCGAGATATGCACGTTAAAGATTTGCAGAGGATTTGCATTTCTATTTAATGATAACACGAATCAAAGTTAGAAACCAATCAAAGGAGGAATTTTCAAGGAAAGGAACAGCTTCTTATATCATCTGTCAGTTGTGACAATCTACAGCATTGCCAGTCGTAGTGAATTAAAAATATAGTCCACATTTCAGTTTAACAATTTGATCAAGTATGTGTATATTAATATAAGTAGGTACTTACTTTATTGAAGAGCGTCTTCAACAAAGTACCATTTTGCTTCGGATACAGATAATTCTTAAGACGAATAATATTTATAAAAAGACGAAATAAAACTCCACCTTGCCGACTGATGATAACACTTCGCTTCCACCCTAATACTCATCTGTCACTTGTCGAAACATATGTTTTGTAAAATCTCAAATTTAAGTGTCACAATCACAAAAAAAAAACTCAAAACACTTTTAAGAACAATAAACAAAAAAAAGTTGATTTAATTCTTTCTTGAAAATAATCGCATTTAAATGGCAAACGATCGAGAAGTTTTGCGAATTGTCTGGGAAGGACAAATTCCAGTTTGTTTCCAAGCGGATTCCGATGAAATAGCTGGCCTACAACAGCCAAATCAATTTTATCTGATGGTCTCACGCCTTAGCTACCTACCCCTAGTCACAGACAAAGTACGTTTCATATAATTGGAGACTTTCTCACGCACGTCTTTCAACTGCATTCTCATCTCTTGTTTTAGGTAAAGAAGTATTTCAATCGTTACATTGCAAACGATCAGCAAGATGGAAATGTTTGGTTTGACTACAATGGAATACCACTCAAGTTACATTATCCGATAGGTAATTTCAGTTTCACCCATTTTTTCTTATTAGAATGTGTCTGCTGAGATGAACATGAGTAAATACCGGTTCCTGTCAGGCACACGTTCAAGCCTATCACCATAAAGACTACGAATGCCTTTTCACATGATTCATACATTTTGTAGGTGTTTTGTATGATTTACATCACATAAATGAAGAGGATGAACTCCCTTGGAATCTGACTATCCACTTCTCCAAATTCCCTGAAGACGTGCTGGTTAAATTTGCGACTAAGTAATCAATCTTTCTTTGCATTAGAAGTCAATTATTGATTCGAAATTTTTCGTATCTAGGGACGTCCTTGAGTCGCACTTCATGTCATGCCTGAAGGAAGCAGATGTTCTGAAGCACCGCGGTCAGGTTATATCCGCCATGCAGAAAAAGGATCACAATCAATTGTGGCTCGGTCTTGTAAATGGTAGCTACTAAATGGAAATGCATAACAAACATTTTTTCTTAAATAAAATTGCATTGCAGACAAATTTGACCAGTTTTGGGCAGTCAATAGACGACTGATGGAGGCCACTGGAGATCATGAATCCTTCAAACACATTCCTGTGAGATTTTATAATGAGGTAAGTTTATATTGGCCACTGTGGCGTAGTGTGTAGGTGGTCGGATCGTACGCTGAGGTGTTCTAGGTTAAATTCCCGAATTCAGCAGCTTTCATAATGCACGGCTCCATCTCTTTGGAGTCAGTGACAGTGCGGGAAGAGAGTCCTATAAAGAAAACGCTTCTCAAAACTTCACCATTCGGAGTCGACATGAAGGTGATGGTCTGATTGACAATAACTAGCACAACGCGAGTGGGTTTCTGTAGAAGCTAGGCCCATGTCCACCTCGAACTGTCACGCCACCCATTTTATTATTATTAAGCTTCTGAAGATTATTGGGAGTGAGTGCCTCGTATGATTTTTGACTGCAGAACCTTCCTGACATTCACTTCACGGAGTCTGAGCAGTCTCCGTCAGTATCTGTGTTTTTGATTTTGATACCATTGCTCTGGTAAGTGGGATTATCAACGAGACTCACTGCGAAATGCAAAGCAAAATAGTTTATGAAACTTATTGCAGGGAGTAGTTCAGGATTCAGCTCTAACCAAAAAATATTTACAGCCATGACTCTGAGTCTGATCGCACTCTGCGCTGCTTTGTTTTGTTTATGAGGATCAATAGGTAGAATGTGTAGCAGAGTCATCTTCAGAGCTCTCGCGGCTGCCTTTAGATTCCGTTGATTGTCCCATACATGTCCATACACTGTATTTTTCTTAGGGTTTAGCTATTCAGCTAGAGATCAGTTTGTGATGATGAGTAGTCCTTGGGCCGTATCAGGTTTGTTAGTAGATGCCACCATTTTACCAATTTTTTAAAGTGGAATGGAGTGGAGTCATCCTTAGAATTTATTGGATCACAACCCTATGTCCAATAGACGGCTTAGTTGGCCTAGGTTTATACGCATCCGACTAATCCCTTAGACTCACCTAGAAGCTACTCCGTTCAATTATATCGGGTGAGTATCAAATGAGTCACGTTCACACAATTGAACACATTTCCGTCAACGTCTTGAGTTTACTGTGCGATCTGCGCAACAAATTGGTTTCTTCTTTCGTATCTCGAAAAGTGTCTTTTTCTTCAGATACGTCATAAATGCATCGCCTTGTGATCCAAGCCGTCTTGCCGGAACTACACTGCAATCAAATTGTGAACAAAGCATTTCCCCGCCTAAGGTGGCACAACACTCCGAGACAGCTTTGGCTCCAGCTACTACATAACTGGTGTTCTTTAATAGTTGCTGGTGGTGGTGTTCCTTCACGAGTGGAAGGAACCTTTAGTTTTATGCCGACGGCTATGCTTGACAAGCTTCACATGAAGTTGAACCTTCTTCGCATTGTCAGGTTATTACTACCAATTACAAGACAACAATCATCGTGCAAACAAGAGGTACTAGTGAACCGAATAAACATTTGGTTATCTAATTTGAACCTGTGCTTCAGACAATAAGCATGTCGAACTTGTACGGTATGTTGCTGTCTGCGCCGTCAAGTGTGTTAAGTTCTCTCTCTTGCTGCGTTGGATCATTAGGACTAATTAGAATATTTTGAGGCTTGAGATGTGGATTTAACTCATTCTATACGAAAATCATACATATTTGGATTCCTACACGACTTTCATATATGTGGTCTATGTAGTCTATAGCCCACGTATGTAAGTGGATCAAAGTTTTCCTGCAACTCAATCTTGGTAACTCTTCATGTTGGTGGGTTCAGGTTTGTTCTGGTTTTATGAATAAACATTCCACTGTCGCTTATGTTTAAGTTGCTAGCGTGTGACTAAGATCAGTGCCGACAAACCTTGGCACTCGTAAAGTCTTGTCTTGTAATCGAATTAATGACTGGCAATCCAAACCTCAGAGTTGATCTGCTTCAGACTGATCTTGAATTGAATTGAAGAACTCGGAATGTCTTTCCCTGTAACGGATGTTCTGTTTATCATTTGGAATATTTCTCGGTCAAGTCTTGGGGAGTCGACGAGTGTGGGCTGTATAGTTTCAGTGTCTATAGATTTCTGTACTGGTAGGGCCCATTGCCGCAAGTGCTCCACAAAGGATTGTAGTTTTGTTCTACGAACAACCTTGAGTGTCATCTTGGTTGCTTCAGAACTGATTCATTTGCACAATGATCCATTTCTGCAGGTGAAGGTTACTGTTCGTATTGTTGAATCTCTAAAGGCGGGAGTGCCCAATGATGGGTGAGCTATGTGCACCTGCCTCGGCTTGTATATTTTCATGTTCTGGCCTGTTATATCCGGCTAGCGTATTTAGTATTTTGTGACATTTCCAAACAGCCTTAGAATTGAATGTGTAACTCTTTAGCGCCTTGAAAATCTATCTGCGAATAAACAGTCAAACCTCTGTAAGTCGAAGTAATCGAAGACCCGTGATGGAGGTTCGACAGTAAATATTTTGATATGTTGTTCTGTCGTTCATGCGATGTCCATCTTCAGCTTGAAACAATGTAGTTTCCTTGCCGAGAGACGTATCATACCAGCCCCTTCTTTGTTCTCAGACTTGGACCCATCTGTGATTGTTTTTGGGCTTCAATCTTCATCCAAATGAGGTTGTTGTTCTATTCCTTTATACACGGTGTGAGTACATCTTAATATTTTTTGGAAGTCAACTCCCAAATGTTGTCTCCCAAGGAGTCCTTTTTTGTAATTGTAGGTTCTCTGTAATGCTAAGGCTTTATTAGCACCATCAGCTTGTATAGCAGTGTGGGGTTCTGTTATAAAAGGATGTTCAGTTTTGTTTCCATCCCTGAGGTCGTTCTTAATGCACCAGCTGTACATACACTTTTCACATGTTTTCCACCATACAACCGCGCCATAAAGTACGATCGGTTTAATAATCAGACGGATCTTAGCAGCCAGAAAGTCCTAGCGGCTGCTCTCCTTAAAAAGATTGCATATACAGTGAAATCTCTCTTAAGTCGACAGTCAGGGGACTGTGGTTTTTTGTTCGCTTAAGAGGAATAATTAAAACAGAAATTAAAACGAACACAGAATGTTCCCCTTTTGCTTACACAGTTAATTCACTTTTATGTAGATATAAAGATGTTTGACGCAGTTTTGTATTATTTATAGCGAAACTTCCTTCCGTGCTGCAGAGGCCCTTATATCGGAATGTAGCACATTAATGGCAAAGGAAAGCCCTTTTTCCTCTTTTTGTTGGCTATAATTTCAGATGATGTTGGTCAGCAATGACAGGTCCAAGGGATGACAAATGGATCAGAGATGATGAAGGGAGAGGTGGGCCACTTCTACGTTTCTTGCCCCTGAGATTCATCTGACAGCGTTTTTTATAAAGTTTTCATAGATAGGCGTCTGTGAATACGTGTGAGCTAAACGAAGCTCTTTACTTCTAACAAGTGTGCGTGAAAATGAAATAGTACGCGTTACTTGAGAGCACGACTGCGATGGGCTGGGGGTTTTCCACTGGAAAGAGGAATATCTTTTCCTCCATCATCTCTGAAACGGATGTCAACGTGTAGTTGCTTAAAGTGTGATGAGGATCCGAAGTTGCATTATCTAAGAAAAAAAAGTACAAATTTTCTGCCTAGTTTTCCCATTTCGATGTTGAAGCTGTTTAAACATTCCGTCATTATCAGAGTTGTCATCCAAGCTCGTTTTTTCGAAATGATTTACACTCGCAGATTTGTTTTCTGGAAGCAGCATGGGACAATAGTTCAACTGGTCCAAACAGGTTCACAGTGCAACATCGTAAATCCTTCCTTGGAGCATTTCCCCTCCGAACAGGACTCACCTCTTATATGAAATGCCTTTATAGGGAGAGCATTGAAAAAGTCGTCGGGGTCATGCGGAACGGCTAGTCCGTTCAGCAACGGTTTGATTCACATCGGCAGCTTCCCTAGATATCGCTCTTTACGCAATGTTGTGTCTGTTTTTAAAATGCGTCGTAAACAGCCAAATGGTGCCAGAAAATGCATAGTCTTTAGCTTCCTTTTAAGGGAATGGTCCAGAAATAGGGATGCATTTTATATGAGCTTTGACGAGCCACTGATGTGTCAACGTATCGAGCATCTTACTTTCGTTTTTGTAGCTCATTCGCACCACTGCTCCAATCCGTAAGTTATACAAATTTTTTGTTTTTCGATATGAAGGCCTCCCCAACAGTACACTTTTTCTTTGCAGCACATTCGACGCGGCCGCCCCTTCACAGAGTCGAATGATTTCTACTTTTTCTTTTAGCACGCTCACGCACGGTGTTTATGTTCGATGACTGGCGGTGGTGCACTTTGAATATAGTAGTCCCTGCTAATGGTGGGCACAAAACTGCGATTGCTTAAAAGCCTATATGCCTTGAGACGTGCATACACGTCTTGATGGAAAAATTAGTTTTTTAAATGTCATCAAAATGACATAGACGTCATGTACCGCCTCAGGGAGACTTAGAGTCGTGTATGTACGTCATGTCCGCGAACGTGTTAAGGTGTAAGTGGTTTTTTATTGGTGGTGGCTGGCACAAAATGAGCGAAAATGCCATTTAAAAGAGAGAGAGAGAGAAAAATCCCATTCGCATGTGCTTAACTCACTAATGTGAAACAGAAAACAACCAAAATCATACCAGCCAACCATTACCGTACATCTTGTCCCCTTAAGCGAGGTCTTCCACTTAACAGGGTATTCACTGTACCATAAGTCTCGTGATTTTTGTCATTATAGGGCACTACTTCTTGGTAGATCACGACAAGGAACTAGGTCCAGCAGCCATTTCAGCAATACCGTACATCTAGTCCCCTTAAGCGAGGTCGTCCACTTAAGAGGGAGTTCACTGTACCATAAGTCTCGTGATTGGTGTCATTATAGGGCACTACTTCTTGGTAGATCACTACAAGGAACCAGGTCCAGCAGCCATTTCAGCATTACCGTACATCTAGTCCCCTTAAGCGAGGTCGTCCACTTAAGAGGGAGTTCACTGTACCATAAGTCTCGTGATTGGTGTCATTATAGGGCACTACTTCTTGGTAGATCACGACAAGGAACTAGGTCCAGCAGCCATTTCAGCATTACCGAACATCTAGTCCCCTTAAGCGAGGTCGTCCACTTAAGAGGGAGTTCACTGTACCATAAGTCTCGTGATTGGTGTCATTATAGGGCACTACTTCTTGGTAGATCACGACAAGGAACTAGGTCCAGCAGCCATTTCAGCATTACCGTACATCTAGTCCCCTTAAGCGAGGTCGTCCACTTAAGAGGGAGTTCACTGTACCATAAGTCTCGTGATTGGTGTCATTAAAAGGGAACTACTTCTTGGTAGATCACGACAAGGAACTAGGTCCAGCAGCCATTTCAGCATTACCGTACATCTAGTCCCCTTAAGCGAGATCGTCCACTTAAGAGGGAGTTCACTGTACCGTAAGTCTCTTGATTGGTGTCATTATAGGGCACTACTTCTTGGTAGATCACGACAAGGAACTAGGTCCAGCAGCCATTTCAGCATTACCGTACATCTAGTCCCCTTAAGCGAGGTCGTCCACTTAAGAGGGAGTTCACTGTGCCGTAAGTCTCGTGATTGGTGTCATTACAGGGCGCTACTTCTTGGTAGATCACGACAAGGAACTAGGTCCAGCAGCCATTTCAGCATTACCGTACATTTAGTCCCCTTAAGCGAGGTCGTCCATTTAAGAGGGAGTTCACTGTACCATAAGTCTCGTGATTTGTGTCATTACAGGGCGCTACTTCTTGGTAGATCACGCCAAGGAACTAGGTCCAGCAGCCATTTCAGCATTACCGTACATTTAGTCCCCTTATGCGAGGTCGTCCACTTAAGAGGGAGTTCACTGTACCATAAGTCTCGTGATTGGTGTCATTATAGGGCACTACTTCTTGGTAGATCACGACAAGGAACTAGGTCCAGCAGCCATTTTAGCATTACCGTACATCTAGTCCCCTTAAGCGAGGTCGTCCACTTAAGAGGGAGTTCACTGTACCATAAGTCTAGTGATTGGTGTCATTATAGGGCACTACTTCTTGATAGATCACGACAAGGAACTAGGTAGCATCCCAAAATGACTTCTGTAGAAGCACAATGGTTGTGCGAGAGTTCGAAAACGTTCAATAACTCCTTTACTCCTGCTCGGCTGTGTTTCCTCGGTGGTTGCTGTTCCTGAGTCCGGGCTTTTTCAAGGATACTCATTGTCAATTCATTTCCCACCAGTTGTTTATTGCTCATGCCCAAGTGCTGTGCCCAAGACAGTACAGTGGACAATCTACATCTAAGTGCTTCAACCAGACAACTTGTCTAATAAAATCCAACTTGATCCTCTTCCGCCAACTAGTGCGTTCATCTTTCGCTGATAGTGACACATTCAGCACAAGAGTCTTTCAGTCTTTCATTTCACGAAATCCCTTTTCAATTTTCGACAAGTCAATCTTCAATGACGCACGTAGAATTGGCCGAGATCCCATTTCGCTTCTGTGGATGACGCTCGTCACAAAACTACTGCACCTATATGCAACACTTTACATCAAGTACACGAAGTATCCTCCAAGAGATTCGAAGAAATCTCATTGTTTGAATTTTCTTGGGCTTCAGTTCTGATTGGAAACCATTACCACGACGGGATCCGTTCATCTCAGGCACAACTAAGTTTAACCTCTCATCTCTCACACATCATAAGCCAAGAGACAGTGAGCTGAAGTCCATCAAAAGCAAACTAAAAGCCAGCTGACCGACGACATCCGTAAACAATCGATGTAGGCACTCCCGCTTTCGCAAGTTTCAACTTTGTTTTAATTGACGGCGCTGTTTACATTTATCATCTGAAACGAGATCAATGACCCAGTCAAAGGAATTAGAAATCAACAGCTTGAAGGCCAAGTCAGTTCACAGGCGAGATTGAAATGAATGAAAGACATGCGTCGGCGACGTCTTCATCCACTTCATGTTTATGGATCACCTCTGGTATCTGATTTTAGACCAGCACACACGACTCGGTCAAGTCGAAAACAATCAAAAGAACGTCACCTTGCCACGCCTTCCCTTTTTGTTTTCGCTGTGCACACCTTTGCACTCTAATTAAAAAGCATCACAAGCAGAAGCAGCAGCAGAAGTGTCAACATCTTTCATTGGATTTATTTGCAATCGATTTGATTTGTCGCTTGCGAAATTCTTTTAAAATCAATCACCTCTACGGAGGACCGAGGACTATTATCATGTGAATAGCAAAATTATCACATGATTATTTAAAAATAAAATCGAACATCTATATATATCGCAAGCATTTGTCACACTACTTGAATGCTGAATGCTGAATGCTAAGGGAGAGCGCACGAGTAACTCGGTTGGTTTGCGCGGACAGAAAATAGAACCACACATATGGTTATTAGTGTCTGTGATGCCATTGAGGTTCTACCGATCCGTGCAACTAACAATGCTTCAAGTATGTGAATATATTCCCAATTAAAAATAGCATTACTTTGCAAAGAACTAAAGAAAACAAATCACAAAACTAAGTGCACACGCACACACATATGTGCGTACGTTTGCGAAAGGGGTGGGCTTGAAATAATCTTTTGGAAGAGACTTTTTAATTGCAGATATGAGTGGGTTGTTAAAACGTAGAAGCTATCTCTTTTTTCCGCAATCAGATGTACTCCACATTGCCGTCATGACCTTACAAAATAAACCTACCATTTGTACTGACTATATTTTTTTTAATTATTTTTGTAAATACATATATGTGCAGACAGTGGAGTCTCTTATTACATACAGCACCCTATGTCCGCACAAGTTTGAATTTCTTGATCCTTTCGATGGACATTTCCTTTAGATGGCCACACGTTTTTGTCACCATCACTGCTGGTCTTAAACAAATTTCACTCAAATGAGTATGTTCTGAAGATCAGACAGTGGAGTCTGTTATTACATACAGCACCCTATGTCCGCACAAGTTTGAATTTCTCGATCCTTTCGATGGACATTTCCTTTAGATGGCCACACGTTTTTGTCACCATCACTGCTGGTCTTAAACAAATTTCACTCAAATGAGTATGTTCTGAAGATCTTGAAACGAGGCGACTTGCCGGTCAGATCACAGCTACCCTAAGATACGATTGGACATGCACAAAAGAGGAAGGTAGGCTGGTAGATAGATGTGACTCAGAAGTTCCTCCCGGAAGTTGTCTCACTTAGGCCTTTAAGGTCCATTGTGCTGTCACATTCATCGGCTTTTTCCCCGACACTTCGTTGACATGCTTAAAAAACTTGATTTGCACTTACCTGTGTGTAATTGTTGCTTAGAACCAGTTTTAGAAATTTACGGATGTCACTTATGGCACAAGCCTGCTACGTCCTCAAGGCTGTTGAGCAAATAGCTGTCCATGTACTTTTTACTTATCCCCGCAAGGACTGGAGTGGACTGTTTTCTCTGCCTCTTCATCCCTGCAGCTTCTACAGAAGTCATTGTAGGGTGCTCCAAACCTTCTGGCGCTAATAGACCAAACTAAGACTTCCGTACACCTTTGGTGATGTTTTCGTATGAGTATTTATTAGATACGTTGGGCTGCATTTCAGGACATCGGAATTTTCACGTATTAACGTTAACTAACCATTGCCAATTAGGCAATGGCCAGTGATTACGCCTACTGCTTTACTAATGTTGATCCTCTCCAATTCTGTGAGGGCTTTAGTTCTTGACCTGGTGTAGGCCACATCCTTTTCGATGTCCTACGGGTGTCCAATTCCGCCCATCTACGATTGGTTTTGATTAGGGCGTTTTCCAATAGTGGGAAATGTAGGAAATGGTTCGAGTCTATGTTGTCTCCTCGGGATGTTGGTGGAGTGCCTGACGTCGTGATCGATCTGGTTGCCACGGTTAACTGACCGCCAAGGCTTTCAATCTTCCTTCGATTCTCCGCGAAGCGTAGACATGTGTCTGAAAGCTGAGCTTGTACTTATGGAATCACCATTCTCGAGAGTGTAGTAACTCAGACTTTTTGCCTTAACAACTGTAAACCTCCTTGAATCAAGGAATCAAGGATTTCAATCATCCTTCGATTCTCCGCGAAGCGTGGACATGTGTCTGGAAGCTGAGATTGTACTTATGGAATCACCATTCTCGAGAGTCTAGTAACAACTGCAAACCTCCTTGAATCAAGGAATCAAGCATTTCAATCATCCTTCGATTCTCCGCGAAGCGTGGACTTGTGTCTGGAAGCTGAGCTTGTGCTTAGGGAATCACCACCTGAAAATTCTCGAGAGTCTAGTAACTCAGACTTTTTTGCCTTAACAAATGTAAACCTCCTTGAATCAAGGAATCAAGGATTTCAATCATCCTTCTATTCTCCGCGAAGCGTGGACTTGTGTCTGGAAGCTGAGCTTGTGCTTAGGGAATTACCACCTGAAAATTCTCGAGAGTCCAGTAACTCAGACTTTTTGCCTTAACAACTGTAAACCTCCTTGAATCAAGGAATCAAGGATTTCAATCATCCTTCGATTCTACGCGAAGCGTGGACATGTGCCTGGGATCTGAGCTTGTGCTTAGGGAATCATCACCTGACTCTCTTCAAGAGTCCAGTAACTCAGACTTCTTGCCTTAACAACTGTAAACCTCCTTTAATCATATCTCTCATACGCGTTTGCCCGCCGGGACTCGATTATCTTGCGTTACATGCTTTCCCTTTCCCTTTCCCTTTCCCTTTCCCTTTCATCTTTCAATTGATGATATATCACATCTACACCTGAATCATTGAAAGGTAGGAAAATGAAGAAGCACTTGAATAGAGATTTGAAATGACTGCAGGAAACCATTACTCGTTGCATTGAACGGTTCAATGTGATGTCAGTCATGCATTGTAAATCATTAATCTTAGTATTGTGGTCGTGTGTTGCCTAAAATTGCAGACAAAAATTGAGGAAATATTTCTATTTTTTGAGAAAAAAGGAAATCTTAATCAATCGATGGAGGGGTGGACAGCAATCTAATTTATTAACGACGAGAGGGAAATTGAACGCTGATAGTCTGTTGTTTTGTGTGCTCTAGTTGGACAGTACAGTAATGGTGTTGTTGATTAAATGCACATTTTGACAGCTCTTAGCTCCGTGCTTAAAAATAATACGTTTGGCGCTACAGTCAGCGTGCATCAGGATCTATCTTCCACAGGGTGTACCAAAAGAAGATCTAGCAATGATTATAACTTCTCTTATAATTACTTGTTTAAATTAATTTTTGTATATTTAGTACATTTTATGCACACTTGTGTGAACTATGTGTGAAATATGACATCAGACAAATGTCACTCGGTACAGACACTTGCTCTTTGTAGAGCGTTTTCTGTCAAACCACGCAATGCTTCTGCATATGACAGGGTGCATAGAAACTCCTGCCAAAATCGTCAGATTGTGCAGGATGACGATGGAGAATTCTCGCTACTTCATCAAGGGCGGAAAGAGCTCGCCGATACCAATAATGTCAAAAAAGAATTTAGACAAACCGGCGCGATGACATGTGACTTTTTCAACATCATTCGTGAGAAGGACGTGTAGAGCTCACTCACCAACACAAGGGGCACGATCTTCCAGAAGTCCGTACAATTGCTAGCACACACGGACGCATAGCCTGCGCATGGACTTGATTTGTCGAACACAGCTGGCCGTCAGTGAAACATTTGTTGGTATTGAATCGGGGACTCCCAAAATGTGTTTAGCGGTGAATGAGGGCTATATGCTGTCTTCATGAAGGCACACGCAACGTTGACGACTTGGCTTCAACGTCACCAAAGCATATATGCTTTCGGAGTAGTTAAGGACTTCGTCTACCTCGGCTGTCTAGTCAGTGTCGAGATCAAACGCTTGACAATCGCTGTTTCTTTCGGCTCAAGAGGCAATTGACTAGCAGGAACCAATACTGTATGACCAACGCTACCCTGGCCTGAACAGTCTTCGACTCCGCACTATTGGGGCAACGCACTAGAGGACTCCCACGAAACCGATGGCGCACACAAGTGCAGAAGGACCTTAACCAACGTAATTGGAGACACTGACTAAAGATCAACAAATGGAGAGTTTTGTTGGCTAAAGCCCTGGTCCACTACGGACTATAGCGCCCGTAAAAGAAAAAAAAAGAGGAAGGCTTTTATTTAAGTACTTATACTCTCTCTCTCTCTCTCTGAGCATTGTTAGTGTCACGGGAGTGGTGGAAATGTGAATTATGGCCATCGTTGGGCGAGTCGGGGTGTGAAAATATGCACGCTGCCTTGGAGTCGTCGCACTTAAAATGGCGCCTCTTAATTGCAAATAATGCACAAAGAAATTAAAAAATAGATCCAACACGATCAACTATAGACAAACCGACAGACGGTTGGTTGAAGTGTGAATTCGGGAGCTAGAAGATCACACACTCACCTTGAAAAGAAGCGCGCGATCCTTTGATATGAATATCACACAGTGGCGCTCTTATGAATACTGAAAAAGAAGAATTCAAACGAATGAATGTTTATGCAGTGGCCCCAGCAAATAGTGCGTGTCGAAAATATTTTATCGGATCTCTTTGATGTATGGGCAGACTTAAAGTGGAAGCTTCTAAATCTGCCTTCACAACACACTGGTGTACCTTGGACGTATTGGGGAACAGACAGGAAACGGTTCTTGGAAATACAATCACAACGACTGATAAGAACAACTAAACAACGTAGTGTAGATGAATACAACACGAAGTACATAATAACAAGCCTTAGCACCCGAAGAATTTTGTTCGAACGAATAAATTTATTTACGCGCCTTTGCGGGATGCTTAATGTTTGCAGTGACATTTTATTGGAACATGATTTCTTATGGCGCCCTCTATGGGCGTGTGTAATCTCGTCTCTCTTTCCTGCAATCAAACACAATTTTATTCTTAAGGCATAATAGAGACGACAAGTGTGTACTGACGTCTGACAGGCATCGGTGCGCATTAGGCCGAGTGAACTATAATTTTATGTCAAAAAGCGACATCTTTAATTTTTCAAGCCTATTCGTCCCACTAAATGTGTTCATTGAGGGTGTATTCTTTTGACTACCCTTGTGACTGTCCAGCCCGTATAAGGTCAGCTTCTCAGCACCCACTCGTGTTGGGCATGCTATTGTTCTCTCACGAGTGGAAGGGACCTACTGTTTTGTGCCCACTCCGAACGGCCAATTTGAGAAGCTTTTTCTAGACAGTTATACTCTTTGGGCATTGTCAGTGATTGGAGAGAGGTGGGGCCGTGAAAAGTATTTTGCGAGAATCGAACCTGGGCTGTGGGTCGACGCACCAACTCACAACTCCACGGCCCGCTGTTACCTATATATATATTAATAAACTAGACAAAAACTGTCGAATAAATTCACGAAATGGTTAAGAGTAGGCTAGGTCACACTTAAGCCCCACTTAAGACTTCTCCTTCAACTATAGAAAATGGGGACATTCGTGTTCTCCTCTTCATCGTCCCCTCTTAAGACATCTCCTTCAAGAGGAGAAGGCACTGCAATTACAGAAAATGGGGACATTCGTGATCTCCTCTTCCTCGTGCCTTCAGCTAGAGGCGTGAGTTCCAATGGCGCAGTGTCCATTGATGACGCCTATAAGAGTCCGGTCGTGCCGATCAGGCTGTGTGAGCGTCTCAGATGACGTGTGTTAAGTGACAATTCAGGGAAGTCCTAGAATTAAGTGTGACTGCGTCCAGAAGAGTAACTCTAGCTCATACATTGCATAATGTAACGCACATGACGTCATTTCCTTGCAAAGGGTTTGGTTTTCAATTGCTGTCTGGTGCTTCGCTAGTAGTCTACCCCACTTGTAGACTTTTACCTTTCAAGCATTGCGCTGGCATGTTTCAATAGACGAGTGATTTGACGTTTTTCCATTAAAAGTAGTCCACACAGGGCAAATAGCACGATCTTGCCGTCATGCATTCCTTAACGAGAGATAATTTGCTCATGGAACTTATCTCTCAACTGGTCCATCGATTGGTGCGGCATGTCGACCACGTTCGACTCGTGCAATTTGGATAGCAAAAAAAGTTCGAAGTCATTGAACGATAGACCGGCGTCCTTCGCCCCATAATGTTGTTCTCCCGGTAATCATGGAACAAATGCGGGCCAGTGATTCTGTCGAACCATAGACCGTACCAAAGAGTATACTGGCATTAGGACCACAACATTTCTGCAGGCGCATTGGCGGCCTGAGGTCATCGAACCAAATGCGGCAGTTTTACACCAACTCAGCCAGGAATAAATGACCACCGGAAATGGATTTTGATAATGATAATAAAATTCAATAACTTTTAAGCGTTGTTCGGGTGTAAGTCTTTCCATGATGAAATGGCATTTGACACATGTCACGAATCACGCATGAGCTGTTAAAAATAAAGGACAAAGTAGCTCAGAATCAACTAATAGAGGAATTGTGTGCATAGAGCGTGTAAGCATAGCTGCAAAGAAATCTCAATTCGTATATGCGATTATAAGTCCAGTGGGATCTAGTTTTGCCGACAAGTGGATATGTACCAATGTCGTTGACTAGATGATTGATTGGTCTTTATTTGAAAAATGATTTGGCAATACGATTTTTGACCATGATGGTGGTTATTGTCATCAAACGCATTTCTGATTGAAGCTCAATTTGTAGGTACATCGGGATTAGGGCGGAGGATCCCTTCCAAATGTTCAATTTGTCTGCGCAATCAATGTGAACTAGCAACTCTGCAAAAGCTCCGCCGGAAGTAGTGCAGACTAATGACATTATATGGTCTTGAAGTTCTGTTGCGTTATCCCACGGGCGTGTAGTCAAAGATCCACGTTCTTCATGCGCTCTACATGACCCAGTTGTCTAAAGCCATATACTCACGGATAAACGCACATTGCTGCAGAGTTTGTAAGGTACTAAGGATTGCACGCAGTACTTTCCCCACGAAGGGACCAAGGAGTTTTTCACCAGCTTTTGAAATTGTCTACTCTAATATTTGCCTCTTGAGTCCAATGAAACAGCTAATAGCGGCGTTCGCACTCAACACTTTGTCGCAACGACTTGTTTGGCGACAAATTGGTGCTTAGCGTTTACACGCAAAAAGTGTTGGCAGACTTCAATTTTGAGACAAATTTCGACGTGTATGCATATAAAGGCGGAGTGCGCACTGGGTTTGGGTAAAACCCTGGATAAAGCAAAGAACTGATTTACGAGGGGCGTTTAATATATTCTCGGTATCGATATGAAGGAAAATGCGAATTCAATTTAAATTGTTTTTATTTTTCAATATAATCTCCCCTAACATCAATGCATTTGTTACATCTTGAGATAAGCCTTTTTAAACCCTCAAAAAAATAAATTACCTCTTTCTCTGCTAAATACCCATTTATTGCCGACTTGAGTTCTTCATCATCCAAAAATCTTTTTCCACGAAGACATTTTTTCAAATCCGGAAACAGGAAATAATCACTAGGGGCAAGGTCTGGACTATAGGGTGGGTGTTGGATTTCTTCGAAACCACAATCTCGCGCAACGGCCTTGGAAACTCGCGCCGTGTGAACAGGAGCGTTGTCATGAAGAAGCTGCGAGTTTACCCCGTCTTTTCTTTTTAATTTCCTCCCGCAAATTATGCAAAGTGGAAGCGTAGGATGTGGCGTTGATGGTTTCACCTTTTTTTTTTGTACTCAGGGTCATAGTGGTGGACCCATGTTTCGTCACCAGTAACAATTCGATCCATAACACCGTCCGCGTTATCACTACACATCTCCACAGCATGCGATTCTCACTTTTTTCTGAGGCGCTGTGAGCATTCGTGGCACCCACCTTGCACTGAACTTTGAAAGGTTAAGATGGTCATGACGAATGGTACCAATTGAAAGCTTGGTGATCTCTGCCATAATTTTCACCTTTATTCCGGCATCCTCAAGAACAAGTTTTTCGACTTTTTTAATGCTTTATCCCGTACAAGCAGTAGCCGGGCGCCGGAGCGGGGGTCGTCTTCAATGCTCTCTCTGCCTCTCTTAAACTCACTTGACCACTTTTGCACAGTTGATAATGAAGGTGCGGAACCCTGGTAAACAGCCACCATCTCTTCATGAATAGGTTTTTGACTTATTCCTTGCTTAGTGAGAATTTTAATTACTGTATGCTCAATTTTCACCATCATCTTCTCAGTTACCATTATGATTCTGTTTAACTAGAGATAAAACGCGTATTAATAATCACGTTTATATGAAATTTTACAAGAATGCACTAAAATAATAGTATTACTTGGTAAATAAGTCAATATATATAAACAGCCACAGCTTCACCCCGATACCGAGAATATATTGAACGCCCATCGTATCTTCCGTAAATTGTTAAGAGAATCCAATGAAAAAAATAAGCCAACCCATCCAACGAAAGGCCACTAATCAGCCATCTTAGGCGTAGAGAACTGGCTCGGCTCACGTTGCTGTACAATTCATGCTTGAATCTTCTTCTCCAAAAACGATGAACTCAAACATGACCAAAGATTAAACGCAGACCTTTTCTCTCGAAAAGACCAAGGGCGTCTGCACGCTTCCGTATCATAGAGCAGGACAGGGATAGTCTCACATAATGTTAGCTTTGTCCTTCGAGAGATTGCTCTACTGCTCAATTACCTCTCGAGAGCGTTTGCTAAAGAAACAGCGCGATTGAGGTAAGCGATTATGACGCTCTATCCAAGACGGCGATGTTGTATATCCTTTTTTGAAGACAGCATATACCTGAAGACTTGCCCTCATTCACCTCTAGACCCATTTCAGCCGCTTCCGTCTCAATACAAGGAAACGCTTTATTGAAAGCTCGCTGTGTTCGACGTCAATGTCGTCCGCGTATGCTAGCAAAATGACGAATAAATGGTCGCTGTCGATCTGAATCTGGTGTGTTTTTCTGGATTCTGCCGTAATGTAAATATTTAGTCGATGGCAGACTTCCCCGGCCTGAAGCAACACTGATGAGGACCTATCAGGTTATTGACGAAAGACCAGCACCTAATGTGTGTCTTTCTTGGAATTTAGTTTACTGTTCATATGTTCCACAAGGATGAGTTATTCTCTTTGCGTACATTATACTCAGGCGAGAACGAATTGAAAAATGCCTACCACACAATACAGCGTTACTTTCAGCGTCGCCTTTTAACACAAGTATTTCATAGGCTACTCACAAAGTACTGAGAAGAATGTTCGAGCGCACTCTCTCTTCCAGTTTCTTGTAAGCATTTCGAACATACTTGAAGATCTCCGCGAAAGATAAACGCAGCTATGATATTTTGAGAGTTTTCTGCAGAAATGATGCACAACTTCTACCTCCCTTGCCCTTTGAAATTTGTTGACAGCCATTTTTTTATATCGTTTTCTAAAATTGACCAGTCAGAGAACGAACGGCATTCACGTTATTTCGTGAATAACTGTCAAAAGGCCTCTCAAATTCGTCTATGGACAAGGGGTCAATCAGCTGTGAAGTTGGGCATCTCTATAATACTTCATTTCTGGTTTTCTGTCTCAACTGACATTTGAGAAAATGAAAACTTGATGAACACAGCTGACTAATGTTAATTTAAATACAATAACGGATTTGATTTCATTGAATTTGACGAGTTGATAAACTGGATTGTCAGAACGTCTGAAGGACTTGCCTTCGTAACGGGTAAATGAAAGCAACAGCGCACTATTATGATCCTCGCCTTGTGATATCGAAACTCACCAGCTTGTGTGATGTGTGGATCCGACCCTGAAAGACGGAAAAGCTCGACATAAATGCACATATCTCTATTATTTACAAACAACCCTATCCTCGGCGAAAAGATTTCATATAGAGTACGGAGTACTCTATAAAATGGCTGAAAGGGGAGTTCGCCTGTAAACTGATGGCTCCGAAACGACTGTGAGTAGCGACGCGAGGGTCTTCAGTGACCTGTTCGTAAAAATTGCCTGGTCCATACGAAGGGACGACTGCAGCGTCTTTCAAGTCGAAGTGGCTTGAATACACTAGGCGTTGAGAGATCATAACCCAACTGTTGACAGACATTCTGACTGATTAGGTTAGGCAGAGAGAGCGTCAGTGAGATATCCTTGGTGAATTCGTTGACTCTGTGGTGGGTACTGGAACATACTAGGATCCACGGAAATGAAAATGATCGGATCTGGGAGAATGTCGCTCAGCCCCATAAGGGGAAAATATCTAGAAGACGAAGCCCTGAATATAGCCAGAGCTGTCTGTACCCAAATCAACATCATTCTTCAGTTTTAGTCGGAAGGATATACGCATGTGAATACGTGTCCTTGCCGGCTACTGTGCCATTGGTACACATGTGATGCGTCTCGCAATCTATCCAACATCTTCTCTGAGATTACGCACTCCAAGCAATGGAAATGAGGCAGTTCCTAGGCAGGCACTTCTTCTTAGAGCTGGAGGACTTTGGCGGGCTATCATTCATGGATCTGGTTGGTTTAAGGACAAAAGTAAGACGACTGGATGGTGCAGTTGGTTAAGTGCCTACCCTCGGTCAGTGGGGTCCCCGGTTCGAATACCAGTGAAAGCAAAGTTAATACGCTCTTATCTGGTTTTCAAATCTGATCCAGTCACCATTTGCCATTGGGATCAAATTGACGCCAGTATCACTGGAGTGGTCGGTCAGTGGTAGTAGTCTGACTGTGGGTATCATAATGGACCAACATGGTCTAAGTGTTGATGGTGAATTCACTACCAGCCCACTTCCCTACCCTAGGACTAAAGTAGGTCTTACGGCCCAGGAAGGCCAGGACTAAGTGAGCCACGGCCATAAGACCGACAGAGCATCCAAGCAGCTCCTCCTCAGAAACATCTCCCATCTCTCCAGCACACTATTTGGCTTCGTAGTTGCCTGCTTTGAATTGCATAAATAACTATTCGTAACAAGAAGTGTAGAAATTAAACGTGTTTTCATGTCATAACATTCTGTGTCGGGATTTGCGTGAATTGAAAGTTAAAGAGCCTTACTACCGGTTCAGCACGTGAGGTTTCGATCACAGACACCGTCCGTCAGAATGCCATTAACCAAAACCAAACACAACCCGAGGCAAGACAGATTAAGCTGACGAACTTTTGGACGACCATTGCCGCGGCCACGTGTCAGACAAGAGTAGATGCTCACTGTGGCACATAAGTCTAGTTGAATCGATACTTGAATGAATGTCAGCAGTGAAAGAATTCCAAACAACACTTCAGCTAAGCCATGCCCAATACTACACCCTCTCAAGAACAGCCATAAGCTTATGATTAATTTTCTCGTTACTCTCTTCCAGGACGGGACCTACATGCAGAAATTAATAGCTCCATTGACCGAGTCCGGGCAGAAACAAACGGTGCAGGATCTCTTAACAGAATTTTCAACACCTGTTCGACACGCCGGTAAGTACAAGTACACTGTCATTCGAGGTACATCGGACAGCAGAAATGCCACACCGCATACAATTAACGTGATTTGAAAATTCCCAAATCCCTATTTTGTCTCGGAAAAGTGCCAGCCGACCGTACACAATGGCAAAGTGTGCAGCAAACACTGGTCCCATTGGCATTAGGACCTCGGCGTGACACATAGACTCAGTGTCAATCTAAAAAAGTATGTGCCAGGCGGTCTGGAACGATTTTTCTTCCATTGATATGGTCACACAACAATAAGATATTATTCAATGGACGAGACCATTTCTACAGGTTACTATGGGCACAGGTATCACCCGAAGGTATGCACAGCTCTAGTCTAGTGTCGTCGGTCGGTACATTCATCAACGCCACTCATTGTCAAAGGACATGAGGAATAACGAATGCCTTTAGGAGGGTTCTTTATGCGTCTCCTTGGAACTCTACTGGCTGTGCATTGTTTGACCTGCGGCGCCCTTTAATTCAAAGGCAACCTCCGAAAACGCATTTTCCCGATGGACAGCCGAAACAGGTAGGCAGAGTGAGAGAGCGAGTCCTCGCTCGGCGCGTCCTTAACTCTCGACAATGGTCATGCGAATAATAAGGTATTTGCATTGAGATTTTGTTCCCGTGAAAAGGCAGAAGAACACTGTGCTGCGTCGGGTTTCCCCCAGATGTTTTTGTGGAAAGGTGTGAAACTCTGACTGTTTATGGATAATTCAAATATGACGGGGTTTTCCGTGCCAAGTCGGCCAGAGCCGACCAGAGCTGTGAGATTGGGAGGTGAGAGAATGATAATAAAACATGGTAACCAACAACAACGTGTGATATATAACACTCGCATTATTTGAAAAGGTCGCACGAACCGATCTATGTGCTTCTTCAGGTGGAATCAGTGCTTATCAGTGCCTGGGATGCTTATAAATGTTTATCTTTAGCGGTGCGGTATTCTTCGTTTTTTTGTTATTTGAGAATGCTGGAGGTGTGACTATATATTAGCTGTTGATTTAGAGATCAAGGAGGAGATCTTGTGCGTGTACATGGTGTATTTGTGGGGCCTGTCGAGTGGGCGGGTACCTTTAATTCAAATTAGTGATGGCGGTGGAGGTTATGTATCCCGTATTTGGACATGGAATTACCGTTGATGTTCGTAGCACACCAGTAAACTTGAAGAAGATATGAGTTGTTGTTCGCGCTCGAGATGGTGGTGGACATCTTATTTATAATTCGGCTGGTTGCCTTACAATGAAATGTGAATGTATCTAAAACGAGTCCAATGAATTTACAAATGTCCTAAGGGGAACTTAATATGTTTACAGTTCAATCGACAGCTGAAGTGGATATTGTCGTATGTAGTTGATGAGACGGCAAAGATGTGGGTTGAGTTACAGTCGAAACGGAGATGCGTTGATGTTCTGTGAAGTAATGCTGGACGGGAATGTTTGCGAACTGCAAAATGCAATCATTCGCTTAAGTGAGCTCTATTCGATTTTGCATTTCTTAGGCTTACTCGCAAGTGGGTATCTTTGAAACATATAACATTTTACAGCATACTCGGTGGACACAATGCAGTTAATGATAAACAGGCTCGACGAATACTGCAAAACTTCAAATCTGACAGTCAACCTATCAAAGTCTAAGATGATGATATTCAGGGATGGTGGACGTAGATACTCCCGCAATGAAAAGTGGAAGTTTCAGGGAGAGCTTATAGAAATTGTGCGGGAATACATGTATTTTGGTGTCTTGATTACGCCAAATTTAAATATGAATAAGCACATGGAAACCAAATTAACTGAAGCGAAAGGACCTATTTGTTCCGTTTGGGTAGTCACTTCTCGAAACAGAAAATATTTCGTGCCACAGCAGTGTCCATCCTCTGTTAGTATGGGGATATCGTTCATTTGAAGCAGTTGAAAAGTGTCTACGCTATTTCATCAAGCGAGTTCTTAAATTACTAAAGTGGCTCACCCAACTACATGCTTCACCTGGAAACTGGAGTAGCGCCCCTATTTTTGGAAACCCTCAAACTCCACTTCGACTATGTGGTAAGAGTCATGGGAATGAATCAAGAAAGGATTCCGAATATAGTGCTTACTCAAATGCTGGTTAACGATGGAAAATGTGTCCGAAAATGGGAAAACTTAGCAATGTGATTTTAATCTCCGAGTTGCACCAGACGAGCAACAAAAAGTACACCTACGGCATAAGTTCTACACACTGTTGGAGAAAACAAGACATAGAATCTTCAACCAATTTGTAGATGAAGCCAAGTCGTCGCAATACAGGGCATATTACAGCAAATTGAACCACAATTTATAAGACAGAACAAGTTTCACAACGGACATGATAAGCAACATCTTTAAAATAAGAGGTGAACTGATAAGTTTAAACTTTACCGTGCATCGCCCAGAACTCCCTCTTTTGTGCAACCTTTGCAACCTTCAGGAACGAGAGGTCGTATTCCACTTCATCGCTATATATCCCATTCTTAAAGAAATCCGCTGCCACTTCTTTGGAGCACCGGTACTCTCGCTTGAAGAAGCAAACATCAGAAAACAAACATCTTAAACGGTGACCGAGGCTGGGATCTATTGTACAAGTATGCAATAAACGCACTGCGCTATAGAAAATGTATTATGGAGGAGAACTTTTAGAAACACATACTTTAAATGTTAATCTGGTAGACGACCCTAAGCCAAACCATATAGACAGACAGACAACAAACATTTCTTTTATTGTTTAAATCCATTCTTTTTTTTGTAATAAATAGTCAACTACTGGTTGTTTACCCCAGCGACCCATACGCGTCAGAAGATGGTGATGATTCACGCAAATCCTCGATTTTTGCAACAGCCAAATTTAAATTAAATCGTATTATTGATAGGCACTCCGTTCCAACTGAATAGGTACAACATTTTTCAAATGTAAATGGTTCAATATTTGACGTTGACGTGTATGGATTTATCAAATTTAAGTCCTTGCCCATGATGTTGAGAAAATAATTTGAAAAAAAGAATCGAAATGGGATCGAAATCTGTGGTCCTTTTGCAAAGCAATGGGTATCAAAAATATTCGTTTTTACGTCAACAAGTAATCAAAATGCGAACAGAAATGAAATTATTTTTTTTTTTTTGTTTTTGATATTTAACTATGAAGTTTTAATAATTGTTCACTACCTCCTTTCTTTACAATTGTTTCAAAAAATTCAGTTGGGCACGGAGTCATAAAGTAACTTTATGAAATCTGGCTGATTTGATAGCGCTTGAGTGTCTCTGTCTTCAGGCCATTAGGCCAGATTGGTATAGAGGGTATACCATCTGCACACATGTTTAGGTCCGGTGAATACAGTGGCCACTTAAGCAATTCCACATTTTGCTCACTTATCCCATTTTTAATTACTCCTGCCGCATGGCAGTGTGCGTTGTCGTGTTGTCCAAATTAATGATCAAAAATTACCAAAAAATTTAAGAAAATGTCTTTCTAATATACTCTTATATGCGGCTATTGTGGTGGGTGACTGCTGACCATACCAAAACACCACCTTCTCGGCTATGATGGCAATTGAGAGAACAACCTTTTAATTGTTTCGGCTATAGCACGTCCATCTAGTCCTAGGTTCTTTAGCACATCGATTTTAGCCTTTTCCATAGCACAAGCGCTTTGGCTGTGCCCATGGTCCTTCGCATTTCAGTTTAATGATTGATTTTTACTTAAAATATTGGGTACATTATCAATTCGTGCGGTCTTTTTTTTAAATTTTAACGTTTATTTAAGAAAAAGATGTACAACACTATTATTCAAAGTATTGCCCATCTGAAGCTATGACTTTTTCCCATCTTTCCGGCAATTTGTAGATCCCATCCAAAAAGAACTGCGCCGGCTTGGCAGCCAACGAAGAATCAAGCCAATTTTTGATATTCTGCTCTGATGTGAACCGTATTTCAGTGAGGGCGTTCTGCATCGACCGGAACAAATGGTAGTCAAAAGGGGCAAGGTCTGGGCTATAAGGCGGGCGGATGGGATAAAACTTCCCATCCACTGTTTTCGAAATAGTTCTTAACCGGAATAGCAACCTGGAGCCGAGCGTTGTCATGATGGAAAATTATTGCTTCGTGTCTGGTCGTATATTCCGGGCGTTATTCGGCTACTGCTCTCTTCAAACGGATTAATTGTGTTCGGTAGCTTTGTCCAGTGATGGTTTCACCCTGTTTTAGCAGCTCAGAGCATTACCTTTGCGCCATGGATATCCGGCTTTGCCGTTGATTTGGCTGGTTGGGCAAGCCAAATTCACCACTTTTGGCGCGATCGCTCAGCTAGCGCATGTTCAGCATAAGCTTCCACCAAATACGATGGCGTTTTCGACGTTTTCTTCATATTAAAGTAATGAAGAAGAACTCCCCGCAAAGACACTTTTTCAGGCACAAAGTTCGACATATTTGAGTGCAAAAAAAAATTCTTGTTGTTTACGCTTCAAATGAATGACATATACTGAAATGACGTACAATGAGTTTGTCAAAGATTCACCATCCTTGACAAACTGACAAATAAATTTAAAAAAATGTTCACACTTATCAAAACGAGTGAGTGAGTAGAGAGTACCGTGATCTTTATGGGCTTACGATATTACGATCTGCGACAGCCCCATTCCGAAATGATTAGTATGTGTCCTATTTAAATACTCATAGCAAGAACGCTCCACTGCGATGTGGATCAAACGAAACAGTGCTGGCCTAATTTGGCTGGAAATCCTCAAATTAAAAAATTGTAGAATCATTAGGCCATCTTGTGGCGAGCCATACAATGAAATTGGAATGACCGCATCGAAAGAAATGGTTTGAAAAGTGGAGGCCCAACTTGCATGCAATCCACGTCAAGGTGGACACAAATTGGGTGGCTGAGCTTAACTTATCAATGAAACGAATGCAATACGCCCACATAAATGAGCTTGGACTAAAGCCTAGGTATAACGTTCTGAATGTGATCTTAGAAAGCAGCAGGAAAATAATATGTTGGATAGAGGGAAGGAATTGCTTCGTTTGCAAGCAAGTGTTCTGTTGTTAAACAACCCACAAAGGGTGTAACTTCTGACGGCAGTCTTGGCTTGTATTTTTGGACTGTGGAATTAAAAAGAAAAAATCGCAGAAATCGGCAGAGTATTTTTGAATGTGTATTGAAGTCGGCAGCGACGCAGCTTAAGCATTTGGCCCGCAGTGCATTGACATTGACAAGACACTGCAGCGCCTCTTACAGCTCGTGTTAAGGATTAGTATATATTGTTCCAATAAAAGATTGTGAGTTAAGTGGTTTGACTGTGTCATAACGCACGCATCGATCAGGATTGACTTCAAAACAACGTTACTCACTTTATTTGTTCGATATTGGGCCGACTATTCTCCGTGTGGGTGATCAGGGAAACGAGACAAAGATTGCAGGAGCGATTGCAAAGTTGCCGCTGAAAAATTTGAGAAAGTCGCAGAAAATTGTGTCTCGCGACAATTGTCCAAAATCGCTACTAATTTTAAGGTCTAGGAGTGGTGCAGCTGTTTAGTTGCAATTTTTCTTAAACAATTAATTTAAATTTATTGCTTGTGAGAAGCTAAACATTTTGCTTTTTTTCAGTTTGGTGAGGGAAATATTTTTCATATAAAATAGTCGCTGGAGTCATTTTTTAGTACATCGGCGCGTCGCGGCATCTAAAAAGGGTAAAATTGCGACTGAAGTCGCATAGCAGCAACCCTGGGCTGCAGGCGGTGTTGCCGCTGAGAGAAAAGAAAATCCGCTAGGCCACTATGCATCGGGGTTTTAGACAATTTATTATATCTAAAGCTAATTGAGTTTGTTCAATTTGAGATTCGAAGAGATGTCCCAAAAAAGGTTTGGTGTTAGATTCAATTTGTACAGTCCAGTAGTCTTTTTTTCATCAATTTATAGCAGATTGTAGCAATATCCTGTTGCAAATAGCATGAAGCACCGGCATCAAGGAGTCTACAGGTTTAGAATTATCGCCTTCAGAAATGTTTAGCCCAATGTGCATGTCACTTAAGATAATTTTTTGAAAGGAGAGATATAGTCGATTGCAGTGATCATTGTACATTGCCTGAAGTAAATTCGCTGCTTTGGACAGGGCTTGTGGCACTCGGAGTGGTAACGAAAAATCGCTAGAATCCCCAAGATTTTATTTTATTGAAAATCGTCGAGGGTTTTAAAATCTAAAGATAAAAGCGGATTCGCTAGATCTAGCGAACAAAATCGATAAAACGGCAACCGACAGGGTACAGGCAAGAGGCAATTGAAATGAGTCATTTCCTGATCTTGTAATTTCCTGAAATCGCACAATCTGCCAATGCCTACAAGTCCACAAACACACACGCCAGGAAGAAACTTAGCTGAGAGCAGTCAGAACCAACGAAATTCAACCACTTTTAATGAAAAACGACTAAAATTACTAGCAAGCGCATACCAGGCAAACAGTGCGAGTTTGGGAGGCATTGACAAAAGGGATTACGCGGGTCAGAGATGGCGAGAAAATGTCCGCTGGTTATACACTTCTATTCATTCAGGGATTTTTCCGGATCAGTTTCCTTCTGTAACTGAAAGCCAAAGTCTTCCGTAATACATACATTTCAAGGAAGTCAAAATGGACATCGAGCCCCCATTTTGTTTTTCGCAAAGAGCTGAAATCTAGTACTGTAATCGACACATATTGAATAACCTAACGATAGAAACGTCTTATGGAAATGTCATCGCAAGAAACGCAATTCCTTTAAAAGACCACATTAAGCACCACCTTCATGAGGTAGCTTCATGAGGTGAGTAAATTAGATCAAAAATACCTCACAAGGATAAAGTCCAACGCATACGACCGTGGCTCATGGTCTTGCGAAAATTCTACACCTCGTCCGGGGATATAAAGACTCAGCCCCCGGATCTGTTGTGTAACTTGTCGAACGTCCCTCGGACTCAGCGCAGTTGAGAACTGCGGATGAAAATAAATCCCTCGTTAAAATTGACGACTCACGCCCAGCAACCAGCGAGGAAGAAGCAAAATAATTAATGGCATATAGGATTGCAAAATCAGCCCTACAATAAGGATGACTCGTGCATTATTATTGAGTTTCCTTCTGCCATACGCCTCACGAGCTAAGTGGAACACGACAGATATTATTTTTGTCGGCCCAAAAGCCATCTAATTTCATATTCTGAGGATTAGTCATTCGCGAAGACCGAATTCTTAATCACCTCCACCGCAGACGCGTCGCGGAGAGGGGGCGACCTGGTGCACCTATAATTAGAAGTGCTACTAGATAAATAAAAGAGGAAAAAAGTAACATACGACTTTATAGGACACGTTGGGCGAGTCTACCTTTCACTTGATTGATTCTAGGAATCGTGTGGCATGTAACTCGATAAAAATAGACATTACGTTTTGAGATTCTCGGAAATCAATCAAAGTCTCAAGGCAGAATGTACTTGATTTGTGATGTGACCCTATGAATTTTTGGTTTTTCGAAGTGGATTAGTGCTCTTGCTTGTTGCAGATTTTAGTTTCTTACTGGAGAAGTTGCAAGTGAACAATTTGGAAAACGAGAACAAAAAAGTTACAAGGGGAATTCAGAAATGGATTCCTAATTATCGCCACATACAGTTAGAGAACAAATTCCCAGAAGAACAGCAAAGCTGTTTTGAGCGGACTCAACTAGAAGAAATTTTAACTGATCACTATGCTTCCTCGTGAGTGACTTAGATTCCGCTTCTGATGTGATCACAAACATTCTTCTGGTGGGCATGAGATCCTTCATTCCTCATAGAGTGAGGAGGATCAAGCCCAAAGCACATGCACTGTACAATGCGTTGAGAGAGTTGAATTTCCGGACATACAAAGCCAAACCTACTGAAGCAACCGGAATAAGTTTAATAGGCCGGAAATGACTGCAATGCAACTATCATATCCGTTACACAACGTCGCACAAAGAGCTCAGGAGGTGTTCTCCGGTCCGGGTTGTTGCTATTGGAAAGCGACTAGCTCATCGGGTACTTAGTCCCCTTGTAGGAAGGGTAATTCAGATCCCCTCATGGAGAGAAGTCTTGCAGAGGATAGGAGGCATATCTATTAGCTGTAACCTATGCCGACTCACATAGGTTTGGCTATTTTCTAAGTAATAGAAAACAAAGATGAAGTAAAAAACAACTGACTTCATAGGCGCCCTTAAGAAAATTGTTTGACTTGTCAAACGCACTTAATAAATATTTGAACAATAAATTCACCTTAATTCACTGCACAGAATGAACAAATAATTTATCCGACGGATCTATACAAGTTGTTGGTAAACATGCATCTAAGGAACTGTCAATTTTCAATCCAGCATCCAGACCAATTATTGCTAAGCTGACGATCTGACAGCGAAATTTGGAACAAAATTAAGCAGCCGTGTGAACTGGCAATCATCCATTGCGAAATAGTTTGCTAATGGCACATCATTTGCAGCTCATCGCGAGATCTGGATCAAATCTGACGATCGTGTGAACATTTCATTACAATTTCGCTCAGCTTCGTGGAGTGGGTTAGTGCGTCGACTCCTATGCAACTGAACTTCGCTGTCTGGGTTCGATTCCCGGTACTACCAAAATCATCATCAATCACGGCCCCATCTCCTTCGAGTCACTGACAATACTCAAAGAGTAAAAAAGCTTCTCAAATTTGCCATTCCGAGTTGGCAATAAATTGCAGGTCCCTTCCATTCTTGAGAGAACAATTAGCACGCACAACACGAGTGGTTGCTGAGAAGCTAGGCCTTGGCCCTCTGCAGGCTGTAGCGCCAACCATATTATTATTATTATTCGTTGAGTTTCGTTAATTTTTGCGAATAAATCACTGTCTCCATATGTAAATGGCATATAGTGCTGACATTTTGCGTAAACTTGCAGATGCTAGAACCTTAAGTTTCCTTGAGTTCCCTTGCGGTTGCGCCCTAAGAGTTGTTCTTCAAGTCTATGCTATTCCCCATCAACATAGCAAAAATTAAAACTTACAAATTGCACAACTAATTAGTCTCGATGCGGGACAAATTTTCAACTTCGTAGGCCAAGGACAAGTCCTTCATTCGAAACCAGAGAAAAACATTTCACATAAACTTCGAACACACCAAGCCCAGCACAAAAAATGTACTATTTCACAGACATATCTGGCACAAACATCTTCCAGGTCGAATGGGAACATTTTTTGTTTCTCTTCCAAGGAAACGAGACATTCCCTTTGCGCCCTCAGTCAAGAAGTTAAGCACTCTGATGTTTACTGATTCCAAAATGAATTAAACATTTTGCAGTCGAAAAAGTTGCTGGAATCTCACATCGGCAACATCAGAGGCAATCACTATCGCCCATCAAAATGCCTCATGTTCATCAAGGACCACAGCTCTCAACTCCTAGCGATCCTAAATTCACCTCCTCCTTTCGGGAAGCCATCAGCACACACAAAACCGACAGAAAAAAAGGAAAACACACGGAAAGTGTCAAAGGTAAGCAAAAAAGTGTGAAACGAAATAAAAAGGAAAACCAAAAAAAGCAACACAAAAAAAAGAAAAAGAAACACCTAACGATAAGAAAACAATGGCACTGGCACTGCGCCGCGCGCAAAGGTGTGATTCGCTGCTCACGGACCGGGCCGAAAGTGTGAAAAAGGAAGTTCTGAGCATACATAGCACCCAGGCATTATATCACAACTTGCGAGCAAGTGAGAGCACTGTTTGCGCTCCGCAGCTGGGGCACGTTATCCGCGTGAATTTACTACAAAACCACCTGATTGATAAGAGCCAAGATAAACATGGCATGAGAGTTTATTGCTTCTAAAGTAATGCGTTTTGTTTTCTAATTTTTGTGGACCGTTTGCTGCTTTTGCTTTTGCTGATTAGCAAACGACCAGAAACATATTATT
Organism: Eristalis tenax; assembly: GCA_905231855.2. Lineage (NCBI taxonomy): Eukaryota > Metazoa > Arthropoda > Insecta > Diptera > Syrphidae > Eristalis > Eristalis tenax. Next base: position 7,339,262 of record HG993128.1, read on the forward strand.
CGAGACGTTCCAGTAGGTCGGTTGCAGGTGCAGCGGAGCATCCGTTTACCAGACGATTAATAGTCCTGCTGGTCGCAGGCTCTAACCAGAGTCTACGCGAATGATACATACGAGGTGTGTACTTCTGAGAAACGTGTGTTTCTGCTGTTAAACGCCTCAATTCAGAAGAAGAATGTGGGTGTATGATTCATGGAAGTAGGTGTTTGCATACAGAACTAGTTGCGACTGTAAGATGAAGACATTCCAATACGGTGAATGTGAAATCGGGGTTATTACCTTTGAAAAAATGTGGTATCAAGATATCGATATAATAGTTCTGGGGAAACATGCCAACATTTAAGACTCTCTGATGAGGGCGGTGTGCTGCTGAGAAAACAGAAACAAATACAAAGCTACCCACTCTGCTGTCAAATCTTGTTTTATGCAATTTAACGTTTAATGAATTTATTAAATAAAAAAAGCACACAAAATGTGAAAAGTGTGCGAGGGGGATAATGTTTAGCGGTTTGCTAAGAGATGGCGTAACTTGTATTATTCCATTGGAACATGCGATGGAAAGCTACTGCCATTGTACGTCATTTCAGTATATGTCATTCATTTGAAGCGTAAACAACAATAATTTTATTCACTCAAATATGTCGAACTTTGTGCCCGAAAAAGTGCCTTTGCGGGGAGTTCTTCTTCATTACTTTAATATGAAGAAAACTGCTGCCGAAAGTCATCGTATTTTGGTGGAAGTTTATGGTAAACATGCGTTAGCTGAGCGAACGCCCCAAAAGTGGTGATTTTGGCTTGGTCAACCAGCCAAATCAACGCAAAGCCGAATATCCATGGCTTGAAGGTAATGCTCCGAGCTGCTAAAACAGGGTGAAACCATCAATGGACAACGCTACCGAACACAGTCAATCCGTTTAAAGAGAGCAGTAGCCGAATAACGCCCGAAATATTGGACCAGACACTAGGAAATAATTGTCCACCATGACAACTCTTGGCCCCACGTTGCTAGTCCGGTTAAGAACTATTTGGAAATCAGTGGATGGGAAGTTTTACCCTATCCGCCTTATAGCCCAGACCTTGCCCTTTCTGACAACCATTTGTTCCGGTCGATGTAGAAGGCCTTCACTTAAAAACGGTTCACATCAAAGCAGAATATCAAAAATTGGCTTGATTCATTCATGGCTGCCAAGCCGGCGCAGTTCTTTTGGGAGGGGATCTACAAATTGCCAGAATGATGGGAAAAGGTCATAGCTTGAATAATACCAAATTTTGAAAGAAAAAAAAACCCGCACGAATTAAGGTATAGACCCAATATATTAATATTGTTTTTATTGTTAACGACTGTGTTTCAGAAATCTGAACACATGGGAAAGTAAGGGACTATTTAATTTCATTTATGACAGCGTTCAAATAAAATGTGAAATTTCATAGAAACTGAGTATGTGTAAACGAGATCTACCACGCTTTTCTCAAATCTACCACTAATTTTCTTCGGGACCTACCACACTTTGAAAACTTGAAGTCCCGACACTACCTGCTCTAGTTTAAATAACCCCACCAAAGGTGACAGCTGTCAAGTAGTGTTTCTGTAGGCAGCCGTTTATGGAATGGTGTGAAATTAAATCGTTCGTGAATTTTGTGTCAAATAGTTGTCAGAAGAAATTGAAGTAATTTTTTATCCTTTCAAAATAAAAGTGGTCATTGCAGCTCCTGAAAAAGTTTCTTTAAGAATTACTCATCGATTCCGATCGACAGAAATGTACATTGTCCCAAATTGCATTTTTATCTAAAATACAACGAAATCTGACTCAGATGGTCTGTAATCTGAGATCTTCAAGGTCGGCGGCGATGTTCTGGTAGGGAGCATGCACCAGATCATCTTCAGAATTTGGGAAGACGAAAGCATGCCCGGCGACTGGAACATCAGCTCCATATGCCCCATCCACTAAAAAGGCGATCCTCACGATTGCATGGACTACAGAGGTACATTGAATGCTCCCATAGGCAGACGCAGCTCTTTTGTCAGGCTATGGGAGATGTCCGTCCATGGGAATGTATGGAACATCACTTCAAGATCCACGGTCATAAGAAATTGTCTCCTCAAGGAGGTTGACCGCCTAAGAGAGTTCTCCGTAATAGGAGCTTTCACTATGTCTATTCCGCTTCCAAAAGACGAAGTTTGAGAAGCATAGAATGATATACTCTCAAAATACGTCTGTCAAAGTCAGAGAGGTGCCCGCTGAACGTCGCTTATTTAAGATCCTGCCGAGCGTATTGTGCGGCTTCTATCGACTAAAGCAAATCCTGGGGAAAACTAGCGAGTTTCAAATCGATTCACACCTCCTTTTTATCGATTTTAAAGCCACATACGACAGCATTCATCGGAAGGAGCTATTCCAAGCGATAGCTGAATTTGGAATCTCGGGGAAACGGATCAACGGGGAGTTACCTGTCAAATTCATCTCAATCAAGAAATACAAACTGCTGATAAAGTGCCTGTTCTGTTAAGTTGTGGTATAACATAACGTATAAACAGGGTGGCTTTGCTGTGTAAAATCCACACTCCTATGTCGAACGTCTTGTCGAACATTTCCTAAGAATATGGGGGCGCTACAGCCCGTACAGGGCCAGGGCCTAGCTTCTTAGCAACCACTCGTGTTTAGCGTGCTATTGTTCTTTCACGAGTGAAAGGGACCTACAGTCTTATGCCGACTCCGAACGGCCAAGTTTGAGAGTCTTTTTCTCAAACTTGAGCATTGCCAGTGACGCAAAAGAGGTGGGGCCGTGAAATTGTTTGTTTGGTGCCACTTTTTTTTTCAGTGTGCGATATCATCTGAACCTAGCTTCTGCAGCAATCACTCGTGCTTAGCGTGCTATTTTTCTATTGAGAGTTTGCACCTACAGTTCTATTCCGAAGTTTGAGAAGCATAGAATGATATGCTGTCCAAGCACTTCTGTCTAAGTCAGAGAGGTGGCTCAGAGAATAATGTTGTCAGCATCTAAACTTTCAGAGTAGGAGCCAAATTACCTAATTACAACCCACGACCGCAAGAGAGACACAGTAGTACCTCAAACCTCTCACGGAGGGATGAACTCAAGGGAAATGTATGGCGAAACCTCCGAGGTTTGGAGAAATTTTATGAAACCTTCCGATATCGTTTGGTGGAAACATAGCATAAGTTGCGTTCGGTTTTGCTTACTTCAATGGGGCCGAAATCGTGGGCGCCATTCGGTTCTGACTCAAGCTTAACTTCATTGACCGTTTCAAAAAAAGGGTGTTTTTTAGCCAGTGTAACTCTTATGGGTGCGAAGCCTATGAAATAGTGATCTGGTGCGTCGTCCCCTACGAGAAACCATGACGACGGTTCAATCTAAGAATTTACCAACTTTCATAATTCATAGCTCGTTTTACAGGCTTTTACTGACAACACTCAAACAGTATTTCTGTCTAGAAAAGGCTTCGCCGTTCGGCTTAAAACTGTGACATACAGTTCCACTCGTGATAAAATAAGAGTACGCACAATACGAGTATGTCAAACGCTTCTCGCAGCTGCCTGGGATCACATCAGCAAGTGCCTAGCTTTGCCGACTTTTATTTATTTTTATTTTAGGATTGTAAATTGCAATTAAATGAGCTGGGAATACCTTCAATTATAATCCAAATATGCACGAAAATCTGGAGTCAAAGCGTTGCCTGTCCGTCACTAAATAGTCGATCCTGATGATTTGCCCAGTATAGAGCCACATTGTGCAGTGGTATGAATAAATGTTGGAAAAACAAAGCTGACTCGATTTAATTCGCTGTTGACGGTTCTATGCTTTGAAATGATTAAAGCCACAAGTTGCCGTCTACGAAGGCATTCGTAGTTTCCCAAGAATTCGTAGTTTCCCATGAATCCAGTTCCAAGACGCACACTTTCATACAACAGCCAAAATGTGTCAGCAAACGAACTGAGGCACTTTGATTCAGAAAAGATATTTTGCGGTTTAGCATATGAAGACCTTATCAAAACCATCCCAAGAAAATGTAAATCAATACCCACACATGCCGTCGGAAAGTACGTCAAACATTCGAGGCATTCACACGTCAACGCCGCGGCGTCTAAATAGCCCATGAGAGTCCAGATTGCCTTTCATATGACGATCACTTAGTCACATTCAACTGCGTTTCCTACGGACAAGTTTATGTGGCGTAGCGACGCGACTAACGAGCAAATGTTAATTAAGTTCAAAATGCAGGGTATATTGATGTGGTCTTCGCAATTTGAGACTCAATTTCAGACTCTTTAGAGTCAATTGCGACGCACATCCACTACATAAGTCCGACGTGTAAGTGCTGTGCTGGGGCGTGATTGCATTTCAACTATTCAAAGCCTGCCACCGACTAGTGGGGAGACAACGACACAACGCTAAGCTTTCAATGCGACACACAGTGTTGGCACACACTCCCATCTGCAATTCGGTCAAAATCATGCAATTTGCGTTTAAATGTGCCTTTTTGACATTTTTTTTTTGTTGCTGCTCACCATTTCGGAATCAGTGTTGTTTCTGACAAGACCCTTGTTTTGCTGATTTACTGTAATGTGATCTTTTTTTTCTGGATTCCTTCCCTCACTGCAACTGTTTAGAGCGTGCTGAATGTTGTCAACAAGGTTGGGCAGCGCTACTTAAAAATATATCACCACCTTTTGGGTTTAGACCGGGGAGCGGTGGGGGGGGACGGAGCGTGAGCGAGTTCAGCGAAACCCAAACCATAATAATTGCCAACTAATTTATGGCTAATACCTCTGACTATCTAAATTTTCCCACTTGGGCTTCCAATTTACTCCCACCAGTCATAACGACGACACGATACAACGGCACGGTCGGCACCGCGCGGTGGCGGCAAACTACATATGCCCATAGTTTGTGATCACTCTTCAGAGTATGTGTACCCCTGCGTGAGGGTGTGTGTGTGTGTGTGTCTGTTAGAACTCTGGCGTGCCAACACAAACATACCGACCGGATACCTGTCTTGCGCGGAGTGAAACGCAGCGGGATGATATGACACCAACACAGAAACTTCCAACGATCTGTGATCCCCACATCGATCTGGCTAGAGAGCGCGCGTTAGCGCGTTTACCTGACAGAATTTTAACACGTGATCCGTTTGTGTGCTGAATAAGCGGGAGAGAAGCAATGAAACCGAAGCAATAAATTTCCAAACTGGTGCCGTCATGTCTGGCATGGTTTGTGCGACTCGATTCGGTGTGATCCGATATTGGGTTAGAGGAGAGCTCGGCGTTTGGTCGTTCGTTGTGTTTGTCGACCGTTCTCTTCCTCCTTCACCCCTCTGCATCGCATCGCTTTGCCGATCGTCGTCGTTGTCGCCGTCTTGATCGTCGTCGCCGTCGTCTCCGTCGTCGTTGGCGTTTTCTTGTTGTCGGTGCAGGCGGCGCGGCGCGGCACGATGGTGCTCTGGTGGTGGAGAAGGCATGGCGTTTGATAATCAACAAAAGCCAGGCGTTCGTTTTTTGTTTTTTTTTTTTTTCTTCTTCACCGTCGTCTTCTTCTACCTTTTCTTCGAAATCTTTCTGATTCTTCATTGATATTGGAAATATTTTTCTGTTCTCCTTAATTTTTTTCTGTTATTTTTTTTTTCTTAATTCAGATTTTGTGTGTAAATGGGTGCCCACACCAGCACACACAGATACACCAAACCAAACACAATTAAATTGATATAAACTGGTTTCTAGCATTTCTAGCATTTCATTACTGGTTTCTCATATCACGTTATCCGTCAATTGAATTGGTTTTTATGTATCCACGAGATAGAATTGTGTTTTTTTTTCTTCTGTCTTGTCGCTGTTTCTGTGTAGTTTTTTTTTCCATCTGGAGTTAGAGAGGGATGTGTTTAAGTGATCAGCGGTGGCGGCGTCATGAATGAGGTGCTGGGGTATAAGTCAATTGACGACAGGCAGCAGCAGGCAGCGCAGGCAATCTCGGCGGTAGGTAAGGTAGTGCAGGTTGATGCAGCACGCCCGTCAATTGGCCTTATACCCATTCGTGTAACCAGTTGGGATCGCGTATGAAGTCATTTGTGCTAGTTTTTCAAATTTAAATAAAAACGATATGTAGATGTATTCATAGGAGAAACGGGTCGGGCAAGTTGGCAAACGCCTAACTTTTTCCGGCGCCAGATTTAAGCTGTGACGAAGATGTGGCGTCGTGAGGGGAAACCCGATTTCATTCAGAGAGCGCGATTATCTTATGGGTATACCCTATGACATGCGTACCAGCTTGTATCGCGTGGGTATCAGTAGGACGCGACGATTGCGTAAGCTTCTAGTTTGGAATGAAAGTCTAGAAAGCAGCAGCTTGACGAGATCTCGTTGGATTCGTTATAGATTTTCTAAACCTTGACTGGGCTAAGTGGCGTATAATTGATTTAGCAAGCAATCGCAAGTCGTGCATGCGATTGTACGTATCTGGTACAAGGTTGTTCGCCTCTTTGTCTTCGAATGCGCTCCGATTGATGGTTGATTAGCAAGATTCGATCGATTGATGCAGGTATCAATGTGGGAGTCAATGAAGCGTGTAATGTTTCTTAAAGAATGCTGCCTAATCCAATCCCTTGGGCACGATCGAATTATCCATAGGTCGGGGGGTTTGAGAAGGCTCAGAGCGCAATGCGAAGTGCAGAGATATACCTTTGCTATTGGTGGCTTAGAAATCGAGATTGCCAGTCGTAATCCCCTGGGTGTGCGTGGAAAAAAAAGAAGATGGACACTTGTGCGTTTCATCGAAAGAGTGTTTCGCGTTTGTCTGCGTTTGTCGATAAGTCAAAGTAGTTGTGTTAATTGAAATTTGCTCATTAATGGCAGACAACATGCTCATGCCATCGCGCTGTGATTCGTTGATGTCAAGTGTAGGTAGTTTGGTGTTTGCTGAATTAAGAACTACTGTCACTGTGTCAGGCTTTGTCCATTTTATTTATAAAAGAAGCAACTTCACAGAGTCACTGCTCCCTTCTACTCTTGACAGTCCCGGGAACCAATACTCATCGAGACCAAAATGTTTTGTATTCCCGAGCGCTTGGTTTTTGGACCGGGGGTTCGGTGGTTCCCTCTAAGTCAGGAGGCTAGGTTCGCAGATTTGTTTTGCCGAAGCATATGTCTTCTTGTAAGCTAGTTCTGATTAAGCCGGTTTTTGGACGGATCTTTGCCCCTCTTCCAGTACAGTACGCAATCGACAATTCGAACTAATAGAAATCTACCTTAGTTTAAACCACGGAGGTTTTCGGATTACTGGATACCCATTTCGTAGACAATATTTTGCATGTGCTTCTGAGGGCGGTTCATGGTAAAATGAAACACTTTAACACGTCCGTGTACATGGCGTTTATATACGTCTTCCAAGGCTCCCTGTGGTGGATTAGATTTAGATTTTGAAGAATAACTCAAAAGAAACGTTCCCGACTAAGCATACCTACGTCATTTAAAAAAAAACATTTTTTCCATCAAAACGTGTACACACGTCTCAAGTCATATAGGGTTTTAAGCGAAAGCAGTTTTGTGCGTACCAAAAGAAGGAACTACAAAACAGCAAATCATCGAATATAAACACCGTGTACGAACGTGTTAACACTTCGCGCATGGACAACAACTGTTCCAGCCCGTAGAGTCTTCGACTGTAGGACAACGCAATGGAGGACGCCCACGGAAGTGATGGCGCACACTTGTGGAGGGCTTCAATCAACTTGGCGTGGGAAACTGCAGGCAGCTGGCTATAATTCGTGCGAGCTGGAGAGGCTTGTTGGTCGAGGCCCAGGTCTATCCACTACGAGAAGAGGAAGAACTTAAATCAAACAAAGCTTCTAGTTGACACGAAAAAGTAAACTGCAACGCACCACACTTCAGCGTCCTTGTCGCATAAACATTTAACCGACCTGCTGGTGGCAGATTTTACGAAACTCAACACATTTGTCTTTCTCAGAAATATCTACACACTTGGTAACTGAATGGAAAGAGAAAATTCAGAGTACGGATTTTGGCAAGTGTTCGAATTACGGGGTTCTTTGAATTAGTGGAGCACTTGATTTATCTAGTGTTCGGATGAGTGAGGCTCCCGCATGTATTCCCGGTTGGAGAAGACCTCCTTTGTACCCCACAGACAGACTTTTAATTTCGAAGACACCAGCTCGGTTGTCCTAGTTATCTTGGACGATGCTGCCATAACTACAACTGGCAAATCCGTCTCTACCTTAAGAGACACGATGCAGAATGCCCTCAATAAGCTGGAAGCATGAACATAAACATGAACAACATGTGTTAAACCCCAGAAAACGCATCTTGTACTATTCACCAGAAGGTACAAAATCCCTCACGCTGGGCGGCACCACTCTACAACTAACCGCGAGTGCGAAATTTTTGGGTCTCATCATCGACAATAAGCTAAGCTGTAAACTCAATGTACAGGAGAAGGCTTTTTCTGCCCTGTTCAGCTGTGAAAAAGTAACCACGCATCACCTATTGGATCTTCGTCTCAATTGTCAGACCGACACTTCTGTATGGAGTCTCAGTTTGGTGGACAGTACCTAACGCTGCTGTCAACTGCACGCTACTCAATCGGGTGCAAAGACTGGCCTGCATGTGTATCACCGGGGCACTGAAGAGCACTGCGTCGGATGCGCTCAACATGCTCCTCCATCTTCCAGCACTGGAAACTTTCAGGCAACAATTGGCAGCCAGCACTGCCCCGAGACTCAAAACGCGCCGACTATGGTCCGACCTCTCCTTCGGCTACTCAACCATTCTAAAAGAATTCAACTTTCTCCCCAACGAAACCGACCGCCTACTTGCCCAAGTTATCTTCGAGAAGAAACTCTCCACCAACATCTCCTCCAGACTGGGCTGGATATCTGATAATCAGACGCTGGCTAATCCCTTGCGCATCTTCACTGATGGGTCGAAGACAGACGAGTGTGTAGGTGCTGGTGTCTATTCTCAAGACCATAACTGCCTGAAGCTCCCTGATCACTGTAGCTTATTCCAGGTAGAAACCATTACGATTAAGGTGGCGCTGTCCTGGCTCAAGAACAACGTAATACCCAAAAGAGATATCACCATCTGTTCCGACAGTCAGGCCGCACTCAAGTCCTTGGACAATGTCATGTTCAATTCGAAAAAATCCCTTAATTGCAGGCTGTCTCTTAACAAGATGGCTGGGCATTTTGCATGCACCTCAGGTGGGTGCCAGGATACTATACCGGACAATTGCAAAGCCTCCACCCAAACAATAGGAGGTGTTCCACCTTCCATGCCAATCGCTTCAGCCTACCATCTACTAAAAATACACACAGTCAACGCCACTAATCGTAAATGGCTAGAAGGCGCCACTTAAAATAAAGGAAACATGGGCACCATTCAATTTGCTAGGACTCAGCAGGTCTTCACTCAGGACGCTCACCGGCGTCATAACAGGGCACTGCACAATTGGCACCCATGCCCGTAGGTTAGTGGTCCCCTATAATGACTTCTGTAGAAGCTGCTGAAGACGAGGTTGAAACCAGAGATCACCTACTATGTTCGTGTAGCGCGCTGGCAGGTCGTAGATACTTACACCTAGGGGCCTACTACTTCAACAACTTCAATGAGCGTCGGTATTGGCCATCTAAACCGCTTTGTCACAAGCACCAACTATCAATCCGCGTGGTATCACAACGGGCCGACTTTAGCCGAAGTGTGACTGCGCTCTTCAGCCAGCCTATACTGGTTATCTTCCAACGCTACAGTCCGTAGAGGGCCTGGGCTTAGCCCCATCTCTGCAACCACTTGTGCTGTGCGTGCATTGTTCTCTCACGAGTGGATGGGACCTACAGTCTTCATCAGTTCTTGTGGAGCATGATGTTGGTCATTCAAGTGAAGAGATGACAAATTTGAAGTCATAGCCAGTGTTGGGACTTAGAATGTTCAAATGGTGGTAGATTCCGAAGAAAATGAGTGGTAGCTTTGAAATAAGCGTGGCAGATTTGGTTTACGTACACAACTTCTAGGAAATGTCGCATACTACTTGAACGCTTTCAGAAATGAAGTGAAAGAGCTCCCTACTTTGCCATACTTTTGAAGCACAGTGGCTACTGATAACATTTCCTTGTAATTGTTTGCACATGATTTCCTTTGAATTTGTGTTTTGAAAATGGTTTCAGAGACAAAAAAAAAAAAAAACAACAGCAAATGCCATAAAAAGGAAGAATTACAATTTTTTGCACACGATTTTGCACTTTAAGTAGTAGATGTGGTGGATCTCAAAATTTGCAAAATAATGGTAGATCCACCACAATTGTTGTTAAGTCCCAACACTGGTCATAGCTGCTGCTACGAGCGAGGATCGGAGGGGCAAAAACCCTCCTCAACTTGTTGCCGCCAATTGCAGTTTTTCGCAATTTAACATTATTCAATGTACATTCCATCTTCGTTTCAGTCAATGCGTTTCGTTTCCAGGTACCTTCATCTTTCAGTCAAGTCAAGTCAACAGATTCATACAGCCACCAGTTCAAGGTAATTCCATTGGCACCATCAAACTCCGAGTTCCCACATCGATTCGACAGAAATCTCCCCAAACCATCGATCTCACATGACCATTAATCACTTGCCACGATCTCTTCTCCTAACCAAATAGAAAGAGAAAAAAAAAACGCAGGAAAAACCATGCGACACCGCCACATCTTTCGTTGATTCCTCCCTCAGCGACTTTGAAAAGCACTTTTCTGTAAACACATTTCGCCGATATTCGATAATTTATGCATCAAGTATTTCACAAATTTCACTCAACATTGGTAGATGTTCTCTTCATTCGCACCCCCGCCGCACCGAGTGTGGGTTTTGTAATTTTACGGAGGTGAGCATCCCAAATAAGTTGCCAAACGAACACACACAATGATTTGACGAATCATCATTCTCACCGCATCCAACGCTTCGCTACCGAAATGGAAATCACCCGAAAAATTACTTGATTTCGAGATGTAGAAACATGAGTTTTTCGATTGAGTTCGTAACGTGTTGGGTAGTCTGTCTGTAATGCATTCAGCGGCAAGACTGTTGCTAAGGTATGGCCACCAGCTGCGAATAAATTTGGACGACAGAACTGTGTGCAGAAAGGCAAGAAAATTCTGAATCTATATCCGTTTGATAATAAAACCCGGCGCGGAGATGGGGGAATGGAATTTTTAATGCGGCAAACAGAGACATTAGTCAGCCAGAGACCTGCGACAATTGTTTTGATTTTGCGATGTGATATAAATACACCGTGTAGTGCATTATTTGACTGAGTTCCTAGGCATTGTGCGGCTGAGGCGATGGTGGATGTTAGCACATGACGTACGGATGAAATTGTGGGCATTTTTCACCTTTTTAAGCCAACAGCTACTCCCAACATTCACTGTTGTTGGAAATGGTACATCTAAGAGTCCATTTGGCAGTAAAAGTGCTGCAAATCGCTCACAAGTTGTTTTCGAGAGCAATCTCTGAAGTGGGCACAGAGTTTTTTTGAGAGTCACTTGCAATTGGACGTTTTTTTCACAACTATCGGAGAAATATTGTGTATCGGAGAGTAAACATGGCAATTGTACGAAACAAATCAACTCATAGAGGAAGTTGAGTCTGTTAAAACACATAAATTACGCAACTGATAGGGTGACTTTAATAAACGAGTGTGAGATTCGCCAGGCTGCAAGATTTAGTCGTTCTCAAACAAATGTCGTCTGTTTCTGGTGATTAATTCGATCAAACAAAGACATCTCCCAAAAGAGCCTTATTTTCATTTAGTTCTTCACTTCTTTATACAATTGTCCAAAGTTCTTTTTCAATTTGTAGCTGCAACGTATTTATATTTGCAAATGGTAGTGCATCTGATGTTGTCACTGTTCGTTGAAGTGTACCGCAGGGATCATGGCTTGGACCAGTCCCTTATAATATTACGTGTAGTAAGAAGAAATCCATTATTTCTCCAACTCGCGTTGTTTACGTCCCGGATCAAACTAAATGCCAAGATATTGGGTCTATAACTTATTTCGTGCTTTTTTACATGTACAATAGCATTATTCAAAGTATTTCCCATCTGAAGCTATGACCTTTTCCCATCATTCTGGCAATTTGTATATCCCGTCACAAAAGAACTGCGCCGGCTTGGCAGCCAGGAATGAATCAAGCCAATTTTTGATATTCTGCTCTGATGTGAACCGTATTTCAGTGAAGGCGTTCTGCATCGACCAGTACAAATGGTAGTCAGAAAGGGCAAGGTCTGGGCTATAAGGCGGGTGGAGTAAAACCTCCCATCCACTGTTTTCCAAATAGTTCTTAACCGGAATAGCAACGTGGGGCCGAGCGTAGTCATGATGGAAAATTATTGTCTCGTGTCTGGTCGCATATTCCGGGCGTTTTTCGGCTACTGCTCTCTTCAAACGGATTAATTGTGTTCGGTAGCTTTGTCCATTGATGGTTTCACCCGGTTTTAGGAGCTCATACTCCAGTACACCCTTCTGATCCCACCAAATACAGAGCATTACCTTCGTGCCATAGATATTCGGCTTTGCCGTTGATTTGGCTGGTTGGCCAAGCCAAAATCACCACTTTTGGCACGTTCGCTCAGCTAGCGCATGTTCACCTTTATGGTGAACGATGACTTTCGGCACCAGTTTTCTTCATATTAAAGTAATGAGAAATAACTCCCAGCGAAAACACTTTTTCAGGCACAAAGTTCGACATATTTGTTTATGCTTCAAATGAATGACTTATGCTGAAATGACGTACAATGAGAGTGGCTTTCCAACGCATGTTCCAATGGAATAATACAAGTTACGCCATCTCTTAGCAAACCGCATGAATTAAGTTAGTCTCCAACTCGCGTTGTTTACACCCCATCGGACCAAACTAAATGCCAAGCGCGAGTTACGAGTTGGGAGCGACCCTCGTATTAAAACAAGTAAAAGAATATAATAATTTGGATGGCGCTACAGTTCGTAGAGGGCCAGGACCTAGCTTCGCAGCCACCACTCGTGTTGGGCGTACTATTGCTTAGCTCACACGTATTCACAGACGCCTGTCTGTGAAAAGGTTATGAAAAACGCTGTCAGATGAATCTGAGGGGCAAGAAACGTAGAAGTGGCACATCTCTTCCTCCATTATCTCTGGTTCTCTCCCGAGTGGAAGGGACCTACAGTTTTATGCCAACTCCGAACGGCCAATTCCATGACCTTTTCTAGACAGGAAGACTCATTGAGCATTGAACGGTGACTCGAAAGAGATGGGGCCGTGAGAAGTATTTTGGGGCTGCGTAGGCTCAAGTGCATAGGGGTCGACACAAATAAAGAAATTAATTTCATCATCTTTAGGGGTCGCCTCCATCGATTCTAACTAATCAGGAGTTATGTTCAAGCGTAACCAGGCGAGTTTTTGGGACTTGGTCTAACCACCTGGTCCTGGGTCTGCCAAGCGGCCGTCTACCTGATGGAATCGTATTCAACGCCCGCCTCGGAAGTCGTGATGGTGTGGACATTCGTGCCACGTGACCAAAACACCGTAGCATAACCCTTTCCGTTCGAAGAAGCAAGAAGCCTTGTTTCTCATCCTATCCCGGCGAGTAAATCCCACAACACGGAGAAAATCTCATCTCAGCAGCTTGCATTCGCGATCTTATTCTTTCAGTCGTTACCCAAATTGCAGGACCAAATGTGTGAGTTGGCATAAATACTGATTTGAAAACTGGGGTCTGACACCAAGCTCGGCCTTATTGATTACAGATCTCCCAAGCTGTTTAAAAATTTACCCGGCTTGACCATCACTCGTAAAAAAGTGCCCGAGATACTTAATCTTCTCCACCTGCTTCAATGGGACTCCAATAACGTGGAAGAGTACATGGAACACGCGTTCTGGGAATGACCATAACGTCCGATTTGTTCACGTTATTTCCAGCATCAACACAAACGGCCACAAACCAATCGACTGCGCCCTGAAGTTCCGTCGGGGAAGATGTGAAGATAACTAAGTCATCTGCAAATGGATGATGACTTACCCTCAACTCTCCCAATGTGAAACCTTCCTCGCCTAGGATGTGCTACAAAATCCAGTGCATAAGTTAACGAAGAAAACACTGAATCGGCATCATGCCAAAATAGCTTTCCAACGTTGGACAGCCGACACCGAGCAACCAACACCTTTGCTGACGATGCGTCTGGAGCGACGGATGCACAGGTTACTCTAAGTTTATGAATTTATTGTTCCTTCAGTCTTAAGTTCACTCGCAGTGAGTTCGGAAATAAAATACATTTTTTTAAAAGAAACTAAGATTAATTAGTTTAAGTCGTATATATACAAAGAAAAGGAGTGGTGACAAGACGCACCCTTGGCGAAGTCCAACGCCCACGGGCAAAGAAATTAATATTTTATTTCAAAATTCGTCCGTGGTCCAAGATCAACTGCCATTCTATATTCATTAGACAGCAACAAAGCAGTAAGTTAACACGATGCATTTCCCAGCCCGCGGAAAGGGGAGCTGCTACCTTGAATGTCCCGACTGTTCGTGTGTGCAATACTACACCCTGCATGCGCAAATCAACATGATCCAGCATAAGAACGTTCCCAGGCCGGTGAATGCTGACGCAGCTGCCCTTGCACGCGTAGGCTGCCCAGCGGATGTGGGCATAGGTGTAGAATTTTATTTAAATTAGTTAAAAAGGCATTCTTGTTTAGCTGGCAGACGAATAAAGTTGTTCATATCGGAACTTGTCTATCATTTTCTCGTAATAAGTCGAACAGTTGGGGAGAGGCTCTGCGTTTTTTTTCGAATCCTCAGATGAGGTTGTGTTAACCCAGTACAAACAAGACGAGACAACGGTAAAATGGCGATATGACAAACAAGTAAACAAATGAAGGGCGTAACAAATTCGGAGAAGACGCTAAGGCAAAAGACAAACGAGAGGTAAAACATAATAGACAGAATGTTGCCAGCACACGTTGCCGAAGCTGGGACCTCTTGCGCGACGTAACTCACGCGTCGAATATGGTGTCTATCTTACAAGAGAAAATACACCACATTCTGCAGATTTTTTCCATGAAGGCAAGCCAGGCGGCTGAAAATATGAATAGTGCCTATGGCGCTGATACTGACCGTCGATTCCATTCCGATAATTTCCATGTCCAATTTCGATGAATTCATGAAAATTGTCGAGTCGGACGGTCATGTAAGTAAGTGTCGGCGCACAGACGATGCCCAAGCCATTAAAGTCTTGCTGTGATATTGACAGAGAATCATCTACTATGAGCTAATCTCCTAGAGCAAAATTCTGTATTGTCAACAATTTGGCCGTCTGAAAGAAGCAAATGATAATACACGCCACATTTCTAACACTCCTTGACTTCTCTGACACAGTCTGACACAGTCAACCATTCTATCCTGTGCAGAAAGTTGGGAGATAACTTTATGTTTTAAGCTTTATAAACGTGGTAAGTGGAGTTCCGCAAGGGTCTATTCTTGGTCCCACGTTATTTCCACTATATTTAAATAGAAATCTAAGAGAAGACCTGCGTCTTAATCCGAAAAAGTCCAAGGTAGTTGCTATATATAACAAGGCTTTCGAACTTACTTGTTTACTACGTGTTCTTCTTAATGGTATCCCCATTGAGTGGGCTACTACTACAAATAATCTTCAATCGTACACTGTCCTGGGACAATCATATTAATGCAACTATTGCTAAAGTTTACGGTAGACTTTGTAGTCTCCGGGTCATGCAGCATTTTCTGCCAAAGAATATAAAGTTGTTGTTAGCAAAATCCCTACTACTACCGGTATTATGGCTGTGAGATATTCTACAAGCCTTATAAGAGTATGAACAAATTAATTGTAGCTTACAATAGTATCGCTAGGTTCATCTTCAATTTAAGAAAAAGAGATCATGTTTTCAATACAAATTACTGGATATTCCTTCGAAAACTTATTAAAAATCAGAACGCTTTGGTTTCTAAACAACCTAATATGAACTGGGCAGCCTGAATACCTTTTCGAAAAGATTACATTCTTCCAATCACCAAGATCTTTAATGATAATCCAACCGAGGTATTCAAGCCTTCAGTCAGAACGCCAGTTTTTTGCTCAGGCCGCTAGGCTGTGGAATTCTCTACCAGCGCATTTGAGAGGGATCACTAGTGCGAGCAGATTCAAAGCCTCTGTCTCTGCCTACTTGGCCATATAATTCAAACAAATGATTATTTTCTCTTCATGTTGAATGTTATTATTGTCGTCTAATGTGCGCTATGTTAAGACGCAAATATGTTTATATTTGTATACTCCGCTCCAGATTTCTATAGTGTTCCTATTTTAAGCAATGCTGGTTAAATAAATATGGAGTATGAAATAGCGCAGAAGCGGCCGTCCATAGGAGGGAAATTGTGTCCCATCTGGACAACTGCGGCCACACACATCGATAGGAGCTTTCCCTGTCCATGACGAATGATTTTGCTTGTGAAAAGTTCACCTCAAGAGATGCTTGTGGTCTCCTAAAGGTACGGATAACAGTACAAACAACGAATCCAACAAAACCGCGCATATTTTACCTAAAAAAATAAATCGGCAAATTTTGACTGTGGTGAATACAGCCTTAAAATTGATTTCTTTTCACCACATCTGGTAAATCTAGTGGACACGTATTACTGACAGAAATCAGAGGACTCGGGATGACAACATTTCTAAAATATCACTCTCAAGTAGACAGCCGCCCGAGGGTTATTCTCGAGAGTTAAAGCCAATAACCATCAGCTTTCGTCAAACGGGTCGATGCTTTCGCCATCAACATCATCTAAATCGCACCTCTCCAGAGCAAGTAATTTGCTTGACTTCCTCTCGAAACTAAATGCAATTAAAATCTTTCTCACCTCGTGCACTCAGAACTGCAGGATCCGCAGCCATGGCTGCAATTCCTGCCAAAACCTCAGTAAACATCACACGAAATTGTAAGAATACCGTGAAAACCCCTGCTAATTGGCAAATATTTACTTATTTGAACAAGCCGATGTAACGCTGTGTAGGTGGCTTCAGCATACACAGGTCGGAGGTGTCAGATTGTAACACCTTTCCTTGATGATGGCGGTGTTAACGAGATGGAGATTGAGAGAGAATGTAGAAAAACCAGACAAAAGAGCTGTATTTGGGGATATTATTTACTCATGAACTTACTTCTAATACATTTGACATTAAGCTCTCTTATCGAAAATGCGTGCCTATGGTGTCGACGAATCTCTTCTTCAATGGATTAGAAATTACCTTTCGAACCGTTCAATTTAAGTTCTTTTGGGTGGGTTCAAGTCTGATATCCACCAAAATAAATGCTGGTGTTCCCCAAGGCTGTGTTCTGTCTCCGACACTATTTCGCAAATTTATAAATGATACTTGTCTGCTACTTCTAATCCAATCCATTCCTTCGCTGATGACAGCACCCTCAGCTTTTCATATTCGTTCCCAGACCCACGGCCCCGGCTATAGAATTAAAACCGCAGCTTATGTTAACTGAATTCCGATCTTGACAGCATAATTAACCGGGGAAAGAACAATCGAGTGGAATTCAATGCTGTCTGCTGTCACTCAAGCGAACCCTTCCGAACCCAGCCATTATCCCTGAATGGCACCTGTGTCGATGAAATCGCAAAGCTTTCCGTCCTTGGTACACAACACTTAGTTGGAACGATCAGATATTTGAGGCCGCCAAAAATGCTGCGAAATGTTTGGGTTTCCTCAATCGATGCAAGAAATAGTCCACCCCTTCTGATTTGGCTTTAATTTATAAGGCGTATAAACACCCCAAACTTGAGTACAACGCTCATATCTGGTCTGGTGCCCCAAAACCACCCTGCACCTACTAGATGGAATCCAAAAGCGAGCGATAAAACTTATAGGAGACAACAATATTCCAGAGTCAATAGACTCCCTCGAACGTCGACTTACCGTCTCGTCTCTATCCGCATTCTATCCCTATTTTAACAAACGATGCTCAAGTGAGCTTGCCAACTGTCTCGCCAGGAATGCTCCTCAGGTTACCCTTAACCCTACTCTCGGACGCACAGTTAAATTTAGAAACTCGTTCATCAGCCGCACGACTGGAATACGGAATGCTCTTCCCAGCCTAGTTTTAGCCCAGAATACAATCCAATGTGCGCAGGTACCTCCTCTCGGCCCGTGCTGTGTATTGAACCCTGACACTTAAGGGTATTGACAATCCCTTAGCCAAATCCCAATAGCCAGCCACTCATGTAAGTCCGAGCTGAGCAAAAGCTGCCTGCTCTCATTGACGGATGATATATGTCTTGCGTCGGCGATCATTGGGTCTCTATATCGGCGGTTCAGTCTTCCTTTCCTTCTCGAATCAGGAGGCTTGCATTCAAACACGCTCTTAACTGGAGCAATGGTATTCAGTTCAGGGCCAGTATAGTCGACGGATCTTTGCGTCTGTGCAGTCTACAGAGTTCAGGGTTGTGTCTTATTTTCTCACAGACACGATCAAATATCCGTGGCATCTGGATTCCGCTTTGACGTTCTGCTTATCGGCTCTAGTGAGACTGGCGCAATAGACGCATAACTTTTGTCCGCGTCTATTCAGGAGTCTTGAGCCCAGTTGCTTCGACAAACTGATGTGGATTTTTATTCTACGTCGTTCGTGCACGAAGATGTCGTTTGTTAAGTTCACGTGTGTCTCGAGGTAGACAGCGTAACTAGCTCAAATTGTAACAACTAGGTCTACGTATTGTGACGTCCTGGTCTGTGTCTGGATGAAATCCCTCCTTGCCCAAACCCGGTGCAGGTTTCGAGGGTCTTGGAGATCCTTGTATCGATAGGCACAGTCATTCAGTCTCCCTTTTCTGTGAACACGCACTTTGCGAAGTCAGGCAGCAAGAGCAACCACTTTCAAGGGGGAATTCGATTCGCAACTAGGCACGAGTGTGCCAAACTCGTGATGTTCGCTTGGAAATACACTTAAAAGGTTTCGATCTGCTGAATGATCTAACTCGTTTGGCAAACTCCGTGCGTAAAGAGAACTGTTCAGCGCCAGAATACAAATTTGCAACAAAACACACCCCTTACAACGCTACTATATCCTAGTCTATAGAATCATATGGACAGCCACACAGCTCCAGATATGAATGCGCTCCATTCTTTGCACTAAACCCCAGCCTGGGGGTGACATTTATCCGAAGGTCGTCGCAACACGTGAAAGGACATCTTTTGACAACATTCTTAACGTCGACTTTTCCCATGATATAATGTCATAGCATTCGTCCCCTCCCCCCCGCCCCAGACCACCGACTTGAAACTATTGCCAAATCGCTGACATTTAGTGCTGTGATGCACGTTAAACTTATATAAAAGTGTTATAAAACGAAATCTGTATCTAGAACGTGACTTGCAAGCACGTGCAAAATGCATTCGTTGCCGATGCCCGCCCTCAACTTGTTGCCACCCCATTCCGACCGACTCAAGCCTGAGACAATTAGCAATTGATTATATTTACATTCGATTGACGTCAACTGTCAGAAGGTAGAGAATATTAAGGGAAACTATTTAAGGAATAGGGGCTTGTCTGGCCGCCAACCAAGAAGTTCAGTTCAGCAATAAATAGAAGAGAATATCTGCTGGCTGTGTGTAACTTCTGGTGACATCCGACGGGGGAATTTTCCGCCGAAAATAGTCGCCCATACCTGCGGTGTGTAGTGTAAGTTGTATTTTTGAGAACAAACAAACGCGCAGCTTCTCGCGCGAAGACAAAGAGCGTCCCCCCCAGCCTCTAATCTATGATGGGGATGATTTATTTCAAACAAATAACCTAATGTGCGTTTCTATAAATGTTTCACTGATATATGATGTGGCGCATAAGGCAGAGGTTACATTTAAGCGCCAACGTAATTAAGTTATTAAGTAAGCAAACGAGTCTCCGTCTATATTCCTCCTCTCGTGAGATAACAATTATTGAAGTAATTTATTTGTTTTTCTCAAAACGTCTGAGTGTATGCACATGCATATGAGCAAATAGCAGTGTTTACATAAACGTGACGATTAAGGAATATTGGCGAGATATTGTGTGAATTTGTAACCGAATGAGACGAGAGAAAATAAACAAAAATGTTCAGTTCATGTGGAAAAGTTCTGCAGGGAAATGTGCTTTTCTTTGTCCAGAGATAGTGGCGGATAGAGATATCCAACTTCGGCCATTGGCGTTATTGTAGTGGAATTCTCACATTCCCGGGTGCACGACTCATTGCAACACCGTATAAAAAACGCTATCAGATGAAATCAAGGGGCAAGGGAGGTAGAAGTTGGATATCTCTATCCTTCATTATCTTTGGCTTTGTGCACAGACTCTGTGTGCACATTCATACGCATAGGGATAAGTAAGTTAGCCTCTTTTTGGTTGTCAGCTGTCAGCCTGGCCGTCCGATTTTTCCGCTAACCACAGCCTGTTCAGCCAAATGCGAAATAAATTACAGAAGGGAAGAAAACAATGCACAGCCAAGTGAATGGCTGTTATTTCTCTCCTTAAACTCCCACCCTTCAAAAGTTAGTTATCTTTGAAAAAATGCATATTCTTTTAAGCTAGTGATAGGATTTGAAATGGTTTCCAAATTCTTGAAAAATTCAAAATTTGTTGATTTTTGTTGTAATGAGACAAACCTCGCTCCGGTCCTTCTTCTGCTGGCGCTATAGTAAGGGGTTGACTGAGGCCCTATCTGCCTCGAATTCCTCAGGCCAAGTTGGCAGAGGACATTCTTCATTTCTGTGCTCCATCGGTTTCATGGATGTCCTCTATGGTGTTGGCCCAGTGGTGCGGACTCGCTCCTAGGCTATATCTTACTGGAATGCGTATTGTGACAGGGAGGGGTGGGCTGCTAATGGCTTCACCCCCACACATAGGCCAAGTTGGTCCATTGTGATACCCACAGTCAGGCCCCTGATTGGTCCCAACGGCAAGTGGTTACTGGAGCAGATTTGAAAAACAAATAAAAGCGTATTAACTTTGCTTCCTCTCGGATTCGAACTGGGGACCGCACTAACGAAGGGCAAGCACTTAACCGACTGCGCCATCGAGTTGTCTGAAAGAGATTTTGCAAAGCCTGTTCAATGCTCAACGCTAAGCGTATTGAGGATACGTAAGTCAACTTCTTGGAATACACCACAACACCGTTGCTATAAAGGCCATCAGTACAAAAGTGGCGTAACTAAAATTTCAATTTTTGTGGGTTACGACACTTTTGCAGCCGTACATGCATACAATTAATGGTTGGACCTACATTTAACATCCCTGTCTCAATCACACCGACCTGTCATCGGAGTCTTTAAATGTTTAGTTTAAGGATTGCTAATAAGGACGTCACGTTCTAGATACAGACTTTGTGTTATAACACTTTTATATAAGTGTAACGTGCATCACAACATGAAACGTCAACGATTTGGGAACAGTTTGGTCGGGGTTAGGAGGCGAATGTTGTGACATTTTATCATGGGAAAAGCTGACGTCGAGAATATCATCGAAAGGTGTTCTTTCACGTGCTTGCGATGACCTTCGAATAAATGCCATTTTTAAATAAAACCCAAGATATTTGAGATGTCTCCAAAAGTTGTTAATGGTTTGTACAATCAAAAAATCCAACTGTAGGGCGCAATTCTTTAAGTGCCGTCCCTTGGCTAGTGTGGTTCCCCACTTCGAATCCCAGTGAAAGCAAAGTTAATACGCTTTTATCTGGCTCTCAAATCTTTTCCAGTCACCATTAGCCGTTGGGATAAAATTAAAGGCACTAGCACTGGAGTGGTAGCAGTCTGCGATATCACAATGACCAGCCTCCTGCCTACCCCCCCTATTGCAATTAAAACCTTTGTTTACGTATATAATTCGGCGTCATTCATGTTGGCACCAAGGGCACGTTTGCAGCAGTCGATTCGTTGAACCCAACTTTCAATGATTCGCCCATTTTGAATTAAACGGCCACTATCTCTTGTTCAATATCGGCTCTGTGCTCCTCTAAAAATGGCGTCTTCTTGACAGAGCTGTTACGAAACTGCAATTATTACTAGCAAAAGAAACGACCCAAAGACACTATCACCACAACTCCACTACAGAACAGAACATTATTTTGCTCATCTTCTTCCAAAATCGGGATCCCTGCCAGCTACCTGCATTTTCGCACGATAAGTTGCTTCGCCAAAGGCGTTAGGTTCTTCTCCACTTGAGTGCTCCACTTTAAACGCGGGTATCCTCTATTGTGTGGCCCGACTGGTGAGGAAATTCTCCATGCTCTCTACATAGCCAAGCCACCAAAAGCGTTAGATCCAATCTGTCCGCCTGTATAGGCCGATGTCGCTGTACCCGAATAGTTCGTGGATGAATCTTCTCCTCCAAATGTTTTCAACGCAATCAAGATCAAAGAGCCCCAGACGAGGGTAAGGACTTCCTCATCCGCTGTAGAGATTGTCCATGCCCTCACGTCGTAAAGCTGGACTGGGATACTCAAGGTCTTACATAAAGTCAAATTGGTTCTTCGACAGATGGCACTATTATTCAATTGCCTCTTGAGCCCATAAAACAGCGGTTGGCATAGATTACCCTGTTTACCTATGCACTGATGTCGTTCGTACTTTCTACTGCGGCACCGAGTACAAGTATGTCTAGCCGAAGTTATAACTGCCCACACACAAGACATGTCCTTTCTTGAAAACAGCATATACTTCCTTTTGCCCTCATTCACCGCTAGACCCATTTGCTTCATTGACGCCTTGCTGCGTTCTGCCAAAAGTTGTAAGGACTTCGGGAAGTTGTAAGGACTTCGTGTGAGTTTTGCACGATCGCCTCCAGGTCGATGTTAAAGAAGCCTGCAAACGTTCGGACAACTATAATACTGGAGGAGTGCCTTGCGTATATTGCAATGTTATCAAACTGATTGATACTTGATTGATCAGAGAGATCAGAGAGCAATGTTCCTTTGTGAGTATTGAATTGTAGGAACAGTATACAGGCTCCTACAATATTTCGCTCCGCAGTAAAGTCGATCGCCCTGAGTCCGTTATCGTGTAGGCTGTACTGCCCGATCGTACACCCAAAAGACGCACTCTATAGCTTTCCATTAGTTAGTGTCATACAATACTTGTATGTTTTGTCCAAGAGCTTATGGTCGGAAACATGAAGCAGCAAAAACATAGAAATTAGACTATGAATTGTTTGCCGACTGGGAGGAGAACTCCTATCACAAATTGGCGAAGCTGCTCTTTAAGTTGCCGTCACCGACTAAATTTTAATTATTTCAGATTTTTCTCATTTTTTTACAATTCATTACATTATTTCAATGTTTTGACTTTGACAGCAGGTTTAAGGGTGCCCTCACATTGAAAGTTTTAAAGCTGTCAAATCCTAATTGGAAACCCCATTTACAATACTAGGTTTTGATCAATCGCTGAACTTAGAAGGTGTAACCGTCACTGTTAATTCCGATCTCTACCATCGAATGTTAACCGAGATTTTTCCCTCAATGTGGATGTGGGTGGAAGTCATGTGGGTTCAACAAAACAGTTCTACATCTCCCTGTTTTGACTCTGATGAGATATTTCGTTCGCGTTTTGCTGATGTGAACTAAACACCAAGACCTTGCGAATTCTTTTTGTGTGACTATGCTAAATATCCCACAATCCACAACTTGTCAGAGTTGAGCACTAAACCCATTTCCCGTATGGAACGAGAAGATCCAAGCAGTACATACCATCATCAGCATCGTCATTTTCTGTCCCGCATGCTCCACTAAAGGGGTCGCACACGAGAGATCTTCAGGCAACTCGATCCTCAGCCATCGACATCAGGAGTTATGCCCAAGCGTACTTGGTACAACCACCTCGTCCTGGGTCTGCCAAGCGGTCGCCTACCTGATGGAATCGCATTTCAACGCCGTCCTCGGAAGTCGTGGTGAAGAGGATACTCTTGGCACGTGACCGAACCACCAAAACTCCTTGTGGTGGGGCGGGCAACAGGTTCCGAGTTTATTTTCGTACAACCCAAGCCTGGCTAACGAAGCGCAAACCCCCTCATGACACTCAGAACTAAATTGGACACGGTTAATGCCTACTCTGGTATGCCAGGGCTGAATGGTGGCAGTATGTACGCGTCTGGTGGCCGGTCTCTCCCGCTTGGCAGCCAGTCGCTCTTAGTCTGAAGAAAGTATGACAAACCCGTCAGTGGCCTCGTGAGCCGCTATGGAGGTGGGGGGGGAGTCAGTATGCGAGCGTCTAGTGGCCGGCCTGTCCCGCTCGGCAGTCGGTCGGGCTTTGTCCGAAGGAAATACGATCAACCCAGTACGATCAAGTCAGTTGGCCCTCGTGAGGATGGTGGATGGAGAATGGGGGGGGCGGGGGAGTCAATATGCGAGCGTCTGGTGGCCGGTCTGTCCCGCTCGGCAGTCGATCGAGCTTAGTCCGAAGGAACAGTGGCCTCTTGAGCCGCTATGGGAGTGGGAGCGGACTCATTACGCTAGCGTCTGGTGGCTGGCCTGTCCCGAGCTGCCGTTTGGGCTTAGTCCAAAGGAATTACGAACAACCTATCAGTAGCCTCGTGCGACAATATTTGAAAAAGTCAGAGGACAACAGCGATACATATTTTATTTGAAATTCTTTTCAAACCGCAAAATAAATAACCATGTGGTCATAATAGGATTTGGATTTCGCTCCAGTTTGATTTACCTACGGAGAGTCTCAGTGTAAGTACGCCAGTTTATAAATTTCAAACAAAAACACATTTACACGTAAACAATATGAGATGTGCTAAACATGTACTAAACCGTTTTACCGGGTAAACGTGAATGCGATTTCCATTGGGTTTTGAAGTTAGCTCAGAAACAATAAAGTCTATTGTGTCTGAGTCCTTAGAATTAACAAAAATACATTTAGAAGTCAACTGTCAAATTTAAACAATTCCACGGATGAGATGTGCTAAACATGTACTAAACCACCCGGTAAAACTTGTATGTGCTTTCCATTGGGTTTTGACGTACGATCAAACACGATGACGTTTACTGTGTTTGAGTCTTTAGTCTTTCCGAGTGCCTGGTATGTCCCGAGTCAAATATGTCACCTGATCTATCCCCCGTCTATTATGACCGCTACCCGTCGCAATAAATTTTGACGCATGCGCTAGTTCTGCGGTTTACCCATTACAATAATACTGGTTCCTTGTTCAAGGTCATCTTGCGGTTTCCACCAATTGCTTGCGATCACACTCCAGAATCGATCAGCAGTGTGGCAGTGTAGACAAATGCCGGCAATATTAAGACGTTTCGCCGCCGGATGTGTGAATCGTCTGGTCTCGAACACTTGACACAAATGTAGTCGAAAATAAAAAGCCTCGAATTTTGCGCACATCAAAGCCACACGATCCATTACCCATAATTTAATTCATAAAACAACTGATGCTCGACCATCTGGAGACCTAAAACCAGCGATCAAATGCAAAATTCGTCACTTTCTCTCCTCCGCCCTCCCCTTCCCGACGCACCACTTGACTGATTCAAATGAATGCCTCGAACAAATTGTGTACATTTCTTAAAAGCTTCTTAACGTGACAAGGTCACCACAAATCCCCATCATGTGTTGAGCGGAAATGTGAAGGCGCCTTTAATATGCACCGTAGGTGGATAGTCATCCACATTTATCATCGATACACAGATACCCAGCTGTACAAAAAAAAAATTCATATAAATAGATGGCGACACTAACACCTCTTTAATGCTAAATGTCATTCGAATTTTCTCGAGACGTTTTGTCGCCATAATCTATTTTTAGTGTGAAAACCTAACCGACGAGTCACTCTGAAAGTTGGCGGCGCCAACTAATGGAAAATAAAATAAATATCAACGAGGCTGTGCATGAATAAGCGCGTGCGTGTCAGTGTGTGTGCCGTATGCCTGCGATGAGATGGAGAATTTTCAGTTAAAAATACAAGAATTAAAATAGCAAATAAAATACGAAAATATGTATGTTTTTGTTGGACACATCGTGTTTGGTCTAATGACGTAAATCGGTTTAACTTAGACACAGCCTTAGACTGAATTATGAGGTTTGAATTATGACCACCTTCTGTTGCGATAAAAATGAGAATTTATTTTCGAAAGCGAGATCACCATCATCATCGTCGGTATGCGTGCATCCAAATGCACGAGTGCCACGAGGGCGTATGCTTGCTTGCTTGCCCATCGCGCTTAGAACCGTCGCATCGAGCCAATCAATTGAATTTATCAGCTACGT
This sequence comes from Eristalis tenax, assembly GCA_905231855.2. Taxonomy (NCBI): domain Eukaryota; kingdom Metazoa; phylum Arthropoda; class Insecta; order Diptera; family Syrphidae; genus Eristalis; species Eristalis tenax. The sequence goes on from HG993128.1 coordinate 7,365,552, forward strand.
ATCGATATCTGATGGTAAATGTGTTTCGCGTTTAATAAAACACTTAAAAGTCACAACGAGTGAAGATTATCCACAAGCGATAGGAGTGAAAATATTATTTTTCCTTTTTGAGTTATTTACCACTTGTGTGTGACAATGTGACATATGTACGCGCGGTGAAAGGCGACCATTTTTATTGGGGGCTTTGTGGCGCTATGCAAGCTAATCTTGTCAGCTCGCTGTCGATATCTTTATAGCGTCATCATTATTAATAACAGTGAGTTCTTAATAATTTTAAGAACATGACATCAGCTGAATGTATAAGCTCTCACCATCAAGTAAAAATAAAATTGTTAGTACATATTTTTCGCTCGGATTAGGAACTCTTGATAAGGGGGCCTTTCGCATTGGGCCGCCAGCGCAGAATTTCCGATGGAGGGGCAGCTCGTGAAGTGTCGTTCAAATATGTGCTGTGTCAACGAACTGTCACAGTTTTTGTTCATCTTCAATCGCAATAAGAACAGAGCTTGAAGCTGAAAAAGACGCACACAGTATTCCTCTTTGTTTCCTCGCGACAAAATCCTTGATAGCAGGGGAGGATGAGTAAACGCACATAGAAGCTGACATATGAAAACATCAATTAAAATTTTATGTCAGCATTAAGTTTTTAAGGCCGGAATGTGTGTGAGTCTTAAAGGCATTTGCATCGCATCAAAGCCCGATGGCTGACAAATGATCAATTAACCATTTCAAAACGAGTATTTCTTTTTTTCGCATTCATCTGCGACTAGGAATCGCACATGGAGTGGATCAGTTCCAGTTGTGGACTTGCAACTACAAGTAACTTCTTTTCGGAGCGAGCTTGGCGTGACATACTTGAGACGACGTCGTTTTAATCGTTTCCGAAAACACTACCAACGTCCAATCAATCTTGCGGCCTTGAAGCTGTTTGCAGTCAATTTAATTTGGCTGTCAAGCCATGTCTTCTCATCGTCTCATCAATAAATGACGCAACTATGCAATTGTTGGCAAAAATTCTTTCCCGTTGACTGTCTGCAGAAGCACATAATTTATCTTTATTGGATCAAATGTTCGTCGTGCTCACGCATTAAAAATAATCACTTTCATGCTTACATGCGTCGGTTGGTATTCTCAAAAGGGTCTAGTGCCAACTTTCACACAACCTTTGCGCACGCCTCTGGCAGTGCTTCAAACCGTTAAGAGTTTGCATCAAGCAATCCATCCCTCCACGCAGTCGCGTTTGAAAGTTTCCGAGCTTGTATTCACGTGGAATGGGTACTCAATTCAGCGACACGTTGCAGTCGTTATTCCACTAAAAAGAGATTCATCAAGAAATTCGAATGTCATCTAGGCAGCAGCGACAACTAATAAAAGCTATCGAACTTGAATATCTTCAAAATTTCCATCGCATGCGTCACGTCGGTATACGTCAAAGGCGCCACCATCAAAGAAATAGCCGGTTCCCTATTGGGACAGGAGAACGGGAAGTTTTCATGCGAGCCCATGGCTAGCGGTTTGTTTTGACAGGAAAACTGAAATCCGGAGGAAGCAGAAACTGGAGTGAATGATTCTCCTGTTTTTGTTTGGCGCTACCATCCGGTTGGATCAATTGTATCCATCTCGCTCGACTTGTATGTGATCACAGCCCGAAGTTATAGCCCAGTCCACCAAATCAAGTACATTTTGAATCCCATCCATCACACTATCAGCCAAACTGGATCAAAGATCATGACACACAAAACTACTTTCGATATTGTCGGTCGCGATAAAGGTCTTGGATACCTCTCGACAGCGGTATTTTTTTACCAATTTGCATCTTACCCGCATGTCCACAGAAACAACGATTGACAAGATAGGGAGTCATAGTTTATGTTGGCTTTCTGCGAACTTGGTTGTTTAGAAACTCGATGACATTTCTATTTTTCTGACATTTTGCCCAAGTCATCGGGGGTGGGCGTCCTTTCTTGTTATCGGGTTCTTTGTTTAATTCACATTTGCGGAGAGATCCGGTTAAGTTGCTTCTGCTTTAGTACCAGAAAATGGCTAAATCAGATTTGCATCATTTCGTCGAAAGTCGTGAACTGATTATGGTTTGGAATTGGTGAAGCACTGTGTGCGTTCATCCGCCGCACACCGCCGCAGGTACACAGCAAACAGTAGCCACAAATTCTGTCCCGCAAGAAAATGACTTCTTTTTTTTTTCAAAATATCAAAATAATAGAATTGTATATAATTTGAAAAACAAAAATTCTTGTCATTACATCTGTGAACGTGACAAAAGCAGTGCCTTTATAAAAATCCTTATAATTGTGGTCTTACGTTAAGAATGAATGCATCCAGTGTAAGCACTACACTCAACTAACCGCCTCGGCTTCGCTGTCAGTGCTTCAAGCTGTCGGTCCTATGTTGGCTGCCTTCATTCAATGTGTGCGGTGTTATTCCGGCAATGTTGGTCTGATCTCGCATGCATAGACTGTAGACGTAGCGCCGGAAAAATAATCGAGTGGTGTCAAGTCGACTGATCGTGGCGGCCATTTGATGATCGTAAGATCCTGTCGCCAAATTTCTCATTCACAATTTCGAGCGCTGCGTCGCTTGTATATCATATAACGCTGCCTTGCTGGATCGCAGCTCGGTGTTATCGATGTTTGCCGAGCCACCATCTGGCCACAGAAAGTCCACTCACTGTCCTTCCTTCGATGATGCCGCCATGCCACAAACCGCACCAAAAAGTCCCACCAATCTTTGCAGATGAATTGATGCCTAATCAAACACTTGTGGATCGAGTTCGCTCCAATGACTGCAATTTTACTTGTTCACATAGCTTCTGAGCTAAAAATGGTGGCAAAATACTTGCTCCCGTAGCACACATTTTTTTGGGTGGACTGCGACGCACGGTGACAATTTTTGTTTACCAATGATGGGGTTATTGCTCCAAGCGATTATAGAATGTGTGTAAACATAAACGTGCAGTGAGAAAAAATCTGGCCAATTCAGATTCTTTTCAGACAGTCAGGCAGTAGTTTGGACATTATTGTTCAACCTACGATTGCAAAGCAGACACAGTGACTCTCGGCTGGATCCCTGAAGACAAGGGCACCGCTGGCAACGAATACGCAGCTTGCTAGTGTTGTCTCGGAATCTGCGTTCATAGGTCTCAACCATAATGTATTGTCAATTCGAACGGCAGCTATAACATTGACTTTGCCTAGACCACTGGAGCTATTCCTCTGCCTTGACAAGAAAGTATAGGGGTTTAGGATTTAATATGCCTTAACAGAATAGACATGTGCCAGGAAAAGGAATGTCGGCTATGTCTGGTAGAAGATGAGCCATCCGAACATATTTTATGTACTCACTTCAGATGAACTAAGGAGATCCACTACAAAAGACATACGCAATCATAAGGGAAGCAGTACGTCTTCTGGACTAACTCCAACCCTTCGATAAAATAGATCTCTTCAGGTCGCGGCGTCATTTGCTATGGTGGCATGGGTTTTACAAGAGGAAACAAACATCGTCATTTTTGACATGTGGACAATGCCTCTACCAGCCTATAAGCCCCGGCGCTTCGAAAGTGACTTCAGATTGAGTTTATCGAATTGACCCATGTTTTCCAAAATAAACTCTGTAAACGTTGCTCCGTCGAGAGTCTATTCTTGATCAATTGCCGAACTAACCTAAAATCTGGAAAAAAATGCGAATTTCAAATGCTCCGCCCCTTAAAAAATCATCCCTTACAAACAATAATACAGTAAAAGCGCCCTCTCTACAGATCAGGCTGATTCAAACAAAAATGTATAACCCCAGTCCTGCTTCTCTTTGCACGCCATTGAAGCTCCTAGCCTCAGTTTAGCACAACCTGGTTTCGACCCGACGATTCTTCAAATTGTGTGACGACGCCGCATGTGGAGGCGCACACATGCGACTAACCTCAACACTACTCGGTCTGCATAACTAGAGGCAACTGGGCAGAGATCGTGTAGATGATGAGACTCGATAGGCCTTTTGGTTAAGGTCCAGGTCCGGCCCGAACAGTAGCGCCATACACAACAGAATGCTTAAAATTATGTTCAAGACATGTACCGAATTTGAAAAACCAAAATCCCGTAAGAATAAATCACCCAAAAAAGGAAAAGTATTTTCCACCTCGCATTTTCACGTTCCACGGGCCTATCTAAAATATGACATGATGGACATGACATTATCTCCCCTTCAGATTTAACACCCTTCGAGTGTCTGTCAATTGTTTTTTTCCGTTTTCAAATTGATTTCAAAAAGACTGCCATGGAATATGAAAAGCGTCGTAGGCGAGATAACTTATTCGAATCCTTGACGTAATGGACACCCACCCTCCTCGGCCATAAACAGTAATGAACACGTTATTCGAAAACACTTAGCACCCGTACGTGTCCCTGTCAGCAGACGACAGCGACGCACCAAACAATTTGCTCGCACCCGCCGCCGTCCAAGTCAATCACTACGAAATGCCTCAACGTCTCGAACATCTAGATAAATCAAAACTTTTCCAGAATATTAATTTATTTTCAAAAGATTTATGTATTTTTTTTTTTTTTCGTTCTTTTCATTCTCTTTTCAGTTGGCATTCGCACGCACGGCATCGATATTCACACCGACACACCCTTACAGTGGATGTCCGAACACCTGAGCTATCCGGACAACTTCCTCCATCTGTTCATAAACTACGAAAATGTCTAAACCGGAGAGCTCCCTGACGGCGCGACTCGCGCTTATCATTCAACCGCAATCCAGTGGGGGATGCTAACTCATTTGTGTTTCCTCTCGCGCAATCAATTTATTAATATATTCAGCTTGTCAGCACACTGTTGTGTAAAAATGAAAAAGAAAAATAAAGAAGCCACAATACATTGTCATAACTTATGCCAAAAACAAAAAAACGTACATATATAAATAAAACGCCCAGAAAAGAGTTCTTGACTCGAAATGTTTCATATTTTTCCTATTGGACTAGGCGTTTTCGAAATAGTCTTTTCAGATTCAGCGGCCAGAAGACGACACAGGCGGCCAGATGCCTGTCAAGACTGGGTGAAAGGAAAGCCGCGAGAGAGTGAGAGACACCGTCCATTGAATTGCTTTCAGATTGGCCTTTGATGGGGTTTTGTCAGATTTAATCGCCCTGCTGGCCGTCGATCGCTAGTCATTAGCCCCCGTCGGCTCGTAGGGGGAGGGAGGGGCATTAATTTGCTGTCCAATCTTGGGTGAATGCCTGTGACTGCACAGTTTTGTGACTCGATTCTAGTATGTGCGGCTAGAGAGTTGAAAACGTGATCGGGTGCGAAGTAGTTAAGGCAATAAATGAAGCCGAAGCCAAGTGAAATAACGATTGAATTTATGTGCATTAATGAGTAGCTCCTTGTTGGATTTTTCTTTTAATTGCAAGCACTTAAGACCGTTGGCAACGTGCGCGCTTGGATTTGCGTCATCAGATATTTGTGAAATCATTACAGAGCGGCATCAACATAGAAGTCCGCCGCGATACGAGACTATTTGCACTTGGAGACACAAAAGCGCCAACGATCTTGTCAATTTATGGCAAAAGCATGCAGTCTTTCCGTGCATGCTTATGGCTTGACTTGGGATGGACTAAATTTTCGGATGCGTGCTTAACCGAGCATCATTCGCGATGAATTTGTTCGGGAACTTGTTCTGAACCAGTTAAAGTAGGTTGATGTGACGAAACGTGTCGATGAGGTTTGCTGAGAATTGAAGCCCCTTTTTTGGTCCTATTGAAGGTAAGCAAGTAGACCTGAGAAGTCTTCTTTTATTCTGATCAGATTGCGATTGACGTCAGACACTCCCCCCAGTATTCTCGAGGTCCGCACGTTCCGCGGAGCCACCACCGACTCGGATCATTTCCCGTGGGAAAGAACGCGGATATCGATCGGACACCGGACTAGATCAGTATTACAAGAGTTTGACGTCGGAAAGCTACAATCGCGATCGACCGCCAGGAACTTTGCCGACCGAGTCTCCTTCAAGCTCTCAGAGATGTTGTCCTAAAATGCCGACTCATTCTAAGCTCCCTCAATGTAGGTATAACAGAATGCTTCTTGCAAATCAAAAAACCCTCATCAAGAGCCCGATTGACTCCTGGTCTTACAACATTCATGCAGCTTCGTTTAGTCATCGGCCAGAAGCGAACCTAACCTATGACAGGAAACAAGTGGCCCGTGATGCAGCTGCACCTGCACACGATATAATGAATAACAAGAACCCTCACAGGCGCCCTTCTGAACTGCTTACCGACCGGTAGCAGCCGAGGCATAGGTGTGACAGCTAACGAGATCGTGTGCGGAATCGTTAAATAGTTTCAAAGGTTGACACCATCAACACTTACATCCGGTGAAATTTTCGGTTTCGGATCCATTTCAAGGCAGAGCTAATTAATTACCTAATTGATATCCATTTCCCTTAGACGGGCGACTGCTTCAAAGGAGGCTCCATAAAAGGTCTCCAAATCGAGTCCAACGTCGGCTGGAGTACTTTGATTTGAAAATTCATAAGAACTCAATCCACAATCACGTATGCATACATTTGTGTGTAAAAATAGCCTTATTGGATAACCATTGAGGCAAGGATTGGATTTCAAATGGGAACAATGTGACGGAGTCTGACCGGATCTTTGTTGATCTTGAAGTTTTGAATCCGATTGACATTGTAAGCAAATGAGTTGTAGGCTGGCTCACCCAAACTGTCTGTCTTTTTCCTCGACTCTGTAAATTAATGAACGCATTAAGTGGGTGATATTTCAAAAATGATACCCTTATTGTTAATGGCGAGTCGAATGAACTTGCCATTCGACTCAAAAATCAGAAAATCGGCTGCCAAGTCACACACTCATCTCTTACTAGAGGCCCGATTATGTTCGACTCAAAAATCAAAAAATCGGCTAGCTGCCAAGTCACACACTCATCTCTAACTGGAGGCCCGTCCCGGCTTCGCACGGGTGCAATGCAAATACTAACGCGGTGACAGTGTGGTGTGCTTTATAATATTGCTATTATGATTGGACTACACTACAAGATGTCTTTATATACAATGTTTACAGCTAGATGTTTACAAGAGTGATTTAACTAAATCACTATCAATTGGCTGTGCGACACTTGAACACCGTGTTGATGCTTTTGTTTCTGGGTCTGAGATAAAATAGAAATGTGTGATCGTCGGTCCTAAGTGGATGCAAGCTCCTAGCTGAATGATACATGCACTTGCCCTTGAATTTTTTAATGTACTCATAAACGCCGCTCTATAACTTGCGTACTCTGGAAAGAGGTCATTTGAATTATTTAGGAGAAAATTACTTACACGAAATTGGCATTTCGGTTGGCGAATTGAGAACCAGAAATGCAGTATTATAGAGATGCCCAACTTCACAGCAAATTCACCCCTATTCCATCGACGAATTTCAGACGCTTTTTGACAGTTATTCATGAATTTTTGACAGTTATTCACGAAATAACGTAAATGTCGTTCTCTGATCGGTCAATTAGACTTTAGAAAACGATAAAAAATATAGTTGTCAATAATGTTAAGGGGCAAGAGAGAGCATTCTGTTGGGAACATTTAATTCGACTTAAATATCAATTGTCCGAAATGGAAGAGGCTACTCGAATCGCACCGTAAAAGGAGGCTTAGTGGTTCGGGTGGAGGTAGCAGAACATGCTTTCGATTCTTCCCTAAAGTTCAGTGCCGAGCAATGTTCACTCACGGAATCGGATTAATAATCACCCCTATTCCGCTTGTCGTTAAACAACATGTCACTAAACGACTGTGTGCGATGGGTACTCCGGTGTAGTCCTTTTACGTCACTAACCGACCATAGTCATTTCAGTTCTGATCTGTCTCCTCCTATTCATGTCATGATTCGGTCAGAAATGGGCCGAGTTCATAATTGCCTGCACTGCACTGCACAAAATATTGTCTAAACACATTTATGAACACGAATACTGCGGCAAGTTTGAAGCATGTCACAATTGGCAAAAAAGTATTCATTAAAGGAACATAATAAGGCGACACAAAAAGTGTTTGGTTGACGTTTTCATTGCTAAATTAATGTCTACGTCACGTGTAATAAGAGGTTTAATGTTTGATACTGACCACATTTCAAAAATATCAAAGAAAGAAATACTCAGCAAAAGGGCCATGGTTTTAAGTAAAAATAATTAGAAGTCAAAACATGTTCCAAATAACAGAAATTTCTTTAGAACAATAATAGAATGTCCGGATTATGTTCTTAGGAACCATTTTTTTATAATAAAAAAGGCCACTTGTCGGTTTGCCTGCAATCCGGCAACAGGATGTCTTTTTATGCGAAAGTTCCTTAGTGAAATCGACGAAGAGGTAGTTAGAATTCATTCACTAGATGACCCCTCAGAAAAAGTGTTTTCCGCTGTAATCAAGATGTGCCAGATGTCAGACCTTCCTCGGGTGTCATCAACATCAAGTGCAAGTAATGCACCTACGAAGAGCACAGTTGACTTAAGTCGAGTTAAAAGCGAGGTCTGTTCTGGGGACAAAGTCCTTGGGGCAAGGAATTCAGACTACGGGCTACTTTTAAAAATAAAAACATTCCAGATCCATCAAAAACTAAGCACATATTTATTTGAAATCTCTTAGTAATAAAAGTAATAAAAGTTACATCGGGCGTTCCACAAGGTGGCCATGTGGGGCCATTACTCTTTCTTTTGTTCATAAACGATGTTCACGAAATTTTCAAATATTGTAAAATTTTAACATTTTAACATTCGCAGACGATTTAAATTGTATTTATCTATAAATAGTTTGACTGACTGTAATAATTTCCAATTGGATATCGATGCACTAGTGGATTGGTGCAAGCGCAATGGACTAGAGCTGAATATTCAAAAATGTATATTTTTACGGCACATCGAATTGCATCCCCGATTGTCTATGATTGTTTCATAAATGATCATAGACCTAGTCGCCTAGAAGAGATTAAAGACATGGGTGGAATTTTTGTCACTAAATTAAATTTTTTGTTACATTATGATTATACAATTGCGAAGTCTAACGCTATGTTAGGTTTTCTGAAAAGAAAACGTTTTCGGGATATAACTGGTCTTAAGTCCATCTATTTTTCGTTAGTCAGACCGTCTTTAGAATACTCTTCCATCATTTGGGATTCCCCATCTAATAAAGAAGAACTCAGATTCGAAAGAAAATTTCACGAGATATGCTGTCCGTAAATTATATTCCTTCGAAGAACTCCCTAAATATGACGATAGATGTAAAATAATAGGCTTGCAAGGCTTAAGTTTTACTTTTTCTCATGAGTATATATGCTCCTCGAAGACCTCTTCGAGGCATAGAACCAACTATGGTTGTAATGAACCTATTACAAGGTGTACGAGTATAAACACAAGCTTATTAACTTTGCAACGAAATTGATTCTAGCTTGTCTCGATTGGAGTTTAATCAATTTATCCATACACTATTCTTTAATTAATCTATGAGATGCAAAATCGGTAGATGACCCTTATTTCCAAATATGCTGAATTAAACCATTATAGACTCCTTGATTTTGTGTATAGAGGATAGAAAAGAATACTTGCATTCATTTAAAAATTCACCCATTTTTAGCAATTGATTAAAGATAATTTTGGACGACAATGCTGTGTTGAACTGTGTTTTTTTTTTTCAAATTCCAGCCGGAACCCATCAGATACTGGTCTGTAATTTATTTTAAGGCATTTACTTGATCCCGAAGCATAAACTGCAGTACACCCGTATTCAGAACCTCAGACATATTGGAGTAAGAGTTCATCGTAGCTTCGACAAGAGACCCATTATAGAGCGGACCCAAACAAGTTGACAAATAGGTCACAGTTTCCATCCAAGTTTGTTGAAGTTGCAGGCAAAGATCGGTTTATTAAACTTGCCCGATGACAATGCCCGCATTTCGTCTGTCAGTCAAACAAATCTACGCAGAATAGAAATAGCCGACTTCACAATCTGGCACAGCTTATTTTTCACACAGCTGATTGTCCCTCTGTCCATGAGTGATTTTCTGACAGTTCATCACGATCTCTTGAATCACGATCTCCCAAAATCCTGCAATCTCTGCCTGTCCCGTGTAGTCCGAGAAAACGATTGAAAAACGCAGTCAAAAAATGTTAAGGAGCAAGAGAGACAGAACTCTGATTTCTGATTCTAGGTCACTTCATCTTACCCTACCATCTTAATCAAGAATGGAGAGCCAGTTAACCCATTACGCCGTACTGTCCTATTTTTAGGACACTAGATTCAATATGTTAGCTAGTTTTTACATATTAGTTATATTAGTTAGTAGTTTATTAAATTAGTCCTTGAATTTGTACAAAAAATATCGCATAAGCGTCCTAAAAAGAGGACTGTGGGGAGTAATGGGTTAAGTATGTCCTTAGATGTGAGTACTAGCTTATGCAGAAAGATGATGTACACCATGGACAGGAAGTAATACCAAAAAGCCGACGGCATGCTGAGTAGCTGGTGCAAAACCGCACTCACATTTTGCCGTCGGCTAAAATCGATGTGCTCTTGTAGCAATTGAAGCAGATGGTTACACGTTAATTAATTTTGTTTGCTCTTTACATTTCAAGTTCAGCCGTATCCTTTCCTCTTCTGAGTTTACTGTGAACTAGTGGCCGTTAAAGTGGACGTCACTGAATCCAACACTGAAATGAAAACAATTAATCCGGGATATTGTACAAGCCCTAAAGACCACCACGGCATTCCTGACCGGAATCCGACTGCACACAAATCCCTGAACACACCGGAGAACCGGGAGTGGTGGACGTGAATTTGATTTAAAGTTCCGTTCACTCAAATTGGGCTTAACACAATAAATGAATGCATTGAGCAGACTGAACTGAACGTAGGTTAGACAGTTTCACGTTCTCAACAATATACTTCACAAAATGTGAAACAAAGTGTGTGTCAACGTAGCGGCCGCCGCCGGCGCGCCGGTGTGGTCTTATGGATGGAGTACTTATTTTGTATGCCACGCAGCGATCGAAGGTTCGATTCCCACCCACGGCGTGGTCACTTGAACGGGTTCCATAGCTAAGTGCCCCGATAGATCCATCAGGAAAGGCAAGCGAAGGCGATACTTGCCACCGCAGCTTGCTCGCCACAATGCAAACAACAAAAATGTCTCATCTCAAGTAAAACGGATACACGGTGTCTGGAAAGAAAAGAAAAAAAACAGGCGGACAGCAGGGGTGGTTGAATTATTAGAAGGACTGTAGAGGAATATTATTCTCAGCACAATCGTCAGGAATTCTTATTTTAGTCGCTTGCGGCTTAAATGCTTCATCAACAGTTCACCGAATCGCAAATGTCGCACACGTACCCCCTCGTGAGTGTGTAAACAAATAAAATGTAAATTTTATGCCAAGAATTTATCTAAATGCATCTGGCTGCATACAGATTTGGTAACGGCCACAATCATAGCCACTCCCACTAAAAACTGATTGTTGGCGGCTGACAAGGGGGAGGACAAGCATAGCAAGGGGCTTGCGTTCGCTTGAAAATGCTCTTGCATCTGAAGTGTGACACGGCCAATGATGAAGATGATGTCTTGTTCATTTCGGAAGATCTCAGGAAGTTTACGTTAGTTGAGAATCTCAATTATATTTTGTTTTTTTGAATTTAAACCGAAATGGTTGGTTTCTTGTTTATGCACCCACCAGCGACGAAGGAGAGCCGCGTACGCGTAGTGTGCGGTCGCTGAAAATAAGACCAAGTCAGTGCGCTGAACAGAACCAACAAAAAAACAAAACGCGAAGCTCGCTGGCTTCATTTCTAAATTTATCGCGCGGCGCGCATAAACAAATAAAACATGCACGGCAGCAGACTCTGGCTCTGGCTCTGGCAAAGAGCTGTTGCACACCATGTAGATGATGCCCACTCCCGATGCGATAGAGAGAGCCATTACATGGGATCCGCAATGCATTGCGCGTTAGATTCGTACTCGGCCCCGCAACAAGTAAGTAAGTGTAATATAAATGTAGTCGCTATGCGCTGTGCCGGAATATCAGAGGAATTCTAGGGGAGTTCAGTACTCTGACTATGTACATTCGTATGAATGTATTTATAAAGCAAATACAAAGCTCACAATGTTATTGATTTATTTTCCAGAGCGACCGACCGACCGACCGAACGACCGAGCAATTGCTGAACTCATCATAATCAGCTCCGGGGAGAGTGCGATAAGCGGCGTCGATGTCGCAGCGGCTGGCCTGCTTTTTTCCCGTAGATAAAACTGATTCATCGATGCATTTTGTGCTGAGCAAATAGAGCCGAGTGCAGCGACACGGACGGGCACGGGAGTAGGTTCCCAATTTACCCCCGGACGCCCAATAAATAACTCCTGCTCAAATGTGTTTGCTTTGTTTGAGTTTTTATTGAATTTTCTGGAAGTGGCAGACGTTTCGGCGCCCATGTTCGCCTCAGCGTAAAAGCTGTCAATGTCGTCTTATCTAACACAGTAATGCGGCAACGGCTGAGGGGGCACACTGTGGTTTTTGTTTTCTCGAATAGAGCACTAGTAGATTGTCAACTGCCGTCTTGCCGTATGCTACTCTACTTAAAGTGATAAGGGTTTGTTTGTGATCTCTACTCAAACACAAGCACACATTTTGTCTTGCTTGTTTTCGACTTTGCTTTTGGCTTTCGAACTCAAAATGGAATGCGAGACTCAGGTTTTGAATTGAACTTTGGCCCATCGCCGTAGTCCCTGCTTACAGCATTGCTTGCGAATTTGTCCAAAATGCTGTGAATGAAAACGAATATGCGAGGGAATGCCATGGAATGGACACGAATGGGATCGTTGATCCCGGCTTCAATTGGGGTCTTGAACCCATCGGCAATTAGGGCCCCATTTGTTGAGTCTGTGTGAGATAAACCTTCAGTTGATACACTTCAGTTTGAGGGCAGTCAAAGGCGAGGACATTGAATGTTCGACGAGATTAGTGGGGGTTGACCTTTCGCTTGTGTACCCACATCCAGTCGTTTGGTCGTTGCCTAATTGGATTGGATGATCCCTATCGTCATCTACGAAAGATAAGCCGTCGTCTGCACTAACGCGGGGATGTGTGAATTGATCTTTAGTGGTTTGTGTATGTGATCGTGTAAGTTGCCTATTTGCCCTATAAGGGCTATTTGAAAGGAGACATTTAAAAGAACCTCATTCGCCTGGAATCATGGAATGGTGAAGGCGGTCGCTGGTGGTCCGCTCGGATCTTTCGGGTGGAACACCAGTGTACCGTGTCTTCGAGTTATTCGTGGATGCGGGTCCAATAATCGCGAAAAATTATCCCAAAAAACATTCACCATTGAAGAGTCTTTCAATAAACAGAATGCTTGGTCACCACGGTATGCGTTTGAACTCATTCCGAGGGTTTGAACGCGCGCACGGATGTAGGAAGCTTCTTAATGACCGGCAGTAGGGTTTCCGCAGCAACGAGTCAACTGATGATTTGTAAGCATATTTCCCAAAAAGAAAAGCAACGAATTTTTGCATAACGCAGGCGAAAACAAGAACGTTGCGCTTGATATTTCTGAGGCATTTGACAGAGTTGGCCACCAGGGCGTTTGTTTGTTTTTCCTTTATAGACTCTTAAATGGTAAGGGATAGAGCACTGATGACTTTGGCAAGTTCAGAAATCTGCGAAAATGATTAGCAAGGTGTAACAAGGCGCGCTGGTTGCAGCAGAACATTGTAAATCAAGATACACAGAGTACAAGGTGCATAATATGTTCGCTCTCTGTCAAAAGAACGTGCGACGCCACATTTCTAGTTGAATGCGCAGATTATTTAAAACACTATCTAACAGATCATTTTCCCATGATCCCGAGAGCGACCGTGTTTCGTCTAGTACGGACGTGCTCACTGGACAAGAGAAGGTAAAAGAAACAATGTCGTGATTCTAGCTCAGATTGATTGGAAATTGTTAACAACACCAGATACCAAAACAAAGCATCATCATCTTCTGACCCGCATGATCGACTAAAGTGGCCGCGGGGGTAAAGCACGCACGGGGTATCTACATGCAACTCGATCCTCCGTCATCGACTGTATCTCACCTGGAGCCATGCCTAAGCGTTAAGTTTTTGGACTTGGTCCAACCCCCTCTTCCTAGGTCTGACAAGTGGTCGCCTACCTGATGGAATCACACTCAACGCCCGCCTCGGAAGTCGACTTGACATAAACAACGTTCGTGGCACGTGGCCAAAGCACCGAGTAGTAGGCCCTTTCCGTGCGAAGAAGCAGCTGCTCAACGTTGAGATCCTCGCACACTACCGTGTTCCTCACCCTATCCCCGCGAGTTATTCCTAAGAGAACAAAGTATTCGCGATCTTAGTCATGTTCCATGGCCATAGGTGCGAGTTGGAACAAACCCTGAATTAGAATAATCGATAACATGGCCTTGAAACCAAGCTCGGTCTTCCTGATTTCAGATCTTCCAAGATGTTTCAAAACGCACCCAGCCTGACCATTCCCACAAGAAGATTCCTCCCATCACTCGTTAGAAATATCCCGAGACACTTAAGCTTCTCCACCTGCATCAAATGCGAATTTGAACCAATATACACTTTTATGCGAATTTTTCGGTCATGAATTTGTGGATCGCATTTGCCTCTCTTGTGTATTGCGTTGGAAAGACCCCGAGACACTTAAACTTCTCCACCCGCTTCAAATGCGAATTTGAACAGACACTTCATCGCGAAAAACCTGCTTCAAATGCGAATTTGAACAAACAGACACTTCATCGCGAATTTTTCCGCCATGAAATTGTGGATCGCGTTTGCCTCTCTTGCGTATTGCGTTGACAGTTCGCAAATAGAATCCACGTGTGTTTATATTTGCTGGAGTTTGGTTGTTTCTGGAAGTTCGCGGCTCATATGAATGGCCAACGAAAGTATTCGTCATTTTGGGCGCACGCATACGTACAAGCAAGCATGCGATGACAAACGTGGGAAGTTGACGCCCAGCTGTCTGAGCAGCGCACAGTCAACGATGTGTCAGCGACCACAGAGGAACGTGGGAGTCTTCGTCACACATCAATTGAAGTCATTTGTCGTCGAGAATCGGCACGGTTAGGTATAAAATCAACCATCCATGCGAACCAGAAAACCGAACTGACCGAGTATCTGAAGTTCCTCGAATTTAGATTGGCATTTGGATGGAAACCTTTGACGGAATTCCCTTTTACTGATTCTGTGAAGTGAGAAACTTTCAGTTTTGCTTGAAGTCATTTCTTATCTTGTGTCAACAAGTGCGTCAAGACTGATTCTTGTGAACTCACGATCGGGGGCATGCAATTTTCAGGAAGAGTGCAGAGTCCCGCTTTGGAAACGACTTCAATTGTGCTTGCACTGATTGCGTTACCATGTGAACATACCCTGACGTCAACTGGCTGCATTTGGGTGTGTCCGAAAACATGTCACAAAAGCTTTCGATAGTTGGACTTATCACCCCACAGATCCACAACCAAGCGCAAGTCACGGTCGGTCTCATGCGATGCTGACCGCTTACCTGAGACAGATCTTTCCCAGGCAAGCATGCGTGCAAAGCAAGTGACTTCAATTCTGCGTCCTTCAGATTGACTTCAAGTGGCAGATTCGATTTCAGATTTTTGACGACACCACGTGGTCATATTTTCCACCCATCCCATTCGTACCTATATTCCACCATCTGCTGCGTTGCAACGCAGCAAAATCTCAAAACCGCATGCAGTCAGTTCAAATATCAAAACCATTGGCCATCTCAAGACGCGAAACCTGAGTCCAAAAATGCAGATCCTTCTATCGCCACAACTGCCTTGTGAAAACGTTCAGTTTTAGCACCCGATAACTCATTTCTTCTTCGTTTTGCCTTCGAATCAGCTCCTTTGACTCTCGAGTCTCAAAATCCGTGTGTCTTTATTCCTTTTCATGTGCTCTCTTATTTCAGGGGAAAAAAACCGAGAGAAAAAAAAAACACAACACTCTGAAAAGAAAAACAATAAAAGACGAAAAAAAAATAAAGGAAAGGAAGCATCCACTTGCACTCCCAAACCCAGCGAGAACGGCATTTGAGATCGTAGTCATTCGAGACATAGCGTCGCCAGTCCAGTCTGGTGGTGTGCGTTTCTGTCGCGGACCGAAGCCCATTCCACTCACACACGTGTGTGCATGGATACACATGTCGGTACGTCTGGTGGTGTACGGGGACGGGAATACATGCATACACACATATGTACACGTTCTATGTTTGACTTTATATGGAGCTGCTGCCGCCATGGGTAAGGCATTCGGCAGATAAACAACACGATCATGGCTCTACGGAAAATAACCAGAACCAGATCCTAAAAAGAATTCTCAAGTGATCTCGACGGCAACATAGCGACGGCGACGGCGACGACGATGGCGATGGTGATGACGATGATGATGACGACGACGTGGTTGAGGACGAAGATGAAGCCAGCCAGCGAGCCAACAAGCAGCCAGCACTCCGCCGCCGAAAGCGGGAAAACGAAGAAAGCAAAACAAAATAAAAAACGTATGAGCCATTGTGGTTCCAAAACAAATTATACCAACACACTGTATATAGGGTACATGCTCGGGTCCGCTCCGCTCATCCGCCCTCCCCCGCCCTAGGTCTTGCGTGCACGCATTTGAGAAGCAACAACAACGCCAGCAAGAAGAATATGAAGAGAGGAACAAAAAAAAAATATAAGAAATGTTCCAATAGACCCCAGGGGGCTCTTGTGGTTGCCATAAGAGGAGGAATCACATCTTCAGTCGAGAGAAGACGAAGAACTTGCTTCGGTTCCGGACGAAACTGGAGTTTAGAAGAATTCTGCGTCTCTCTTGCCGCTCCGTCTCTCCGTCTTCACTCTCTTTTTTGTAAACATTTTCATTCTTTATAAGCCAAAGAAGGAAGAAGACACAACAGGAACCAAGAAGACACAACAAAAACGAACAAAAAATGAACAAGGCGCAGAGCAACGGTTCGAGAATGAAAGAACTTGAAACTGTACCCTTTTAAGAAATCCGTAGCCGCTCACCAGAGCTCTCCAGCTCCACCAGAACAGATACATCTATCCATCCATCCATCTAGCCTCAGCCGACTGGATGTGCATGCACATGTGTGTGAATGTATGCGCGTACATGTGGTGCCTACGCGCGCTCGCTCACCCGCCTTTGTCCATGATTCCGGCGAGCGGAGCATTCTACAACGACTCCAACCTGTCTGCCTGGAATATTCGTCGTCGGTGAACTGGACGAGACTTTTCGATATACGAATTCTATTCATTTTGTTTGTTGTTTAGTGGATTTCATTTCGACGAATGATTCATAAACAAAAAAAAAAAAAAACAGAAGAAAAAAAATATATACACATGGGACTGTGCACATATGTGCGTACATACATTCATACATATCGCACATGAAAGCATGTGGTCTATAAAATTGTTCTAATAAAACAAATTACGGGTGTGTGGCGGCGCGGCGCGGCTCTGGCTGTGAGACTTGGGGCACATTAGTAAGCAGGTACATACATAGTATACCACGCCTTTACGCCTTTCCAGATGAAGACTAATGAGGGAGTTTCATGGATTGATTGGGGTGACGATTTTTATTGAATCATCAAATTTCCGTAAAATAGTTTCGAATGGAATGCGTGGAATGTGAAGGAAACGTCTATTGTACCGTTTAATGGTGAGAATGACTGCCGGGCAAGATGGGAAATTTGAAGACCTTTACGAAAACCTTTAAGAAACCCTTAACGCATGACGCAATAATGTACACTGACTTTGTTCATCTGTCGTGGAATTCTTACCTTCTTCTGGGCGCCTTTGTTTTAGGTCGATTATTAACACTCCCAGAAGCCAATTAGATCGCCCGAGATCCGATGGGCCCTGACTCAGTTGTGTTGCTAAGGCGTCAAATACCTTACTTTGGATGGGTACCGATCGACTCGATCGTCGATGTTGGGTGAACGGAGGTTTAGCCTCTTCATTATTCGGTTGTTGGTACGCATTTGATGACAGCCACTTTTCCGATTTTCTATTACAACGCCCAGATTCATCGATGAACTCTGGCATGAAGTGAATTGAAGTACGTACATATTTGCACTCAACATCCGGTTGGTGTGATCCAGTTCGAGTGAGTGAGTCTCTCTGTGTGCTTTCCGAGTTTCCGAAGCCTTCCAAACTTGGTTTGGCATTGCACACTTATCTTTGGCTGCTGAAGCATTTAACATGCAGTGATGTCTGGGCAAATAATAAGTAAGACGATTTAATGGGATCATCGACAGAAAGTCCAACTCGAAGTCTCCACAAATTGTGTGCCTCTGATTATTGCGTCACCCGCCTCTAAGTCGGGATATAGTTTCACGGGATATCAACATCAGTTCGACTTAGTTGTTTAAAGTCAATTCGCGGACCGATTTGAATAAGTTTTGGTGCGGCAATAGCTTTGAGGGTTGAAGCAATTTAAGGTTCTTGCTGGACAATTCGCTATTTTGACGTGTGTGTACATTTATTGTCAGTCAATTTAGTTAGAGATTCCGTGCGTTTTTTTTGTTCAAAGGTAGGTGAAGATGATCTGTGGCGGCCGTGGCGTTGTGGGTTGGTGTGCCCAGGTTCGATTCCCGGTACGAGTAAAATAGTTTTCAAGGGCCCACCTTTTTCGAGACACTGACAATGCTCATACAGGAGATACTGTATAGAAAGAGCTCGGCATAAAAGAAGTCGGCATAAAACTGTAGGTTCCTTCCTGTCGTGAAAGAACAACTGCACGCACAACACGAGTGGTTGCAAAGAAGCTGGGCCCCGGCCCTGTACGGGCTGTAGCGCCACCCATATCAAACCTTCGACAAGACGTTCGCCATAGAAGTGTGGAATTTTACACACTAAAGCCAACCTTTTATACCTACGTTATGGTATACAGCAAATTAACAGAACAAGCACATAATCAGTAGTTTGTTTTTCTTGATTGGGATCCGTTTGACACCCAACCCCCGGCGTTTTCTCGAGATTCCAAATTCCAAAATTCGACCATCGCTTCGTGTAGCTCCGTCCGATAAATATTGTCGTATGCGGTTTTAAAGTTGATGAATAGGGGATGCGGATCGATTTGAAGCTCGCTAGTTTTCTCCAGGATTTGCCTTAGTCCATAGAAGCCGCACAATACGCTCGGCAGGATCTTAAAACAAGCGACGTTCAGCAGAACTCGATAGAAGCCGCACAATACGCTCGGCAGGATCTTAAAAAAAAGCGACGTTCAGCAGAACTCGCTAGTTTTCCCCAGGATTTGCCTTGATTGATTGATACAATACGCTCGGCAGGATCTTAAAACAAGCGACGTTCAGCAGAACTCGCTAGTTTTCCCCAGGATTTGCCTTGGTCGACTGAAGCCGCACAATACTTATCCAATGCAGGATCTTAACATAAGTGACGTTCAGCGGGGATATACAGTGAAAGCACCTATTACGGACAACTCTCTTAGGCGGACAATCCCCTTGAGCGGACGGATTTCTCATGACCGTGGATCTTGAATTGATGTGCCACACATTCCCATGGACGAACAACTCTCGTAGCAGGGCAAAAGAGCTGCGATCGTCGCTGGGGTAGGACCGCCTTTTTGGATGATGGGGCATATGGTACTGATTTGCCAGTCTTTGGGCATGCTTTCGGCTTTCCAAATTCTGCATATGATCTGTTGCGTGCTCCCTACCAGAACATCGCCGTCGGCCTTGAAGAGCTCTGATTACACACCATCTGAGGCGTTGTTAGATTGCATAGATTATTCCAATAGAACACTGTGAGCTAGGTGGTTTGACTGCTTGAAACTGAAAACAACGTTACTCCAGCGTTACCAGATTATTTTCTTCAAGCCTAAGGCTAGGATAAAAAACTGCTAAGCCTGCTAGACAAAAACATAATAAATTCTATAAAAAATTGCGAGCTATTTCTTCTTGAGAAATGCGTTTTTTTTTTTTAATAAGTGTATTGCATAAGTTAAGAACGAATACGCTTAATCCGTATTATCAGCGACACATACGCTGGATGCATTCAATCAATTTATCCTTAACTTCACAAATGTCAACATTCTGCAAGCACTAGCATAAACAATGCAAATGAAGAACTCCAAGCAGATCCCAGCACCAAGTCCCAGAAGCCAAATGACAGCATCCGCTGCTCACATTCCAAGAACCAATCCAATCCACGCACTCTATTCAATCCGCAGATCATCTTCCTAAAGGCACCCCACTCCAATAGCTCCCGCAGCACCTGCAGAAATGCCGAGTCAACAATTTGCCGACATCAATTTGCTTATAAATAATTGTAACCATCATTTTTAGAAGGAGTTCTTTATCTTATTGTATGATAAGTACAATTAATTAAATAATTAATTAATTAAAATTGAACAGTGAACTCCCTCATAAGCGGACGGTACCAAGAAATTTGTCAGCTTATGAGAGGTGTCCGGTTATAAAAATATGGCATTGACAACCTTGAAAGAAGATTCACAATATACGAGTACATATGTTGGCTTATGTTTTGGTTTAGTTATGTTGTTGCTTAAGCGCAACTTTTTCTCTTTCAATGTGCTTATAAGGATGCTATTCGGCAAAATAACGAAAAAATAATACAGTTCAGCGTCCGGTTGAGTCCAGAGAATCCGTTTGTGAGTGAATTATCGTGCAAATAAGTCCTGTTTTCCTTCATTTGTCCGTTTACGAGAGGTGTCCGTTAAGAGAGAGAGAGAGAGAGAGAGAGAGAGTACACTATGTTAAATACACATTTGTGAGAAGTGATAAATATTTATTGTCATCGAAGATGATAACTTATAAAGGAAGCTCATTTCTAGATTTAGTACAAGAACAAAGTTAATAAATGAAGTTATTCGGAATCTTTATGAAGAAGGAATAAAGTATAGAGTTACTTTCAGAAACTCCCGGTTTACATGCAAAATTTACCAGTGAAAACATTCCTTTACTAGCAGCATGTAGATAAAGTTAACGCACATTTTGCAACAACAAACTCAAAACGTTTCAGCTGCCTGAGACTCATTGTTGTTAAGGCCCGATGTCAAAAGATCTAGTGCATATTCCTTCAACCAACTGGTCAATGGATCTTGGCATGACAGACGGCTAGACCAACCGAGAGACACATTCAATAACTACACAATTTGGATTAAGGTTCTTAATTTTAGCCACGAAAAATCAATAAAAGAAATGCTGCAGAGTGCAATAAGAGTGTACTAAAAAATCTGCTGCATGTGACTGCTAAATCTGGTAACGCTGCGTTACCTGAATCACTTTATTTGTTTGATTTTGGGCTGAAGCTGTCACCGGACTATTCTCCGTGTGGGTTATCAAGAAAACGAGACAGAGAGACAGAGAGAGAAAGAAACACACAAAGAGAGAGAGAGAGAGAAATAGAAAGAAAGAAAGAGATAAATACAAAATGAGTAATTTTCGATCTTGTAATTTCCTGTTTTGTAGATCAAAGCCGCTGAAATCGCACGATCTGGGGGAATTATGCCTACAAGCCCACAAACATACCCACCAGGAAGGAACAACAGAGAAGCCCCCTAATTGGGACACTCTGTAATTGGAACACCTCCGAATTGAATCGCACTTCATGCATGCACTCGGTTTTTCATATAAGTGAGCCTCTGCAAAGGGGGCTCCTCTGTATTGGCCAACTATTCTTGGTAGAAAAAAGTTTCCGTCGCCTGAAGAATAACCTCTCAATTGGGACACAAAGCTAAGAAAGGTGGAAATCACAAATGTGGGGATGTGTACATTTAACTATACACAAGCTAGGCGATTTCCCGGGATGTCGGAAATGCGTTTGTACGAAAATCCTTGGTCTTGTTCCACCAAGCACTCGTTGTGTTTCTTACATTTAACATTACAAGAACATTTTATTTCAGAGCTATGTATAATTGGTACAGAAATGAAACACAAACGATATTTGGCCCAATTTAGAGGCCCTAAAAAATCAAAAACCTTAGTCCCTTGGAGTGCCCCTACTAGAAGGTTTCACTGCATTTGAGAGCTGCAACAATGAAATTCAGCCACTTTTTATGACGATAACCAAACGAACGAACTAAAAAGCACGTAACAGGGAAGCAGTGTGAGATGATGAGATATGTGCCAAACCTTGTTACTAATCGAACAATAGTCCAAAATGCGATTAAAGTGGAGCCCACAAGTGTAGTTCCCTAAATATACCGTATTCGTCTGTCAATGAAGGTCAAGGTTTTTTTTTTTGTTCACAAGTGGGTTGTTTGTGGCTAGTTTTATCTAAAATAAATTTTGTTTTTCCTCAGTTTTCTATATCAGCTCAATCCTTACTCATTCCGGTGTGAACAAGTGGCTGACGCATCCCAGACTTATCGCTGTAGTCACCTGCATATTCGCACGTAACGTCTAAAATGTGTCAACCATAAATCGACTGAAAACATTTTAGGGTGGGTACTTAGTGCTTAAAAGTGTAATAGATGTCTACACTGACATATGTATGTTCGTAGGAGAATATTTGTGTGTGCACTGGTACACCACGCGAGTTCACTAATCCGTTTACATTGCAGTGTAACATCTTGTGATTTTTTTTACAATCGAACCTCCATTATTTGATTAGTCACGGGAACAAATACATATCGCGTTCGATTTATGGAATGTTCGAGTTATGAAGTGTAAAATATGGGAAAAATTTCTGGGTCCCCTGAAGTCCTGAGACATTTATTCGACTTAAGGATGTTCGACTGTAAATGAAAACCCAGTGGATATTGTCTTGAAACTAAAGTAGATCATCCGCACGAAAGAAAGGTGAGGATTAAGCACGTCTTATGAAACACCCCTCGAAAGGAAATAAGAAAAGCACACAAGAAATGGCACCAAACTTGCTCGCCACGGCACTCGACTCAACAAATTGTGTAAACTGGTGAAGGCTACAAGTCAGTCCAACTGTTGGGGTACGCAGATGACATGAAAGTCGTCGCGCGTTCGCAACTGGCCGTGTATTGAAGAACAGGCGAAACGTGATGGTAATGAGGTCAATGAGGATTAGATGAAATATATGTTATCGGCCAAGAAACGTCGCACAAAACATCACGATCGCCAGCTTCCTCGGGGAAAACGTGAACTCCACCAACCTCGTCACAGTGGAGATCCGACGTAGAATCACCCTTGGCAACCGCTGTTACTTCGGTTTGTCAAAACAACTGAGAACAAAACAAGCCGAGATCGTGCCTATATGGAGTCAAAAACTGGACGAACATATCAGAGATGATTCTTGGTGCCTACGAAAAATAAATTCTACGTCGGATCAATGCGAGTCGGATGGTGAATGGAGGAGAAGACATATCCGCGAACACTGCGAGCTGCATGGACACCGATGCTCCAGGTAAGAGGGTCTTCGAATACGAGTCTCCTTGTTCGACATGGAGAGGTAGATCGAACCTCCTGCAGTATCAAGTTTTTGCGGATGCAAGACAGTTTGGTCTTGATGACTGGTAGCAGGGTTGTCAGGTCTTGTGTTGTACAATGACTCAGATCCTCCATGGGTCGCGATTGAAGACAGCTACTGCTCAGACTCAGTCCCCCCATGGGTCTCAGGACTGTCAGCGATTTACGACAGCTTCTGCTCAGACTCAGACCCTTCGTGGGTAGCAGGACTGTCAGCGATTGAAGACAGCTACTGCTCAGACTCAGTCCCCCCATGGGTCGCAGGACTGTCAGCGATTGAAGACAGCTACTGCTCAGACTCAGACCCTCCATGGGTCTCAGGACTGTCAACGATTGGAGACAGCTTCTGCTCAGACTCAGACCCTCCATGGGTTGCAGGCATGATATGTAGGAAAGTAGTGGAAGCTTCGACTACTGCAGAGCCGCCTTCACGGACATGAACACTTTTCTTCGAAAACTCTTCGAAAATCTTCTTTGAAGATTTATCGTTGCATCAGAATTAGGTTTTTTGACCCAGAATCGAATCAGCCTTTGGACCAGTTTACCGAGACCGAGACCACATTTTCTAGAGATCGGTCCACGACATCGTCTAGTTTTCTTTGACTTCATAAATCGGATGTCATTCTGCCAGGATCACCAACAATCGGTAAGGCCAGCATCAAGTGTATGGCCAGGATCAAATACTCGTACAAAACAAGTTCAAAAATAACGAAGATTTGTTCAGAGAACCGGTCAACTTCAGTTCAGAGAACCCTCTCAATTGAGCCAAATACTTCGATGACTGCTTAGCCACAGCGCGTTCACTGAAAGCCCTTTCAAATGCTGCTTACTAAGCACTGCTTACTTCTACTTAATACCACTTAGGCGTTTGTTTTGTCAGGCCATAAGACCCACCCAAGCAAAGGCAAACGCACGCAAACAGAACGAAAAAAACAAATCAAACTTCAAACCGTACATCAGCGCAGGTGTTCGGCAAAATAGAATTCAATTCAAATGAAATATCGGATCTGAATAACAAATAAAACTAGACGCCTCTTACGTAAGGCGAACGCGTGGCCGACCGGAAAGGGAACATAAGCTCTGACCGACAGATGAATAAATCTTTTTATCTCTTTGCTCGTAGCGACACCGCGCACATGCAGAGGTATTGCATAATCCATTCTGAAAAAGTGCTTGGACATTTGTTAAAAACTTAATCAAACATTCTATCGGCTAGAATGGGCACACGTTTGGGATTTATACTCCGCAAACTGGTTTCGATTGGATATGGTGTCTCAGTCTCAGGGTCTGCTGTTGTACAAGTCGGTGGATGCCGGTGGATGCCGGTGACAGGTCTAACAAATTAGTGTGGCACTACCGCCCCAGTCACAGAAACTATCACATCTCGTCTTCTTTCGATGCATTAGACTTAACATTTACTAAATTCATTAGACACTCTTTGCATGGAACACATCAGAAGTCTTTATTTAGATGTCTTACTCAAGCGTGAGCGCGCCTCGCTCCTACACGCCGGAGATTGATGATGATTGGTGTAGAATAACATCATCGTTCATCTGGGATTCAGACTGACTTTATGAGATACTAAAACAAGTAAATTAAGCGTTAGTCTCAGAAGAAGTCGTAATTCCGAGCATCAATTTAACGAATTGAATGCTCGCTTAGGGGGACTTTTCAGCCTTTATAACAGGTGCTCCAGCAGGCAACACATTTGCTTGACTCATCTGAAAATTGATGATATTTAAATTTGTCTTACGATTAACTATAACCTGCCATCAATCTTTGGGCCGATTTGCACGCGTTCTAAGAAGAGTTTAAATCGTTAATAGTGCGCGTCGTCGATCTGAATGATGATTTCTAATGGCGTTCGAACTTTCGAATGTCTGAACTTAGCCTGTGGGGACGATTGACGCTCGAAGGTTCACGAGAAACTTCAATTTGAGGGGAGTCGTTGAGAGGAGAATCAGCACGATGCCAATGCTACCGTAGCGTGTCGACATTGACGTTCATTTTGCAAGCATGAACTTTACTTTCATACCGTGGCAGTCCATCTTCGCCACATCATCAGACTACGCCAGATCCTGGAAAAAATGCGGATCGACACCCACCACCTATTCGCCGCACGCTGTCATGTGCATAGAGACGCGCTGTACACCGCCATGTCTAGTGCTAACATCCCTGCCCAGACTCGTCGGATTGTGCGGGATGACGATGGAGAATTCTCGCTGTTCTTCGAACGGAGAGGCCTATGCTTCGTTGGTTTGGTCATGTGGCACTAATGTCCCCTTCATCACGACTTCCGAGGCGGGCATTGAATGCGACTCCCTCAGGTAGGCGACCGCTTGACAGACCCAGGACGAGATGGTTGGACCAAGTCCAAAAACTCGCCTGGTTACGCTTCGGCATAACTCCTGATGAGTTAAAGTCGATGGCGGAGGATCAAGTTGCCTGGAGATCTCTCGTGGGCTGTTTACCCCCGCGACATCTTCAGTGGAGCAAGCGGGTCAGAAGATGATGATGATGATGAAGCTCTGAAACGTAGGTCCTGTTTGCGTTGACAGTATTTGGAGAAGAAAATTCAACCACGAGCTGCATGGGCTGTACAGCGTCAAGAGTCTAGCCAGGCATCTACAAATTGAAGCCTAATGTGGAGCGCATGGACAACACTGTTCCAGGCCAAAGAGTCTTCGACTTCGCACAAGTAGGAACAAGTAATAGATGACGCCCGCGAAACCGATGGCGCACACAAGTGGAGAAGGACCTCAACCAGTTGTCTTCCTTCACAGTCAAGGGTACACTTGTGTCGGTGTGTTGAAGTGTATTCTGTGTGTTAGCTTATCCGCTCACCTGTCTGTGAGTAATTCATTTTTAGTGCCACTGTTCCGCAAAGTGACGTGTACTCGAAATTGAGTGACGCGAGTGGCGGAAAATGTACACACCAAAGTGCGCTCATAAGTGTGCAGTGTATGGGCAGCTTAACGCCATCACTGGCTTGTTGCCTCCAGTTTCTAGCTAGCTGCCTCCAGCTTCTGGCTAGCTGCCTCGAGTTCAACCACGATGGTTGATTTAGAACTTGTGTGCACCACTTTAGACGTGGGCGTCCTCTGTTGCTTTGTCCCGGTTTTGGAGTAGAAGGCTGTAACATCCGAAGGAAGAAATTGGAGTATGCTTCTACAAAGGGCAGTTCTCACGCATCTCTTGTTCCTATCTTCGTCTTCGAGCCTGTGAGGCAACAAGAATTGCATCCAAGTCGGGGCGACCAGGAAGAGAGAGGATGTTTTCGTACACGTCAAGCTAACAAAGGACTGCGTTATCCATGTCCATTAATGTCGGTTGACGATCGTTCTTATGTGAACTGCATTACCGACTGCCCATAAATGTCGATATGACATCGATGTCGGGCAGACTGTGCAGCCATATTTTTTTTGAAAGGAAAACTTTTTACTTGCAAAAATGTTGGTATGTACTTTTTTTTTATGTTTTTCTTTTTTGTGCAATTATGGTAATATTTTTAAAAATCAAATCCCGACCCTTTTGTTTCACGACCATTTGTCGATCGTACTAAAGCAGGCCTTCGGACATCCTGCAGCGTGTGCGATCGTTTAAAATAGCATGCGAAAAGAAACGCGCTTGTACTAGCGCAGATTTTTGACGTTTATGAAAAAAAGACCCATAGTCTGGAGCTTGTCGATGAAAGCCGTATTCCGCCGCGGGCTCTAGCGCCAACGAAACAGAAGACTCGTCATTCTTTAAAGATTCAATAAACAAATTCAACACTCACCAGTGGTCTAAATAAGTCACCACGATCATCTTAAGATGCAAACCCGTTCTCGTCGAATTGCGCAATCAAAGGCAGTCTAATCGCAGTCAGACACTGGAGACAAGTTGTCTGAGTTGAATTCAAAAGAATGCCGCCATTCATCTGGCACAATCCATGAACCCGGATCTATGGAAGGTTGAATAATAATAAAAACAAAAATAGGAATCCAAAATCCGAAGGAATTTTAGATCAAATGCTTGTGCATCACTGCAGTACCCCGCCAAGCAAGGCCATTAATATTGTCCCTGATTAAAATCGCGAGCGGGCGTCGGTTGTTTGTTTGAACTCTGAACATCATACTTCCACTTAATTCTCGGAACAAAATCTGTTGCTTACTAGAACTTAGTATAAATAACTCGATTCCGACAACACTGCAGTGATCGTCAAATGGATCAATCAGCAAATACAATTTGCAATACATCATCACTCGACTACTGTATTCAGAAACTGCCGCTGCTTGCTGATTCGATCGTTCGATTTCATTCGAACACAAGATCCTTATACTTGATATCGTTATCATACCGTAATGGAATTCATCAAGCGTGTTATAAAAATTTGTTACTCTTTGTTCGGGACTGGAAATGAAATTGAATGCTTCCCGGAGCACTGAGTAAATTGCAATAAAGTACGAAATGCCTTAAAAAGGTTTGTTGTCTGCCAACTTTTTTTCCAATTAGATTCAAATAAATTTCGTATCGTATTGTTTTTCAGTGCTCTCAGGCTGAGAGGGGGAACCTCTAAACTGCGCCGTATTGGCGATGGGCTGCAGTCAACGGGCTGTCAACAAAATTCCTCATCAATCAGTGATTTGTGTTGCAGCGGATCATGGAAAGAGCCAATCGGTAGTCAGACCAATTTCATTGACTTTGGAGGAGACGAACTATGATTTGTTGCAGCATCTCTGACTATCGAGAATTGCCCTTAGGTAATGGGGTGCCCAGTCGGCCTTATGGCCGAGGCGCACTTTGATCAGCTTGATGTGTCCATTGTGCCCCTGCTAGGGAATGGTTTAATACCGTGAGACCCACTTTAGTCCTAAAACCAACAAGGTCTTAGGAGGTTTCTCAGTTCAACACCGCTTAACTCATCCAGCTGCCGAAGAAGTGCTTTCCTAGGAAATGCCTTCTTTTCTTTGCTACCCTGGGCAACCGTAGAGTTGGATTGATTCTATTTCTCTTATTTTTTATTTACATCCCATTGGCATGTGTACAACCTTGCGGCTCAAGCCGATCAATGACGTTGATCTCTTTTTACTCAGCTTCGGCCACTGAGCCCTTGCTGTTGCTCCAATACTCAAACAAAGCCATCGGACTTCGTCTTCTCGTCGGTGGCTTTAGGGAGCATGTTATATTCGTCTAGGATATTTGACTAGATGTGAACATTTCCAATGGTGGAAGGTGGAGGAGTATGTTATGTACATCCAAGGGAGTGTTTCTCTGTCTTTTCCGGTGATGCACATTCGCCTGCTTAAGTATCTTTCAGTTGACAGCTTTGTTTAGTGCTGTCAACCAATCTGAGGCCCCGTACAGAAGTGTCAGTCCGACAATCGAGGTAAGCGATTCGTGGTTGTAGTCCCCATGGCTCAATACAGCCGAAAATGACAGAAGAAGCCTTCTTGACCATATCGTGGATGTTGAGCTTGCAGCTTAGCCTGTTGGTAGTTGTAGAGTGGTGCCGCACAGACAGGGAGGGTCAAACTGAGGGATCTTGTGCAATCTGGTGAATAACTCTAAGGCAGTAGCTGGTTGGTGAGTCCACCAGTAGGCACTTGAGCTTACGTTGCCTAAATTCGATTTCCGCTACAAGCAAAATAACGGCCCCACCTCTTTGAGCGATTTAAAGCGATTTAAAAATTTATTTGAACGGAAAATTGGCTCAACAGTAGGCGCTTCAACTCAACAACTGACGTACTTTGTTTAATTTAATGTTTATTATTATTGTCGGCTTTTTGTTTATTTTGTATGCCCTACAATGGCTGGTGCTTACAGCGGGTTGTTCAAGTCTGTGTGTCCATGGTGGTCCTTAGTCGACTTAGCCTCGATGGTGATTGCTATCGCTGTTCTGGTAGAACCCATGTAGCTCGCTGTTCAACGTCAGATTTAACGCGTTGAGGTAGCGTTGTCCTAGGATTGTGTCTCTCAGTTTCCTGATTTCCTCCTCAGGATGGTTGTTGATTTCTATTAGCTGCTTTCTGAACCATGTCCCCATGTACTGTTGCAGGGGGGTGATGCGAGCTTGGTCGTAAAGCCTATTGTTGCTGTGGTGCCTTTTACGGTCCCTGTCGAAGGTGAGCCCGGCACATATTCGCAGTATTTTGCTTTCGTCATGCTGGTCTTGCTGGTGTGCCATATAGGGAAGCCATACGTTAAGATCGGCCGTATAAGCTGCTTGTATAGCAGCAGTTTGTCCTCGGGCCTTACCCATTCATAGATGGGATGGAAGCCTAGGTTGGCCTTCTTAAGTCTCAGTTTCGAATGACTGTTGAACTTCAACTTTTCCATGAAGTTAATGCCAAGATACTTGACTTTTTCGTTTGTTGATGCCCACCTCTTTCGAGTCACTCACAAGGCTCAAAAGAGCATGTCTGTCTAGAAAGACCTTCTCAAACTGCCCGTTCGGAGTCGGTACAAAACGGAGTGCAAGAGATCTACAGTCACTTGTACTAGCACGCGCACATCACGTGTGGTTGCTGTTGAAGCCGTCTACGGGCTGTAGCGCCACCCGCATTTATAAGTCCGCATGTCTGTGACCATTCTTCCAGCGTATCGATGGCATTCTCCATTTTGTCTCTTAAGGTGGAGTCGAATTTGACAGATGCCGCATATCTTTGCATCCCTCATCATTAACGACGAAGTAAAACTCTAAAGTTTGTTTTGGCAATCATTTGAATAAACCGACCTTCACTTATAACTACAAAAAATGTGTCTGCCGTAAGTGGTTCGTATTCGACCGAATTCGACTGTAATTTCTGTCAGAAAATATTTGCTTCACTGAATTGAATTGAAAATGGAGTGTGAGACAATCACTTAGCACTGCGATCTTTTGTGCATCATTTCTTGATCTATGACCCTAGAGCTACATTGAGAAGTTTGATAACGTGAAGTGGAGTCTTCTCACAGCCTGTTCCAGTTCTTTATTTCATATCTGCTTGATGTCAGATTTGGACACTCGGCAAGTAAAGTAGGTGTCACATGGTTTCCTTTGATCGACCACAGTTTCTGCAGTTCTTTGAGCTGCTGCAGTGACTAACTTTGTGACAGTTGCATGACAAGTGTAATGGAAGTGCGTCACACAGTATCATTAGGTCAGGTTTGTTCAGATTTAGGACCGCCTCGTCCTCCTGCGATCTGTCCTCACACTTTTTGTTGAGTGCATAAGTCCCTCCTGACAACCTCCGAGACCAGTTGCTTAAGTGTTGTTCTATGCCCGAGCCTAATAAATCCATGAAGAGGGCTCAATAAAATGAGTTGTTGTCCCCTTTTTTCCTTAGACGTCTGCCTTTTCCTGCCATGTCCTGGTACCCATATCGGTCTTAACCTGTTGTTCTTTGCCAGTGTGTTAAGTGCATTGTGGCCTGGAGTCATGGAATAATTACATGCAAGCGAAATGTCACGCAAAAGTTACCGTCAATATTTCTAAAACATGAAATGGCTCCTCTGCGCGCGCTTTTACACATGCGACACTAGACCTGGTTGTCATAGTGCCCTTTAAAGATTTCAACCATCAAAGTTCTCTGATGTGTCGAAGCAAAAATCAAGAAACCCGCAGAAGAAAACGACAGCAGCAGAGAAAAAAAACTGCAAACAACGATATCTCTCAAGTCGCAATCTTCCGAGCGAAACTTTTGCATAATTTTCCTCGCTCACTCTGTGTCGGCGTAAAATATGTATAAGAAAAAAGGAAAATAAAAAATAAAACGAAATGGAAATGGAAATCAGGCGAAGCGCAGAACTGAAATGAGAAACAGAATTCGCTGAATCATCAAGCATCGGTTATGTGGCGGCGAGCACGTCAGGCACGTGCATCCAGGATGTTTACAGAACGCATAGATGGCGTGGGGAGCCGCCGGGCCGCCGGCCGCCGAGCCGACGAGCCGCCGCGCCGCCGAAGCACTCATCTTCTGGATTCATCATCCCCCCAGATTGTATCGTAGCGTGATCTTGTTTGTGGTGTGTCGGCACCGCCTAATTTCGCGCGTCGCAACATGTCTAAGCAGCCCCCGATTTCATCATCATCTACTAGCTAGCTTCAGATTAGATAGCGATACATATTCTCAGTTTTTTCTTCTTTCTTCAGCTGCTTTTTGCAACTTTGTTTCTTTTGTTTTTGCTCTCTTATTTTGTTTGATTTATTTTTTTTGCTCAGCGTTCTTTTGATTTGCGCATTCGACTTGGATTGAAAGGAAAATCTAATTTTAAAAATGCTCGAATGCAAACAATAAGTCGAGTTGTGGTGTACGTTTGAACTTTTCTAGTAGGAGAGCGAGAGATAAGCGGCGCGGCCAAAAGAAAGCACTTTGATAAGACGTTTGCTGAAAGTTATCAGCGAAACCCCTTGAGCAGGTGATGACGTCATCGCTCTTTTAGTCACAGATCTATACACCCATGAGTTGTAAGTTGGCTTCGCTTTGGGTGTATCTATTTGTATTTTTTATTTCACGAATTGGGGCAACGTTTGAATCTCATTGGTCACGTAGCCAAGGTTTCACGAAGAATGGTGAGTCGGCGTCGTGCGTGGAGTCATGTGAATAGGGTACAAATTTATGAATCTGTAAACCTGTGGTCGTAACCTTGGCTCTTGAGCAACTGAGCCAAGGGATCCTTATCGATTAGTGAGCGATCGGCGTGTTATGATGATGAAACCAAGACTTCTGGAATGGCGCTCCAATTTGTGATACGCTTTGGGACTCTCATCTCTCTGTCCACGCCAGTGTCATGAAAATCTCCTACCTCCCACCTCCTTAAGCCGTATGGTGTCACCAAAATTATCTTCAACTTAACGTCGTAAATGCAAATCCACCACAACCTTTCGCAAACATCCACCACAACGGCATGGATACTAGGCATTTCCTTTGCAACGAACTAGTCTCTTCAGCCTCATCTTGACGCGCTCATCTTGGGCTTAGTCTGTGATCGAGAGCTCAACATTCGTTCCCCTATTGAGAACATTATAGGTACTTGACATTGTCAAACGCTGGTCAAAAGAATTGTTGAATACCTGGTATGGCACAAAATCTCCTTCGTCTTACCTTGGTTAGTGGGGTCTCTGGTGCAAATCCCAGTGAACGCTTTTATCTAGTTTTCAAATCGGGGATCAAATAACGAAGTTGGCCATCTCTAAAATACTTGACAATTTCTTACGGACCGACGAATTCAAGGAACATTAACGCCACTATCCCTGGAGTGGACAATCAGTGGTAGTAGTCTGGCCGTGGGTATCACAATGTGTCTAAGTGTGCTGGTGAATTCACTAGCAATGCCCCCTCCCGCCCTGGCTACATTGTGAGACCCAGTCTCGAACACGCCAGTCAAGTGCCAGTCACCTCACTTCACGGCCACCTCACTTCGTGGTCCACATTAGTCGTTTTGAAGCTGCCCAGCGAAGGCTCCTACTTTTTGCTGTTCGCGAACTTGCCTGAGTTGACAGGACTAACTAGCCTCCTTACTATGTGCGCCTTAAACCTATTCGCTAAACCGCCGGTCTACTCTTCCTCCACCAACTATGGAATTACTGGTAATACAGGGTGCCCTGTTGTGGTGCTTCTCGCATTTGTGTCTCTAAGCGTCAATCGCCACAGTCTTAAGTCCTCAGCCGTCTTTCGTATTAGACCATATCGGCCTAATTACGGCTTCAACTCACCGGTGCAATGCTTGGCTACCACTATGGAGAACTCTTTCGACTTCGCACTCATCTTCTGCTCTTTCCTACCCTAGTCCTGCCTATATCCTCTCTCTCTCTCTCTCTCTCTCTCTCTCTCTCTTTACCTCTCCCTCTCCCACATAGGCATTACTTTTTAAGTTCATGCTACGATGTTCGGATAACCTTTGACTGAAACCTCAATATGCCGATCCAACCGAGTTTGAAGTGGCTTTACTCTCAATTTTTAACTCACTTGCTCTCAATTTATAAGACAAATGTCACTCGCTCTCAATTTATGGCTGGCTGCCAGAACAGCTGCAATATTGTGCGAACACCAGCAAATAGGAAGAGATCAAATAAGAAAATTAACACCAAAATATGACCAGAATAAAAACTCAAGTTCATGCCAGAAATGAAGTATTATAGAGAGAGAGCCAACTTCTACCTCTCTTGCCCCTTAAAATCTTTGACGACCATTTTTTAAATCGTTTTCTAAAGCCAATTTGATCAATCATAGAACGGCATTTTGAGTTATTTCTTGAATAACTGTCAAAAAGCCTCTGAAATTCGCCGATGGGCTAGGGGGCGAAGTTGGCCATCTCTATAATACTTCGCTTTTGGTTCACGCTGTAGGCTGGTTCGGTTTGACAATCTCTCACGGACCGACGAATTCAAGGAGGCTGTAATTAGAAACTGCCAAGTTTCTATACCCCGAAAATGTGTGACGAAATCTGGTGGGCACGTAGGTCGGTGGGCATGGCACATAATATTTTGCTTAAGTTCGTTGCCAGTACGGTGAAATCTCTCTTAAGTGGACAGCCAGGGCACCGGAGTTTTTTTTGTCCACATAAGAGAGTAGTAAGATATAAAACAAAATGATAATCTTTTGTTCACTTTTATGTGGACGCATATATATTTCTGGAGAAACTTTGTTCTATATTGCAGCTGCCCCAATAATGGCAGAAGAAAGCTCTCCTACCTTAGCAACATTAGCCAGTTGAGCAATAAGTTGCTTTAGAAATTGTTCGTGATAATTTCTGATAATGTTCTGGGCCAGGCTTTGACATACGGATGTGATGGTTGCAAGGAAAAATATCAAAATAACTCAAATGAGATGACGATGCAAGACGAAAGATGCCAGAAAAAATGGAAAATCATCTCGCGTAGCTTACTCATTGTTCCGCTGATAACACTGTTCTACACATTTTGACTTTAAAAAAGTATTCTTCACGTAAAGTAGTTTTTTTTTATTAGTTTTCGTACATTGATTGAAAAAATTACTATGCTAACTTAAAAATAGTTTCTGTTTGAAAAAATGTTGGGAAAAATAGCTTGTTCTTTTATACATCAGTGTAATTATACGCCTCTTAACATTTCGACGAATAGTCCAGCAATAATCGGCCAACATTGCAACGCTAAATATTCTGTCAACTCTTTTTGCCTAGTGGGGAAAGACGTTATATGCACACCTTTTTCTAAGAGGTTCATTGTTGCAGTTTCAGGCCTACAAGGTCTGATTTGTTCTTTGGCAGTTCTAAGTCCCTTACCAGATCATTTAACTCAGCTTGTGTAATCCTATGTGGCTGTGATGATGTACTGGGTGCTGAAGTTTGAAGAAATTCTGAAATTGAAGAAATTGATGGCGAAGTATGATTTAAACTTCGTTGTCGTCAGACGAGTGAAGATTTCTGTGCGGCAGAGGATGCGTAATTGATGATATATTTGGGTAGTGCATCCAGTGACAAATGAATGAGTTGTCAGACGAAAATTACCATCAGATACATGATGTGACGATTCTTGCCACTGTATTGGTACTGAGAAAAGAAATGACCTTTTTGCCATTTAGCCAATTTCTCAAACCTGTAGCAAGGTCTTATCCTGGTCTTTTATATCCTCCTCAGAACAGTGATGATAGGGTTTTTTTTTATATGGGATACAAATATATCAAAAATTGTCGGGATTATTCACACATTTTTGAGACGTTTTGCTATAAAATGTAATTACTTTTAACACTCTCAGCACTCTATTCTTTCATTATTAGCTTTTTAAAACTTATTACTTCATAACAGAACGCTAAAACACAATATCCGTACCATTTGATTCCAACTAACTGAGTAAATATCAGAATTATCTTGTTCAATGAGGGGTTAATCATTTCATTGGGAAAATATCGAGTATCGGGAAAAAATTAAACTATGCATGGGTAGACATCCAAGAAATAGTTAAATTATTCAGACCAGTGTTATCAGTGCTGTCATCCAAGCTCGATTCTCAGAAATCCATTTCACCGTCAGATTTGATTTCGGTGTGGTAACTCAAAATAGCATGGGTGTGGGGGTTTCCCAATGACAACCAGTGGTTCAGCTTGTTCAAGCAGGTTCATATAGAGCCCCATCGTTAAACTTTCATTGAGACATTTCCCATCTGAATAGGACTGACCTCTTATTTGAATTTCACCTCTTAAGCCTGTCTCATCGGCCCGGAGAGTATCCTTGGGATAAGCCATTCAGCTCGTCCATTCAGCAACGTTTTGTGTATTCACAACGGCAGCTTGCTCAGATATCACTCTGATGACGCCTTCAAATTTTTTAAATCGATTTCCGTCGTTAAGTCTTTGGCTTTCTTTTGATGAATGGTCCAGAAATTTGGGATGAGTTTCTACCGAGCTTTGACGACCCATTGATGTGGCACGTATCGACCTTCTTATCTTAGCTGCAATGAAACCTACGTTTTTGTAGCTCATTCAGTCAGTGCTTCAATCAGAAAGAAAATGTTTTTTAGTTTTTTATTTTCAATATACCACTGTCCATGTTCACTTAATAGAAGTCCTGAAGTTAACTGAAGAGGGAAATAAAACGCAACCCAAAATCATACCAGCCAACCATTGCAGCTGGTAGAGAGAACCCTCCACTTACGAGGGTGTCCCTTAAAATGGAGTTCACTGTATGCAGCTTAATAATTTGGGATGTTGCCAAAAAACAAATGACGGCTACTCAACCCCAGGTCGCATTCGGGCTAAACCTTGCTGTCCTTCGCTATATTCTTATCCTTCGTGTGGCGCTCCAGTGCCGCGGTGGACCTGGGGCTCAACCATCAAGTCTGTCCAAGTCACGCGATCTCTGGCGTTGAGTTGAGAGCACCAAGTTGAGTGTAGTGCTTGCGTCCTCTGTTGCGCCGACAGCCAGAGCTGCGTTGCCCATACGCTCTACATGGCCTAGCCACCTTAGACGTTGGATCCGTGAAGCCTGACTACATTCATGTCTACAGCCCGTACAGTTCGTATTCAACCACGAACCTGAGGACCGAAGATCGAAAACCAAATTTCTCTCTCCCTATGTCTTCTTCATCCGCTTCTGAATTAGTCCCTTCATCAGGACCGGGGTGGGGTGATGAATGTGTTGTTTAAAGTCAACATAATCCTTCAAGTGAGGGCTCCATTGCTGAACTGTCTCTTGAGTCTAGAGTAGCAACCGTTGCAAGACTTATTCTGCGTTTGATCTCGGTGCTGGTGTTGTTCGTACTGTGGAGCCAAAAAACTGCTGGGATCAGCAACCTATTCCCCCACGATCCAATTTTAGACAGAAAAACTATGATTCGAGTTATCCATTTCTATTGTGTCCAACGCAAGCATTTCAATTTGATTTTACTTTCGTGACAGTTAACACCGCTTGACAGCCCGAGAGTTCATCTGCACGATAAAAGTCGTAAGTGGTCTTTGAGCTTCCAGTATACTCACCAGCGTGGGGTCCCCGAAGAAATTTAATCCACAGCCGAACGGCGTGGAATTCCTTGAAACTACGAACCCGCATCTACGTACGTATGTACATAATATACAGATGAACTCCAAAACTCGTCTCCGTAATGACACTCACAACATCAGACCAATAAGCCTAAGCGCCGCCGTCGCCGCCGACAAGTCTCCCACAATCGATGGAAATCTAGAATAAAAATAAAAAAAAAAAAAAAACACAAAAACCATGCATCCGCTCTTTCTCGAACGATATCAGGTAGTCATGTGCTAGCCCTCCAGGCAGGCTTCTTATGAATTGCCGTCAGGTATACCGTATACATCGCCATCGCAATCGTCGCCACCGGCCGCGCACACCCATCCATGTGCAAGTATCCAACAATCTCTCGGAATGCATTCAAATTCCATTCAGGCTCCTCCATCAAATGCATTCTCAATTAATTATCAAACTAGCGTCTCATAATACAATAGCAGCAACCCAGACCAGTCGCAGTGGATGTCGCCGTCTCAGTGCCAGGTATGACCTTACCGGCCGGCCTGGCCCTGCCCTACCCTGCACGAGAGACGAGAGCCCACCTGAAACCGCATCAACTGAAGGCGATTACCATTGGAAACGAAACGTAAAACGTTGAAAACAACGCAATAGTATCGGGTCGGGGTATCGGCACTGGCAGACAGTATGTCGCCACCAACAAACGAACGAACGAATACGAATCCCAATCCGAAATGAACGAAGCAAGAGCCCACAAAGGAGAGAATGAAAATAAATAAATAAATAAAGGCCAACAAATTCACGGCAAACCAAACCAAACCAAACCGAAACCGAACATCGCCATCGTTGTCGTCGTCGCCGTCGTCGTCGTCGTCGCTGTCGGTTTGTGCGTTCGGTCGTCGAGGACCAAGAGGAGCAGCCAGAGCGCAGCTACGGCTACGGCAACGGCAGGCAGCGGCAACGGCGAGCGCAAGAAGTACACGTTCGCCACCAATCATAATCCCCCGACGCCTATGGATTCTCAGAAAATTCAACAAGTTATCGCCTTACAGTTTCTATAAATACTCCGAACTCGAGTACGGCTGCATTGATCCGCACATAATACGTTGGGTGAGTGCCAGAGCCGGCCATAGTCGTTGTTTTTGTTGTTTTCCCCGTCGGCAGCGACGACGACGACGACGACGTTGAGGCTGCTGCTGCTGCCGCTGCCATTGCCGCCGCCCTACGTCGTCGCGGTCGCACCATTGCCGGGCGCAGCGGAGTGCTTAGAAAGGAAACCAAATGAATGAGCTAACATTGGAATTATCGGCGCGGTGGAGATGGATAGATGGCGTATGGGTGGATGGAGGAAGGAGGCTGCCCGTCCATGTCCACCACCATCACCATCGTCGGAATGAGTTCACCGAAGCCGATGTCCATTCCCTATGCACACTCACGACCGGCCAACACACACAGCCACAGTCTCATACACACACACATCTCGCCGGTCGGTCGTTCCTAGCTCTAGAATCAAGAATTGCAGTCATGGCTGTTTAGAGAGCTGTGTGGACTGTGGCGGACACTGAAGCACGCTGCATAGAATGGAATGAGATGAGGCACTGTGCTGACTCGGATAACTACCTGACAGTGCAAGTGAACATTCAGAGAGGAGATGAGTATCGATGACCACATACGATTAGAGAGGAGGATGCCAGTGCTACAGAGTGCCAGCGTGCCAGCGTGCCAGAGTGCCAGAGTGCTGTTCAAAAAATTCAACCCAGACACAGAGACGGCAGTGGCGGCGCACACAACATTTAGGCTTCTTTTAATGAATAACGTCGCCGTCCATGGAGGATGGAGAGAAACAGAGCATAGGGTGAGGAAGGCATTGTGCTCTCTTCAATGCACCATTTTTGTATGGGTGTAGGTGTCCATGGTGGTTGTGCCACTGTAGCAGGACCACTAAGATGGATGAGCCGATAACAATGCAACTTAGTTAATTCATTAGAAGTGGGGCTTGGTTCCTGGGAATGTCACTGCTCATTCAATTCATTGTTGTTGCCATCATTTT
This sequence comes from Eristalis tenax, assembly GCA_905231855.2. NCBI lineage: Eukaryota > Metazoa > Arthropoda > Insecta > Diptera > Syrphidae > Eristalis > Eristalis tenax. The sequence continues at coordinate 7,404,527 of HG993128.1, forward strand.
AGGGTTCAATATGGCTCGAAGAACCGCCACAGAAATCCATACAGAACGTGGGGTTAAATGCGGGGACAGTCAACAATCGGTAGTCGGTAGTCGGCGGTCAGCAGTCGGCAGTCGGGTTCCGGTCATGTACATATTCGCGCGTCTGCCACTCTTTGCCAAGTGAGTAGTACAACTTGGACATGCATTACACAAGACTATTAGTATGTACGATGGTTATTCCGAAAGACATGACTCTCGGTGTGTTGGGTTTACACGTGGTATCAGCTTGCACAGCACGTTCCAATGCCCAGCTGGTATGCTCCGTCTAAGTGGATGAACCTTGAGACTGCTGTCAAAATGACGATTATTGGCAGTTGTTATTGGACATAGTTTTGGCGCGAGTAGCGAGAAGTTAATTATGGGAATGGGGGCTTGCAGAAATTTATCCTCTAGACGTCTAGTCTCTTTTCCGTGTGACTTCCTTCCAGGATGGACTCAGGAAATGCTAGAACTGATAGAGGGAGAGTTGGTAGTTCAGCGTGTAGCTTTGTTTTGTTTATTGCATGGACACAGAGTGAGAAACATGTGGTTGGGGGAGTCAATTGTCAAAAACTCAGATAACAGGAATGCGGGAAGAAGAGTTGGACAGTGTTTCAAAATTGACACAATTTAGGCATTCAGACAAGCAATTTATTAAGACTTACAGACTAGAGCTCGATTCGCGATTCTTTCAGGATGCGTGTGCTGACTCTCTGCGGCTTAAGTCCAGAACACAATGCTTCTTTAGATAGCACAGTCCTTGCCACCTAAACCTCTTATAAATATGGATCAAAAGGATAACCACGCAATGACATTTCTTAGGTCGTGACCACAAATCTCGTCTTCCTTCTTCGATGATTATGAAGTGAACTTTGCTCTTTATGTCAACAGCAACAGTCTTCGTGACTAAATTTGTTATGAAATAGCAACCACAACACCGCTGCGCTGTGCCGATGCGTCAGTTAATCCTTCGTGTACTTTGGTTCACAGTCGACTTTACGACTGTTGACCACTTTACTGCGCTTCGATTCTTTTCAAAATCATAAATGAATTATCAATCGTTGCTGGACAAAACAATGAATGTTCATGAGTCCCGATAACGATAGCCATTGACGCCGTTTACGCGTGACAATATTCGCAATTCACCTTTCCCGTGTTTGATTACTATCTCTATCACATATCGATATCACATTCCTTCGCAGGTAGATTCTAATCGAATGCTCGTACATATTTGAAATTTAAGCCAATTCAAAGCGAGGAAGTGTCTAGATAACAATTTTACGTTGTGTACAATTAAGAGTCATGAGTGTGTTTTTTTTTATTGGTTTAATTTGGCAGCACTGTTTGCTGAGACACTGAATGTGACAATTGGGAGATTATTTGTTGTCGTCATTAACAATTCGAAACTTGACGAAGTTCCAAGTTTAGTTCTCAAAACTAAAGTGCCAGCCGCAGTTGGCTAAGTAAACTTAAGCTTACGTCAGAACCAAAGGTTATAGATTATTATCTTCAAGATAATGATCCGAAACTGAGTCCCCAGTCAGAATCTTTAAAGCGTGCCTGCAAAGTAATCGTTTTGAATTTCTTGATTTGCCACCACAATCCTGAGCTCCAGACCTGAATCCGATTAAAGTCAAACGTGCCATTACAAATTTGCCAGGAGATTGTCCGAATTTTGAAACATTATGGCACCGCACCCGGTTTAATCCAAGGCGATGCTGAATCCATGCAGAATCCATGCCAAGAATTATACCAGCGGTTTTGAAAGCAACAGGAAACCATGCGAAGAACTGAACAATATCAGTTTAGCGTCCAGCTTTCGGCTCCATAGAGCAGGACTGGAAAAATGAGAGTTCTTTAGAGCACGATTTTGGTCCGTCGAGTCAGGAGTTTTGAGCCCAATTGTTTCTACAAACTGTAGTAGCACCGGTTGCCAAGGGCGATTCTACATCGGATCTCCACTGCGATGTCGTTTGTGGAGTTCACGTTTGCCCCGAGCTAGACGAACTCCTTTACCGCCTCGAAATTATAGCTGTCGATAGTGATGTTTTATCCAAGCTGGTGTGCGACGGAACGTTTTTTGGTCGACAATATATATTTTGTGACCAGTTCGGTTCGCCTGTTCTTCAATCGCCGGGAAAGCCTCCACTACGACCCAACAGTTGGACCGACTTGTAGAGGATAGTGCCTTCCGTGCTAACAGCTGCCCGCCGGACTATCTTCTCCACCAGATTGAAGAAGTCACAGGACAGCGCATCTCCTTGCCGAAATCCGGTGCAGGTTTCAAACGGTCTGATATCCTTGAACCGAACTGCACGGTGCACCAGGTCAGTTTTCCCGAAGTCGGCCCTCGCATCGAATAGCTTCTTGCGATGAATGCAAGAAAAGATGGTGCGTATCGATTTGAAATTCGCAAGTCTCCTCCAGGATTTGCCTTAGTGTGAATATTTGGTCTATAGTCAAAGCCGCACTGGTACGTGCCGGTAAGTGTGGTGCAAAACGGCTTTCGACGTTCACACAGTACGCTGGACAGGAACTTGTAGGCGACGTTGAAGGCAGGGATATACCTCTGAAGTTGTTGCAAGAGATATGATCGCCTTTTTTGTGGATGGTGCATATGGAGCTAAGGCATATGAACGAAGGAAATTATTACAATGGTCACAATGTGTCATTTTTGTGCATTCGCTTGGCTGCTGCAGTTTGCTTATGACCTCCTACCGTCCATTAGGCTTGGGACTATACACTGAACAACGTGTTCGCCGGTGGGGCTACAGGTTTGGAGTGAAATCTACAATCCCATATGGGGACGTCTTTATAGCCACAAAAAGTGTTTATTGTGATTTTGTTTGACTCAAGCAAGAGTTTGTGGTTTGGGAAACATCGCAATGGCCAATTCTTTGAATGCCCCAAAGCTTCTAGACAAATGTATTTTCATTGACTATGCCCAATGTTTTTATAGACCGTTATTTAATGAACATAAACATTACATTAAAGGGCGACTAACCGTGGGTGTTGTACAATTTTATTGGTGGCAACCATTTGGTTTCGAAAGCTGAACTAGGGGGTGTATTCTGGAGATCAGGAGCCTCTGAAGAACTTGGTGTGGTTTTAGTCTGATTGGCTTTGTCTAAGTCTTCATCGCTATGGCTTAACAGCTAAATAAATAGATAAATAAATAGCCTGCTTTGCCCGCTAGTAAGAGCGTTGTGGTGGCTGCGACTTAAGCCCAAGTTTGCGGAAAGAAATGGAGACTATACCAACAAGTCTTTGAGAGTTTATCACGACAAATGAGTATAGCGAGAGTGGCTCTGAGACGTTTAAATCGGTATGGAGTTGGAAACACAACCGAGTCCTACGACCCACAGAGCAGCAGAGGTTTTAGATCTGCCTCATACTCGACCAAGGTGGAGTAAATGTCCATAGCCATCACTCAATTGGTATTTGAATTCCCACCTGAAGGCGTTCGAGTTGGTTCATCGAACTGGACCCTAAATGTAAGTGGACCTCGGGGTATAATGGCTGGAGAACACGTAAATCTAAACAACACCTGTGATTTATGGGCGGACCACCAGCCGTGTGTGTTAATTTGTATCAATCTCAAGCTCAGCTCGCGAGCCCAGTAAGATGCTATATTTTGTAAACACATGATGCCAGGGGCTCCTGAATCCTTTATTTTAGTCTGAGCATGCGGTCGAACAGTGGTTTAGTCCCAAATCGAAAGGTAAGTTGGAAATAAATACCACCGCATCATAGATTCCATCAGCTAGCTAGATTCCATCGGCTAGGACTCGTTGTGCTCTTGCTCGACTGTGAGATGTACTTAAATGATGACCCAATTTGCTATGAAGCTGCGGGTTGTGCAGCCAACAGACCCACAAAAGTCTTAAATAGACTTTCTCTCAAGGCCTTGTCTAATTTCTGAGATTATCTTTGTAAGGACCCTAAACCTTAATGCCAAGACATCATGCATGGACTGGTGGAATCATCATTGGCCCGTATCAGACGTGATGCTGACTAGAGTCTTGACCAATGATCCCTGCTTTTTACGTTCTCCGTGTGAATAGAACACTGATTTCATGTGAAATTCAGGACAGGGTTCTTTCTATTCGGGACTATTCTACTGTACAGAGCCCCTTTGTAGACGAAAACCTTCGACGAAACCTTCGGTTCTCTCATAAAATGCGCGCGCGTTAACCTCCAAATTCATGTGGTATCACACGTATCTGCCAGACACTTTGGACCACTTGAGAGTACCATCTTTTTGCCCAATCGCCAGGCGGCCATGCGTGAAAAGAGCAAACAATTTCCAAATTAATTTTTAGCAATCTTTCAAATTTCACGGTACCACTCCCATCAATGCTTTCAAATCCAACGACGACGCAACGCTATCGGTTTTAATCAAGCCAATCGAAACTAAATTATTCGATGGAATCAGTTTTCAAGAGACAACACTCCACATTGTGTGACATAGGTACGCATGAATGTGTGAGGGATATCTATTAAACTGCCTAAAACGTCGCAAGCCAACGACTCAGCGTACGAATTGATTAGATATGGATTTGTAGGGGAAATCAATGAAACTATTAGCAGGAATGATTAGCGGTAGAAAATGTTTGTATTGCTGATAGCTTGTGGCTTCTTTTGCCTTTGTTTTGTCAAACTCACTGCTTGGAGGTATTTTTAGACTTCACATTCATGACCTGATTCCAAAGACAGTGCTGATGAGTCCACTTCTATACAGTCTTGAGGCAATAGCGAAGTGATAACGCAATTTTTAATCAGAGCTCGAACGTCACTGTTAGTGCACCTCGATACGATGATGGTGATTAAATGTTTCCAATTACGAGTGGTTTGCTCATACTTTTATTAATCAGTCAAAGCAGTAGTTAGAGGTGGACGTGAAGTCGTCGGGATTGATTTGTGATCATTCTTTCACCGTAAACCAACGTGTCACTTTAATTGCACAGTCATGCTCTATAGGATGGGGTCTATCCATTCGTCGTCCGAATTTGAGATCACTATTTCAAGTCAAGTCAAACCAAACTGTCATCGGGGACTGTGTATATTTAGCTTAAGGGTTGCCAGAGTACACTATGCAAGGTTAGGAATAGAGAGAAAACTGCGTTACGTTACCAACTATGTTCAACGAAGTCAAGCGTCTATTCCTTTTTTTCATAGAAAGCTTTATATTCTAAATCTATAAAGACAAGGTCTTTTATGACCGCTGTCCTGTTTCGGAATACCATCCACCGACTGGGGAAAATGTGGAAGTCCGTTGGAGAGCATCAAGAGCGTGCGGTGGTTGCTGGAGAATTTCAAATCCCAACTGTAGCAGCTTTTGCACAGTGCTGGATCGACAATAGGGTCGGATCATGTCTACTCTCCAACGCAGATTTCCTCTTTTTTTTCGCTTCCCCTGGCTGAAGAAATGAGAGATGGATTGGTCCATGTAATGTCCACCAAACTGTCATCGTAATCTTTTCTCGGTGAAGGCATATCTTTTTCTTTTGGATCTAATCAAGTCATACAAGATCCAATTTGCAGCCACAGTTCATGTTTGTTCCGAAGCGGTCCGCAAGAAATGACATACAACATCGATGACTTGGACAGAGCGTCACAATGGACAGCTATTACTTCGAGGTAGTTCGAAGACTTGGTCTAACTCGACTCAGCAGAGAACAGTACGAAGCACCATCAGTACCGATATCAAACGCAGAGTAACTCTTGTAAACTCCTGTTCCTTTGGGCTCAAGAGGCGTATGATCTTTATGTCAGACATTGATCATCCCAGTCCTGTTGTACGGCGCAGAGGCATGGGCTGTCTCAAAAGCCGATGAAGAAGTTGTTGGTCTCTTGGAGAGAAAAGTTCTGCGGCCGATCTTTGGTCGCTGCTGGAGTTGACGGCATTTAGAGGAGACCACTGACTGTGACAAGAGCATTCTACAGCCCGTACTTGGTTAGGCTATGTATGGAAAACTTAGCTTCGCCCCGAAAACCCACTCACTACTCCCAACCCGTGGGACGCGTCTATGTTGGAGCAACCAAGTGGAGGAGGACCTCAACCTTTCTTGGCGTGCGACGCTGGAGATAGCTAGCCAGAGAGGAATGTAGCGCCAAATAAAGAAGGAGAAGAAGCTCAGCGGTGCACTGATTTCTAAGCTACGTGGCTGTTGTGCCGCGATCAATTCTTGCCAGTGTTTCTGTACGTAAGAAGGGGCATTATAAGCAGATCATGTTTGACTTCTTTTAAAACGGCACTAAATCCGCAAGAAGTCACTGTCAAGTCTGCTTGTTGGTCTAGTGGTGTCATTGATCCTCGCTTCTTCGGAAATGAGAAACATGTCACCGTCAGCTCAAATGGCTATATTCAAATGTAAACCGATTTTTTTGAAATAAAATGCACGCGGTATTAAAAATTGGTTTCCAAGTGGCTGGTGCGTCGATCACTTCGCACCTGACCGTACGTACCGAGTCACTAACAATGGTCAAAGAGTATGACTGTCTAGAAAAAGCTTTTAAAATTGGCCGTTCGGAGTGGCATAAAACTATAGGTCCCTTCCACTCGTGAGGGAACAAGAGCACGCACAGCACGAACGGTTGCATTGGCTCAAAGGACTGTAGTCAGATATCTGGGGATCTGGCTAGATCGGTATCTATATTCTACCAATCGTGTGAATGCGGCTCTATTCAGAGCCCGAGTGTTTTACAACAGCCAAAATCGATGCGAAGGCCATCATGCCAATGCTCACCTATGACTGTCCCGTGTGATTTAACGTGAAGCCCGATAGAAAAGATTCGGTTGTTCGAAAGGGCTTGTCTTAGGGCTTGCCGTCGCCTTTATAGAACTCCAGAGTCCGAGTACAGAAAATTCTAGTCCACAACAGGGCAAATCTGATAAGAGTGGACGATTTCCTGGTGAAATTGATTTGAAGTCATAGTGTTAGAGCGATGAACTCGGTCCAGAAACTGATCTCGGGTCTTACTACCCAAATCCCCAATACCATGAGAGGGCACGTCATAACGTCTGCGTCCCCCAGAGGCATTCCTTCTTTTGTATTAGCACGGTCTGTTACAAAACGAAGATGCGGTACCGCTCCTCTTTTACATTGCCCGTTCAACTGTGGATGGCCGACTCAACCACGACCGTTCTGGTAGCTGGGGAGCGAGCGACCTCCCTCGTCGAAACCTTTAGACCCGGGATAGAAAGGGTAGTGCGTATTCCCGAAAGGGGGAGCAGTCGGTCACTGTTTTGCAGCAAATTAGACGCAAATCTATGAGCGGTAACCTAGGGCCGACCTACATGGCCTAAGGTAGTTTTTAAGGTGGTTTTATGTTGTATATAAAACAAAGGTTTTTTGTAAGTTAGTGTATACGTTTTAAGAAAACAGTTCTGTACAAAAATTTGTTCACTTTTCTTTATGACATATTATTGCATTTCAAATGTATCTACTATTGGGTCTATAACGTGCGGTTTGCTAATAGATGGCGTGACTTGTATTATTCCATTGGAACATGCGTTGGAAAGCTACTGTCATTGTACGTCATTTCGATATATGAAATTCATTTGAAGCGTAAACAACAATATTTTTTTTTTGTTCCAACAGCCAGGTAACGATAACATCCCTGAACTCAGTCGCTGTCAACTCAACTACTTCCCTCAGTTGCTGCCTATCTCTTACCGAGATGGCCAAGTAATTTAACATTCAACTTATATGTGTGCCAGGACACTGTGTCATTCCAGAGAATTGCGAAGCGGGCCAACTCGTTAGGGTACAAGCTCCGTACTCTTCCACCCTCCATGCCTATCGCTGCTATAAAACACCCACTAAACCTAGAAACGCTTGCTCAAATGAATCGCAGATGGTGAACTGGCACAGGATGCCTCATTATCAAACAACTCTTGTCTACACTCGAGCCTAAGTGATCGCTTAACCTGATTAGATTGAGCAGGCCTAATCTTAGAACTCTCATTGGCGTTATAACAGGGCACTGCGACTTCGGAAATCATGACCCTAGACTAGACTTTACTGCCCACGACTTCTGCAGAAGCTGAAGGGACGGATGAGGAAGAAACCCTTGAACACTTTCTGTGCAGCTGCAGGACTCTCTCATTCCCAGGTTTAGACTTCTGGAGGTCAATTACTGTGATAACCTGGTTGAACTCAGTAGCATAAGAATCAGCCATCTCCATCGCTTATTGAAAGCACCAGTTGATCATCGTAGCACGATGGGCCTATGCTGGCCTAAGTGTGGCTGCTGTCATTCCGCACAGCAGTCAGACATTTCAACCTAACCTAACCTATTCCTGTCTACAAACAGTTAACAAAAAAACTGTCTACTCGGAATAGAACAAGAACACGCACAACTCGAGTAGTTGCGGTAGCAATGCGGGAGAGCTACATCTCGGATTGTCTCGGCTGGTCTATCCCGTATAAAAATATCTTGAAAATGTACTTTTGTCTGATCACAAAAGCACACGGACTTCGAGCTGTCAAACATTCATCTCGCCAAGTCTGTCAGACTTATCTTCCTGTGTAAACCACCCCAGTTTGGCATCACTCAAAATGACAGCAATTTGTTTTCGAATGGCTTGTCATCCTTCAATTTCTTCAAATTCATAGTCGAAGTTGCATATTTCTACAATATCGGCTGTTGATGCTGAAAAATTCCATTTACTCGAAGTTTTCATTAAGATGTCATCCCATGATTGGGCACATACCAAGAATTGGCAAACTGCCAATCTGATCGCTCAACAACCACCTATCAATTAATCAACAACATCGAACTCTTCATTCAGAGAATTCGGGAGTGGATATATCTCAATCTATCGAGTGCCAAAAGCCATTAATCGATGAACATAAGCAAATGCATAAGCCACGTTCACACCTTCGAATCAATTGTACACACAAGTAAATATTGAATTGCACGGCACAAAAAAAAGGTGAAAAACGAATTAATTGCGACCGAACGGTGTACACAAACGGTAGTAAATCAATAAAAGTTTATTCTCTCAATTTGCGGTTCATAACCTTAGTGAAAATGTCTTTGGGCCGCGGCTGGTCTACCTGGTTTCGCGAAAATCCCATTTCAATATTTTGGGCACCCTAATCCCTCGGAGGTCGTATAACAGAAGGTGTCCTGGGAAAACCCATAAACAAATTTACGTTTTATTGCTCGGAAGTTATTGAACTGTTTAGTGCGTGTACCTGTGGATACCTGTTGCCAGTCGAATGTGTTATTTCTGCTGATTCATAAACTAGGTACTGCTTCCCGCCCAGACAGCATGTCGACACCGTCTGCGTCGTCGTCGTCGTCGGCACTGGCCTGAGTAAATAAGTAGCCAGATGTATGCATGTATACACAGGCAGATGTACAGATGTGTGTATGGCTGGATCCAGTCGCATGATGTTTGCATAATGAAGAGTAGCTAGGACCGATACAAAAACAAATTGATTAGTGCCTAGTTTTGCGAGTTGGGTGTTAATATTTTCGCATTTAAATATAAATAAATAGTCGGAGAAAGGTTGCTTGTAATAGTTTGGGTTAAGTTTGGCTTTTGTGCCTTATGTACACTTCGATTGGCGAATAGTACAGGTTTTTGTTTTTTGTCTGGTAGGCGATTGTGATATGCAAAGTGTTTTGCGGTTTTTAAAACGACTTTTACTTCTTTGTTCTCTACTCACACACGAGAATTATTTTGATTCGTTGCGAGGGATAAAGGTGCGTTCACTTTGGGGAATATGTAAAAGGGACGTTTTTTATAGGCCCACGATCCACATGCGATTACAATTTTTTCAGCCGACTGCTGGTGCGTTCACTTTGGGGAATATGTAAAAGGCACGCTTTTATAGCTCCACGATCCACGATCCACATGCGATTACAATTTTTTCAGCCGATTGCTGGTGCGTTCACTTTGGGGAATATGTAAAAGGCACGCTTTTATAGCTCCACGATCCACGATCCACATGCTATTACAACTTGTTCAGCCGATTGCTGGGCCGCTGATGATGCCCAAGAGTCAACTGGAATTTGTATTACTCAAATGCGTTGGCTCATAGTGACGGAGGAGATGACGAGGTGTGCTAGGATGCCTCCTAGAATCATGTCACCAATGTGTGGAGGACGCCCTACATCGAGATGTCTTTGTCAAAAAGCAGCACAATCACTTTTTAAGTCGATTTGAATAGATCGAGCAGTTGTTATTTCGGAAATTGAATGATAAAATGTATTAGAAAGTAGCTCTGCTCCAGGCTTACGATATTACGATCTGCGCACAAGCTAATGTCCTTGAAGCGGCTTCGACTTACGCCATAGGTACGTATAGTTTTTCTTCTACTGAAACTGTCAAAAACGAAAGACGCTATCCCGCCTCTCTGGGTATACACTTACTGCTCTGTCGTTGTTCTATTTACACGCGCTCTGTAAATAGTGGATAATTGACTGGATTCCTTGGGTCAGTCTGACTTTTAGCTTGATTCTGGGGATCAGTCATACTTAAAATGAAGTCCACCAAAAATAAATTTGACGATCTCTGAAAAGTAAAATTACCTAGAAGTGTGGAAGTGTTAAAGAATGCATTTCGATGAAGCTCGATAACAACACATTTGAGGAGTGTGTCTACTTCGGTGCAAACAGGAACTCCATTACATGACATCTTAGTGGAGTTCGGAGATCGCGGACACAAGAGAGCCTGGTCATGAAAGGCAGCAATTGCATAGGCTCAGACCCTCCATCGGTCGCAAGAATGTTTCCATTTTTAAAGTTCTACATATTTAGTGACTGCTCATAGAAATTAAGAACTTAGGAGTGAACAGAATTTGTAAGAAAAACGTTTGAAAATCTGATCCAAATCAACTAACAAATGAGCGTCTTTCGTAGCCATTCACTTAACTTGCCACTGTTTTCCAACGAGTGGAGGAATACGAAAAAAAAAGAGATATTTCAAAAAAAAACAAGGAGGGTGTTCAAAAATGAAAGTCGCTGAACCGATCTTTGAACTGTGTTACAATTCGGATTCGAAACTATCTCCGACACCTTCGTGATAATACGCAGAGAGAGAGAGAAACAGCTTGGAATTAGATGGATATCTTTAAATTTGGAATTTTTAAAAAATGTCCCTTAATGAAATGATACTCAAAAGCGTGTCAGTCGCAACATCTACAATCAACAAGAAATGTTGAGTCTCATTATCATTTTACATCTTCTCTAGTAGGTAATGTCGTTCTACGATACGTTGGTCTTGTGGGTCGCCTTGGCGTTGTGGAATTATGCGCCTCTACGCCGGTGGTGAATCTACCAACTTGCATAATTCCCGGCTCCTCTTCTTTCGACTTACTTGAGAATGGGTGCAACGCACCAGGCTAACCAAAGAGATAAACGACTAACTGACAATGCTCAAGGAGTATTCCCGTCTAAAAAAAACCTTGTCAAACTTGGCCGTTCGGCGTCCGCATAAACCTGAAGGTCCCATACACTAGTGAGAGAACAATTGCACTCAACTCAAGTGGTTCCTATAGAAGCTAGGTCCTGGCTCTTTCCGGACTGTAGAATTATTAGGTCGGTTGACGATGAAATCGATGCCGCTTTAGAAGCATAAACTTGAAGAAGTTTTTGAAAAGAAACGAGTTCATCTTACGGTAAATGAGGGAAGATTTATTCGACACTGAAGAGAAGCCAGAGTGTAAAAAAAAGTCGACCAGAAACCGATCATTCACTCAAAACTTGAGACAAAACTGTACGATTGGGATCCATATTATTAAGGTCGTTACGATGGAATAAACGTTAACTTGATATGCACTGCCACAGCGTAGCGTAGAATCGCTAGTGGCAACATCAGCTATTTCCGTTCATTCCGAAATGAACAAACCACGACTAAGAGTTGTTGATTCTTAGTTCGAGAACGAGAGAACTTGCAGATGTTTTAAATCCACTGTCTAGGTGATCATGGAGTTTAATTTATGAGAGTACAGTGAAAGCTAATCTTGTCAACTCTCTTAAGCGCTCTTCACTGTGACTTGACAAGTGTAATTGACGTATTTTTGTGTCAAGTAACATTGTTGAAAAATCCCCACCACACGTATCAATGAACATTGACAATGTTTTTGCGTAAATTATGTTTAGTCAATAGAATCATCAAAAGACAATAATTTGTATCTCCTTGCAGCCGGTGCTGTAGCAAGTGCTATAGTGATATGTGGAAAAACATCCCAAAATACTGTCTGTCTACTGTACTTCAACGAAAGCCTCCGCTCAATCAATGGACCTTAGCGAAAACCAAAGCCCTGATTAAAAGGAAAAATACTGTGATGAGGGAGTTTACTAAGCCCTACGTTTTGTAGCTACTGACAGGAACTATGAAGACCTCTAATTTTCAACGAAAGTGTCCGCTCAATATATGAAAACCAAATCAGTTCTGGTTCACATCAATGTACCTTACAAGAACATTGATGAGCCAACAAACGATCAATGTTACTTAAAGGATCTTAAAGGAATATTGGCAAGTAACATTGATCGTGTGTAGGGCGCTTTAGGCGGATAATCCCCTCGAACGGACAATTTCTCAAGACAGTGGATGGCTGAATTGAAACTCCCGTAGGCGGACAACAACTGTTGCAGCACTTTTGTCCGCTTATGGGAGCCTTCACTGTATTGTAGCCACCAAAGGGTTCAGCATGATCACGATGCCATAGAAAAAAACATAGAAGTCACTCTATACCTCAAACAAACTCACCAAGACCAAGTGATCGTAGCACTTCAAAAATGTTCGAAATATTTCTGACAAATTCCTGCACTGCATTAACCAATCCGTCACAGTTACAAAACGGAAAAGCTGCCCCGGCACTCCAATTCTGACTTGAGAGTTGAGCGCAACCCATGAAATCGAAAACTTCTGACTAATGCCTTACACTTCTCGCGCAATCGTCTAGGCAACCTTGACGTGCTGATAATTTGCATGAAAAGGCCTTGAAGTCATTTAGAGAGAATGTTCAATAGTTATGACTGTGGACTGTTTCGTGCACATGCATGCTCGTACAAATTGTTCCCGCATGCAAATATTTATTTACGTATCCAATCATCCAGCATAAGGGTGAATCTCGAGAATTTACATGAAAAATACAAATGACCGCAATCACAGGAGTCGATCTCCGAACAAAATTGAAGTTTTCTTTTTTTTTGTGGCATACTGTCTATCAAATATTTATAAACACTTATGCCGCGTTAAATTGATTATTGATTTTCAACTTGAATCGCGTCTGCCATTGATCGGGGCGTTCTCAGAAGTGCATCTTGTTCCAGATGTGCACATGCATTTTCAAGGCTCACAGATTGCCCACGGATTAGGTAGGCATGCCGATCTCCGCTCAGTATGAGTTGAATGTGATCTCACGAGTTGCGAATTACGAAGAGCCATTCCCCAGATTCTTACTTATTAGCCATCTCAGTGGCTGCAGTAGCAAATCGGCAAAACCTATGTTACACACACAATTCAATGTCATCCACGGTCAACGAGACATCCGACCGAACATTATCACCTCAATAGAGCTCTCTGTGTTGCGTGTACCATTACGTAACGAAAACCAACAAGACAAAGCACAGATTGAACCTAGAATCACGACAGACCAAGTGTAAACCTTTCCCTATTCCATCCACCTCATGTACATGTCTCGATTAAATTGAAGAAAAATCCAAAATGAAGTGTTTTCCATTCAATTACAATATTCCCGTCTCCACACGCACGTTGTTTTATACATATATGCATTTTTTTTGTTGCTTCCTTCTCCGTTGGGTCTTCCTTTTTGTATTTTTTAATTTCTTTTGAAATTCGTTGTATTTTTGTTGTTGTTGCTGGCGTTTTTTTCCTCCTCTCTACTCGCTTTTCTGTAGTCTACAAATGCATTTATATGTTCGTTTTCTGCTTTCTTTGAAATTTTAGATATGAAGGCACATACATAATTGCGACGTGGTGTCTGGTACAAGCGCACAAACTGGCGACATTCTGTCTGCCCTGATCGGTGCGAGGTTGCCGTACTTCGTGCCCAGACGGAGGAGGAACAGAAACAGAAAAAAAAGCGAACACCATCAAACTGAAGTTGGAGGGCATTGATTGGGGTCTTTGATGGATCCATTAAGTGTGTGTACATTGTTGATATCACACTTTAGATATGGGCTGAAGTTGAGAGCTAATTGTGAGTAGTCTTATCGGGGCACAGAAGTCGAGAGTCCAGATAGACTATCGGTGGATCTCAATAAATCCGGAATGCCTGAAATGTGACAACGCGGTGAAATAAATCTAAACTTGTTTTATTCGTTTTTGTTTTTTTTTTTTTTGTTTTTATACTTATCTTGGGTTTTCTTTCTCAGTCAAAAGGCAACCGAACGAATATCAATACCGTAGGCGTGACTGAGTAGAAAAATGCCATCGGTTCGGCTCGGCATGTATGCGTCAGGTTTTTGTATATTTTTTCGTGACTTTCAAAGGCACACACAGCACAGCAGCTTATATTCGTATTGGTAAAGTGGTTGTGAGTCAAACGTATATGCAGTGCACTGCATGTGCAGTGAAAAGAAAAAATCCCGACACCAGGCAATCCACCCTACACACTCCTTGCACCCCGTTGACATTCCGATACGGAACAAGAACAGAAGTAAAAATACAAAAAAGCAACAACTACAAAAAAACAACTCAAAGAATTCTCGTCAAATGCTCTCTCGCTCTCTCGCCGCTGCACAAGTGTATTGAGTATCTGTGTGATTGAAGGCGTGTTGGTGTGTGTGATCTCTCAAACCACTACATACGCGTGCACATTTTATTGTAAGAATGCCAACAGAACAAGTTATTGTTCTAAGGCAGCCAGCGGCGGCGGGCGAACAGGCAAAAGTAACAGAAAGTATCTGTGGTGGATGAAAGAACAAAAAGGATCCACGTTGAGTATCGGTGTGTCTGCCGGCGAAGCCGACAACGATGACCGCCGCTATACGAAACCGAATCATCATTCTGTGTTTGTGTGTGTATGTGTGTGTGTGTTGCGGGTGTATTTACGAGCTACAAAGGCAGTCTATATCCGAATTTGTATCTGCGTGCGTGTGCGCAAGTGTGTGAGTGTACACCACTGCACGGACACGAATTGAGCAGACGACGTCGACGACACTCAGTCTCTGGGGTTTCATTCGGTGTTCGTTGAGATACAATCCGCTCAACTGTTCAGTATTTAGTAGACAGCGATGAAAGGGAGAGGCAAAGCGTGTTTTTCGTAGCAATCGAAGCACCATCAAACCCATTATATTATTATTCGTTGTTATTAATTCTAAGTTAGTTGGAAAGGTGTCACAACGGCAAGAAGAACAGCTCTCCCAAATTAGAACGAGCGTTAGAACCACCAGTAGACTTTTTTTGATTTCAGTTCGATTTATTGATTTGCTCCGTTCGCACAGTGCTCAGTGTGGACAAATTATACTACATTAATATACATTTTTGTTTTTATTTGTGTTGTGCTCCTCTTATATTCGTGGATATTATTTAAATCGGATTTTATTTGAGTGAGAAAGATACATTTGATTTGCTTCAAAGAAGAAGAGAAGAAAGTTTTACAAAAAAAAAAAAAAATAAAAATAAAATAAGATTAAATAAAAATTGTGTTTCAAATTGTTGCTTTAACTACAATATTCAATAACTAACCGTGTGTGCCACAGGCTAGACGTGTTGTCTTTAACGGCAACAACAACTGTGCGACGGGTTTTGATCCCCAGTGTGATGTGTGTTTTTCTTGCGTCTGGTGGAAACAGAAGTGCCTAAAAATAGCCAATAAACGATATAACGAATGAAAGCATAAAAGAATTACAGTTTGCAATAATCTACAATAGATATTCTTAATGTACAAAATACAAAAAGTTTTGTAAGTTTTTGCAAAAGTCAAATAAACATACTTATACCTGTACAAAGTGGAAGTATGACAAACGATTCCAGTTCAATGACAATGAAAAGTGATAATGAAAGCAAATTAGTTAACACCACAAGTAGTAGCAGCAGCAGCAGCGGGAGCAACGTGAACAATAATAACATATACAACAATTGCAATAACAGTAGCAACAAGTCAGTGACAGTATCACTGACAACAGCGGCAACAGTATCATCAATTGGAGCCCAAACAACGACAGCGACGGTAACGACAAGTGATTTGCTGCCATCAATAACATTAGCGCCATTTGCGAAGATCAAACGTGAATCAGATTTCGGTGAATACACAGTGAGACAGTCACAATCGTCATTGTCATCATCCTCATCCTCAACAGTAACACCGTCATCAATGGTTACGAAATCAATTAGTAGTAATTCTCAAGTGCCAGCAGTAGCATCGAACTCAGTGAGTGCAAAAATGGGTTCCAGGAGAATTTTCACACCGCAATTTAAATTGCAAGTACTCGAATCATATCGCAACGATAGCGATTGTAAAGGTAATCAAAGGGCAACAGCCAGGAAATACAATATTCATCGTCGTCAAATACAAAAGTGGCTGCAATGTGAATCGAATTTACGCTCGTCAGTGGCCAATATCAGTGCAAATAATGTGAAACATCAGTTTCATAATATCTCGCATCAAATGCCAATTGTAACAACGTCAACGCTGCCATCATCGGCGTCTTCGTCAATACACACAAATAATAATCATCATGCCCACCATAATCATCAACAATATAAAGCCATTAATAATCGGCTGTCCTTGGACACAACCAGACATAGCGTCGCTCTGACTTCCATACCGACGATTCCAACATCAAAATCAACTCAAGGGGTGTTGGCGGCAGCAGCAGCAGCAGCAGCAGCCGCAGCAAATGTAGGAGATGTAGGTGCAGTGGTGCCATTATCGTCGTCGTCGCCCGCGTCCACATCGTATTTGTCCACCACAGTGAAAAGCCTACACGCACCTACATCGCCAATCCTCCATCCTCAAATTCTAACTAAGTCGACGGTGTCTCCATCAGCGTTGCAATGTGCCAAGGGAGGACCAGTGGTGATTGGGGGGTCATCAATACCACCACAATCAATGCTACACACACCATATCATTTACACGATAGTGTGGGTATTCACACACCACCTGCTCTGTTGACAAGTGTGCCAGTATCAATAATTACACCACATCCGCATACACACTTGCACGTAGCCAATTTGAAAAACCATTACCACCACCTCCACATGGAGTCGCAGCACCAGCAGCAGCA
Organism: Eristalis tenax; assembly: GCA_905231855.2. Taxonomy (NCBI): domain Eukaryota; kingdom Metazoa; phylum Arthropoda; class Insecta; order Diptera; family Syrphidae; genus Eristalis; species Eristalis tenax. The sequence continues at coordinate 7,421,763 of HG993128.1, forward strand.
ACACCACCACCATCATCATCATCATCACCATCACCCATACAATCAAATGGCACAGCCGCCACCACCACCACCACCGTCGCAACAATCAAGTGAGCGACGTCCGTTCATGCCGTCAGCAAGTCTGCCTGTTTTACCTACTTCTTCATCGTCGTCTTCGTCGTCGTCGTCGTCGACAGCTTCCTCACCCCCGGCACCAATGCCAGCTGTTGCTCTCTCATGCACAGACACTTCGGCAACTACCCCCGGTGTTGCGCTCTCTCTGGCACAAGCGGAAGAAAATCGAATCGACGAGTTACGTGACTATCAGACGACGACGACAGCGTTGCTGGAAGAAAATCGTTATATGAATGAAAATGAGTACGTTCATAGCAGGACACAACTGCACAGTGCTTTCGAAGGCTTCCCCTACTACATGCCTCTGCATATGCATCCGGCGGCGGCAGCGGCGGCGATGATAGCGCCAATCGATTTGTCATTGGGTACGAAGCGGATTGGATACGCGCTCTCATTCAGTGAGAATAATAATGAATTCAAGAGGGACCGAAGCGCCGATAAGAGCAATACAACATATGAATCGGCGACTCCCAAGCGCGAAACATCATCACCAAAGGAACACGAACAAGATGACGATAATGAAGAATCTCATTTGAATGTTGTCGATTCAGATTTCTCAGAATCCTCATCCGTTGTTGATTTGACTTTGAGAAAGAGGAAAGTCATTATGCCCACTGCAACTGAACCAGAAACCGTGTCCGCAGAGAAGCAAACAAAACTGTCATCTGATGACGTGGACGAGAAGGAGATGGAAAAACCTCAGGAACCAGCCAAAACGTTCAAACTCTTCAAGCCATACCTTCTTGACGATGATAACAAGTCCACGGATGGCGATAAAGAATCTGCTAGCAAGATCTGCAAACAAAAGGAACCCATCATCTGGAGCCATCACACCGCTTGCCTATCACCACCGATAAGCCATGAAAGTCGTCAGTGCAGCAGTAGAGGCAGTAATTTTCAATCTCCCTCTGCCGACGCCGCATATCCATTTCCAGCCGGGAGTCCTAATTTTCAATCAAACAATACAACAGTCACATCAGCCAGTTTCCGCTGCCCCAAAGGATCACCAGTATCCGGCTATGAGTCGTCATCATCCATCTACTCCGATTCAGCGTCATCCACCAGTGGAGACCACCACTATACCAATGCACCACCAACCACCTACAGTTTTGACCTCAAAGTGCATAACATCCACGGTGACCTCCCCGCCAAGCACCTGATATCCACAGCAACAAATCGCCCATTCATTGGTGACGGATGCATCCCCCTGCCGCCAGCCACCATCAACCACGTGCAAAGATGGCTGGACCAAGAATCCGGCATCCGTCAGAGCATTGCTCTCTACGTCTAATCAATCATATCATTATCTAAGTATGTACATCGATTGGAAATCGATTGCAACCATCGGCCTTATTAGGTTTCTTTATTTTTTATTTTTTTTTGTTTCGTTTGTATATATATAGGGATAGCAATACTTTAACTGTTATGACAAATAATAATATGTACACGTAATGTTAAGTTTAATATTAACCATACCATATCACAATTGTTTTCGCGGATCAAATAATTACAATTTAATTATATACACAAGAATGCATATCGAATCGATAACAAATTGACAATTTGAATTGAATATATGTATCATTGAGGCTTTATTCAAAAACAAAATAATACACATATAAAAATAAATTGCCATAAATTATTTCTAATGTAGTTTTAGAGAAAAACAAAACAAACATGAAGAGACCGTTTGTTTGTTTTTTTTTTACACACTTCTTCCTTTAAGCATACATATGAGACTCGAGTGCGGAGAATTGGACTTTCAAAGAAAGAAACTAAAAGAACACACCATACACATAATTATAAAATACATAGCTTTATATTGAAGATTGTTATTGTTAACTAAGAAAAGAAAATTTATTGATACTATCAGATCTAAAGAAAAATTCAGAATTTTGTGATACTAAATCAATCAAAAGAGAAAATTAATGAGTAAATATGTATCTGTCAATTATGAGGAACTTTTTTATGTATAGGATGGACTATTTTATATACATATATATTATATTATATATTAACAAATAAATGTAGAACAGTATTTTTGTATAAAAAAAACATGAAAGAAATCTAAACAATATACATTATATGAATTAAAATTTTGATTGCGTTTTCATTTCTATTCTTTCGAGGATGTTGGTTGGCCTTTTCTTCTTCCAATTGGATTGATGATCGCCTTAAACAAGATGAAGTCTTCAGGGAGGTGAGGTGATTGCAGGCAATGCTAGATTCACGAGTGAAAATGGGGCTTCTCTATTCAGTTCACAGATAAGGAACAATCAGGACTGGCCATGGCCAGTTGGTACAGGGAGGCGATATAAATGCATTATTCTGTGCGATTCAAGCAACAGGACTCTGTATAAAATGCATTGTGCGAAAACTTACTCTCAAGAATTTCTGAATTTATTTCTGACTTGAAGATTTTTTTGTTTGGTAAATGCTAATGCACTTTGCAGTTAAGACTGAGGGCATGCGTTTCAGACAACAAGTCACTTAGAAATGAGACACAAAATGAACTTAATTTGACGTAATTTCTCCTCGAAATTGTAAGGTTTCTAGCAGAAATGAAGTATGATAGAGACGCCCAACTTCTACCTCTCTTGCCCCTTAAAATTTTTGACAACCATTTTTTATATCGTTTTCTAACGCCAAATTGACCAATAAGAGAACGGCATTTACGTTATTTCGTGAATAACTGTCAAAAATTCATGAATAACCGTCAAAGTTTTCATGATTATCCGTCAAATTCGTCGATGGACTAGGGGTCAATCAGCTGTGAAGTTGGGTATCTCTATCATACTTCATTTCTGGTTTCTAGTGAGATTATTTAAAATTTCATAAAAGTTGCCGCACTTTACTTTTTTAGGCATAGCGTGCGTGTCAAGCCTAGCAATCGAATTCGGAATTCACTACAAATTCACTGAGTAGGAAGGCTTTTCTTCAGCAAAATCTTTTCATGTAATTTCTGTTCTACAATATCGAGGCTCTTAGAGGGTTTATTTACCTGAACGCTTTTACTGTCTACTTGAACTTGGTGATCAACAAAGGAGAGCCATTATATTTGACACTAGATATCATTCACTTGTGTGTAGAGACATTGGTAGCTAGCTGTCCACTGGAGCGGTGTTTTCCTGAAAAATCCACCCACCGAAAGTGTGCAAATGGAAACACTGAATGTTTCCCAGCTTATTTGGTACTTTTTCACTACATAACCCGTAAATTACACGTCTCTTTCAATCTTCGTTGGATTTATGTCAACAGAATTTTTCGCTTGAGTTCAAAACTACTCACACTGCAAAATAAAATATAATCTAACTGAGATCATGGTCTGATTGTCCATCTGCATTGGTCGTACAAAAAACACGTCAAAGTCTTAACGGCTCTTTGAAAAAACAAAAACAAACAAACAAACAAACAACGACTAGCGAGAGAAATGTTGCCGTTGGTTACTCTACACAGAGGTTTGATTGACGGCGTGTGCATTGAAGAATTTGGATCAGAAATGAAGTATGATAGAGACGGCCAACTTCTACCTCTCCTGCCCCTTAAATTGTTTGACAACCATTTTTTATATCGTTTACTTATGCCAAATTGACCAATCACAGAACGGCATTTACGTCAAAAATTCATTGTTGTTTATCATATATTTGATAACTATTTAGGAATACCCACACGTACTTCAACAGACAACAGACAAATTGAAGTAATTTTGCTTACTAATTTGAGCTTATAACGTAATGGTTGGACTAAGTTGATCAGTTTTGCTCAAAAGTGGACCAGGTCCTCAAACAGCAAGTTCGTACAACTAGATCGATCATCATAATTGCCAACAAGTCGACAGACGTCCTTTCCCACTTGTCTGCTCCACAGACTCTACATGACCAAGTCATTAGTCACTTCTGATGATTGTTAATACTATTCACTGCCGAGAAGTGCAAGTAGGTTAATGCCTCAAACGGTTGTCCTAGGCGTCGAGTTTAAAGCTCGACGTTTTGCCCTCGTTCACAGCCAGGCCAATTTTAGAAGCTTACGCCTGATTCTCAGCAAGCGTTTCATTGATTGCTCGATGCGTTCGATCTGTCACGTCATGTCATCTGGAGCTCACTTCTGGTAGATCGTGCCCCTAATGCAGGTCAGTGAATTGCAAGCAATCTTCTCAAGAACGTTATAAAAGAATAACATGACAGCGCCTCGTCTTTTCTAATGTCATTTAACGTGTCGTTGAGTTCGCTACCGACTAAGTTGGAGCAATTGTAGATCGTGTCGTATACAGCCTTCAATATATGTCGGCCTTCACTTCTTGGATTTCTCCCAGAATCTGGATCTGAAGACACGCTGACACTCATCAGATTGTTAATAAAAGTCTCCAGGCTATTGCACGTCATGTCTAGCACACTTATCACTCAATAGTTGGCGTAATCAAAGGGTTCTCCTTGCGTGTGTATTATTTGACAAACGATATCAAGTTTCCACTCGTGGGGCATGATCACTTCCAAACAGCATCCTGCAGCATCTTTGTTAGACTGTAGTCTTGCTGTCGGAGAGACGGAATTCCCGCCTACCATCGTCCAGATTGAGTGGATCATTCTGCCTGTCAACGGTATTTGTGTCATCATAGCCTTTGAACAGTCTGAATCGACGGCAACAGTAACAGAATTTCAAATGTTTTTATAATTGACAGTTAGTAAAGTGTTAAAAAAAAACTATGCATTCAACATAGTTGTCATCGAAGACGATACACCGTTTGTAGATTGTCTTTTGATTCAAAATGGGCCTCAGTCTCAGCGAGTCCCAGCTTGGTGATAAATTTCTACCCAGCTAGCATTCTTTTAAGGTCTGAGAACAGGAATTAGTCGCTCTGGGGCAGATCTGAAGAATACTGTGGATGCGGACATTTTGCCATCGTGTTCAGTGATTGGTTCCATGGTGAACTCTCTTGATTGTGACTCTTTCGCATAACCAAAGGCTGATGAACGATATGTTCAAAACATTCCTTTGATACCTTTAGAGTGTCGGCTATCTCGATGTACTGCACTTTACGGCCATCCAAAACCATTTAGCGCATTTTTTGATGTGTTTGTCCGTATCAACCTCTTTTGTACGTCCACTGCGTCTATCATCTTCGGCGCTCATATGGCTTGTAAGGAATTTAACAAACCACTTGCCACACAAACTTGGTTTCTTCGTCCATGTAACTGTCTAGAAAAAGCTTCTCAATTTTACAACACTTTAGGTCCGTCCCACTCGTGAAAGAACAATAGCACGCTCAACACGAATGGTTGCTGAGAAGCAAGGCCCTGGACCTGTACGGGGTGTGGCGCTACAGCCATATTATCGTAACCTTCCCCATACGAACACTTCAGCCGACCTGTTAATTTGAAAATGTACACACAAAAAATGTAGAATGCTCATATTCCTGAAACCTCATTCGTCAGTTGAGTCATGTAAAAACTTTCCGAAGCTGAGAGTGTTATCATGCAGATTTAAATACAAAGTAATAAGAAATGTTCACAACTTCTGCTAAATACTTTGAGCTCAATTCACACCTATTATATTTCCTTAAAAATTTTCCACTGTGAGTGAAAAAGCCTCACTCACAGTGGAAAATTTGAAGAAAAAAAAAACACGATTGTAGGGCGAGATTCCCTTAAGTTGTCATATTTTTTTATTTTTAGATACAATTTTGCCTAGTTTATGGACTGAACTTTCCACCAGCCGAGTTTTTATGCGCGACGAGCAACTATTTTAGATGCTATTCGTGTGCGAGAACACGCTGTCTTCGCCAAGAGCGACAACTATGTAGGAAAATTCTGCTAATGATTCATCGATTATCGACACAATCTTTGGAATATTCTGTATGTATTTATGGGCAGTGGACTTTTTACAATTTTATTAGTTCTTAACGAGGGATTGTGAAAGCCTTCATTCTTGAGTTGTTTGAGTTTTGAAAGTTCTTATTTCTCGGATAAGAAAATTGATTGACTGAACTCTGTATCAATGATTCGGTTGCTCAAATCGATGTGATAATACATTCTTGTTCGTCAGCTTTGAATCTTCTGGATTCTGAAGCAACTTTTACGCACTGAATATGGAGATGACGATCATTTGTTCTCTTTTTCCGTTCTCTCTGCAAATAGTTCTGTCTATGCTCGTGTAAATGAATAACATTGAGGTCGTTCGTCTTCGTGCTCGCACGCATGTAGTTTTCGAGAAACTGTAGAGAAAAATGCATGATAACTTCAACCGTTTCCTCTAGTTGATTTCAGTTACAGTAATAGATATATTTTCGCTTTTATTTTCTTGAACAGTGATGCGATAGCAGGGCATGTCTACTTCCTTGTAGTTTTTTTTACAACCAGATATGGTATGCAAAGTGTTTGCACTGAATAAGCTACATCGAGCAGAATTTTAGCTAAAAGAGGATGACGCGCCCTCTTGTGAATACTGCTTGAGAAGTTCGCGTACTGACACGTACTTACTCGAACGTCGAAAAAAAAATAGAACATCTTTAAAGACACGGACAACCAAGCATTGATCAGAGACAATATTGCTCCTGATCCTAGATTGCATTAGTCCTTGGTTTGATATCAACCAACCAAAGTGTGCACAATGTCAATCTATGATGATTATTTTGATCATTCATGTTTCGTTTGCTTCAACATCAAGATCATCCATTGTCGACTTAGCTTATGTTAGCTTTCAGTGGCTGCCAGTAGAATGTCCTTTGTGTTACCAAGCGGATCTGTTTGATCCTTCTCCGCAAACAATTTGAAGCTGTGAGTAAAGCGGTGGAGATGACTGATACTACTTAATTTCGTTGGCGTCCTCCAAAGCTACCGTCAGGGTGTTCACGTAGAAGGCGTCTAAGTGACTTCGTCTACTGGAGGAGAGAGCGCTGAAATTGCAGAATGGATGTACAATAATGTCTTCCTCCTCCTCGTCTCTTTAGCTTCTGGAACGCCTAATCTGGAGGCATGAGTTCCAATGCCACAGTGCCGGCTTATAACGCCGATGAGAGTTCTGAGATTCGGTCCATGATTTAACGCTTTGGGTCAATAGCAGTTTAGTGATGAGGCATCCTGTGGCCATAGACCATCGCCGATTTACATGACCAATCGTTTAGAGTTTCAGTAGATGTTTGGCTGTAGCAATTGATATAGGCGACAGATCTCCATCCGGAAAGAGTACAGTGCCTGTGTCACTTCTAGCGAGTTACTACTCTCGACGTGTGTCTCGACATACACCTAAGTTGCGTGTTAAAATACCTGGGAATCTTGTGTAAAAATAGGCGACAATTGAGGGAAGTTTTTGAGTTGAATGTGTCGGCACTCAGAGATTTTATAGATTCCATCCGATCGGCCTTTATCGTTACAGCCTTAAAGGCACTACCGTGGTTCGGTAAACGGAGCGAAAAGATTCTTAGAGTAGACACCCGCATCATCAATTCGTCTGTGAAGATTCGCAGAGGGCCATATAAACTGCCTGCCCAGTATAAACCCAGAAATGTTAAGTTTTCATTCAGATTTAGAGGGTCCACAAATACTGAGGGAGTGCCAAAGTCAGGGATGCTATGTTTGAGGGCTAGACCGGTTTTCTGAGTATGGATACCTGTGCCACATTCTCAAGTCCATTTGACAAGTTTGAAGTGCTCCGATTGCATTTTAAAAATGTCTGATCGTGGATAATTCGTCATGTTCAACCCCTCCCGAACGGACACCCCTACAAAACGGACAATGATCACATTCTCAAGTCCATTTGACAAGTTTGAAGTGCTCCGATTGCATTTTAAAAATGTCTGATCGTGGATAATTCGTCGTGTTCAACCACTCCCGAACGGACACCCCTACAAAACGGACAATGATCACATTCTCAAGTCCATTTGACAAGTTTGAAGTGCTCCGATTGCATTTTAAAAATGTCTGATCGTGGATAATTCGTCATTTTCAACCCCTTCCGAACGGATACACCTACAAAACGGACAATCATCATGGTCCCACTGCTGTCCGCTATAAAGAAGCTGTATTCGCTGTATAGCAACATCATCTGCGTCCACCCTGTCCCTTCTAGTGTCAGTAAAACTTCACTCACCTTAACGACCCACAAGAGAGGGAAGAGGACATCTGTTTATCGACTTGGTCTGGTTGACTAAAATGCTTATTTTAACAGACTGTGTCTGAAGGAGGCTCAGACACTGAAAACAGTTTTCTCTGAATGGGGACGAGATCCTGGTTCGCAGCACTTGATGAATCTATTCAAGGTCCCTGGCACCAGCGACGCATGAGGTAGATGGTTAATTTGCTAGAAATGTTCGAATCTCAAGCATCCTCATAAATAATACATTCAGTGTTCGACGTAAGGCGTAAGAGCATGAAGTTGATAAACAGGAAGCTCCATTTCTCGTCTGATTGGCCTGTGTACGACAGTACTACAGTTACTACAAATAGTAGTATAGACAAGAATTTGGATCATTTGGAGTGGACCTGGGCCTCAGACGACATGATCTTTAGCCAGCTGCCACCAATTTCGCACGACAATTTGAATGAGGTCCTTCTCGTGGGCGTCCTGTTATGCGACTCGCGGGGCTCTCTCAGTTGGAGCGTTAACTGGTCGTAAAAGTCTGAAGAATCTTCGGAATGAACTTCTACCTGTACCAACAGAACAGGTACAAGGGCCACCCATTTTTACGCCTGCAGGGGCCTGTGTTTTTTTATACGGACAATAGATAATAACTGAGGGGCATGCATTGAGTTCTATTCCCCACCAGGATGCCACAATGGGTCCACCAGGCACCTAAGCGATTCAAGGCTTCAAGCCTAATTGATCCAATTGCCTACCTCGCTATTCTTAAAAATCGTAATAAAATCATGCAATTTTGAATTAATGGCTCGACTGTTTGATAATCAAACCTTTATAATTGCGGATGCCCAGCGAGGCCCCGATACCAACACAACACAATCGTGCCTAAGTACATGCACTTTGTTTACGAAGACTATGAACCTAATTAAGGCATAGTTTCGTGTGTAATATTTGTTGGGCTTCAGTTGAATTATTATCCTCGCATCTATCTTCAGTTATTAGTCACCTTCATATGCCCTTCCTAGAAAATAAAATGTGTTTAATTTTTGTATTGAAGACCTGTTTAAAACTGCCCACCATTGGCGTATGCACAGGATTACTGCAACGATCCATTTCGGAAATCCAGGGTTTTCCCATCATAAACAGCCATGTGTTCCGGAATTTCCCATATGGTGCACTGGGAAAATCCCGGACATTAAGCGAACCGTGTTCTGTGTTCTGCGTGAACTCTTTGGTGTGAACTACGCTAATTCTAGGTCACCGCTATCGCTACCTGGGCACATATTCAAATACGAATTCGCAAAAAGATGGTCCGACATTCAAAGGCGCGTTCAGTACAATTCAGCTAGATTCTGGCGAATCAAAAACTCACTGATTCAAGATTTATTACCCGGCAGAATACGGGCGACGAGCGACTGGTAGATACTTTAATTTGGTTGTCCATACGTGGACGTGGTCGCCAATATTCCTGTGCACCTGCATACTTTGAATAAAGATACGGCGTAAAGTGAAACAAAAAAAAAAATAAAATAAAATAACGACAGAACCACGAACGACATTAGCTGTTAAATACATAATTAAGGCGTTGAATTTTGATGTGAGGCACACAAACGTGGAGAGCCACAGAGCACGCAACGAGCCAGCACAGAGCGAGTAGTGACGGTGGGGAAGTGGCAAAAGGGTAACACAATAGTGAACCCAAAAATGGCGACATATCATCGCTGACACCTGATGTATATTTTATGGCACAAATGGGTTGTCGCTGCATACACCATTCGAATTTCATTAAAAATTCTGCTATTCGCCTTTTCTTGAAATTTAAATACGAATTTAATGTGTTTAATTGCTTGACTCATCTTGAATGAACAATTTTCTTGTTTGTTTGCAGAACATTTCGTCTATAGGTGTTCACACTGGGTGGCGGGGGTATTGGCTCACTTGATCGGTGGGTTATTTTGTGGACGCGATCGTCTGGCAATCGGAATTGGTTGGTGTCTTGACTAGTTGAGGACATTTTCAAATGAATTAGTGGCAGTTACTTTTGTTTTTAGCGATGTTTAAAATTTGTCTTGTACTAAAAGTTGGACAGTTATGTTGGCTAATTATTTGGATATGATCTGACGGCTGATCTGATCAATGATTCATGGCTCCATTTTTTGCACAGAGACGCTTCGATGTACTTAATATCACTGCGCACAGTTGTAAATTAATTGTTTACAATTGTGCCAAATTAAGATATAACTCCTCGAGTCTTGGGCTCAGTAGTTTGTCATCACACTCAGGAATTGTGCAGTAAGTCAGTCTTTTGCCTGGATCTTCGATATGTTTCTTCACTCTGAGCTAGAAACACATGGAAGTGTACGGATTTGTTGATAAGTTTGCGCATCAAGTTTCAATGACATTCTTTCAGTCACCTATCCTCAGTATCAATATTTTTAGAACGTACCCAAAACACAAAGTTTGGCAAGTAACGCATGCCCCTCATCAAATCGAGATTGTCTCTGCAATCGAAACAATTTATTGCAGAATCAGAGTCAGAATCGATGTCTCCATTACCTGCGAGCACATTGCTCGATGCTCAACTCTCAGTCAAAAAGGACACATTTTTAATTTGTTTCAAATATCTTCGAAGCCATACCACATGTGTAAACATAATCTATCAAACAGCTTCGACACTCTAACCCCGAAAGAACGGAATGGCATGGTGGGCAACGGCACGTATTTTAACTGGGCAAACTACACTGACGCCTCTTACTCAAACTAAAGTCAAACATCTTGCCAAGGCAGAAGGTGATAGCTAAGCTTCCATCAACCTCATATTCAAAACTAGAACACGAATGCCTGGCTGAGCTAGAGTCATTAGAAGGCCAGGTTAAAATGTCCCTTATCTTTTGGGTCAGAGTGACATGCCATGCAGTGATCTTGAAGAGGACGAGTCCACAAGCACTGCAATCAAGTCAAATAGCTCAGCGCACTTCCTTGAAACAGGTAACCTCAGACAAACTGTGCTACATCAAGGCAAATGTGACATGAATACAACGGATCCAAGACAAAAGACCTCCTTCGACAAAGATATCTCTAGATTGGTGGTGGTTTGTACGGGACATTGGTGGATAGGAGATCATGCCGTCAAACTAGGTACGCTACTTTGTGCCAATTGCAACAACAGCACTGAGAGAGTCCTTTGACCGTTCCATTTGTTTGGCAATTGCAACAAGAGCGCTGAGAGAGTCCTTTGTTTGTGCCAGCCAAACAGCCAAACAGCAACAGCTTCGTAGACCCTACTTCAACTCACTTGATAAGATTTCTGCGAATGAAAAACTGTCAAAAAGTCCCCCAAATTCGTCGGTGGACAGATCTACATAATAGTTGATTACGACCACGAGACGGTTTTCCTTGACAGAATATACTCCTTGTGGTTACCTCTAATCACGGCTCCACCTGTATTGAATCACTGACGATGCTCATAAAGTATAATTGTCTAGAAAGAGATTCTGAAACTCCGCCGTTCGGGTTGGGAGTCGGCATAAAATTGAACTTCTCCCTCATACATGAGGAAACAGGAGCACCGCACAACTCGTGTATTAGCTTTTGAGGCTAGGCTCAGGTCCATTTCGTATTGAAACTTCAAAAGCACAAAGCCACATTCCAATATTTGTTAGGAAAATCAGGGAGGCGACTGTACTCGGGTCGTACGCTCACATTTTTATTCCATAACACCGGATTTATTGTATAGACGGAGGCAAGAGGATCACATCACTGACATGTCATTTAAAATTGATGCAAAAAAAATCCTCTTTGTCACAAAACCTAGCTATAAGCCTAAGCTATAAAACATCCCCACAAATAGATCCCTTGTGATTTTATTCCAAAGACAGCGTGACGGTAACAAAAAAATGTCCCAGGATATTTAGATGGTCAAATTCGTAAATCAAAAATAGCGATGACTCTCACCTTTTTACCAAGGCGTTAATATGAAACCAAAATTTACCAATAGATGGCGCACCAAAGTAGTTACCGCCACACCGACAGCATTGTTTAAAGATGATGTACGAAAATGTCTTCAAACCACTAAGCTGACTTCATTGATTGTCTGATGTAATTTGAATACTCCTGAGGAACCGCTTGGAAGCATACTCCTGGTAAATCAACAAGCTTGAATTGAATAAGGAAATTCAAAAGTGATGCGTTTAATGTAACAAACCATAAACGTCGAAGACCACCGAGAAAGTTTGAAGACGTAAATGCAACAGAAGTCGTCTTCGTTCACATGAAGGCACTGTCGAAGACCACCGAGAAAGTTTGAAAACACCGAATTAAGCAGTTTTGGGCGAGTATGACGCTTAAACTCAACAACGACTTTCTAATCAAATAAATACGACAAAAGTCGTCTCCTATCGTATGAAGGCACTGGAAAAGAACCAGAAGATGGGAAAACAAACTGCATATGCTCTCAATGAAAGGCATCAGCAGAAAAAGGAAATAAATACGTAAGTTCTATCGTGGGAGCCCAACACTTACAAGGTTATGCAAGATTAGTCCCAACTAGGTATCTAATCCTTCCTTAGAAACTTCAGTAGTTATTTGTATGCAACTACAATATGCATGACCAACGTGCATCAGAGTCTGGGATTTTTATGTAGAACGACTTTGATTGCGGACCGTTTTGTTACATACGGCTAGTGACTGCATAGCCTTGTTGAAGTAGACACACGGAACAAAAGCTATGACAAGTTCCCTGCCGAAAACGATGCAAAAAATACAATGAATTAATGTCCTGTATGCCTTATATTGGTACGTTCCATATTCAACTTCTCACAAATTTCAACTATACATAATATAAATCTTCAAAATGTTAAGGCATCGTTCCCAGCCGTTTATAGTCTATCTTCTCCAGTTGCACCAAGGGCTTAAGCTGCTCGGCGAATGCTCGCATCTCATCACCAATAGCATCCTGTCCGTTAGGTGCTAGCACCGACAGCTCCACTAAGTAACTCTGGGAGATTGGTTCATTCATTTCCTGTTTACCGGGTAGAAGTTTTATGATCTTCGAAACCGTGATCTTCATCCGTCCCCTCCGAAACATGTAGCCTATATAGAGGTGTGAAAAGTGAACACTCCTTGATAAGTTCATGTTAAAATGTTACCTCGACTAACGTATTCAAAATCAATACGACAACCCAGTTCGGTGAGAAACTCTACAACAGTAGATGTGCAAGCAACATCAATGCTTGAGCGCACTAACGTGGGTCGGAGGCGATCCAACTCAGGTTGACCAATGTATCGCATTTGAAATGGGGTGTTTTTGTCCATGTCCAGAGCGCGTCGAACTCGCAGGAGAAGTGGCTGCATTGTATTGGGTGGTCTCAAGCTCAAACATACTTCTAGGTCGTGAAATTGTTCTGGTCCAGCGTCGACATTATCGCATAGTCCTTTCAATCTATAAAAAGGGAAGAGTTATGCGAGTGTTGCTAAAACTAGTGGGACTTGTTTGTTACCTGTGGAGTAAGTGATCAACTGCAGAATCTAGAATGGAGCCCTGTAATAGGTATTCTTGATTGGGGATGATTCGACTTTGTAATGCCTGTGATAAGGACTCCTTCGCCGAAGTAACTTGCATGTTTTTACTTTTATTTTTCTTATTTAGTGGGGTATTTTTGCAAGCGATTTTTATAACAATGAATACTTTTTGTTAAATACGGCGAACTGTCATTTTTGTTGTGATTTTGACAATTTGCCCCGAGAGGATATGCAATACATTTTATGTCTGGAGCATGGAATTCCAAATGTGCGTTTTTGTCACCAGCCACTATGAGTTCTGAAATGCGTTCAGAATATTTTTCCATTAAAACAAAATTTTAAAAGCAGTTTATATATTTCACATCACTTACATTTACAGTCGTGAACAATTGTTCACATCAATTAGGGAAAAACAAATAAAGACACTTTGTTAATGCACAGAAGAATGTACTACATACATAAATTTTACTTACTGAGTACTCACACTTAATGTACGAGTGTTGAAAGGAATTTTTTTTTGGTCTTGTCATTCAATTGCAACCTGAGCAGGTCACGTATTTGTAAGAATTATATATGACTGCTTGTAACATTAAAGTAACCAAAACATAACTTGTTGTCTGAATACTACCATCTGTCATTCCATGACAATCTGACAGACCACTGGGGCTGTCACATTTTCATACGATTTTCATCAGAAAAATACCGAACTGCTTACAAATCTCTAGTTAAGTAATTTTAAACTGAATAGAAACAAAATGAATAACATTGGAAAATTGCTAAGAACCAGAACAATAACAGCTATACGGTCGACTCTTTTCCAAGTAAACAATTCAGTCTTACGCCAAACAAATTCAAGTTACATATTGCAACCCAAATGTTTGTGTGCACATGTTGATATTGCCCGCAGAGCTTACAGCTCTAAAAGTGATGAAGCAGTTGCATCATGCTCGACGCCTCTAGCAAAACTTGATACCAAAATCCAATTAGTTTACACATGTAAAGTGTGCAATACCCGCAGCATTGAAATGATCTCGAAAGTTGCATACGAAAAAGGTGTAGTTATCGTAACCTGCAAAGGATGTGCTAACAATCATCTGATTGCGGACAATTTAAATTGGTTCACTGATCTAAATGGGAAGAAAAACATTGAGGATATTCTGGCTGAGAAGGGAGAAACTGTGACAAGGATTTCTTCAAGCAATATTGGGGAGTTTGTATTGAAATAAGTGTTGTAGGTTTGTAAATATAGTTGATGTACTCAGGAAGAAAATAAATGTTTAAAATGCGCATTTCTATTCTAGAATATTGTTTTCAATTCTACCTCATTATCACGGCTCATTGTAGAAGAGAAGGCAGGGGGAGAACAGAGTCGTTTCTTCTGTGGAGACGAGAGTTCCGCTGCCAAAGGGATCAGGGATAAATGGTCCACCGCAAATACTCGCCCCCTCGTGTGGAAAGCAAATCATTGTGTTTGTACAACATTTTAAAATAGCTCAATTTTAGTTAGAAAGTGTTACAATTTGTACGTTTTGTAAAATACAAGCAACATTTTAACTGAGATAAAGTTTTTTTTTTGTGTTCTTATTAGGAACATGATCGTTGTATTGCTGCTTCCAAAGCACTCGTATGAGGTGAACGAATATCCTTTATTCTCTTATTCCTGTCACATGTCACTATTCAATTAGTCACAATGTGACTACGGCAGTACAAACTTGTCACAGTGACATGTGACACGACTAAGAGTATATTAGGGCGAGGAACGAGTATAGAATTTTGTTTTCGCTTCTTAAACGTAGTCCTGTGACTTATAAGGCGTCGAAATATTACGACTAAGTTTGCTCGGTGGCCAAGTGGAACACAATTGAGATTAATGAATGGACCTGATACTCAAATTAAGCCCTTTCAAGCTGTGTGCAAAGGATGAGTATGCTAATGAATGATCCAATGAAAGAGTACAACTTTCAAATCATTGATTTAATAAACAGAGGACGTTTGAGATTAATTCAGTTTGTCATGTAGTCTTGCAGGCATGTACATAGATAGCAAGTTATATTTGCCTCTAGAGTATTGATCAAATTTTGTTATGGAACCCCCGTGCCCTACCTAAGCTCGTGTTCATGAGTTTCTGCATTTTCTGGGACTCGAGATATGTGCAATCAAATTGAATGACTAACTTCTTAATCCACTCGTGAATAACCGGGAATAGCACGCACATCACTAGTGGATTGCTGTAGAAACTAGACCCAGGGCCTCGTCGGACTGTTGCACAACCCATTGTTTGTTCCTGCGATATATTACTTTATTTACCTAATGTGCATCCCAAATACCTATTCTCTTCAAGATAACTCAACTGATGCACATTTATACAATCTGTGTAAATCAAGACGAAGCCTAAGATCAATACTAGTTGGTTACGATTGTACTGTACACATTGTAAATGTAATGAGACAAATCCTAAAAATAGTGAGGTACTTTCATTCAATGTAGTCATCATTTAATAGTTCCACTGTCCCTTTCTGTTAATGCATGGGAAACCTATCAAATTACTCAGGTAATAGCATGTGTGGTCAATTGATCAGTGAATCATATTTAACCCCGAGAAGTGTTTACGTCGGGGGAAACGATTCTCATCTAACGCATGAATATAGCTTTACCTCGGCAAAACTTGGCGCATAAAGGTTTTGATCAATGACTCATTGATCATCCATCGCATTCTATTAAATGTAGGTTACGTGTTTTATTGGATTGTAATCTTTTGTTGCTTGTATGTATGTATGTAGGATTCCTTGATTAGGTTCTTTCAAGCACTCTATTGATGCGTGCTAAGTCAAATTGTCTACAAACAGAAACATTACTAGTTAATGTTGGATAAGACGGCTTTCTAATCTCATGCATGGTCTTCCGATTTGACAGAAGCCTTTATCTCAACCTTTTCAACAACCTCCTTTTACACATGCTTCAACAATAAATTTAGATGCTGATACCCCTCGTAGTCGTCAACATAATCAGAGGTCTCCATGCCACTAGATCCCCCGCCATCGACTCTGACTCATCAGGAGTTATGCCCTAGTGCAACCAGGAGAGTTCTTGGACTTGGTTCGTCTTCAATGCAAGAGATTCGTGCCACGTGACCTAACCATCGAAGCTTAGTCCATTCGGAAATAACTACTTCCGTATTTCTCACCCTACCCCGACGAGTAATTAACACAACAGCAGGAAGACATCTCATCCCCTCCTAGCAATCATTTCAAAATGAAAACAAAAACATTCCATTCGTCGAAGTGGTTCTTCACATGCTGAAACCATCTCCTTAGGAAAACTTCTCACGTTCGTGATTGTCATTGCAGGACTAAGAGCATTTTATGCACTGAGTTCGTATTCATTGGGCACTGGAATGCTGGCTGGTTTGCGATGATTTGATGCCGATGAAACGATAGTCTTGTATCCACTTGAGGTGTGATTGTTCGGAGACAAAAAGTCCAAGCGGTCGTAGGTGGCTTCTGCGATAATCTTTAAATTGTAAGCGTTCGTAAAGAACCAACCTCTTATTGCTTTGGGCGATAACCAGTTTTCGTTGGCAAGTATAAAACATAGCAAATCTGAAAGCAGCTGTGCTATGGACAGGATCACAAATTAAACAAAAATCACTCGCAATATAAATTTTATTTTGACTGAGTACATATATGCGCGGACATACATTTGTTCATGTAAATACGAGAGTACATAAAGCATGCACTTATATATTTTTCTGTGAAAATCATTTTATATTTTTGAAACTTACGACAGAAACTTATTCAATTAAGGATTGAGTACAAAAATATTGTAAGTATGGCAAACGAGAACTAACAGAGACTCAATTCTGAACCAAAAATCGCCCAAATGTTTAATGACGGAAGGGTTTAAACGTTCTTTGGTCTAAATTTAAGAAACAAACATGAAAATGTGTTTTGAGTTAAAAAAAAAGAAGACAAATTTATGATTTGCAGAACGCTTTAACGGTGTGATATGGCTAAACGCGTTTGGGTTTGCTCACAATTGTGTAACTGAGTCCGTTGTAGTTTCTGTGGTCCAGATTCATTTCGGAGTCGTTCAGCATGGTCGTCGAGACGTTGGTTGTTTTCGATTGCGACGAATTGGCAACTTGTGGACCGGGTGTACTGGCCTTGCGGAGTACTCCATAGCCCAGGTAACTATCGTCGGCTGCTCGAAATGGCTGAATCTCTGGACTAGCGATGAGTTCGTATTCATTGGGCACTGGATTGCTGGCTGGTTTGCGATGATTTGATGCCGATGAAACGGTCACGATAGTCTTGTATCCACTTGAGGTGTGATTGTTCGGAGACAAAAAGTCCAAGCGGTCGTAGGTGGCTTCTGTTTCGTTGTCATCACTATCGATAATCTTCGTACAGGGATCTTTGGATATGGCTTTGTGGCGTTGTGATTGGGTTCTCTGCCACGAGAATTCAATTAAGTCGTCTTCAGCTGTGTGATTCCGTTCGGTGTGCTTTACTTCGCCCAGTCCGAGGGTCTTCCAAGCATCAGTGATAGTTTCGATGCTTTCATAGTCACGCTCGGTTGTTTTGATGCTCTGCACACTTTCATTGCGCACAGGCAGATCGGGTGGCGAGCAGTTTACGCTGGCAATGCTCTTGACCAGGTCAGGAGATGACGGTTTGAGAATGACAGTGGACCCTCCATTTCGGCTGGGGTCGACGGATGTAGTAATTGAAACTGGTTCGTAGTTTTGGAATACTTTGAATTTATCACAATTTTGCTGCTTCAGTTCATTGGATGACAGTGCTAGTGCGGATAGCGGTGTTGTTGGTGCGGATGAAAGTTGTGATGTTTGTGGTTTGTCTGTGTTCAGTGTAAGCAGCTTTCTGGGAGGTTTGTTTGGAATGCTTTTAACGGTCTGGGGAGATATCACGTTCTGTGTTGACGATGAGCTTGAATTGAATGACATATTGTTCAACGAGTCCGACGATGGCAGAAAGCTGCGCAATGATATTGCGCTATGTGTGGAGTTCAGCTCAAATTCACCGCCGTTCTGGTTTTGAGGCGACGGTGGTAGAGGACTCCTTGAGCCGGGCTCCATTGAAAGAGCCGCGCTCAATTGATTATCACCGCAGTCAATACTATTTAAACTCTCTCCACTGATCAACTTTTTCATCGATTTCATCTTCGATGACATACAGCGAAAAACTTCTTGTGGGTTTGAATGATCCAGCGTGAATACCCCTTCCCCTGTGCTGCACTTCCGCCCAGCTTCGAAGGTGAACTTCCCATCACGGTAGCCGTACTTTCGAATGAATCTATATGGCCACTTAGCTATGACATTGCTCAGATCCTCGGCCGACTTCAATTGAAGTTCCGTAGCGGTTAGGTGCAACATATAGGACTTCGGTTCAAAATTGCATCGGATTGATGTTTCAGAGGGGATCAGTTTAACTATGAACAGGCCATCACCGTAGGAGCTGCAATAGAGGTCATTGTCCTCTTCGATCACTGTACTGCGACTGAGTGTTCCACCTTTGTCGCGAAATGCCACTGATTGCAGTGCGTTCAGCCATTCTTTAAGGTCTTCATCTGTTAAGGTATTCAATGTAAGTGTACCAGTCATTTTCACAATTTGTATGAGATTGGCCGGCGGTGGTTCTTGTGTTATTTTAACGCAATTCTCAAGTGTGATGATCTTCGGATTTTTATCATCTTTTGTTTCGCATATTTCAAGGCGTTCGATACCATGTCGGCTAGACTTGAAGAGTAGGCAGTAGCGCTGGCAACTTTTCTGAAAATTAAATGAAAATGTGTTAATTTTGATAAGACTTCTGTTTGACGTTGCAAATTGAATAAACGAACGTATCGCAATGTTAGCATCCAATGGCGTGAGCTTTGTCTTTTCACAGAATTACCGATTAGAATTTGTTAGTTGATTAACGTTGCCTGGACTTTTGGGAATACATTGGCTTCCGCTTTATGTTTTACTGGAATAGTTCGGGCTAAATTCAGTAGTTGTAGTGTCTTTTCTTTTTCATTTGACTCCGTTAAGCGGAATCCACTTGAGTTGATGTGCTTCCATCATTTATTGCTAACAAACCAAACAACTCCGTTGTCACAATTGGAAGAATTCAAAAGTCTGCATTTGGCGCTCACTTGATTTAATGTACACTCTTAGCTAATCTATTCTCAATCGACTTTGATGTCTCACACCTCAAATTTTTGCCTCGATACGTTGTCTCTGAATATCTGTTTTTGGAAAAATTGTGTCTCACTCAAAACAACAAAATCCCTGACCATCCAAATGTTTCATTAAAAATTCGTAGCAGACTCTCGCAGTTACGTAGGTCTACCGAAATAAATGCTTGACAATGTCTCACAAGTCTCACAATAATACTGAATGGTCGTAGGCAAGAATTTCGAAATACTTCAATACCGTGACTGCTTCATTCCATTCAAGACCAAATAAGGTCAATAGGCTGGCTTAGACAAGCTCAACAAGTAACGCAATCCCTTGCCATCAATTTAAATGTTCATCCGCAAGTACTGAAGTTCGACCGAAGCCACTGGTCCTAAATCACCTGTGAAATGGGCTGTGTTTCCCACACAATAAACAGATCCAAATTGTATGACAAACAAGAAGTTCTAGTGTTTTGTTTAACGATAAACAAATATAAATTGAAAACAGCGTACCTATGTACACACAATATCACTTGCAGGAATCCCCATTGAATATTGAATAAATTGAGTGTCAATCGTGATCGAGATCAACGCATTAACTTCAGCCAACTCCCTCGTGCATAATTTTCGCAAGAAAGCTAATAACAATAAACATATGCTAAGTTAGCTAATAGGACGACTGTGGCTTAGAAAAAAGAGACCAGCCTATTTGTGTTACCCTCTGCGGAGGCACGTAACTGACTGAGACGGAGATGATCTAATTTTTTTTCTGTCTTTTATAAATTTTTCTTAAGATTCATGCATTCATGGTTCATACAAACATTTTTGTTTTTGTTTTCATTTTTCGGGGCGAAACAAAAGGATCACACAAGGCGCGACATTTAACACAAACCTTTTTCGATATCCGGTTGAGTGAGAATCCCGATTGAGTTGGAACATTAAGGAATCCAGCAAGTACAGGTAGTTCAGTGTCCATGTCGACTGCTTTCAAATAAAAACTCTTTAATATGATTTATCCATTCAAGGGCCGGGAATGAAGATCAATGCAAATAAATGTTTATATTTAGATTTCTATTGAATTCGTTCGTTCGTTCGTTCACTTGACTCGTGTTTTATTTGGGCACTGCTAACAGGCTTAGCCAGCCACACACATACTAAAAGGTGTAAATTAAAACTTGTTTTGGCACTACGAAAATAAGACGGAACACAGTTTGGGCTTGAACAAAAGCAGTGTTGGTATGTTTTTTTTTCTGAGGATGTATACTTGGTTTTTCTATGTAATATGACACTTGAAGGAATGTTTAATTGTTGTCTGAGTTGGTAGGGCTTTACTGAAGGGAATATTGGCAGTCAATTGTATTTTACGGTTCAAATTGAATTTTATTTCAACGACAAAAGTTGATCTAAAATTACTCCCTTTTATCTGAAACGACTGACACTAGTTCCCTCATGCGGCCATCAGCAGTAGGTCAGTGACAGGACCACGATCGCAAGCGATGAGCGTTGACGCGTTTGGGGTGCTCTCTTAAGTGTAAGAGAGTGAATCAAAACAAACAATAAGACTGAAGAAGAAAGACCTGTTCGACTTGTGGAATTGTTACTAATCGCTTTGGTATTGTTTTTCTTTGGCTGTGGCTTCATTTTGGTTCGTCTGTCCAGTTTTCTTTGTGCCTTAGTCGTTGGTATTCACATGTGTGTTTTAAACGAATGCCTAAACTCAAATTTTCAAACCAATTCTAGATTTTGTGGCAGTGTATCTCAAATCAAACAATCCCCAACTCCTCTGCCATCTGCAAGCACCACAAATTTGAAAGTGGTTGTGTCTCTTAAGCTTTCTGCATCCCTTTGAGAAGATCACCACTTTGTTTAGCTTGTTCTCCTTAATATAAGAGAATGTTTCCCAATTTCTCACATAAAACCAGTTCATTTCATTTTCACCAGAAGGAGTTTGCATGGGACGAATTTTTGTACTTATGTTTTAACTCGATATATCTAGATCGATGGTTGATAAAAAAAAGTAGAAGGTGATCAAAATTCGAGCAGTCGTTAGTTCTGACCAGAGATGATGGAGGTAGAGATGGGCCACTTCTACGTTTCTTGCCCCTCGGATTCATCTGACAGCGTTTTTTATAACCTTTTCACAGACAGGCGTCTGTTAATACGTGTGAGCTAAGCGAAGCTGATTACTCCCGCCTAACACCATTGCGTTGCTCTATACTTCTAACAAGTGTGAATATAGTAGGATGCGTGACTTGGGAGCACAACTGCGATGGACTGGGGGTTTTCCACTGGAAAGACGAATATCTCTTCCTCCATCATCTCTGGTTCTGACCAAGCTGCCGTGGCTTCAAATGAGTGTAGTATTGTGAACGTCATTCCAGGGATGCTTTGAATTATTTGTAAACATAATGAGATCTTTCGAAAGAATGCAAATTATCAGTGCGACTGCATCTGTAATATCCTTGTTCATATAAAGATTACAAGTACCACCAATTATCTCGGTTGCACTCGTTGTCTTCCAAACGTACATGTTTTTGACAAATCTAAATGGTTATTCATGTTCTAAGGCCAAGTTAAGAGATTTTCTGTGACCTCTCAGCGCTCTCGCCGTGTTTGACAGCGATCAAACCCGTCCCGTCTTTGTTGCTTGCTCGATAATTTTTGTTTTGAAATGTAAACAAGATTTTCTGTTTTAGTCTTCACTGAAAATATGTGCTAATGATAAAAAAAAGTCGTTTTCTGTCTTCAGACGGTGGTAAATGATTCAGTTTATTGGTAAGGAATCAGATCAGCGTTTCTTTTTGAATAGCACAGCCGCACGTTTCTATCAACGGATCGATGACGTGCGGTTAGTGCCTGGAATTCGCATAGATCAGGGGACGTTTGCAGATCTGAAATTTGTTCAGCAGAGCTGTAGTTAAAATATGTAAATTAATAATTTTTTACAATTGTCGCATGTCATCATGCAATTAACTTGTCTCATTTTTTCTCCCCAGGCTAACAAAGAATGGATGAATTCCTGTGTCAGCTTGATGTTAGTTCGAATGCAAATATCGACCAACTACCGGCGCAATTTGCCCGGGTGATGTCGTGGATGAGCATCTGCCCGTATTCAAAACCAGATGCACACAGGATCAGCATTTTACTAAGAGGTGCTCTTTTTCTCCACGGAAACCTAGACGTGCATGGACCAACGTTGGAATCTAAATTAAAAGAATGTCAATTAATTCCAAAAAACGAGCTGCACTCTTTGCTTTCTAGGTATCACGATGGCACCTTCCTATCCAATATTTGTGAACAATTGCTTATGACCGTTACAGGTCCAAATCACATTCTTGAAATTGAAGATTTCTGTTATGCCTTCCTCGATGAGTCGCAATTCGAAAGAATCCTGACTAACGTAAGAGATTTACGGAATACAAAAACCGACGAGAGCTTGGTGTCCAAACAGGCAAAATTCCTAATAAGCAACACTTTCGAGTTGTCATCAGCGAGGGATATTGAACTGACCATAGAACGAATTGTTGATAATGCCGGATTTGATATTCTTGCCTGGATAATAAATCAACAAGAATCGTTGACGTTTTTCCACTTGAAGTGTCTCATTGTGCTGAAAGAGCTATGCTCCCGTTTGGATGATGGAAAAGTGAGCAAAAAGCTTATTGCGTCTATGTTTGAAGTGAGTGCAATGGATGAGGAAGGTTTCAGTACGTACCTTAAGTGTCTTCAGAATAAATTGTTTGCCAGCAGCCTTATGACGTTTTTTATAAATTATTTAAATGCAATTGAAGTTCCGAATCCTGAAGCTGATCACGCCCGATTCAAGGAATACGACCTTGACCATGTTAGTTTCCTTGTAGCTGGAATGATGTCCAGGCGATCTGGTTGTCGCGTTGAATTCTATTCAAGGCTAGCCAATGTTAATGTGAGTGTACTGCACTGTGTTAGAAATCTAAACCTTGTTTATGATGTTTGAGTGTTACTTTCTTTGAATGGATTATCATAGTTTTGGTAAAGCAAATAAATGTATTGTACAGTAGTTTCTATTTTTTACTTATGACTTTTCAACCCACAACTTCTTCACGTTTGTTGATGTTACCTACCTTGTTTGCTAGGTCCTCCTGGGAAATTTTGAATGATCTCGGCTAACTGTTTTTTTTTCACAACGAACACATGTTAGACTATTTGTCAGATGACTCCCGTCGAACGTACATAAAAAAACCGCGGTACTTCTTAGAGCAATTCGTGTTGCAGCAAACAAGACGATGCGGTACCACAAACTAGCCCTTAAACTTGCCGGAAAACTGTGCCGTGATGGAACCATGAACTTAAGAGGGTGCCAATATAACAGGGAACATCTTTAAAACACTAAATTTCGCAGAGAAGTTAACATTTTACAGCGAAATGGCTTAATGACTACCTCCAAACTTTACGCCAGGTCTACTACCAGCAAAATCTGGCAAAACATTCGTTCACTTTCACAACCAATTTGTTGTATCAAAACTCCTGGATGCATTATTACCAATCCCCAGGATATACACATTTCGCACACTTTATATCGAACGCTTCAAAAGACTGCAACTCTCCGTATGCATTCTAACAGCGAAAAGTAAACTGAGTCTGTCTTCGACCTCGAACCTGTTGGGCAAAGCGACAGAAGACGACACGTTTCTGGTGACGCACCCATGTGGAGAAGAATCTCAACCAACTGAATGCGTGAAACTGGAGCTAGTTGAAGAACAGAAGAAAAAAACATATCCTCTTTCAGATGCTGCCATATGCATTGAAGGCCTAATTTCAAACTAAAAGGTAAAAGCCCTGCTCGTGACCAGAGTGTCATATCTCGTGATAAGTCATCTGTCCGACTGTGAAAAGGTTAAATTGTTGCAACTCCACACCATTTTCTCTTGACATTCCACAAAACTGGAAGGTGGCAGCGGTAATTCCAGTGCTCAAGCCAAAACAAAAGTAGACTGCATTAACAGCTATCGCCCAATATCACTCATATATTGCATCTCCAAAGTATTTTGTTTGCTTTTGGACACGGCAAGGATACACTTGACCAGAAATAAAGTTCTATAGACATGCCCAACTTCACAGCTGATTGCCCCCTAGTCCATCGACGAATTGGACGGATAATCATGAAAATGTTGACGGTTATTCATGAATTTTTGACAGTTATTCACGAAATAACGTAAATACCAAAAATTTTAAAGGACAAGAGAGGCAGAAGTTGGGCGTCTCTATAAAAAAAAATGTAAGGGCCAAGTAGAAGTTGGCCGTCTCTGTCATACTTCATTTCTGCACTTGACACCCGCTCTTATATTTCAAATATTCTCTCAGCACGTTGTAAAGGGTGATTTTTTAAAAGCTATAGGAAAGTTTTTCAAAAAAAAAAAACACCAAATTCAGGAAAATGCATGAAATCTTTATTTGAGTCGATAGTACGGTCCATATAATTTAATGTTTGAAGATTATTTCATGCAAATGTTGACCCTGACTGCGCCTCAAATGGTCCATCCGCTTAGTCCAATTTTGGCATACTCTTTCCAACATTTCGGTATCTCACGAATAAATGCTTCAATGTTGTCTTCCAATGCGTCAATTAAAGCGGGCTTGTCTGTATAGACATGAGCTTTAACATAGCCTCACAAAAAATAGTCTAAAGGCGTTAAATCGCACAATCTAGGCGGCCGATTGACCGGCCCCGAACGTGAAATACAATGTTCACCGAACTCGCCTCTCAATAAGTCCACTGTTACGCGTGCTGTGTGGCATGTGGCACCGTCTTGTTGAAACCACATGTCAAAAAAAAGTTGGATATCATCTCACGGTAGCGCTCACCATTCACAGTTACGTTACGATTCGCATCATCTTTGAAGAAGTACGGTCCAATGATGCCACCAGCCCATAAACCGCACCAAACTGTGACTTTTTCTGGATGCATTGGTAGCTCTTGCAATGCTTCTGGCTGATATTCACTCCACTTACTCTGCTTATTTACGTAACCATTGAGCCAAAAATGAGCTTCGTCTAAACTGACCATAAAATGAAAGAAGCGCGCGATGAACTTTCTTAACAGAGCACGCATTTTGATAATGAAATTCAATAATTTGCAAGCGTTGTTCGTTTGTAAGACGATTTATGGTTAAATTATAGACCAAACTGAAGATGTTCGACAGTGAAACAAAACACGAAACGTGCGTCAGCTGTTTAAACCAGTGTCGCCAAAAAGAAAAATCACCCTTTATTATATATTCTCTGTCACTGTCCTCTACTAGGACTTTGGAAAGGATTTTGACAAAATCTGCCTACATCTGGTCTTGAATCAGCTGCAAAGGTGCGGCTTAGGGTCTGGAATACATATTCAATTACAGTGAAACTTCTTTTTACGGACACCCCTCTCTAAGGGACACTTCTCTTTACGGACAATTCATCATGGTTCCGGCATGAAGACATTCGTGTATTTCAACCCCTTCAGAACGGACACCCCTACATAACGGACAATAACAATGGTCCCGCTGCTGTCCGCTTTGGAGAAGTTGCACTGTATATTCAATTCCATAAGAAAGATGTTAACCGAAGCTGTACTGCCTGCAATCAAAGACCGTGCTAACCACACCAGAACGAGACTCTCTCTTTTAAGCTTAAGTTTTCAAAGGCTCGATCGTATACAAGGATGTGATACCTGCATTCAACAGAAGCAACTCCCTGAAATGTTTCATTCTGAGGAAGTCTCTTCTAATGAAATTCCAGAATATGTACTGGGATTTTGGAGGCACTAGCCTACCATAGGCAAAGATTCCCGGGCAAGCAACTACTATCAGGGGAAGAAGTGAAGTCACTGGAACCATCTCCCATTCTTACATTCCTAAATTCCTCAAACTGACTTAGAGAGGATCTCTTCCACATTTTCGCAAGAAAAGTCCACAACCAAAAAAGTGTCAAGGAAGCCTTAAAACACAACAAGTCTGACGTAAGGATTTTTGCACTGCACAGAAATCAAAACGAAATGCAGGTACACCTGATTTTATTCACAACCAACAATCTTTCAGTGAATTGAAATCAATCAAGCAAATGCAAATGTAAGCGAGTACATGTGTAAGTGGTGGGGAATCGATATGCAAATAGGTTATTGTCCGGCTCAGGCACCAACCAATGCAATGGTTATTTGATTAATCACGTCCAGGCCGATACTGCCTAGATGTAATGCTACACCAGAAGCTTGGGTTATGATGTGTATTTAAAGAGTCAAAATTAAAGGGGAAGCATCGGAGTCGTCACACTCACACTCATTCAAACAAGGAAAATTAACACAACGACGTCATGGGTTATGTAGCGATGAGCCAACTTCTGAAATATGTGCTTTTGACTTTACTCATGAAAAGTAAGCACCGCCTTATGAAGACATTAAGTCTTTAAGGCTCGTAAATTATTCAGATCTCTGCACAAGTGACCAGTGCAAATCCAGAGTAAGCTTTCTCGAGGCTCACACTGGGATATGACGCACAAATTCATGGGAACACTTGTTGTACCTTCAGTGAGCACCAGTCAGCTTTCTCTCAAGCAGAATGAAGCACTATTTGGAATTGAATTTTCCTACACCACCCACTCATTCGTCCATCAATAGCTTCCAATGCTATTCAATGCGATACAATTATTGGTATTCCAAGCACAGCTGATGGTTGCCCTGTTGAATCGTACACCCTCGTTTGGCACCTGTGCTCCGAAGTTTGTTTTGGCGAAACTTTAAAGCTTACTCCGTGCAATAAACAAGCAGCTTTTCTGTCTGATACCAAGAAATCATCGGAAAAGGACCTTCAGTGATTTTTAGCTTTTCCAGCGATAACACGCAAAATGTCGAAACGAAGTCCAATCGGTTCGATATCCGCGCACAAAAGAAAAACTAAGAAAGAGTAGTTTTTTTTTTAAAGAACCGAGCACTTGTAGAGGCTGTGCAAGTGCAACAAGTGATATGACATCATTTTGGGATTTTGTCAGTGGCAAGCAGAATGCGCAGCACAATTTACAAGAGGGACTATTTCAAATTGCCTCGCAGACGTGCAGTATACTGGTGCAAGTGAATAACACGAACAACATTAACATCGGTCGCGATATAACAAATGTGAACGTTAACAATCTGAACCCCGAAACGAGTGGCGACGAACCGCATTCCGTGTTGATTCCTCCCAAGGGAAACCCACCCAGCGGGAGTAAATATAGTCCACGACCATCGTCACGCCGTTTAAGTCGTGGGGGGAGCGCCCGAAGGCTCTTCACAAACTACAAACATCGTTTGTCGGTAAGCCAACATCTTGCATTTTGTACGTCTGTTTTTTTTTTTTGTTTGTCAATCGATCGGGAACAATGAACTGGACAACTGAGGGTTTGTGCTTGAGTCATGACGCAGAGCTCTTTGTCTAATGGGAGCGCTGATGTCTTGGTATTCAAGGATTGTTGGAAATATTCGCGAAATGGCGTGTGTCGCTTCGGGAAATCCCTGCTAAACATTGACGACTGTATACCCTGGCATTGGTTTTGCAGCTCTCGTACGTACAACTTTGAAGTGTGTATGGGATGGCGGAAACACGTTTCCTTTGCCGTTGGGTGAAAGCTTTACGAATTACGTCGGCTTCCGATGCCCTAGGGCAATCAAATTTACTGTATTGTAGTCGCGCCAGACCCGAATCATTTTACGTGTGTTTGTGGATTTGAAGGTTCGGTAAATTATTCACGCCACATGTGTATTTCGATGATTAATTTCTGTGAACATTTGAACGACCCAAATCATAGGATCGAGTGTATGTAGGGGCAGTCTTGGCAGGAGCAGTCCTACTTTGGTTAGATTGAGAAATGATTAGCCAGTTATCTGTCCATTATTCTAATACCCAGCTTAATGATGCCTCATACCAGGTGTACGGAGTAATCACACGCAGGGCTCTTAAAAAAGGAGGTAAATTGTTCCCGGAAGCTCACTGCGGCTTGGTGTTGTAATCTCACCTGAGAACCGTACTGAAAGGCAATGCACTCAAAAAATGCTCTCAAAATGGCAGTGAACGAAATGCCAAAAATACTTTTGAATCGAGTTCGGAGTGTGTCTGGAGAAACAAAAAAAAAAAAAAAAAAAAACAACTATGGCAAATAAATATTTCCTCTAAAAAAATTAGCCTAACACCGAGAGAATGGCGATCTCTTCTTACAGTTCCATCAAATGTGTTCCATCATCGCGTCAGCAGTAGCGAACTTGGATGTGGGGAGAAATCTGATGATTTGCGTGCCGAAGCAGAACATCTTCAGAGAAAGCGTCTAAAGCCTACTGCCTCCTATCGCAGACGGTCTTGAGTACGCTGCTTTCAGCCATCATGACCAAGCTGTACTGTGTCCACTCTGTCCTTATACCAATTTGTGTGCCGAAGCAGAACATCTTCAGAAAAAGCGCCTAAAGCCTACTCAATGTGAGTAGGGTCTGGGTTGCCTCCCATCGCAGACGGTCTTGAGAACGCTGCTTCCAGTCATTAAGACCAAGCTGTACTGTGTCCACTCTGTCCTTATACCGGAAGTTCGATCTTCCTCTCCTTCTCGCACCAGAACCCTGGGATTCGAAGACCCAAAGTTGTCCTTATACCGGAGGCTCGGTCTTCCTCTCCTTCTCGAACCAGAACCCTGGGATTCGAAGACCCAAAGTTGGACCGACTTATAGGGAATAGTGACTTCTTACAGCTGCCAGCGGCACATCTTCTCCACAATGACACGTCGTAGCATCTCATTGCGGAATCCGATGCCGGTTTCGAACTAGAGAGAAGCTGTGCATTATTGCTTGGTACTTGACAAGGCATTCAGCTTTTTATGTCAAGCAATACAAAGAATTTATGTTTATAAGGGTTGTTGTTTAGCGTACATTGGCATATAGCAACACTAAGACGATAAGAATTTAATGAGTTAGGCTATAAGCTTTTACCAAATCAGCGTCATATTGAATCAATGTCACCAAAATGCATGCATCCATATGCATCCATACGGATATGAAGGATCTAAATCGATAAATCAAGGGTTTGTCCAGAAACTAAAAATGTAGAAAAATTCTAAGACTCACGAGACTATAAGCACATGCGAAACACAGGGATTTATGGTAGCATCTAGTGTGGTGAATTTGGTGTGTTGTGGTCGAATGGAAGACTTTTGTTCCTTGATCAGTAACAAGAGCAACATGAGTCAAAAGTTTTTGCAAGCAAAGTCTAGATTTGGAATTTCTTAGTGATGTAGGTTAAGTTAGGTTTGGTAGGAGGGGCTGGCTGTAGTAACACTTGAATTAGGACACAACGGGCCGGGACACAATAGGACACAATGGGCCACCGTTAAGTGGCGCATTGACTACTCCTAAACATGGTTCGAATTCGTGCTTATAACAAGGCGGTTTAGCTGGCAATTTATTGACGTAGAAGGCGCCCAGAGGGCTTTAAAGAGCACAGCACGAGCAGAGGAATTTGTCGTTTCTGCCTCTCATTTCATGGCACACCCATCCAGCGGGCGTGTAGCCAATGGTGCAGTGTCCGATTATGACGCCGATGATCGCCCTGAGTGGAAGTGGTCTGCTTAGTCCAAGTGGAGGGAGTGCTCGTTTAAGATTGATTGATAAGCACATGTGGCTAGAAGGCACCACCTGCCTTTAAACAAAAGAAATATCGTCAGTTCTTTTGTTTAAAGGCAGGTGGTGCCTTCTAGCCACATCAGAAACAAGCTATAAGCAACAAAATCTTGCAAGTTTAGAGTTCATACTTTTAGTGGGCTAGGCGATTGTGTGGTTGTTTTAATTGTGGAGACGGTGGTGTCGGCATAGAAGGTGGATCTCCTCGTGGTGTTAGAGAGGATGTTGAACCACCTCTAGAGAGTCTAGAGAGTCATTTCGTTTTTATTGAGACTAATGTAACTTACTTACTAGACAAAATATACCTAAAACTAGCTTAAATATCTTAAGAATAACATATTGTATTTAATCCTAACTTACTGACCCTATGCGAGTCTCTATAGTAATAATATAATATGGACAGCCCGTAGAGGGGCCAGGGGCTAGCTTCTCAGCAATCACTCGAGTAGTTCATGCTATTGTTCTCTCACTAGTGGAAGGGACCTACAGTTCCGAGCCAATTTTGCCGACTCCGAACGGCCAATTTGAGAAGTTTTTTCTAAACAGTTATACTCTTTGAGCATTATCATTGAATGACTTGGCTTAACCTAACTAAACTAAAAAGCCTTAAAAACTAACTTAAACCTTAAAACTCACTGTTGACACCATACGACTCAACTGGGTCACAACCAAAAACAACGACACATCAACCGATACACCGCGTGCCTCCATATGCTTATACTGGGTCAGTTACGCTCCTGTCAGAAGTTATTTCGAACAGCAAGTGCGACGTACGTAAAGTGGGGCATATTTAGGCATTTCATAATTATATCTTTAGAAATAAGTTATTTTGTAATGTTAGAGTAAGCAAATTTATTGTATACAAGAAATGGAAAGCAATCAATAAAGTGTAGTATTCATACCGATACTAACCCAACGTATTCAATCAGACTCTGATCAGACTCCAACAAGTTCAAGTGCTTCACCACTATCATACACCAAGTTTATGTGCTTGATCTTATCGTATGCAAACGAGCCTTTTAACACTTACCTAATTATGCCCGTAACAGATATACGTGTGCACCAGGGCGTAAAAGTGGGGCGTTACATCGTGGTGCACCTTTTGGGCTTTTTAATTTTTTTTATCTTAAGACTAACTTAAATCTATGTAAGTTGGCTACCAAGGTCAACTGTCTCACCGTTTCAAATAGTCCGCGACGGCGGAGGGCGGTTCTGGTGCAACCACCAGTAAAAATGCGTTCTTTGGCACACTCTCTCCCCAGTAGAAACCGTTCTACTAAACCTGAGGAGATCCTCGTGGCTGCGAGCGACATCCGGTTTAAATTGGAGTCGCCTGTCCACAGCTCGGCGTACGACATGGAAGAACAGAGGACATCCCTCCGTATCCTGCATTAGGCCAATTTTGTCGAGATAGAGGTATGGCTCAGGCAGAATAATGACGTTGAGGCGTACTCTTTCATTGTATATAGTATCTGGGGAGTAAGCCCCAAAGTACAGACTGTTTGAAGAAGTCATAGCTCCTGCAATGCACCTTCTAATCAGCATAATAATAAAATTGTAATAAATAATCTATTCTGTTCAAGTTTGCCTCGTTGTTCAGGACCTCGTAACGCTATTACTTTTTGTACTCAGACTCGATACCCAGTACAAAACGGAGACAGCATCTAAGACACTGTTGCTCGAACAACCTTATGTTGAACTACAATGGACAACCGTTCACCATAATAGGCCGTATGAGGGCCATGAAGCAGATTCCCTTCACCCTGGTATCAAGTTGGCTGCTGAAAAACAACCTCCTTGCCGCAGCAAAGGCCTTTCTGCTTTCGTCAAACCAACTTCTATATGTTTATTAAAATACAGATATTGATCCAGCCAGATGCTGAGATATCTTACTACACTTTTCACAGCTAACGGCGGAACTTTTCACTGTATGTCACAGGAGATATACATTTGGTTACATTTTTGACTTAAGACCCGCTGTGCCTAAAGTTTTTGGCCGGTTCTCATATATTTTTTTAAAACTTCATATCCTTTTTTTGAGTCCTGTTTGCGTTCAATATGTTTTTCTTAGATAATTTTCTTCTGTCTACTTACTTTCGAGAGTGACTGTGTGTATCCTTCTAGCTAGGAAGTTATACTTCAGGTGATTTTGTTTTCATTGATTGAGGTGGGCACTGCCATTAGCCCTTGACCACCACACTTCCAATCCGCCTATTAGTAAATTAAATTATTTCGATCCCAGATAAGCAAATTTCAGAGAAAAGGCCTAGATTTGACAGTACACTACTACCCACGTGTCCACAAATCAATCAAATATTCTCTGTGAAGGTCATTAGCATACTGCACACACACGCATGTAGAAACATCATTCATCCCCATAAGCAAGTCATATCAAATATTCGTGGTGGTGTTATGGATATCATTGGTCGTAACTTTACCCTTTCAAAGAGCACGTGAACAAGTATCACACATGTCTTAAGGCCATTTGTATAAACAAACAAAAAAAAAAAACAAGCGCATTTATATACACACGCGCTGAAATACAAGCGCTTCCAAACACAAAATCAACTGGTGGCTTTTCAAATGTTGGTGAATCTGTGTCGAACGGATGTGGCCTAGGAGTGGCAGATTATTTGAGGATAAAGGGATTGCAAAGTATGCGGGAAATGTTCGCAAAGGAGAACGAAATTAATATCGACATTTGTTTACCAAAGTCAAGCATGCGGTGAATCTGCCTGCTTATTGTTTTATTTGATTACAAAAAGGAAACAGGTCAAGGTTTCATGTGAAAGGAAATAAGACATTATGGAATTCCTGCAAACTTATGTGTAACATTGTTGGTGAATTAGAAAAAACAAATCTGAAATAAACAATAAGCATCATCCTGCAAGTTGAGAGTTCGTACTTTTATTGGGTAGGCAACTGTGTGGAGAACGTTATGAAGATACCTGGTCTGATTAAATGTGACTTTAACAATAATCGCAGGGATTACGGATGTTGGTCCGGGGTTTAGTAAAAAACCACGTCTAAGCCCTAAGAAAATATGTTACCAACTGAACTTTTTCTGCAGATCCAAATGAACGCGAAAGTATCACTTGCGTGGCTTCCCGTGGGAAAGGATTGCAGTTGTTTTCAAAATATTCATACTACATGGCCGTGGATGGAGTTGTTTTCAAAATATTCATATTTCATGCCCGTGCAATAAAATATGAGTATTATTAAAATGGAATGCGTGAACGACGTTGCATTTTATTCCTACTGAACGAAGTAAATAAAAAAAAACCGTTAGAATGCTGAATGCGCAAAAATGGCTGATGGGTAAAATAGGGTAAAATAGTGGTTTCTGACGTAACACGCTTAGTAAGTTGTTGTTAGCTTCAATTTCAGAAAACCTGAATGTTATTCAACATTTATGGTAGCATACACTAACCTCAGAACGGAAAAAAGAACAATGAAAAGGGGCACGTCATGTATTCGTCCTTCATTTATTTCCGCATCGATTTTAGTGAATTCTATTTTTTTGGTAGACGTCTCAGACAGAGAAAAATGTGCTGGTCATTGGGGTGTGTTCACATTTATGATCTAACGAATTCATGGCACAGAATTCGGTTTGGATGGGCTGAGTTCGTGTGACTGTCACAAGGTCCGATATGACGATAACTTGGTCACCTTCGTGACGAAGATGGCTTACCCTCAACTCTTGCAATGTGTCAACTCTCCCCTCGTCGGCTTCGTTGCCACATCCAGTCATACATATAATGGAAAGGAGAGGTGACAAGACGCACCCTTGGGGAAGTCTAAAGCCCACAGGATTTAGCTCAGATACACCTACGAGTATGTCCTCCTTGGCTCAAAAGCAGTTCTTTTATTCTCTGAACCTACAAGTGCTTTGAATGTTAATATTAGACAGGTCCTTAAAATAGTTGAAGCACACTGTTCAGTTGCGGAAAGTAGGTAGCAACGAAACAGAGGCCAAGGTTTAAAAAAGTTTTACTTGCGTGCTGCGGTCACTACGGCAACCAGTTCTCCATCGCGGGTGGCTGTTCAGATTGTGGTTGTAGATGTCCAATGGAGACGGTGTAATTAAAAATTTCTTTTTGGATCAAGATTTACAAGCAGTTTTTGGAATTTCCATCAACTTCTATCAACAGCCATCACACCGGGTGTGAGCATGGAAAAATGGATGTACATTGTTAGCTAGAGATGCAGAATTGTATTATAAATTCATATTTTTTATTCATTTCTCATTATTTTTTTTATTTTTTTTGGAAAGGGAAGTATTACAGTTGTTATTTTAGGAAAAGATGGCTGTGTGGTGGCCGTGGCGTTATGGGTATGTGCGTCGACTCCTGCGCAATTGAATTTCCCTGGGAACCCTGGCTTCGATTCCCAAACAAAAAAAATAATTTTCACTGCTCCACCTCTTTCGTGTCACTGACAATGCTCAAAGAATAATAACTCTAGAAAAAGCTTCTCAAACTTGGCCGTTCGGAGTCGGCATAAAACTCTAAGTCCCTTCTATTCGTGAAAAAACAATAGCACGCACAACACGAGTGGTTGCTGAGAAGCTAGGTCCCCTGGCCCTCTACAGACTGTAGCACCACCCATATCATATCATATTATATAGATTGTATATTTTAGGATAGACATCTATCACACTGAGTTATTTCCACTGAATGTTTAGAACAAATTGGCGTTTTGCAGAATTTTCGTCTTGGTCTTCTTCTGGTATACTGGTAACAATTCTTTGCTGCTTGATTCTGCCAGAATTGTCACGTCCTTCTTGAGCTCTTATCGGAAGATTTTCAACAGTTGGTGTTATTGGATGGCCCAACATACTTTTAATCCCACAACGTGATGTAAAATTTCTCATGAATTGGGCATTGAAAAATTTTGTCCTGGATTTCTGTCACTCAACTGTTGTAGGAACAACCTTCCACGGTTTGTTCAAGTGCGGATTATTTTCTGTGTAATGCAGCAACCACATCCGCAACGTTATAAAAATAAGTCAAACGCCATCTGATCGTTCTTCTCTTCTTAGTGTATTCAGGAAGGCACTTGTCCATATTGTCAACACCTCCTTTGCTACTGCTGTAATCGATTGTAATTGATGGCTTTCTTTTAGGACCTTTCATTTCGATACAATAGTGGGAAGTGGAAAGAACTACAACCGATTTGTTCTTTTATGAGCACATACTTATGTACATGAACACACGGACTTGAACATAAAGAACAAAGAAAACAAATAAATATATAAAGACAATAGTAATAAATACTAAATTAAACAAAGTACATCAGTTGGGTCCCTATTGTTGAGCCAACACCTTTAGCTTGTAAGTCTAGTTGTAATCTCAATTGTTAAAAATAATTTTCCGTTCCAATAAATTTTAAATCGCATACTTATGTTGCTGCGGAATGCAAAGATCGATGATCACTGGTCTTTTGGATTAAAAAATTCGACTGGCACAAATTTAGGTCTTTTATTTACAGTTCCCAAAAGTGGCTAACTGTAGTCTAACATCAAAGTAGAAGACAAGTTATAGCTTGTAAAACAGTTTACAATGTTTTGAGCACTTCCATAGAACATAATGCAACACAAATCTTTGACAACAGGTTTTTCTTTCTCCAGAAGGTGCCATACCAGTATATAGTCACATATAAGCTCCCCCTCAGCCTCGATCGTTAACAACCGACACATGGCATTCGGGATCGTCTCAATCCGGCGTGATGGATAGCTGCACAAAATGCAATATTAGCATTATCAGTATTTCAAATTCATTAGTTCATCCCAAGAGCGAATGCGGGAGCGTCTTGGGTTGCATGTCTGGTGTCGGAGGGCATTTGAATTTGATAGATTCTAGAGAGCGCGACAAAGATATAATATAGAAGAAGTCGGTGCGAAAATATAAATATAGAAATTTGTGAAACAAAGCGAAGACATAATTCCATTAAGTTATAAGTGTTAAAAGATAATAAATAAATATTTTACTTTACTATAAACCTATTTGCCATTGATAAACATTTTAACAGAAACTACCAACTCCTTCCGACGCAAAATGGGGTACTTGACCTCAAAACATGACATAAACCCATCTTTTTTGTTACATCTCAAGAAAAACAAGTATGCAGACTTCAAGTAAACAAAACCGTAGCTATCAGAAAAACAAAACATCGAGTCAATCTGTCAAGTTAATTGGACCGGGTTCAAATTTTTTTTTTATATTTTGCGCGCCCACAAGGGATTGTTAATACCTTTAAGTGTCCGGGTTCAAGACACAGCACGGGCCGAAGGTGTAGAGGGAGAAAACAATCTGCGGATTGTATTCTGAGGGAAATATTGGGCTGGGAAGAGCATTCCATATTCGTGTCGTGCGGCTGATGAACGAGTCTCTTATTTTAACTGTGCGTCCGAAAGTAAGCTTAAGGGTTAACTGATGAGCATTCCTGGCCAGACGGGTATTGCGGGTGAATTCATGGAGAGGAATGCAATGGGTTTGAAATGGAATCGGTTTCTGAGGGTTTATGCTGATCATTGAGTTTTATTGTGTTTTGTCTAACAAAAGTGATGGAGGCACCTCTCCAGTGGCTGTTCTCCTCTCTTTTGTTAACCCTGAAATTAAAATGGACGGTTTGTTTATGTTCCCGACCAGTCCCATATCTACTCACTTTTATTTTGTACCTTAAGCTGTCTTCTAATCGGAAAAAAAATGAATGCGCTCCTTTCGCAGTTGTTTGGGATTTAGAAAGTCCATCTGTCCATGCTGCTATATAGTGCAGCTGGACAGATGCATGTCTCAAAATATTCTTTCTCCAAAAGCTATTGATGTTTTTTTGCCCTCCTGAAATTTCATATTTAAGTTAAAAAACATTAAAAAAGTGACAAAGACGAGAGGCATATTTTTCAAATTAGTTATGATTAAGTCTTAAACGCTTTGCTTTTACCTAGTTATTGCTGATTCTGGATGATTCTCAAAAACTTAATTTATAATCCATTCCTACATATTGAAAAAGGATAAAATCGCCCACACCCACTACCCACCCAAGATTAGCCACCTGCTCAGCAACTACATGTCAATTTGATGGGTTACTAATTGACATGTAGTTGCTGGCAAAACATTTTGGAAACCATAACCAGGTGCTCTGCTCAAAGTGGAAGTTCATGCCATGTTTTGCTGTCAAATACTCCACCGTGCGACGCCCGTGGACATACAAAAACGTATGACACACCCGGGTGTGTAATTGTTTGATTCTTGACACAAGGGTTAACAGACCCATCATGGACTACTCAAGTTCATTTGAGTTATTAATTCATCTCGTGATCAATGAATGTGAACTCCTGTACAAGAAATCCATCATAACTTCGTTAGAAAGAGGGCGAGAGAGATAGAGAGAGTGATACACTCGTATGAAAACATGCAAACACTCGTATAGACCAGCCCTGTGCCGTATTTTACGGAATTTCCCCCTTTCGAATTGCCCATTTTTCTTCTTAATTAATGCATAGACGTTGCACTTCCTTGAGCTGAGTTCCAACACCAATCTTATTCCTAGAATGTTGTGCCAAGTACTGTGTTGAACTTGAAATTATACGTGGAAATACTGCTTGCTGCAAGTGACCCATTGGCATGTATCACATGTACATAGAGCTACAGTGGCTAGGCTAGCACGGTACGTGCATATGGTTAAGCAAAAATCTGCCGGCCTAATAGCGCCACTATCTCGATAATCTAAAAACAAAAGGTTTTATGTTCCTTTGGCACGCTTTGTGTAATAGTGAAAAAGAATGCAGTGCATAGTTTTTCGGTGCAAGAAATTTAACGTACCCTACGCTTGTTCGAATGTTACCTTTGTTTCAGTACTGCGTGCATGGACATTGAGGATTTTCAATGTTCATGGATGGCTATGAATGTGTGACCTCGATTAATGTTTGACGGTTAACCAGAAGAGTGGTAAATTCACGTACAATTTAATCGCAAATCAGGATCTGCTGTCAGAAATCGCTGTGTACCTATGTGCTTATGAAATCTTTGTTGTTTATTCCAACAGAGAGGGTTATCATACACATTGTTACCAGCATCTGGTGTGATACGAAGTACTTTAAGTGCCCAATTATTTCTTACGCCTTCTGACTACCATCAGATCTTCTCTCTCCAAAAGAATTTAGATAGAAGGTTTTGCAATTGCGTGGATGAGATCAAAACGTATTTGTTCAACTTTTCTTTTTTGGACCATATTTGATGAATCAAGTGATAGCCTGTATACCGAAAAGGTGTGTTTAACTTTAAGCCTTAAAGAACAGAAGAGTTGAACATGCCATCATTGGCGCATACGAAAGTGCAATATCGATATCTACAGAGAATATTCTCTACAGCGACCACCAGTAGGCGACCACCATCTTGGTGGTGTCACAAGCCATAACCGCTAGAGTCGCCCTTAGACGAAATTAAGTTATTGATACTATGTACAATGTACAAGATTCAGAATATCAAAATCTATATGCACCCAATTCAGAAGTTTTAGAACTCGAAGTTTTCATACATTTGCAGACCAATTTATGACTCTAAACATGTCCCCTGAAGAGAAAGAAAAAACGAGTGTGACGGTTTTTCCTAGTGACAACAGGTTTATTAAAATTAAAAAATAACACACAACTTCACAGCTGATTGCCCCCTAGCCCATCGACAAATTTGAGACGTTTTTTGACAGTTCTTTATGGAATGTTGACGGTTATTCACGAAATAATGTGAATGCAAGAGAGGTGGAAGCAATGACAGGACCCCCCACTTTTTATTTTAAAGTGAGTGATTTTCGCATTTTTTTTTACTTTGCCGTAAGACCTACCCATCCCGGGAGAAACACTATTACTAGCCTGCGGTCCCTATGACCCCCAATTGTTTTTGCTCCTTACCCTGGGGTCTTAATGACCCCGAAGATGAACCCAGACAAGACACAAAATGACTTGAACACACTTGACGCTTGAAAATGGTCCAAGGCGGGATGTCTACTGCTGTTCTGTGAGCTTTGAATGCGGCGAATATGCGGCGTAGTTCAAAAATAATGCAAGAAAGTTGAGTTTGTGCCATCACCCTGGACCCCAGTAGGTACGTGTACTCTCAATTTCAAGAATAAATTGACCAGCACTCATATCGTATCTACAGCAGGGGAAAGGAATTCAAACATCCACAATTTTTTCGTCTCTTCTACGTTCTTCTTTGCTTCATGTGTCCGTTACTTGTGGTACGACATTCTCATCTCATCTCCGTTACCTGTGGTACGACTGTTTAAATTCATGTCATTGTCCGGTATACAGAGGGTCTGTAGTAAAGGGTAGACAATTGAAAAGCCCTATTTACAGGTTAGGACTAGATAGGTGTCCCTTTTAGAGGGGTGTCCGTAAAGAGAAGATTCACTCTATTACAATGTTTTTCTTGAAAAAAAAAGTGCTAAGGCGAGAAATCGAGACTTGCAGCGTGTACAGAGATTTGGAAATCGGCGCTGACACTTGTTAGAGTTGGTTTACACTCTTTCAATCAGACCTCTTTCTGGGCGACTACATACGTCATACGACGATCAAATCTTGGCTGTAGTTAGTATAGACAGGCATTTGACTTGTCGACTTAACCTTTTCGCAGAGACTGAAAAGGCTTGGAATGTCGAAAAAGTCGTTGCGTTGATTCCCATCATGAGCACCCCAGACCACACACAGCTTTGGTGACAAAACAAAAGTTATGCAGCATCTACCGTACTCTCCAGGCCTTCTCAAAAGAATTTAAATCTTCTCTCCCCCAAAAGAATTTAGATGGAAGGTCTTGAGTGGATGAGATCGAATCTGTTAAACTTTTCTTCCCATATGTCTGCGGACTTATATAAAAGAACCATCACGTCTCATCCCGAACGTTGAAAGAATGTAATAGATCA
Source organism: Eristalis tenax (assembly GCA_905231855.2). Taxonomy (NCBI): domain Eukaryota; kingdom Metazoa; phylum Arthropoda; class Insecta; order Diptera; family Syrphidae; genus Eristalis; species Eristalis tenax. The sequence continues at coordinate 7,462,210 of HG993128.1, forward strand.
TGATGATGGCCTGTATACCAAAAATATGTGTTTAACTTTAAGCCTTAAAGAACAGCAGAGGTGAACAGGCCAATATTTTAAAATGAAAGATTACAGTACGTTCTCGATTAACTCAACTCTCGATTTCCGCAAGAGCTAAATTGAATTGTTTAATCAACATTACAACGACAATCTGAACAGCCATCCGCGATATTTTCTGTCGTGAGCAAGTAATGTCATGTCGATTCACTTCAACGTTGGCGGCGAGAGCGTCAACATCAAAAACCGGGAAATCATCAATTACATCTCACTAAAAATAACGCCAAAAAATGGTATTCACTAACACTTCTATTTTTACTCTCAATATTTACTACTCTAGCAAACAAAATCGTGCACATATGGGAAAACGTCAAATCTCATGTCCGACTTCTGAACAGAGCTCATGCCATGTCGTAAAATGATGGATTTAGCATGAACAGGGCATGGTTTGTGTCCAGTGGAGACGACGTGTAAAGAGCCAGGTCCTACCTTCTCAGCAACCACTCGTGTTGTGCGTACTATTGTTCTTTTACAAGTGGAAGGGACCTACAGCCCGGCCAAATTGACTCCGAACGGACAATTTGAGTATTGTCTCACTGACAAGGTGAGGTAGAGAACATTATTTTGCTCGTAACGGGAATCGAGCCTAGGCAACGTAGGCGATACGGCCACCGCCAATATTTTACAAACCGAAACAAGTTTCACTTACGCTTACACTTCACATAAAATCCTGGACTGTGACTGACTGGTGATTGAAAACTAGTTAAAATTAGTTTGTATTCAAGGATCGTGTCTACAATAATTTACATTTATATGGTGTTGTTTTTAACGAACGCGTAGCAAAATAATGACGTTTTTTTTACCGTGCTACCACGGGCTTTCGTTTTACTAAAAAAAATAAAATCACTCGTCAAAGAAAATGCACCCTATTCCAACGGTAGACATAAACTTTATCTGTATTTAACAAAGCCCTTTCTTTCCCCTGAGAGACTAGATTGATGAAATTAATTAACAACATTCCAACAACACTTGAATATTCTCTAGTCTAGAATGTGCCCATATGGTCGGTCAGTCAGGCTGCACACATGTGTACGTTGCATATTTTTAGACGGACAGTGTAGTTGCACTGAGGCATATCTCGCTTCGCTGCCAGGTACAACTGTCACAACACAAGAACAAACAATATTAGAATTGTTTTTGTAAGTACGAACTAAACTAAGAGAAAACGTCAAGACGACAATTCTGGTGCCCTCGATTTTTGTTGTTTAGTTGCCCTAAAGAATTTGAGCGATAAGGTGGAGTTAATAAGTGATTCATAGCGCAGTTAGCGTCGGAGTTTTGTGATAAATAATGATAATTGTGTGAAAATTAACGCACGACGATGAAGTTTAAGCTCAGTTCATTTTACAAGAAATCAGAGAAAGTAAGTTGTTTGTTTCGGATTTGTGAATTGTGCGGCTATCGGCGTCGAAATCACGTTTGCATTCGCGTGTAATATATATTCGTTGTTGGATATGTGTGAGAAGTGAAGAGTAATGAAAATTGAGAAAAAAGTATATTTCACCTGAGATACACAACCCGGGCAGATACAGTTGTGATCGAAGTGATCGACATTTGCTGTGCTTGCAGTATTGTAGCTGCGACTGTGAGGTTCATTGACTTCTGTTTCTTACCCAGTGTTCGTAGACTTCGAAAATATATGTATTTTGTGGGCATCATACTGTTAGGAGCCCGGCAAATGCGTTGTGCGAATTTTGATGCTTTGTTATTAGAAATTACTGCGAAGCAATGAACTCTCTCCATTTTACTTGTGGTTGTGAGTGAATTCTCATCGGAATCTCTTCAATAAATAATTTCTCTTAAGAGAATTTTCTCCGCATTAGTTTTATTTAAAATTCCTACGCAGAGTAATCTCGGATTGGTCTTGCGATCGTTGTATGGAAAGAGCAACAATTATTATCGACAATTCAACTATTTACGTGTTGGAAAATGTTTCAGTTTGCGGAAACTGGTTCAAAATTCTTATCAATATCAGCCCAAGCCCAAGTTACATTCTGCATTAGATTTCGTACCACAAATAATTAGAGATGAGGCGAATATATTAGTATTCCTTAAGACATTGCTAATAGTTCTACGTATTACTAAACGAATGTCTCAGATATTACGATACTTCAATATTCACCAATACGCATCTGAATATTTTGGTGATCCAAGTCCCATGGCGCATCACATTGTCCGCTTTCACACACTCAAGGAAAATGAGACAAAAGGAATGGCACAAAGGAAATCGTACACACACACATTGAAAAAATCGCGCGTAAAAAGTCTCCTGTGCGCAGCGCTGCCAGATTCCAACATTTATCTTATTTTTAAGATTTTTTAACAAACAATTGTTTCCAAGATTATTGAGCTAAAAGATCATAAAATTTCAAATTTTTGTATTAAAATTCATTTGCAATTTTCTAAATATTCAAAACGAAATATGAAGGGAAGTAAAAGCCGCTAAATGTACTTGTATTGTAAACAAACTGTCATTGCGTTGTTAATGATGAATTCCGCTTAACTTCAAATGTTGTTCATCTTGACAAATTGTATCTCGTTGAAGAGGTTCAAACCCAAAGGGATTCCAATGATGTTGAGGTATTCAAACAGACTTTTTTGGATTTCCACATTTAAAGCGTCCAACAAATCTTAAAAGGATTTGACTTTAAGAACCAATGTCTGACCCTTCTAAATCCACTAGCCATAATTTAAAGAAGATACGGGCTTTTTATCGTCTGGTCGCATATTCCGGGCGTACTGCTCTTTTCAAACGGATTAATTGTGTTCGGTAGCTTTGATGGTTTCACCCGGTTTTAGCATATCATAATACAGCACAGCCTTCTGATCCCACCAAATAAAGAGCATTACCTTCGCGCGGTGGATATACGGCTTTGCCTTTGATTTGGCTGGTTTGCCGGGTTTCACATATGATTTTTTGCGCTTGGTGCTGTTGTAACGGATCCATTTTTCATCATCAGTAACAATCCGATGTAAAAATGACTTCCTTTTGTGGCGTCGTGTCCCCGCAAAAACACTCTTTCAGGCACAAAGTTCGACATATTTGAGTGAAAAAAAAAACTGATTGTTGTTTACGCTTCAAATGAATGGTATATACTGAAATAACGTACAATGACAGTGACTTTCCAACGCATGTTCCAATGGAATAATACAAGTTACGCCATCTCTTAGCAAAGAGCTATGACCAATACGTTATTAAAATGTTGCATTTTGCATACCGAAGATTTGCTAAGAATACACGAGGTTTCTTGCTACAATTAAATAGAAGCACTTTGAAGACATTTAACTCAAGTATGTACTAGACTATTTGAGGCAGTGTACTAGAATGTATTAGACTGTACTAGACATGTATACATATAAGTTATTTTTCCTGCTAAATAAATTAAAAATCGTTCCAAATTCACTAATACTTTGGGAATCTAATTACAATGAAATATAACACATGTTTTGCTTCATATGCGAAGAGGAATATTGACGAAGAATTGTTCGAAATCAAATTTTCAGAACCATTCCCACTCCATTCTGAAACCTATTCAATGACGAATATGAAAAACGACACTTGAAAGTGTTTAATTTTAATTGTAACCTCAAGATATTGTCAATAACCCATGGAAGAGTGTGTATTTCAAAATGAAATTGTTCACTTATAACATAAAAATAGAATAGAACCAAACGAAAGAGGTCCAAATCATGCGAGTCTTGAATTTTAGTTTATGTCGTTTAGTGTTTCAAAGGATACAGCAAGCACGTATTTTTTTCCTGGAACCTCATCTAATTTCGTAGTTTTCGATGAATTTGGATATCCCATTTATCATATATATGTGGAAAACTGACAAACTCTCGTATTCGCAATCGTTAACTAAAATTAAAATTAACTTAATTTAGGACTCTGTAAATTTAGATAGGAAAGGAAATCACGGAGTTCGATAAGAAATAGAATGAATTAAATAATACTAAACAAATAAGAGAAACGCAATATAGTGCCTTGAAAAATAAACATTCAACCGAAATCTTCACTTTTACCATGAGAGTAAGTATAAATGATTTTACATTTTAGGGATGAATCTGAAGAAACAACATACACACTCACAGGCAGACACTCACTGAAATTTGTACTGGCACATAAAATCCCAAATCATAATTAGAGACAACTAGACTCACAATTTGTCATAACATGCAATCATCTTTCAATTCAAAGAAATTAATTATCACTACACTGTTACGCTAACTCCATTTCTTACGTCTGCTACTCATTGAGGTGGTTAATGCTGTATACATAACAAAAGGTAGTATCATCATCATCATCATTTTGTCACCCACACGCTCCATTGAAATGGTCGCGAGTGTAAAAAGATCTTCAGGCAACTCGATCCTCCTTCATCGACTGTAACTCATCAGGAGTTAAAGCTCAAGCTTAACCAGGCAAGTTTTTGGAATTGGTTCAACCACCTCGTACTGGGTCTGCCAAGCGGTCGTTTACCCGATGAAATCGCGATCAACGCCCGCCTCGGAAGTCGTGATGGTGTGGATATTCGTGCCACGTGATCAAACCAACGAAGCATAGCCCTCTCCGTTCGAAGAAGCAGCTCCTCAATGTTGAGTTCCTCGTGCACTGCCGTGTTTATCACCCTATCCCGGCGAGTAGTTCCGACAACAGCACCAAGAAATCGCATATCAGCAGCAACTTTGCGATCTTATTCTTTCGGCCATTACCCGATTTTCAGGACCATAGGTGAGAGTTGGAACCAATACTGAGTTGAATTGACACCAAGCTCGGTATTTCTGATTACAGATCTACAAGCTGCTTCAAAATTTACCCAGCTTGACCAATCCTACAGGAAAGCTCAGCATTACTCCCTCCATCAATCGTGAAAAAGACCCCGAGATACTTAAACTTCTCCACCTGCTTCAAAGGGACTCCTCTAACATGGTAGAGTGCATTGACCGGGCGTTGTGGAAATGACCATAACCTCCGATTTGTCCACGTTAACCTTTATTCCAGCATCAGCCCATACTGCCACAAACCTATCGAGTGCGCGCTAGAGTTCCGTCTGGGAAGATGTGAGGCTAAATAAGTCACCTGCAAAAAGAAGATGACTTACCCTCAACTCTTCCAATGTGAAACATTCCTCGCCTCGACTAGTTATAACAACGAGCCAATATATACAATTAAAAGGAAAGGTGAAAAGACGCACCCTAGGTCAAATGTATGCTCTTAAAAAACTATTGCTTTAGGTAGATAATTTTAGAAATATGCCACATCAAATTTGCTTGAAAACTCCGAAGATTATTGTTTCAAAGTCCCAACTTTAAGCTAACGTTTCAGCGAAACGTCTGATCAAAAGTCAACAGAATTCTGGCTTACTAGGTTCTCACAGTTCTAGGATCGAAAATCCTGTACCATTTGGTGGGGAAAAATATGTCACTTTGGATCACTGTGCGTCGTGCAATTATGTATTTTTGTTTCTGTATCTGTTTGTTATTGGATAATGTTTGAGTAGTAATCAGTGCTTTTTTTTTACCACAGCAGTGGTAGATCTAGCATTTTTTTGCGAAATTTTGAGATCTACCACATCTACTACTCAAAGTGTAAAATCTACCACACTTCGTTTTTATGACATTTGTTTCCGAAACCCTTCCCAAACACACAATTTTAACGGAATTATGTGCAAAAAATTACAAAGAATTGGTTTTAGTAACGACCGTGTTTCAATAATCTGACCACATGTTCAAGTAAGGAGCTATTTCATTTCATTCTTCATTTATGAAAGCGTTCACGTAGCATGCGAAATACCTTAGAAATTGAGTATATAAACAAGATCTACCACGCGTTTTTCAAATCTACCACTCATTTTCTTCGGGATCTAACACACTTTAAATATTTTAAATCCCAACACTGGTAGTAATGTCCAATATCAGATAGTCGCCCATAGTTTTAAAACTCTCACTATCTTGTGATGCGAATCATATTTGTATACATTTTTTCTATTATTAAATTTTTCAACACACAACGGTGATTTTTCATATGTCGTTGGTCAGTAGATTTTTTCTTAGTTCCTGAACCAGTTGAAACCTTTATTAGATTTTAAGATTTGTGTTTTATTTATTCATTCTTTTTATTGATATTATTATTTTATTTCAATTATCGCTAAATCTGTGCAAGCAGTATATCACATGATTGAATTTTTATTATTATGTGTTCAAAAGCTTGCAAAAATGACTGCAACTAAGGAAAAGGAACACCTTAATTATAAGACTGTTCTTGACATAGTTTGCGACATTGAGACATGCACAATATGATTTTTGTACACATGGATGCAGATTGCTAAACAAATAATCTACTCTTGTTCATTAACATACCAATTATAAATCGGCATGACTTGTTTGATTTGCTTTTAAAAGGGCATCGTTTGAAAATTATGGTGGCTTCTTAGGAAATTCTTCAGAACATTTTTTATTTATTAATACATGCAGAAAATTTACTGATTATTTATTAAATTAATGGAAAAACAGAGTCTCAAGTCTCAATGTAAAGGCTCCCCGCCGATTTGGGGCCACTACACCGTCAAGTCCTCCGAATTCATCGAACATTTAGAACAGTCATGGGTGTACATTCCACATAGTTTACAAACTGGGGAAGAATGGAAAAGAAATGCAGTAGACGCTCGATGTAGTGAACAATCAATATTTTATTCAGGCTATTCTAAATAGTGAATAAACAAATCTCGCTATAGTGAACACATGTCATACGTGTACATATGTAGCATCCATCCAGAATCTGCTCCAGGGCGAAAATCCCGAAAAACAAAGGATCACATTTTTATCGAGTGCTAATGTCACAGATCACCATAAAGTGCAACCACTTATCATAGAAAAAAGCACAGAAGCATCGTTCCTTTAAAAAGGCGTCCTGGCCTGGATGACAGCAGCAATTTTTAAGAACTAATTCCAAACTATATTTATTTCAGAAGTACGCCGTTTTCTTCGCAAAAACAAGTTACCAGTTAAGGCCTTATAAGTTTTGAGCAATACCCCAGGCATCCTCCAGAAAGTGAGCATCAAACACCAGATGTTAGCATTTCTGCCAAGTACATGCCTCCCAATGTAACACCACTGATTCAGCCTATGCGCTTGACAAAACTATTTTTATAGAAACAAATTGCTGTTTCGTAAAAGCGTAGACGCTTGTCACCATTTATAAGCAGCAGTACCGATTAACGAAGCCCTGTCCTGGCTAAGGTGTAACGTAGTCGGGCAGTAATCAAATCCCTTGGAATCGTTCTCTATAAACTCGAATATAGTAATCGACTGCAGCACATCCCTTTATTTTTACAGTCAAACATCTATAACTGGAAACAAATTTTCAGATTGAGACCCAAGACGTGGCATTGTGGCTGCCGTGGAGTTGAGGGTTGGTCATTCGACCCCTACGCACTACGTAGCGTAGTTTCGATATCCGGTACGAGCAAAATAATTTTTAAGGCCCCATTCCATTCAAGTGACTGACAATGCTCAAAGAGTTTAACGGTCTAGATAAAACTTCTCAAAATGGCATAAAACTGTAGGTCCCTTCCACTCGTGCTAGAACAGTAGCACGCACAACACGAGGGGTTGCTGTGAAGATAGACCCTGGCCATCTACGCGCTCTAGCTCCACCCATATTATTACAGTACTACCTCTCTAATTCGAACTATTAGAGACCTACCCCAAATCCAACTACGGAGATTTTCGAATTACTGGATGAAAAAGCAGTGTAAAGCAGTTTTATGTAGAAAAATGCATACCACGTTTCTACCGAACGAAATCAAGAGATTTAATCAAATTTCTCCAAATCCAACTAGATGCCGCTATGCATTGTCGATCGAATTCATTGAAATCTAGTCAATTTCTCCAGGGGGTTCACCCGCCCGTGAGACGTTGTTAAAAACGAACAAGCCAACAGCATGAACTTTGAGCATTTTATTTTGGTAATTTTTTGTGTTAATTTTCCGACAACTGTTTTGGTGGCCATTTAAAAACTGAGACCTAATGACTTGAAAATGTAGAGCGAATGCCATTCGAAATCACTCCAACTCTTTGGAAACGCATATTGAGATTTCAGTAAGTATTCATCCAATTTACTCGATTTTGGTTCTGCGAAAACGTTGTATAGTATGTATCGGTTATAAGAAATGCGTATACAAGAAAGAATCGCTTATATGTATCGCGAGCAAATACACAGTGAACTCCTTCATACAACTTGGACTCAGCATTCTCCTTGTGCTTCAGAGTTGTAAAAGACTGCAATCTTTTGAGAATGCAATCTCTGAATTCAAGGACAGAATTATCTGTTTTGTGATTCAATCAATTGACTTCATTTGGGACTTCCGGACATCAGCATCGAAGTCACCATTCTATTTGAAGTCTTGATTGGATCAGTCTTCTGATTTGAAATCAATTGAATGCAAGTCTATCCACTGACAGTGCATTCACTGAAGTCACTTTGAAGTCTTTACCATTCACTTGAAGTTACCCAAGTCTTTGGGACTTCAACGTTTTTTGTTGCAGTCCTTGGGATTTCAGTATGTGAGCTGGTTTGAACAAGTCAGATAGAATCACGAATCACACTTTTATATGGAGTATAATGGGCTTTTAGGTTTAGAGGAAGAGGAGTACGTTGTGTTCACGTCGGGAGGGGAGGATGCGGTTGGGGATGGAGTCGTACTATTACACAATTGAGCACTTAATAAAACGAACGTTTTTTTTTTCTTATTTGAATTCAGGAATTGAAAAATCCCAAACATGAAGTCAATTGATTTTTAAAATCAAAAGATTGCAGTCTTTTACAACTCTGTTATGTTCATCTTAGGTTTTACGTTGTATGACTATCCTCTCATTTCTCTAATTTTTTACTAACGCAGGCCGACGTAGTATTTTGTACATGGCCCCATTGGATTGCGTGCATTGAAAGACGACATCAGTGTCAACACGCTATTGTGTCTCAGGCATAAACCAATCGTTAAAAAAAATAGATTACTATCAAATTAATTATTTCATTATGTGCAAAGATGTGTGATGGACTTGCTGCTGGCGCCCCAAGTTATGCGTATGAATTAATATTCATTGATATGAATGTGGATCTTTACGTTTTGGTTTTTTCTTATAAAATGAAATGTGTGCCTTGACCTAAGTTCTTTGGGTAATATATAAATAAGAAAGAAATGTTTGGCATTTTTGAACTTTCTTATATCTGATAAATACTGTATTAGATCGAAGACTCAATTTTGCCTATATTCTCATCATCATCATCTTCTTCTTACCCGCATGCATCACTAAAGGGGTCGCGGGGGTAAACCACACACGAGATCTCTCCAGGCAACTCGAGCCTCCGCCTTCGATTCTAAGGAGTTATGCCCAAGCGTAACCAGCCGAGCCCTTGGACTTGGTCCAACCACCTCGCCCTGGGTCTGCCAAGGGGTCGTCTACCTGATTGAATCGCATTCAACGCCCGCCTCGGAAGTCGTGATGATGTGTACATTCGTGCCACGTGACCAAGCCATCGAAGAATAGCCCCTCTGTTCGAAGAAGCAGTTCCTCAATGTTAAGTTCCTCGCGTACGCCGTGTTTCTCTCCCTATCCCGGTGAGTAATTCCCACAACAGAACGAAGAAATCTCAGCAGCTTCTGTCGGTCATTACGCAAATGTCATGACCATAGGTGAGAGTTAGAATAAATACTGAGTTAAAAACCATTAATTTGACACCTAGCTCGGCCTTCCCGATTACAGATCTACCAAGATGTTTCAAAATAGACCCAAGGAAAGCTCGGCATTACTCCTCGTGAAAGAGAACCCGAGATACTTAAACTGCTTCAATGGGACTCCACTAACAACGTAGAGTGCATTGAACAGGCGTTCTGGAGATCCGATTTGTCCACGTTGACCTTCATTCCAGCATCAGCCCATACGGCCACAAACCTATCGATGTTTTGCTTATATTTTACACTCCATAAAACGACTCTCTTGTGAGCGGGTAGACTCCGTAAATCGAACCTTGCGACATGATCATTCGTATTAATTTTCGTAGAAAATTCCCTTCACATCACAAACTTCAACTCCCATTCAAGGCATGCACAGATAAAGGAGAAATGAAGCAAACGAAACGCATAAGCGTAAGTTGCTTACAAATATTGGAGCAACTTTGTGTTTTGAGGAATCACATCTGCATGTTACGATCAGAAATATCCAACTTCTGCCATTTTTCCTCCTTGTCCATGTCGGAATTAAACCGCAAAGAATAAGAGTAGTCTCGGTTCTACAGTGTAGTCCTACCAAGTTCCCGGCGCCACCACTCATAGCAACACAGTATAAAAAACGCTGTCAGATGAAATCAAGGGGAAAGGGAGGTTGACGTTGGATATCTCTATCCGCCATTATCACTTTGAACGTTTCTAATTTTTGGACACTTCGTTCATCAAAATGTCAATTGATTATCGAAGAAATCAGACGCTTCTGAATCTACCACGAAATTTGGTTTTCCTCGAAGCACATTATATACACTGAGCATGTGTAGTCTGTTCTTTGTCGGATGTGACAAACCTCGCGACTGTTCGACTTAGATTTTTGATCAGCAGGTGCAATTCTAGACTTAGCTGCAGAGTTCTTCTACTTCTTGATCTACAAAATACCCGCGGGTTTTGGGGTGGAGTTGTGCTCAATGCAAGGACAATGTCGAACATGTCCCTACTCTGATAACGATCAGATTAAACGGAGAGACGGCTTAGCCGGGGACAGAGTAGAGGGCTTCTACTTTATATGAAAGTGGGACCCAGTGAAATAAGGGAAAAGATGTAGGATGTGAGATGGCATGTATGGTGATTATATCTTCGTCGATAGCATATGATGTCAGAAAATGGTCATAAGTCCGTGTGACAGCAATGTCCTTCCAAGAGATGCCTGTGCTTATCTTAAATCTTAAATGCTGAGGTCATTTTGCCTCCCAACACCATGCGTTCAACATGCACTACTAAACACTCATTCAAACTTTAAACATAGCCACTAATTGTGATTTCATACATGAACGTACACAAGCATGTGAACAACGACACCATGATAAAATAAGAAACGTATTTTAGTGCTAATTAGATCTCTAAAATAATGTTTTTGTATTTTGTAGACTGTCTTAGAGACGAAACCACATACAGGGGACGATGAGTTCGAGTTGTGGGACCATAATCAGATGCTTCGATCGGAGGCGCAGCGAGACTCGTATAAGTACACACCATCCAACTTTTGTACCGTTTTTTTAAAAAGGTTATTCCCTTCAAATTCACAGGTGGAATGGAAAATGGTGCAAGCCGTCCTGCATACCCATTACAATTATTTTTACGCTCATAGTGTTAGTTGTGTTGCTTCCATTGGTTGAACATTCAAACGATAAGTCACAGCATGCCAAAAACAATCGAACCGGCTACGTGTGCACCGACATGTGCAGGTGAGGTCTGGCAGCAGCTGTGTACCCAGTTATTAATGGTTACTTTTCTTTTTCAGAATACAGCTTGTAGAGTCGATACCTGAAGGTTTGAATTTCTCCCAAAATTCTCCCAAGTTCCTTTCAACGTTTGACGCTTGGACAACGCTGCTGGACCTTGCTACACAGTCCCTCGACATTGGGTCATTCTACTGGACCCTTCGCGGGAGCGATGTGTACAACCACACGTCGGCGGCCAAGGGCGAGCAAATTTTCCAGCAAATCTTAACCAATGGAATCCAAAAGAAGTATCCCATTCGCATAGCCCAAAGTAATCCAACACAGGACAATCCAAACATTGACACTGAAATTCTGATAAAACGCAAAGCGGCGGAGGTCCGTTCGGTGAATTTTCCGAGACTAGTAGGCGGAGGGGTGTTGCACACAAAGCTCTGGATTGCGGATGGACAGCACTTTTACCTGGGAAGCGCCAACATGGACTGGAGATCACTGACCCAAGTGAAGGAGCTCGGAGTCTTAGTCACCAATTGCACGTGTTTAGCTAAAGACGTGCTGAAGATCTTCGAGGCGTATTGGTTTTTGGGACGTAACAACTCGCAAATTCCTGCCAAGTGGCCAGAAGAATACACGACCAAGTACAACATGAACTCGCCCATTGATGTGAACTTCAACGAAAATGATCAATTTAAGACGTATTTTTCAGTAAGTTGTTGTGCGTTTTCACTTGTGTGAGCTGTATCCGACACGTAAAGTGATTTTCAGAACTCCCCGCCGCCCTTGAATTCTAGGGGAAGAACCAATGACGTAGATGCAATAGTCGATGTCATACTGCATGCTGAGAAATTCGTGCATATTGCTGTTATGGACTACTTTCCCTTGCTCATCTACACGCCTAAAGTCAAGTGAGTATTACTGTAGACGGGTGTGTTCTCTCGACGAGTTCTTGTTTAAGTAATTCTTTGTCGTCTTAATGTATTTGTGGAAACTACATATTTTATCATGAGTTTGTTGAGACTCAGTGCTAAGACCGAGACTCAGTCGCAGTCTATAATAGAAATCAGAGGAAGTACAGCTGCATTGAAATCTAGCAAAGTGGCTGGAGTTGATAAACTGGTGGCCGAACTGTTAAAAGTCGACACAAACGTAAGGTTGGGTTGGAGTGCCTGATTGCCAGTGTTACCACGAGCAACCAATTGATACTACATTATATTCCATAACTATAAAGAGCTTTTAATGAAGCGATGTCAGTCACTTTGATGTATTCAAATGCGGCGAACAAGTCGTTCAAATATAAGGCGTCTAGTGACAAGTCCTATGAGAGCCGAAGGCGTGGCGCAGCAGCTAAATAGAAGATGTACCATGGTTTCTTTCTCCACTTCATTTCTGCAGCTTCTGCAGTAGTTATTGAAGGGGATACCTAATCTGGAGGCGTGAGTACGGATGGCGCAGTGCCCGGTTATAACTCTGACGTGAATTCTAAGGTTCGGCCTACTCGTGCTGATCAGGTCGCATAAGCGTTTTGGATCGAGAGTATGCCATAATTGTTTTGTCACCCAATCCCCCGAGTACACCAGCTATGATTTGTATGAGTTAGCGTTTCAAGCTTCAATAGTTGCTTTAGAGTAGTGAGGCACGTGTGGCAGGTCTCCATCCGTGCTCAGCTGCCAATACTCTGGGATGTCACAGCGTCATTTCGTTGAAATGTAGACGGCAGTTAAGAAACGTATTGGAGTTAAAGGTAACTGCGCTCAGAGATTTGATCGCTGCCTGCCTGTCCGAACAGCTGACGATAGCTGTGCCTGATATTGCATTTTTTAGTCTAGACAGAACTTCCTTTATCGCTAACGTTTCTGCCTGAACTACACTAGAGTGATATGGTGGTCGCAATGACAGTTGAATAATCGGGTCCAGAAATGAAATTTGATAGAGATGCCTGCGTGACATTAAACAGGGATGATTTGAGGGTAATAAGGTAAAATTACGACTCGATCGACAGAAGGTGATCTTTTTTTGGCTGTTTCTTGTGGATAAGCACGATCTGTAACCTAGGAATGCTTCCAATTCGCATCCTAGGAGCTTCCGACGTCGTTCCGAGACATGGTCAAATCTGCGAAGATTAAAAACCAACCGTGCAGCCACGTTGATTGCTTTTGTCAACTATTGCGAAGAAGTATAGTCACACTCAGCGAATAAGTCTGATCCGTACTGAACGCTGTCAATGTGGTTAGTCCATGTCAGTTCACTATTGCACTTTATTCCAAGGTTTTTTTTTACACATGCAACCTATTCAATTGCGGTCGAGTTAAGTTCAATTGACGGGAAATTGGATAGGGAAGGCGGTTGTTTCGAGAACGGGATGGATTTGGTTTTGTCTGGATTGAACATCAGGCCATTTTTTGTAGTCCGATTGGCAATAGAGCCTAAATCCTTGTTTTTTTTGAGCAACTGAGCCTTCAACCATACCAAGAGGGAAACTTAAGTAGATTTGAACAGCGTCTGCGTAGATATGAAATTTACAGTAGGACAAAACCATTGGAAGGTCATTGATAAACATTGAAAATAATAACGGACCGAGAATTGAACCTTGAGGAACACCACAGCTTACGTCACAAAAAAATTACAGCTTGAAATGATGGAAAACAGCTTGGACTCGGTTGGAAAGAATTAATTTACTAGAGAAGTTGAATTGGGTGGACAGTTTATGATAGAGTACCCTTGGGGCAAGGCAGTCAAATGCTTTCGAAAAGTCAAGTTAGGTCGTTTTGTCTTCGTCAATAGCTCTTCTTATGTCATCCATTACCTTTAACAAGGCCGTGGCGCAGCTATGTCCTTTACGAGAACCTGGCTGCAATGGGTTTAATAGATTGTGTCGCTCAGTGTAATCTTTGATGTCTTGGCTAACAAGAGACTCAAACACATTTGATAAGAACGGAAGAACAGCAATAGGTCTATATTCAGGTAGATTAGTTTTCTTGGGACTTTCTTAGCTTTCTTCCACAGTCTAGGGTACGTCGAAGTCATGATTATTGTGTTAATAATGTGAGTGATGTGAGGAAGTATTATTGGCAGCAACACTTTAAGGAAGTCGGGGTGTGTATTATCGATATCAACCGATTTTGACTTGATGGAGAGCACTGCATAGCCGACTAAGTAGGAATCGACTGTTCTCAACTCTCATTTGTTCGAGTGTTATTTAAAAGTGTTGGAGACATTCTTTCGGAGGCTGCAGGGCCAGTAGTTAAGTTGTCCAGGTTAATGTCATCATCGTTTATCCTTTTTTTGACTTTGCTCAGTCCAATATCGCATCTCTATAGTACTTCATTTCTGATCGAGTCCTCAGATTAGACAAACGCACCACTCCACAGAGGATAGTCCAGCGACTGGTGTTCCGACGTCCCGTAAGATTTGGACGGGATCCTCATTCAGTCTAACATTTGGAAAACCTTTTGGCAAAATGGATATCTTGAAGGAAAGCGTGAACATTATGATCCCCAAAAAAGGTGACTTACCACAATGTGATAACCGGTAGGAATCACGCTGCTGGCGCGTATTATCAACAAAAGACTTGTATTGGGTCTAAAACTTAATTCGTGCGAGTTTTTTCGTCTGGTCGCATTTTCCGGTCTTCTCAAATGGATTAATTGTGTTCGGTAGCGTTGACTTGTATTGGGTCTAAAACTTAATTCGTGCGAGTTTTTTCGTCTGGTCGCATTTTCCGGTCGTTTTTCGGGTACTGCTCTCTTCTCAAACGGATTAATTGTGTTCGGTAGCGTTGTCCATTGATGGTTTCACTCGGTTTTAGCAGCTCATAATACAGCACACCATTCTGATCCCACCAAAATATAGAGCATTACCTTCGCGCCATGGATATTCGACTTTGCCATTGATTTGTCTGGTTGACCGGGTTTCACATATGATTTTTTGCGCCTGGGGGCTGTTGTAATGTATCCATTTTTCATCACCAGTAACAATCCGATGCAAGAATGACTCCCTTGTGTGGCGTCGTGTCCCCGCAAAAACACTTTTTCAGGCACAAAGTTCGACATATTTGAGTGAAAAAATATGATTGTTGTTTACGCTTCAAATGAATGACATATACTAAAATGACGTACAATGACAGTGGCTTTCTAACGCATGTTCCAATGGAATAATACAAGTTACGCCATCTCTTAGCAAACTGCACGCAATTAAGTTATAGACCCAATACATGGGGTACATTTTCGGGAGGAACAGGCTTGTTTCAGGCCACATCCATGGTTTAAATATTCCTTCAAGAAGGAAATTGGTGTAATACAAGGTTGTGTACTTTCTCCCACGCTCTTTAATATTGGCCTAGATGAAGTCATAAACCGGGCCCTGAAGGATCAAAGAGCATAAGCTGGGGACTATGCTGATGACATGGGTGAAACTGCAAAAGTTGGCGGCAATTGAATCAAAGGCTGATCACGCTATAAACACAAAAACGTTGCGTATCAACGCAAATAGTCGTAGCACACCCCAAGTGAAAAACACCATGTCAAATTGTCAAATGGAATCAACGAGCGAAAAACTGTATTGTTGTGAGATATGAGACATGAAATACAGCACCGCGTCTATTGCAATGCATCCAATCTTTCGTTAACCGATGTTTAAGGCGGATCCTAACTATTCACTGACCAGAAACGTTAGCCATCCCATACACATCAGTATGCAAGAGAAGAATGGGAACTGACCGCACACTTAGGCACGACCACAGACCTGGGCTTCGAAAGAAGTACAAACTTAATTAAGAAACTATTACGTTTATAGTTTTCCTTGTTCTAATTGTAACTAATTAGTTGCTGAATCTGATTTCGAACTGCAAAGCAGGCACGCAACAAGCCCCATACTTCTGTTATTTTGCCTAATTTATTATTGCTACATCATTAAAACGTCTAGAGGATATCGCACACGGTTGGTGAACCTTGCGTGTGGGAAAGCTGTTGTTAAAAGAGTTCAAAAGACAAAAGGAGATTCTCACCTGCCAGCTTCAACGTCAAAGTCCTGATTATGGAAAAACAAGGCAACACGCCCCTCCCGACATGGAACTCATTAATTCTGGTAGCAGATTAATCAAATTGCGCTGCTTTTGCATTGATGAACGTGAACATTAAAGAGTGTGTTCTGTTATAAACTACTCTCACGGTTCGGATTCTAAAAGACTGTTTGTATATTTTTTAAACGCAGCGATTAATTTCGTGGAACTCATAAAAACTTACTTTACTTTCACGCAATGATTTAATTTATGAGTGAGCGTTGTAGAACTTCTTTTAGCAGTTAATTCGTTTAATGTCTGCGTATTTACGCAGTCAACCTTGTCGCCTATAAAGTCACTATTCCCCACACATTACCAAATGGCGTTGATTTTTTCTTTCAGATATTGGCCCTTTATTGATGACGCTATACGAAAAGCCGCAGTGGAAAATAAAGTATCCATCAAGATGCTAATTTCGTGGTGGAAACACTCCCGGCCGTCGGAAGACTACTTCCTTCAATCTTTAAAGAGCCTCTCTGGATCCTTTAAAGGTGTCGACATACAAATCGTAAGTCAACTTAAATCACAATGGATGCGTAGCTGAACATATATTTTTTGTATTCTTTTCTAGCGTCGCTTTATTGTACCCGCCGATGAAGATCAAGCAAAAATTCCATTTGGAAGAGTAAACCACAACAAGTACATGGTGACAGACAACACCGCGTACATAGGGACATCAAATTGGTCGGGTGACTATTTCACAGACACTGCTGGCATCGGATTGATTATCCGAGACTCTGCTTATGATCGAGCTTATAATGAAACCAACATTGTCACCGATTTGGCAAGTGTCTTCGAAAGAGATTGGAATAGTCCGTACGCTGTGGAGCTGTTACCGCCGTAAATGCAACTATTTTGCCGTATGAAACGGTTTCTTCCTTAAGGTTTTAATTAAGACAGTAACACTATTTCTTACCTTGACCTATAAACAAAAGAAACTACGCTTAATGAATAAGAACCTAAAAAACTGAATCGAATATCAAATAAACGAATGTGTGCCTTAAAATAGTACACAAATGTTTTAAAAGTTTCCAGAAATACTGAATGTATTTGCTTGTTTTCAAATAAACAATATTACTGGAAATTGGATTCACTTGAACACATTGTATTACTCAAAATCACGGCTGTGCTATAAACCTGGATACTCTGTCGGATAGGCGTGTTTTATTCACCATTGTGTGGTTAATTTTTGTGTTTTTCCATGTTTAAGCTATTTTTTAGGCTAAGGCTCGGTGCACACACGCGTCCTTTTAACGCGTGATGACGCTGCCGTGCCGCAATAGTTCAATGCACACGTCCTGGTTTTTCTCGCCGGGCTCAATCTTCTGTTCGCATCTGTCTTGCAGCAATGGAGGTTTATACCCCCAATTTAGGCTGGCGATTCGAACGAATAAAGGCCCAAGCCCATAGAATTCGCCCTAATGAGAGAGAGAGCGAGAGCGCGTGAGAGAGAGCAAATGCGGCCCGACCCACAAGCAGAATACATCCCGCCGAATGTTGTTGGTCAACTTTTAACATTTTGTGCGGTTGATAGATGTTTCCATGGAAATTCATTCGAGTGCTGATTATGTAACATTATGTTGTAATAGTTTACGAATGAATGAATACGTTTTATTTTATTTAAAAATTTGTTTGAACAATTCCTAATAATTCCATTAACTTCGAAATTTCGAATTTCTTAGATTTATGCAAAAGTGAAGTTGGTCGACTGGTACAGTGACAGTTCCTTTGAAAGGATTTCGAACGCAACGTACGTATTTCATTGGGAACCTCCTTGCCATCCGGCAATTACGATTCTTGTGGAATATAAAAGCAACGCACGCAATGGATTCTATGGGTTTGGGTCTTAGATCACCCCTTATCATGGAATCCACCGGGGGGAATTATTCGCCGAAAAAATGTTTCGGCATTGTCAAATCCGCAAGTGAACAATTCCCCATGTCGGTAAGGTGAATAAGTTGGCGGAAAACATTCAGATCGGAGAAAACGACATTTCTCAATCGTATCAAAATAGTTGGATCTGGTTGATTTGACTTCTATTTGTAAATAAAAATGCATATTAATGTTGGCAAAGCGGTCCCTGGCGATGGAGAAGAGTGTAGAAGGGGATTGAAACTTACCCCAAAATGAATTAGACTGAATTACGAAGTGTGATATTTACGGGATATCACCATGGTGTACTAACCTGCTTTGCTTTTTCAGAATAATTACAATTCAACTTCATTTCGGCATATAATCGTTTTATTTTCCAACAAATACTCAAAAATATCTCATAATTGCACTGCGGAAACTACCTTACCCAAATGACTGTCGATAAGGAGACTTGGATTGGAACGAATAGGTGAAGTGAAACTCAAATCCGACGGATTCCACGATAGGGGTGAATGTGTGAGTTTGAGAAATTTGTATCACGGTTGGCGAATCGAGAGCTTTGATTCGACTTAAATGTCTAAACATTTTTCGAAGTTTAATCTCACCCTATTGTGTTTGTCGAATGTTCGTCAAGTTGAGCCTCGTTTGCGTAATTATTTTTCGAACGTCAAACATTGTGTGAGAGAACGTAGAACCTTATTGTTTTTGTTATTGAAATGTATTAATTAAACATACTACTTATTTATTTTTAAATGTTATGAAGAGTCAAGATTTAAATTACAAATATATTCATTAGTTTTATATTTTGGACCTGTAATTTGGTACCTTAAGCATTTGTTGTTCAAGGATATTTTGAGTCAACATATCGTATGTGCACGCTTGAACACTATGCATGAATAACTTATTCAAACTGAATTCAAAAAACTTACTAGCATAGCGTTTAAACTCCAAAAAGCCATTTCTGTTTAGATATTGATTAACATCCCATTGCTCCTGGTAACCATTCCATTGAAAAGGAGTAGTCTCGGGAGTTTTGTTTTTCATACGCAGACATATCTCAATTGATCTGGATTGGACATAATTAGTCTTTAACTGCAAAACAACTCCTTGCAGTACTAACTAACCCGAGTTTTGTGGCATGCCTAATAGTATGTTCCCTCTAGACGAAGTTTAGTAATTTCGACAATTTCCCTTAAAATTAGGATCGAAATTGCAAAACAACATCCCATACAAAGAACCAATTTCAAAATTACCTCAAGTTCAATGGATTACCACCACCCTTGGCGTCGTCGTCATCAATTTTTTCAATGATCATCACTAATCATTAAAGTTTGAGTGCAGTCATGCCAACAAAACTAGCAGATTTCTAAACCATTATGCCAGTTAACTAGCAGATATCTCACCATTATGCCGGCTAACTTGCTGATTTCTGATAGTGTTTTCATTCATTGTTTTGTTTGGAAAAAATAACTAAATAAATACAGCTCCGTTACTTTTGGCATTTCGCTGTCAAACCAAGTTGTTTCAATCGTAGTGCGAACACGTTGGGCAATTTCTAAATTGCTATGTCGAAGTTGTGAAATTTCAACTGTAGTAGGAACTTATTAGAAGTCAAGATCATTTCCTACGCAACATTTTAATTAGTTTGAGTTGATGATAAAAGCTCCCTCATTCAGTCGAAATGACCTATAACATAAGCTTAAAAACAATTTTCAGAACAAATTGTTTCGACTTACGGATGGTCAGGGTTTTCCAAGGCATTGAAGTTGTCTCGAATACTCTTGCGCAGTCGAAGCATTCTTACTTTTTTTCTGCAGATTTCAGTTTCTTCACGAAACAAATCTTGTGGCATATCATTTTTGTAAATTTTATAATTTTATCGACCAAGGGAAATATGAATTAATGAACACAATTCAAATTAAAATTCAAATATTCATGATTTGACGCTTATTCGTTCCTACTTTTGTATTGTTTTCATGGCAGCACTGAATTACGAAGTTGAATTGTAATGTTCGCCAGCTGTAGCAGGTCGAAAGACTTAGTTGGCCAATGAGAACTAATCACCTCGAACATTCTATTCGCAAACCCTAAAATGGGGGATAAAAGGGAACGATTAACTTTTGCGAAGCTTGTGCATACAAACTATGTTCTAAAAAAAACGTACACCGTGAGTTATAATAACGCATGTGTGCACAGAGCCTTAACATGCCTTTGCAGCAGGACTTGAAATTGTTGCATACCATTTATTACAATCAGGACTATTATCAATCAATTTCCCTCGGGACTTTTTCTCTTATTGAGAACTCCGCTATTGTGAACACCAGAAACGAAGTACTGTAGTCAACTTCACAGCTGATTGACCCCTAGCCATATACGCGAGGTAGAAGTTAGCTATCACTATAATACTTTATTTCTGGTGAACACTGTTCGAAAGTAAAAATCAGAAATGAAGTATTAAAGAAGAGACAGCCAACACAGCCCCTCTCTTTCCCATTTTGTATATCCTTTTCTAAAGCCAAATTGACCAATCAGAGGACAACATTATGCGGTGAATGAGCAACTATCAAAAAGCCTATCAACTTCGTTGGGTTGGTCAATCAGCTGTGAAGTTGGCCATCTCTATAGTTCTTCATTTCTCGGAAAAATAATAGGTCTCCTTATTGCGAAGGATTTCTTTTCTTTTTTATTCTTCATACAAACTGGGCACACAAAGTCATGCTCTTTTAAAACTCATTTTTGGTGACCACCTTCGGCAAGAAATCGTAAACACGAAGTTAAACTTATTGGTGGTTAAGGTTATTGGTGGTTAAAGGGTTTCCTGGACGGTGACAAGGCTCCGTCCGAAACATTCAAAAGGTACTTGAAAGCAGGTTTAGTAACTCTGAAGTCTTGTGGTTTTAAAAAAAAAATTGCATAAAATAATACACTTTCAAAGTTGTTGGCATTTCCAAAGGATTCGATTCGATGTGTCCCTTAATTCTCTGCGTATTGTCCGTACTTTAGTATTTTGCCATTCCTCATCTTCCATACCTAGCAGCAATTTCTTTAACATAATTACAAAAACCCAAGAAAAATAATATAAACGCAATGATTTTTACAATAAACGCAAAGATTGACCAATAGTTTTAGATAACTTCCCCTAAATGACAGCTGATTCACTTTTCGAATTCAATCTCGAATTTACCTAGAGCAAAAACATCCCGATGGAAATTCACAATAGCGGGGACTTTTGCTGCGGAGGGAAAAAGATAAGGGAACAAGAAAATCCCCCGGGATTCATAATAACCTCGAATGTTTTAAAATGTGGTTAAGAATTGGAGATGATGTTCTAGAGTTGAACTAAACATAATATTGAACACTACTTAAGGTGAGCTATCTGGTTGTGAAAGCGGGGATTATACTCTTGACACTTCATACAACTAATGAACCCATCAACAATTCGACCACGTTTACACAGATCGATCAAAGATGCCATAATGCACATGCACTGTCCCATTACAGTCCCCGACTATGACAAAGAAGCAGCCAGCATGAAATCAATGTTGGAAATATATTCACCTGGTATTACAATTCTCATTTACCATCAAGCGGCCATCATTCATTTACCACCAAAGCAATGTCTGCAATGCAACTTAAGTTTAGTGCTGCCGTGACGAGCTCGAAGTTCTCAGTATGCAGCTGTCTTTGCTGGAACCCACTCCACAGGGACAACCGGCAAAGAAGCAGCCGATGTGTCTGAGACTGACCCATCCCAGGCAATCGAAGGGATTGAACCACCTCTTGCGGACGTCAAGAATACAATGAAGTTGGCTTGTAAAGACTTGGTCCTACCGCTTATTTTGTAAAACAAGATGATCTCAACATGTCCTTAATCGTCGTTATTTTAATAGGAATAATCTTTTACAATCAAAAAACAAAGCGCCATCTGGTGGCCAATATTTAGTTGTATATTAGGCAACCACAGCGGCGCCTGGTATCTAGTTGCCTGTAAGCAGTACTATTCATGTTCGTAAAAGGTTGAACAGAACACGCTCATAGTCGGTAGAAGGTACAAAGAGGATCCTTTCCCACAATGGGGAAAGCAGGACCCAAATGAGACTGGGCACATGCCCATCAACCTAACCGAACCTAGTTGTAACCACAAGAAACATCATTACAGTGAAAGAGAATCGATGGAAAATAGCATCTGCAGCCATTTCGGTTCGGCCAAATAATTTTTTCATTAAGGGTTTTGGCTCCAAGGACCAAAGTCAGACACAAAACTCATGTGCCTGAATAAGAAAGTTCAAGATTCTTGGTGATTTCGAATGATTTTGAGCGGGTAAGTGGTCATAACTGCTCCAATGGTAAGGAAGCTATATTTATAGCGCTCACATTGGTAGCGAATTCCATGAACTGTCCAATGATGTGAATACCGCAAGCCGGGCACATATGCGCTTGCCGCAGTAAGCGTATTGAGGCTCGGGATAGGTAGGTATGTAGGTGAAGTGGGCGCAATTACACCCCTTGGCTCACTTATAGACCAACATGGTTAGGGGGGTTCCCGTTGCGAATACCAGTGAAAGCAAAGCTAATACGCAAAATATCTGGTTGAGATCAAATTAACGGCACTATCACTGGAGTGGTGGATCGGTGGTCGCAGTCTGACTGCCGGTCTCACAATGGATCAACATGGGCTAAGTGTGCTGAGTTCACTAGCAGCCTCATTCCCTACCTACCCTTGATTAACATGTTGTGTTCTGCTGCTGATATGCCCTTGAATCGGTATTGCATACACTACCATCCGGTTACCAAAACCATTCGGATTCCTTTAGAAACTTCATGTGGTTTTTCAGTTATACATCACATAAGTCCTCGAGCTCTGCTTGTTAGGGCTTCTTATTAGGTCTTCTTATCCTAGGTACAGATATTGTCGTCTGTTCTGACAGCCAGGCAGACTCCAAGGCGTCCCCCAATCTCTTAACGAGATGGCCAAGTACTTCGACATCCAACTTATGTGACACAGTGATATCCCAGAAAATTGTGAAGCAAACTCATAGAAAGGGCACCACCACAACACTCGTTTTAGACCGAAAATTGCCGTCCAAGACTATCGCTACTAGGCGACATCTACTAAAGATTGAAACGCTCCACCAAATCGTCCATGCAACTAGAAAATATCTGTAAAAGCTAGACCCCCACTCCCACCAAACCTAGATGGTCCTCTGGCACTGGATGCCTCATCACAAGGCAACTATGGCCTACTATCGATCCGAAACGCTCACGCGACCTGTTCAGTATGAGTGGGCTGAATCATAGAGCCTTCATCGGCATCATAACCGGACATAATGCCATTGGAGTTCACGCTTCGAGACCAGGTTTCCCCTATAACGACTTCTGCAGAAGTTGCAGGGATAGAGAGCACATCGTATATGTACATATAGCGTCTATTGGACACTTCGGCTTCATGCCTGTTGCTGCAGAACTTGGTTGATTTACCATGTGTTCAACTACTTCATCTTTTTGAGACGAAAAGTGATTTTAGAAGAGAACATCCGGCATGAGCTGTACAAGCCCTGCGTCAAGGCCTTTGACGCATGCGACAAAAAGTTCTGTCTGACCGCAATTCACTCGCAAATAAACGGTTGTAATTGGGAGCATTTGGCCAATTGATAACGACAATGCTTAATTGGGTAACAATACCGCTGAGATGCTGATAAACTCGTAAAACATTCAGTCAGCCACTGATTCATTATCACCTCGAATGACATAACAGAAGCAACAATTGATTACAGTTCTATAACCTCTTGTCGTTTTGCATTTATTTTCGTAATCATCGTACACGTTTTCATATTTTTTATTGTTCAAAAAACATCAGGCACATTCTCGACGAGCGACACTCGTTTGAAGAGGTTGCAGCTCATGTCATTAAGTTGCCGAATAGTCTCCCCAGAAGTGACACGGAGTCTTTGATTCGCATGTTGAACAATGAATCGATTTGCTGCTGGCGATTGGGCCGCCGAAGAAATCTGGGTGATACGTTGACCTCATCTGCTGAGTCGGCAACTGGGGCAATTGCATTCGATTGCTGTCGGGTTTCTGGACTGGACCAGCGGGTGGGTTTGATATTGGACATTGCCGGAATGTGATCGAAGCTGAAAAGATTTAACAGATTGTTTTGGAAGTCGAAGGGATTTGAAGAAGGTTGTCTGTCTTCAAGTGAGTCCCTGATCACTGTGTCGGCTTCGGGAACCTCCGCGGACTCGTAAACTGTTTCACTCTCCGTGGTTGGAGCTTCAACCGCGCTGAGCTCTTCTTCGTCGTTTTGGAATAAACTGTCTGGTTCTGTTTCTGTTTCTGTTTCTGGTTCTGTTTCTGTTTCTGTTTCTGGTTCTGTTTCTGTTTCTGGTTCTGGTTCAGTTTCAGTGGAGGTTTCAGGTGAATTGTCTGTTGGAAGAAGTGAATTCGTCTCCTCGCCATCGACACCAAATAAGTCACTTATTTCGGGAAGTTCTGTGTTGTAGGGCACAGTCACCTCGCGAGCACCGAACTCATCTGAATCTTGATACGAATTTGTGGTTGAATCTATTGTTGCGTCGTCTGTATTTTCCTCGTCGCTTTCAAGAGGTGGGCGGGTAGTGGTTTCTGGAATTGCGTCAAAGAATCTCAACTCACTCGGTGCAAGTGAACGTTTAAATGGAGGCACTGGATCCGGTATTGAGGTCTCCGCAGGAGTTGGTGGCGTGTCTTGTTCGTTGCCATCTTCCGTGTTATCCTCCAACGACGTGGAAGGCGTCGTCTCCTCTTGAGAAGGCAACGATGGAGTTGTCTCAATGGATTCTGTTGTGTCCGTATGAAATAGGTTATGTGCCGGAGAATATATATATCTCTCCTCGACTGGAGGAGCAGAGTGCTCCTGAATAGGGAAAAATGGATGTGAATCAGTGGGGTCTGCAGAAGTTGTCTCCTCCGAAGAAGGCATCGGCGTGTCTCCGGACGGGTCCTGGCTCGGCAGGAATGTGTGTCTCTCCAGTGGCTGGACGGGCACAGTCGTCTCCTCCAATGTCTGCAGCGACGGATATTTATCGGGAGAAATCATTGGAAGAGTCGTGTGATCATGGAACAGATCGACCTGCTCTTCGTCAAGGGACTTCTCAAAAGTAGTTGCCTCTGGCAGGTTCGGTAGCGATGATGACTCCCCAATGGACATCATCGGCGGTGTCGTGTGCTCCAGTAGGTCTACGAATCCCCCAGAGTATGTAGTCTGCTCCTGACTCGGAAGGGGTGACGTGGTATCAAGGACCATTATCGAAGCAGTCGTCTGCTCTTGTATCGGAAAGTAGGGATGTGCTGCCTTTGGTATAAAATTATAAATTGTTGCTGGCATCTCCGTGGTGGAAGCCGCTAGCTCGACTTTGTTTGGAATCCTTAGGGTCACTGAAATTCGAAACCAAGTTAAATCATCGCATCGTGACTACATCCACAGGGGATCCTTACACTTCTGCGACCTGGCAACCTGTCGCACCTCAATTTGCGGATTCTGCTGACCAGAGTTGGAATGTTTCAAGACGCACTGAAAAAATCAACGTGCACTTTTCAAAGACACACGAACTGTCACAGCAAGACTTACCACTAGATACAACAGCGTTAGTAACGTCAAGAACACGCTCGACTTGAAAAGAAAACTCAAAAAGTTATTCCTCACGTAAAAGAGGAACTTTGTGGTGTATCCACTGATCTTCTTCAACATGGTTTCGCCGTGGATTGGACTGTGTAACTAATTAATCGTCCAACAAAAGAACGGTTTACACCTTCCCACGAGCGGTGCATGTGGCTTGTTTTGTTTTGGCCAAACACCTGGTGCTTGGACTTCACGACACTGCAGCAACAAAATTAAATGACAAAAGGGAATAGTTCTGCTGAGTCGCCAAGGTTCCATTTCCGTATGCTGGTGTGCTGGCGTAGGGTAAATAAGTTCATGGAATTCCGACGGCAATAAATGATGATGGGATCATCATTAATTCGCGGCCGGCTACAGATGGTGACGAATATGTTGCTTCCTCTTGATTCTTGGAAATTTAATAAAATCATCAGCTCTGGTTTTCAGCTGACTCTGACGAAGTCTAGCCATGTTATTGCGGGTGTGAGGTGTTACTGACCTCTCAATGGACTTCAGCACCTTCACGTGAAGCTGAATATTTAGCAATAAATTCGACTGTATTGACTTTAATTAGGGCATTCGTCCTTATGTATAAGGGGTCAACACGGAAGAAAGGTGGTGCCAAATAGTCTGTAGTCCGGGGGAAATATTGGACCGAGAAGAAATTCCATTCAACTTGAGGGTGATGAGCATGATGAGTATTCCTAGCGAGACGCGTATTGCGGGAGGGACTGCTAGCTCGCTTGAACGTTGATGCTTAGGAGAGCGATAGCACAAACACAACAACCACGCAGTTTGTCGCTCATCGAACAAGTTTATCGACTACGCGATATTGGTCCCTGCTACGAATTTATTCGCTCGCTTTTGGATTCGATCTAGTGGTCTCTGACCAGATGACCAGATGGGCGTTGTACTCAAGCCTAGGACGGATCTAAGGCTTATAAATTAAGCCCGGGAGGTGAAATATTTCCAGCCCACCTTCTTGGAGCCGCCTTCTTGGCTATTTCGAGTACGTGATCGTAAATGTTTTGTTGAACAATGTTTTCCGGTTCTCTTCGCCACAAGCGCCGTTCCAGGATGATGGCTGATTAATGAGGGTTCCCTTGAGGGAGAGCAGACATCATTGAATCTCACTCTTTTGCAGTCACTCCAGTTGGATATATTCTGTTAAGATTGGAATTCAATGCTTAAGGTACGGCCAAAGGGCATGATCGTCTTGTTACGAATATGAAAAGCTGAGCGTATTGTCACCAGACTTGACTTAAATCCTTTAGAAAGATCTCGATTTTGAGCCACCTGCTTTATTTCTCCCCAGTTTGCCTTGCCTTCCTCTTTTATGTCCTTTTCCACGGACCTCTTGCAAGGCCACACTAGTTTCCTGTTTCCTTGGGGATTCCACTCTAGAGCTTGACGGCAGACGCTGTTGTTTGGTCTTCTCAGGGTGTGTCCTTTCCACGAAAACTTCCTTTTCTTGATGGCATCTCCAATAGGGGTTTCCTTCGCTCTTCTCACTACATCTTCGTTTTTCATTGTTTGGGGCCAGCTTGAATATGTTTCGCTCTCAGCTTTTCATGCACGTTCCAAGACTCACGACCCCGCTCTACGGCCGTAGAATTGAAACGGCAGCATTCCGATCTTGACAGCATAATTAATTGGGGAAAGATCAACCGAGTGGAATTTAAGGCTCCAAAAACCCAATGCTGTCTGCTGTCACTTAAGCGAACCCTTATTAGTTAGCCATTATCCATGAATGGCGAAAAACTTCCATCCTTGGCATGTGTATCAACACAAAATAAGGCACATGAGCCTAGCCAGGCGTCTGCTGATCCAACGCCTAAGGTGGCCATGTAGACCGCTCCAGCCCGAATAGTCTTCGACTCCGAAGCAGTGGAGCAACAATAGAGGACGCCCACGAAGCCGATGGCGCACATGCGAGGACCTCAACCAACTTGGCGTGCGAAATTGGAGGCAAAAGATCGTGCCAGCTGGAGAGGCTTGTTGACTGAGGCCCAGGTTCACCTCAGACTGAAGAACAATATGTGACACCCTCAGTCCTGAAATGCTGATTAACCAGAAATCAAAAATGCTCAATTGGTTGCAACTTGTGCAGTGCTTGCAGAGTTTGCATCAAAATCATCAAAATCAACCTTTGAACAGACACATAATTTAGGAACATACCGGAGATCAGACACGTGCAGAGGATCACGCCACCAATTTATTTTTAAACATTGATAAATTCATGCAGAAATAAAGTAAGCCTCATTTGAGAAAAGGTCCAAGTCTCCAGATGTGATTATACAATATTGTTCCCTATACATGCTAATAGTTAATAGTTCCGCTTGAGACATGTGTATTTCATCATAATTTTCGGTGGTCTTGAACACTGACACTCTTTCCGAGCGCTCTACAAAAATAATGCCCATCAAAATGTGAATATCACGCGGAGGCACGAAACGCAGATAAGACAAATTCCACAGACTTGTGTTCTAATTGTGTTGCCTTATCGGAAGAGGAAAGCAGTCATACGTTTCAGGTTCAATAGGTTATCCGCATTCGTTCATACAACTCTTCCACTATACGAACCGACATTCAATCTGCGGTTTGGTTCTCAAAATCAGTTTCCCTTTCGACTCCAAATAGTGCGTATCGCTGCAAAATGGCAAAAATCGCTTTGATCTTCTTGTTCGCTTTCTGCGTCTTCCAAGTAAATTATATTTTCTAAATCCACACACATACGTTGAATATAATTGATTTTTTGATGAACAGCTCTCAGCTGCGGCTCGTATCCCTCGGGATGTCAGCGCTGACGATACCCAAAAGGCCATCGACACCACTCTCCAACAAATGTCCCAGTTCTTCGAGAAGACCTTCAGCAAGGAAAATCTTGAGGTAAATAAAATAAGAGTCTCGCCGTAAATTTGTACGCAACTTACGAGGTGATTATTGGGTTTTTAGAAAGTCGGAGCCAGTCTGAAGGAATTCGGAGACCAACTCTCTGTGAAGGGTAAGGAATTGGTTGAACAAGCCGATGCTGGAATCAAGAAGCTCCAAACTCAAGAATAAACCGGTTCATAATACATTCGTCGCCATGAACAAGTAATGTAATTTCCGAGTAACACCTTCTGGAATCATGAATAGTTTAAGTGTCGGTAGAAATATATTTAAGTAAAATAAATATGCAAATATGTTCTTTCCGAGTGTTTATAAATTGTTGCTTTTTTTTATTCTTATGGTGATTGTGAAGATGGCATGGCCAACGTCTCCGCGGATATTTGACCTGATGCTGGCATAAAAAGAATATTTTCGAACCATGTGTTAAGCCTCGGTCTTTGTTATCTTTTTCAAGTGTTTGTTTTTCCGAAGACCACCCCTACGCTGAGAAATGCAAAAAGCCAACAAATTTCTGAGTGACTTATCTGCGCTCGTCACGTCACGTATTTGGAAAGTATTTTCGTTTCGAAAGGTGATCGACGTTCCTTCAGATTTGTGTGCAATCCGTAGTAGAAGTATAATTTATGTAAATTTACAAACTGCTGCCAAGCCTAAGATTTTTTAAGAGTGTAGACATTATGTGTTCCTTGTGAATAAGTCGGACTAGTTTCATGCTGTCACTAATCACCTATCTCCTCCAGTCCGTTTAGAGCAATCTGGTGCAACCACCTCGTCCTGAGTCTGCCAAGCGGTTGCCTACCTGATGGTGGCGCCTTCAAGGCACACCGCGGAAGACGTGATGATGGGGACATTCGAGGTACGTGACCAAACTATCGAAGAACAGCCCTTTCTATTGGAAGAAGCAGCTGCGCTTTTAAGATATTTAAAGGATTCGCCGTGGCGTAGTGGGTTGATGTGTCGGCTCCTCCTCCGCGGCGGCCACTTCTCTGATATATTCGTCAGGTATTCATAAGATTTCGTGGAGTGATGGTGTGGTGTGTCGACTCATACGCCGTGGGGTGACGAATTTACTTACTTCCAAAACTCCTGGCTACACCTCTTTTGAGTCAGTGACGATGATCGAAGAAAAATTCCTGTCTAGAGGAAGCTTCTCAAACTTCGCACTTCGGGTTCGGCATAAAAAGCTGTAGGCCCTATCGACCCATAAAAGACCAGTAGCACGCACAACACGAGTGGTTGGTGTAGAAGCTAGGCGTAGGTCCCCCTCAAACTGTCGCACCACCGCACCTGAGCCGGTGGGGGTGATTGGATCCTACTGTCTCCGGACTGGGGCGATGGCAGTGCTTGACAGAGTGTTTATTCACAATTTTTGCAACAGCGAGTAGAATGCGTGATTCTGGCCGGCTGATATTGCTAGCTGAATAAACAAACAATGCAAAGAATGCTATGACATATTGAGTTAAATTCCCTGCTGTCAATAATAATAATACCGGAACCCTACAGTCACTTGGGCGTTTGGGCCTAGCTTTTACTTTACATTCGTGTTGTGTCCACAATTGTTATTTCAAGAGGCGTGTGAATCCAAAGGGTGAAGTTTGAGAAGGCGGCTGTCACTGTGTTTAGTGGCTCTTAACGGCCAACACGACATTTGCCAAAACATAATTTTTTTAACGTCATTCTTGGAAAATGATAAACTGTGATGTGTGTGTAAAATGGCGACAGAAATCATGACGAGTGTGATGAAGGACTGAAAAGTTTCGCGGACTTCGCTGGTGTGACGAAAAATAGTGCATAACGACTAATAACGTATCTGAGAATTTGCAATGAGTGTGTAGTCCGCACTGATTTGACAAGAATTGGCATTCTAGGAACGTCATTAGGGAACTGTTAGCTTGTAGGCCGCTTTAGGCACTCACTTTGCTCTTATTTTGATCCTTTGTCCGTGCCATTTAAATAAATTACTTCAATTTCTTCTTGAAAACCTATTTTTCGTTTAACATTTGTGATTATAGCCACGAATTAAGAAGTGTAGTTGTTTTATTAAGCCTATGCTGGAACCAAGTAGTGCCAAGACTCGTCAACAAATCGAGAAATAATACAAATGCCAAATACCTGTTGACCATCACACTTTTGATGGTCACATATAAGGTGTGTTTTATTGAGAATGTATACTCAGCTCAGTATTACTTAACACGCGAGGCAACAACAAAACAAATCACTGAGCAAAATGTACTCAGTGACATTTGACAGTCATCACTGACTAAAGCGCGTAATGAATGGAATGGAAACAGGTGGCGCCTCACGGACGATTCTGATAGCACCACTGAAACACAGATGCCGCTTGGTGTTCTAAATAGTTCGACTTGGCATAACTTACCCCAATTTGTAATCGATCATTTATTTAATATACAAACGCTTCTAGTGGAGAGAGTCATATTTGTACGAAAATTGTAAAACATATTTGACAAAGAATTAAATATAGAGGCGCTCTATTCGTAGTTTAACATTTTATGCTAAAGTAATTTTATGCACCAAAAGTTGGACACAACAAATAAAATGAGAATAATAGCGTTTTATTGAGAATCAATGCTGAGCTGAATACTGAGGTCTCTCTCTTTAAAACATGAATATATTTACGATTGTGTATGGTGATCGGAAGAAAAATATATCTAGACTTGGCATCACTACAATTTGGTTTGTGGATTTGATTGAGAAATTGTGCGCCTAAAAGGTTCTGTTCATGTACTTTTTTAGCATTTGTAGGTTGTGAAATTGTATTAGCTAATTTTGCTGATTTAAAGATGTAAAAGATTTAAAAATGTATTTGAACGGAAAGTTATTTTTACACGGAAAGTTCCTAAAGGTTAGGGTGTTAGCTCTACAATAGGGATCCAACTAATGTGCTTTGTTTAATTTAATGGTTTTTATTATTGTTGTTGACAACCATTTTTTATATCATTTTCTAAAGGCAGATTGACCAATCTGCGAACGGCAATAACCGTCAAAAATGAATAACTGTCAAAAAACCTCTCAAATTCGTCGATGACTCCTAGTCAATCAGCTGTGAAGTTAGCCACCTCTATAGTACTTCATTTGTGCTGCAAAGTCACCTTCATTTCACTGCCGGCAATGCACCGTCAGCATAATGGCTTGACACAGTGCGAAATAATGCATTCGCGTATTTATATTTTTTCCATATTCGCTGCGTCAGTGCAGAGGTTTAGTGTTACAATGAATTCGACTTGCTTGATGTATGTGTCGCGTCGTCGGTGATTCAACAACAAATGTTCTAATATTTCTTTTGTGAGGACCAGTTTTATAAAATATTTCTTGAATATTTAATATCATGGCCTGCATCAGAGAACGGAAGAGTCAGAGAGCAAAAGAGTCTGATGACCGTACTTCAAGTCAAAGAATGGACATCAGGCAACGTCCGAAACTAGATCATCAATGAGATCATCTTGACCGCCAGATTGCAAAACGGGAGATTAAGACTCAAGCTTTTCATAGCGTTTGTAACGATAAATGCTCAAAGATCGACACAATTGTCACATTTCAAAATAAAAAAGGTCCGATGATGAAGCCACGCCATAAATCACAACAAACAGTCAATCTTTAGTGCCATGAGAGACAACTGTCAAAAGACTCTCAAATTCGTCGATGACCCCTAGTCAATCAGCTGTGAAGTCAGCCACCTCTATAGTACTTCATTTCTGCTGCAGAGTCATTATATGACGTGCTGAATCTGTAAAGAGGATTGCTCGATTTAACGAACTTACCAATGCAGCGACGAAATTCAACATTTTGTTAATACCCAACATTTCGGAATGCTCTAAAATGTATGGCGAAATGGTGAACATTTGGGCTGAAATGTTGAAACTAGCCGAAGAGTTGGATTTAGGTGCGGTGTAAACGTACATATCACAATGTCGGGTTCGCGCGGTCGGTATCTGGCATTTTAAGAAGGAAACACGTAAATTCATTAAACAAGTTACAAGGCAGCGGTCGCACAAATTTGTAGGTAGAGCTACTTCTACAAACTCAGGCTTTTGACAGATGTGAAACTATTTTCTTTTATTTGCTCGTGATTTTTCAGTTTTGGAAGGCTGAGGCAACTATTTGTGCACGTTATTAGTTTTTTGTACAGATTTTATATATAGTTGCTGCTTTTTCTGGTAAAATTGATTTTATACCATTTTAGTAGTGAGCGCCTTTCATTGTGATTTGGAAAAGTCGGAGAGTCGCGCTTTGACATAAAATTCTAGTGAACTCAATAAAACGCGGAAAACGCCCCAACGCGCGAACTCGACATTACGATTTGACCTATAAGTTTACTACAAAATATTGAAACACATTATCGAAATTCAAACTCAGTTGTAAGTACGCAACGTGATGTCCGTCGTGTTCATGAATCATCATGAATCATTGACAGGGTGTAGACTTCGTACGGTGAACCTTAAGCCACCAAACAGAGAGATTTCTACGAAATGAACAAAACGCTGCTGCCGAAGAGGGTAGAATTAAAGATGACCCGAAAATGGTCAGCTGAATTAGGCATCGCCAGAGAGCCAATACAGCTTGTTCTGCGGTTGTATTTGTCTCTACATGCGTATAAAAGAGGGCTGACGCATGACTTGAAATCGGGCTATCACAAATGATGTATCACCTAGAAATGACCGAATTTTTGACAGCCATTTTTTATCAGAGAACGGCATTCAATCGTGACAAAAATTATGGAATTACCCTCAAAATTTGCATGATTATTGGTAAAATTCGTCGATGGACTAGGGCGCAATCAGCTGTGAAGTCAGCCACCTCGCTAGTATTCGGTATTTTTGCGGGCTACCATAGACAATGCCATGAAATCGGTAATAGGGCACTGTAATGTAGACAGGAGCGCCGGATGATGACAATTTTCCCATTTTGGCCATATTTTGGAGCGAAGACAACCCACAAGTATCCGCTAAAGTGGCATTTATATGAGCACACTATACATTCGTAATCATTGACACTTCATTTATTTGGACCAAAAATGAAGTACTATAGAGATGGCCTTCACATAGAGATGACCTTCACAGCTGATTGCCTGCGATTTTGATCCCAGAGGCAAATGGTGACCGGACCAGATTTGAGAATCAGATAGAAGAGTATTAACCTAGTTTTCACTGATATTCGAACAAAGGGCAGGCACTAATCCAACTGCACCATCCAGTTGTCTCCCGTGAAACTAAAGACTGACAGATTGATGTGATTTATGGCATGGCTTGATCATCGGACCTTATTTATTTTGAAATGTGACAATTGTGTGGATCTTTGAGTATTTATCGTTACAAACGCTATGAAAAACTTGAGTCCTAATTTCCCGTTTTGGTCTAGTTTCGGACGTTGCTTGATGTCCTTTCTTTGACTTGAAGTATGGACATCCGACTCTTCCGTCCTCTGATGCACATCATGATATTAAATATCCAAGAAGTATTTTATTAGACTGGTCCTTAGAAAAGATATTTTAGAAAATAAAAAAGCAATGATTCGGTGCGATCAGTTCACTGTCCAGAATCACCGTTTTTTGTTTATGTCAGCAGGCTGCAAAATCATTGAATGACTGTAAATATGATTGTTCTAATTGATAAACTTACAAATGCAGCGACGAAATTCAACATT
Source organism: Eristalis tenax (assembly GCA_905231855.2). Classification (NCBI taxonomy): domain Eukaryota; kingdom Metazoa; phylum Arthropoda; class Insecta; order Diptera; family Syrphidae; genus Eristalis; species Eristalis tenax. The sequence goes on from HG993128.1 coordinate 7,496,872, forward strand.
TCGCCGCAATGCACAAACTAGCCGAAATGCAGAATTTGGGTGCGGTGTAAACGTACTATAAACCTCTGCACTGACGCAGCGAATATGGAAAAATATAAGTACGCGAATGTATTATTTCGGTCCAGCCATCGACACATTTTGGATCGATCTGATGGTGCATTGCCGGCAGTAATTCAGTTTAAGAAGTAATTTAGTAGTAGTGCAAGCTTAATTGATGTATACAAATGTAAGGAAATTGTGAATAAAACGTCAGTCAGTTAATCGAACTCGCTGAACTCTTTCTTCTTTCCTTATATTATTATAAATTCGAAGTTCCAGAGCTTGGTTCCAGAGCTAAACCCACTCCAAGTTTAAGTCTTCATCTTTATTTACTATAAGGAAGTAGGTACACGTTCGTTGCACATGCACATATGCAGTCTTAGAAACAACGACTATTGTAGGCACTACCAGTCATTCTTGAAATTACTGCAAACAAACAATCTTAACATTAAGTGCACAAAACTTCGCTTATTTATGTGCACAACTTATGTTAACCACCTTCGTGGGAACAACAATCAATTGCATCCGGCATATCAGTCATATTTGCCATCACATAATTTCATCCAAGAATGAATAACCTTAACATTGTCAACCTCCATGGCTGTGTACTGACGGAGATAGAGGTCTCACAGTAAAAATCCATGTTTTCTTATCTATTTTTCGAGGAACGTGATGAACTGCCCAAAAAAACAGAAACCGGTTAAAACTGGTGTGGGCTACACACAAATAAATAAAGAACGGTACACTTTGGTCTGATCTTTTGATTTCTTGGCGGAATATGAAGAAGGAAGCAATCGAATGCAAAGACGTAACAGAAATGATACGACAGGGAGGACTGTTGATCCAGGCAGAGATTCTTACAATAAAGATTCTTCGTCACTTGACCCTGCATAAAAATCTGCCTCTTGCCCCTCATACAAAACCGCTTTTTCACGATGAAATGTCATCGCATCGATTGCGGGGTACTTACACGAGAAACGAAGAGTGAGGGAGGCGAAATCGTACCAACGTTCTAGGGAGCTTTAGCTTTTTTCCTCCCTTTTTTTATATTTTTTGTTTTTTGTCAGCCTTGGGAATGGGCCGCTATGTAAGGCGGCCCATGCACAGCACACTTTTGCGCACTTTGGTCTGTACATCGTCACATCACACTTTGCGGAACAGAACACCGAGGAATCGGTGAGCGGACTAGCCCACGCCAGTGTTGGGACTTCAAATTTTTTAAAGTGTGATCGATTCCAAAGAGAATGGGTGGTAGATTTGAACAAAGCCTGGTGGATCTAAGGATCTAAGTAAGGCGGCCCATGCACAGCACACTTTTGCGCACTTTGGTCTGTACATCGTCACATCACACTTTGTGGAACAGAACACCGAGGAATCGGTGAGCGGACTAGCCCACGCCAGTGTTGGGACTTCAAATTTTTTAAAGTGTGATCGATTCCGAAGAGAATGGGTGGTAGATTTGAACAAAGCCTGGGGGATCTCGTTTTCACGCACAATTTCTACGAAATGTCGCATACTACGCTCGGGAACGCTTTCAGTAATGAAATAAATAAGCTCCTTACTTGCCCGTGTATTCATATTTTTGAAGCACAGTCGTTACTCATAACACTTTTTTTGCGCATAATTTCCTTTAAAATTGTGTTCTGAGAATGGTTTCAGGAACAAAAAACAACAGCAAATGGCATAAAAAGGAAGAATTACAATGTGTGGTAGATTTTGCACTTTGGATAGTAGATGTGGTGGGCGTAAAAATTTCGCTAAATCTACCAAACTGCAGTGGTAAAATCCCAACACTGGCCCACACACAGAACACATTATAGCACACAAGTGATAGTGGTACCATTACCTCCGATAAATGCTGGTATTTGATGCGACGAAATTTTACCGCGTAAGTACCGCGTAATAACAAAACGTTCCATCTTGTTTGTCGCTTTCGACTCCTAGAATATTTTAATTCTTCATCGCATTGTATAGATGCATTGATTCCAAATTAATTTGAGCGATGCACCACCCTGTTGGCAAACCAGAGCGACATCAATGAATTTATCTAATTATCGATAATTGCTTTCGAATTCAACATCGCCACAGCGTATTGTTGACTTAAAATGATCACACAGAAATGTGATGTACAAAAAAACTTGTTAATTATTCGCCTTTTTATGCAGTGGAAACCCTTTGCAAGGTTACGAAGTAAGTACACGTTTCGAAAACTTAATCGATAGCAAACAAAGGGTTGGATAATTAAGCATGTAGTCTTTTGTTGTTATTCATATAGATGTGAATTGTATAAGTGATTGAGGGGGCAGATACCCTCCTCACTCCCACTCTCCCCGCGGAGCTGCTGTTATGTATTACTGGTTTGCAATTATGTGCTGTCGCCCCTTATGCTGTTTGTCACTCTGCCCTTCGAAGTTTATGGTATGAGTATAGGTATGAGCAGATCACCGTTCAGTATTGCTCCGATTTCGTCATGTAACTTACTATGTTGTCTGGATTACAGTGAGAAGACAGTACCACAACTTTGGCGCCAAATATTGATAACGGCATTTTGTAGAGGTGTCAAAAACAAGCATTTTTTACTCCGGGAGCGGGAGGTTCATCTCGACCGGTTTAGGATGTAGGGGCAATTTTAGAAAGTAAATACTTTAAATTATTAAAAAATAATTGCAGCACTTACAATGCTATACTGAATTTGTAATCCAGAAACCTGTTCTTTTACAATTTAAATCAAATTATTTATGTTAATAGTTTTTGAAAAATCAACTCAATGTTTCAGCTATTTGTTTTCAAAATTGTGAAATGTGCCCGAATGGTTTTGTCTTTTAGTTTTTCAGAAAATGGAAAATTACTATTTATATATTTTTTTAAGTAAGTGCATGAGGCATGTTTTAAATGCTTTTCGTTTGGCAGGCGCGTATACCAACAGTTTTCTGAGTAACAGTACGAGACTGGCAGGCTTGGGATTAAGGGATTTAAAGGGAGGCCGCATGTGAATAAATACGAGTACTTGCGTGCCCTGCGTAAGGTGCTAGTTGCAGTCCCTTTTTTGCCTTGATGCTCCAGGTTCTATGATGGCTGTGAGCTCTTGTGGGTTCATCTTCATTTCGTGGAGTTGGTCCACCGCTTGATCTTGTCTTCTCTTGCGTTTGTGTACGCGTTCTCTCTTGACGGTTTACGTCGCCTGGCTGTCGACGACAGATCCATTGACAGTAAGCGTTCACCTCTTGACTGCTCTTTTGTTTTGAACACATTCCAGTGGTTAGGTTAGTTTAGTCTAAATACATGATGGGTTTGAGTAAATTCGCAGTAGTCAAGTAAGTTTTGACACACTCTAAAGAAAACAAACGCATTAAATATATAACTTTTGCAATCAATATATGTTTATATCGTCATTAATTCAAAAAGCATGGGCCCACAGTCCGTGGTGGATGTCAGTCTTTATAGGGACCACTCATGAGAGACAAAAAAAGGATCGATTTAATAATGTTACTGTGAACAGACATTATTTTTTACAGTTTGATATTACAATTAGACTTAAACCTAGAGGTTATGGTGTTGGTTTAACAATAGGGGCGCAACTGTTGTATGTAAATTGTTTAATTCAACATGACGCATGGAGAGATAGAATTAAAATATCGGATTAGTCTTTATTTCTTGTCCAGTGCCTACATCGTGTTGAGTTCATGTTGGTCCTTGTGGGATGAGTGGTAGCCGATTTAACCTCGATGGTAACTGCAACTCGATGTTCGATATCGTTGGAAAGTTCTGCTCGCTTAGCAGATTGAGTGTCTTAAGATAACTTTGCCTGGGTTTGTGTTTCACAGGTTTCTGATTGCATCGTTAGGATGGTTGCTGATGTCTTGAAGTTGCTTGCTGAACAGTGTCCCTATATGCGGCTATGAGTGCAAAAGTGGCGTAATCCACAAAAATTAAAATGTTGCTGATCGGCACTAGAGAGCTCTAAGGTCTACGCCTTTTTGCACTAATAGCCTCATATATTGTTGCAAGGGGAAAATGCTTGCTTTGTCGTAAAAATTCTTGTGAAGATGAAACCGGCACACATTTGTCATAAGGGTTTTATTCCCCATAAGGGTTTTATATAATGGTTGGTGCCATATCGGGAACCGTATGTTTAGATCGGTCGCATTAGCTGCTTTTTTCTTGCCAGAGGATATTAAACAGCACTCAGACATAACGAATGTGCCCATTGTACTGCCAGGCAGCAACCTGCGGTGAGACTACTGATCAACCACTCCAGTGCCGTTAATTTGATCTCAAAGGCAAATGGTGACAGATTTGATCATCCGATAAAAGGATTCGAAGAGCTCTAATGAAGGGCAGGCACTTAAGCCAATATTAGTCTTCTTAAGGAGTAAAAACCATTTTCCGGTATCTGTTGGACTTTAACCATTCCGCAAAGTTGACGATTTCTGTTTCTATGGGCTCAAGAGGCAATTGAGCAACAGAGCCATCTCTCGAACGAACAAGCTCACTTTATGTAAGACCCTGATCATCCCAGTCCTGTTGTACGGCGCCGCGGGCTTGGGCAATCTCAAAAGCGGATAAACAAGTCTTTGGTCTCTTCGAGAGAAACGGTCTACGGTTCTATATTTGGACCTGTTTGCGTTGACAGCATTTGGAGGAGAAGATTTAACCACGAACGGTACGTTGTTGGTTGTACTGCGATAACCGAATTCTACTGTAAATAGTAGCGATTTTTTTTTTGTGCGGATAATATCAGCATTTCATTTTCATTAGGGCAATTTAAGCTGTGGTCTGTTTAAGCTGTTCACCTGTGATGGTGGTCAACATCTGCTGTTAAACTAAAAAAGGCTCTTTAGGGCGGGGGCACGTTGATGCAGCTGAAAATTCTACAGTTGTTCAGATAAGACTCTAAAGAATATTTTAAAAGATGAATCAAAGCAAAACGATGAAGAGCTCGTGTGTTCTGATCTACTGAAGTTTCGCAATTATTGATTTTTAGACTATTTAAAAATACTAATCAAAAATACGAAAACGCTTATATTTTCTTTACAAATGCTGTACAAATTGTAAAACAGTGACAAGGCCCTTGACTGTACTGTAAACATGGTTATATACTGAAAGTCTGACAGACACACATTTACACCATCACACAAGGGAACTGTAACTCTCACCTTACACAGTTCCTGTCGGGGCACGGTGGCTTAGGGAAATCACAAGTTTGTACACCGTAGCTCATGTCCCTAGAATGAATGAGCATGCGGAGTATGCAGTGTTCTACTGCACGCGCATCGCAGAAGACAGAGCAAGCTTGCCAACCCCGAACGAACTCGTACGTTACATAGCGAGATCGGAGAACGACCGGACAGAGATCTCCTCTTTTATAGCTAACGTGCTGAAGCTCAAAGAAGAGCTCAAGAGACGGCCTTATAGACTAGAGCATAATTGCTAACCAGCCCGGGAAGTAATACATAACGGCAGCTTCTATCTTGAAAAAGATCCCACACCCATTGGCGCAAGCCATCAAAAAAAAAAAAAAACAAATCTACCCGACTATTTGAAAATTATACAACAGTTGCGAAGAACGAATGCAAAATGCAAAACAGAAGCTTCCCCAACGCAGCAGACCCAAAAGAGGCAGGTGCTCGTCGAATCAGAAAACCAGTGCAACGACCCCCACCGGCAACGCCAGTCGATCACGAGTTGGTAAAAATATCTCTGTGGGATGTTTTGTATTTGAAGAATTAAATAATTTGAATTTTGATGATTGATGAGTTGAACCAACTTTGAGTGTGAGTTTGAGTTCATCTCCCACACTTTTATGTATAACAGCAAGGCATTCACTTGTGACGTGGCCATGTGATTACGTGCTAAGTTTGTCTTAAATTTAATCATGCCACATCTGCCATCTGTTAAGGACGTGCAACTGAATTAGAACACACATGTGCATTCCACTGGAAAAATGGTTCAAAGCGTTGGAAGGTTTATACTGTGCTGATAAGACATTATATCAAGCGGTATTTGAAATGAGGCTAGGAAGTCAAGTAATGTTGATTTTAAGAATACGTGTGTTGCCCTACGGAACTTTTGAATATCAGAACAACACCCTTTCTTCACCCCACTTTTTGTTTTAAGAGTTGCTCTTCACTTTTGACTACTTGACTTATACTCATTTTATACTCACTTTTGTTCTGTTGTCTCTTCGCGTTTAAACTAAAAGTGAGCTGAGTATAGATCCACCAAATATACCAAAGGACCAAAGGGTTCTATCGCACAAGCTATTCTCACAGAAGCATATGGTGCGGAACCGAGTAGTAAACCATTTGAATTCAGAACAGAATTATCTTGTCAAATGCACGTGGGTCGCAAATTCGCTGATATCAATCCCTAGAAAATGCTCAAATACCGCATATGTTCGAATTCCATTTGTAGTGGGAAGTAACTTAAGTCGTTTGATAGTTCTAGATCCTGATAAGAGCTGCTAAAATACATTTGAACTTTGTCAGCTGAATTCAATTGACGCATCTATAGGATTGCGCGAAAACAAACAGTGCAACCTAGGCAGTTCCTTATTTCATTTTTTTTTTTTTATTTTCATCGAAGATGAACGCACTTCGATCTTTCGAACTTTGGAAGATTAGTATTCAATTTTTATTACTCGCTTCCCGTGAGTACTGATAAGCTATTACGGTGAAAAGTCGATTTGCAACGAGTGAGTAAAACAAGAGTACTCGAATGTGAATGTGTGCACACATGATAACAAGTGCAGAGTGATGCTGTAGTAACTCCACTGATAGATGACATAATTTAAATGTATGATATGCATGATAATACCTTTCGCACAGTAATATATTCGGTCTATAACTTATGCGGTTGCGGTTTTTTTTCGTCTGGTCGCATATTCTGGGCGTTTTTCGGCTACTGCTCTCTTCAAACGGATTAATTGTGTTCGGTAGCGTAGTCCATTGATGGTTTCACCCGGTTTTAGCAGCTCATAATACAGCACACCCTTCTGATCCCATCAAATACACCTTCCGCCATGGATATTCGGCTTTGCCGTTGATTTGGCTGGTTGGCCGAGTTTCACATATGATTTTTTGCGCTTGGGGTTGTCGTAATGGATCCGTTTTTCATCACCAGTAACAATCCGATGCAAAAATAACTTAATTTTGTGGCGTCGTGTCCCCGCAAAAACACTTTTTCAGGCACAAAGTTCGACATATTTGAGTGAAAAAAAATTATTGTTGTTTTCGCTTCAAATGAATGACATATACTGAAATGACGTACAATGACAGTAGCTTTCCAACGCATGTGCCAATGGAATAATACAAGTAACGCCATCTCTTAGCAAACCGCACGAATAGAAAGTTATAGACCCAATATTTCTGTGCAAGGATGGGAGAGAAATAGAATGGCTACTTGTTTGGATTCATGTCAATATGGGCCGCATGCATACAAATTAAGTACTTACTAGTAGGAAAAGGTCTAGGTAAGTGCTAATACCACTAGTAGAAGCGTACATTTTAAGTATTTGCCAGACTAACCATGAGTTTGAACTTGCCAGCGAATACTGAAATCATTCAAGTAAATGCTACCAGTTCATCGAACATTTGCTAGTACATACTCATTTTGTATTTATTTCCCAATTGCTTCGAAAAAAAAATAGTTTTGAAAACTATACCGTTAGCTCTTATATCTCAGTATTTCTATGCATACGGCACAATGACATGAATTAAGCGATGAAACTGTCAAAGTTAAAGCAACATTTTGCGTGCAATGGGATCACCATATTAATGTTACCAAATAAACTATGCACGCGAAGGCGGAAATCATGTATCGATTGAATTGTACCATCCTGTAACCCGGCGGCAGTGGAGTTGTGGGTCTGTGCTTCGGAGCCTACAATGTTGAACCTCGCTGTCTGGGTACAACATAACAAAAAGATAATTTACTCGGCCCAGTCTCTGACAATGCTCAAATATTTAGAAAAAGCTTGCCAAGTTTGGCCCTTCGGAGTCGGCATAAAATTGTAGGTACCTTTCATTCGTGGGAGGACAACACGAGTAGTTGAGCTGGACCCTGGACTGCTACGGGCTGCAAGACCATATTCCGGTCCCGATTATTGTTATAACCCACATGTTCCATGCGGGGCAAACCACGCAAGTTACACAAATGCAAGTCAAAAAACTTGCTGACGGATCATTTGTGTTGCTTTGCAACCATTAAGCAATTAAGTGTCAATACAGCAGTCAGGTGTCGCTGGCTTTCGAGTAACGTAAATGTAGGCAACAAGCCGGTTGTGTTGTTATTTGAAACCCAGCGGAAACTGTATGCCTTGACCTTTAATAATTTTAAGAAACAATGAAAAAAGAAATAAAGAGGAGTGGAGTTCAGAGATGATGGAGGAAGAGATATTCCTCTTCCCAGTTGTAAGCCCCCAGTCCATCGCAGTTATGCTCGCAAGTCACGTATACTACTTTATTTTCACGCACACTTGTTAGAAGTATAGAGCAATGCAATTTTGTTAGGCGGGAGTAATCAGCTTCGCTTAGCTCACACGTATTCACAGACGCCTGCCTGTGAAAAGGTTATAAAAAACGCTGTCAGATGAATCTGAGGGGCAAGAAACGTAGAAGTGGCCCGTCTCTTCCTCCATCATCTCTGGTGGAGTTGGACATGAGACTTCAAGCTAATCGGTTGTGTTTAATTTCTGGTCGAATTTCGAGTTGTGTCGTGAAGCAAAATTATAACTCGCACGATAGATCCCCAAGGCATCTGGGCACGCCAAACGAGAGATTTTCCTCCACCTCAAGCCGTGTGTTCCACTTAAGGGATCACGGGGGCAAAGCACGCAAGAGAGATTTCCAGACCACTCGAATCTCATCAGGAGTTATGCCCAAGCGGAACCAGGCGAGATTTTGCACCACCTCGTCCAACCACCAGCCTGATGTAGTCACATTCAAGCCACGTCTTGGAAGTCTGGATGATGGAGATAATAGTGTCATGTTCATGCCATTTCCGTTCGAAGAAGCAACTGCTCTACTTTGAGTTCTTCACGCCGTGTTTCTCGTCCTATCACGGCGAGCACGACGAAATCTCATCTCCGCAACTTGTGCCGAGAAATTTCATGATCACAGGGGAAACGTGTGACAGAAACTGAGTTGAAAATCGATAGCTTGGCTTTACTCCTCCCATCACTCGTGAATTTTATTTAATCAACACTAACAATCACACCATCAACCCGTCCCGTAAACAGTCAGAAAATAGGTTTTAATTTAATGCTATGTTCTCAGCGAACCAAAACTGAGGGGGGATGAACTTTTACTGAAGCCGATCCGAGCTTCAAGTGTTTTTAAATGTCATTAGTTCTCAATTTTTAAATGGCCGCCAACACAGCTGTCTGTTGACAGGAAACAATAGTGTGAAAACACGAGAGAATAGAGAGAGATAAAATGAGAAAATAATCAAAATAAACACAAGTTCACGTTGTAGCCTTGTTCGGTTTGACAACGGACGGATGAACTCAAGGGGACTGCAACTCGATTTCTCGAAAAGCGCGAGGTTTCGATAGCCTGCAAATGTATAGCCAACCCTGATAGGTTTGGAGAAATTTGACAAAACCTTGAGGTTTCATTCAGTGGTAATGTAGCATGAACCTATGTAACACATAACCCGCATCCTATGGCTTTGAGAGATGTAGGATATCCAAACCATCTTATCATAAACATTCGAAGAAACACAAATATTCCATTTTAAATTATGGTTCATCTTAGGGTATTTTGATTTTTGTTGAAATTTGTTCCAATTGTTCCAAGCGATGAGCTAACATTCAGTTCGACTTGCTTGAAACGTCAAAAATTATCATGTGGATGGAAGTCGGCATATGATCTCATACTCTGCATTCATTGTTCAACTCTGTGCCACCTCAGCGTAGACTTGGAAAGTATTCAATTAAATTCATCTTCAGAACTGTGTATGTACAACTTTCTTAAGAGCGACCAGATAGCAATGATATGACTCATCAGCTGTCAAACTGACCAATGACATCCAGCTGTCGATCTATTCATTAAGATTTGCCTCTCCATCGTGTATCATTTATATATATATTTTTACTTTTATACTTTATTGTGCATGAACAAAAATTGTAGCCATGGCTTTAGTGCGCAGGCAATCTATCGCCCCGTGGAAAAGGTTGAGCGTGAGTACACTCTTTTAGACCTCCTTGAGCCACCAATTATACAGGGATTGATGCGAATTGAACAAAATGGCATCCAAGTATCGACGAAGACCTAGAAATGTGGATTCGCCGCGTTTCAAATGAGTTGGGTATAGTCAGAGAGCCAACCCGGTTGGATTTCATCGCTAATTGGTCGCTGAAAATGTTTGCCGAAGATCACGAGTCGCGGGTGAGGCCGTTATTCGGAGCAGCAGTTATGCCTACAAACAAAAAAAAATCCCAGGATTTTCCAATCATATCTATCATATCATATATCCACAAAGGTTGACTATTTGGTGCGGTTTATATCGTGGCGTGATCATCAGACCTTATTTCTTTCGAAATGAGGAAGTGGCCGTAGTCAGATCTCGTCAACACCGATATATCCGGATGGTGCAGTAACCGCATGCCAAACAAGCTACACGACGCTCAAATATCTTCGTCGAGCGTTGACACCACTCGATTATGCTTACTGGGACTACGTCAATTCCTTAACAATCACTTTTAACTTTGGCAATCACTTTGGACGTGTTCTAGGACTATTCCCGAAAAAACCCGTCACATATTTGACCGAGTCTGGAGCACTGTCAGCGGCCATTTGAAACGCTGTGTCATTCCATACATAACGACATGCATTCAAAGAGAACCCAGAATACATTTTATATTTCAAACCGTTTTTGTTTTATTTGAATTTATTTTATTGTCATATTCTTCTTATCTGGCCACCCTGTGAATGCATACAACACAACAATCTGTAACTTTGAAAAATTTGTTGTTTACAAGAATCGCAAAATAAATTACACCTAGTTGGCAATCATCTTGATAAATGGTCAGCATACCAATACAGAGATGCGATTAACATTCTCACTGGATTGTAACAAGTTCCGTCCCCACTGATTGGTTTCGCCGCAAAAACTGAGTCACCAGACACTAACTTCACAGTTACACTCCCTCAGACAAACCCGATAGGAGCCATAAAATTGTTCAGTGATTCAGACACAAAGTCTTGACGTACAAATGTCTGTGCGACCATACGCATGTGACCTGCATCACCTCTATGCTTTAAATTTCCTGTGAGAAGTAAGATTCATTAAAGTGCTTGAACTTTCGACTGCTTTAATGCTCACCTTTGGGTAGAAATATGATTAAAATATGTCACGTTTGTTTTAACATTAAGAATAAGCATAGAATTGGTTGCAGAGAGCATTGATCACTAACATTGCCAGTCACTAGTGTCCAGTGTCCACTAATCGATTTGAAAATAATAGTGAACACTCGGTCCCATCTCGGCAACAACAGGTTCAGGAAGTACCAAGCTTTATGCAACCAAATCGACGACCTTGCTCAGAAGATGACGTTCTTTTGTTTCTTTTTTTGATTATTTAATAGTTATTATGCGAAATTTATTTATATTCTTTAATCTCGGAACCTCTGAACGAAGGCTCGTTTTTTTGGCGTGTTCTCTCGGCTTATCAACAGGAAATCGCTAATGTGAAAGATGGCTCGTCGATATCACACTATTTTGTTCACTTTGAAATTTAATTTTAGAAGTCATTTGAATTGTCTTCAAGTGCTTGAAAATCCCCCTTGTGTATTTCATAAGCAATATATTTTCGGTTATCAAAGGAAAGGCAATTATGTTTGCAGCTTGCTCAGCATGTTGCTAAGAGGTGATTTTAAAAATATCATGCACACAGCATAACAACATGCGTCTCGCTCGTACATCAACGGCACATGTGCACTTGTGTGCAACCTTTCCGGGAGGTCCGTGCATCGGAGGAGTTGCCTATAAGGATCAATATGTTATCATAACTCTTGTGCATTTCACAAATATTTATTTTTATCCTAGCTCCGGGTTCCAAGATAAGCACAGCACACATGCCTGGGAATGGTAGTTTGGATTTGTTTGAATTACTAGTAAATACACATACGGTACGTGGGTACATGCAGTTATTTACTGGCGATCATCGATTGCTCCAAAACCTACCCTGTTGTGCTGATTAAGATGTTTGACCTTTGGAAGATCAATAGCGATACGATAATCTAGACGAGACAACTTATTATGGAACAGTGCATACTAGAGTGAAAAATAAATTTTCCATATTCGGCATGTATCAGCGTAAACGCTGATGATTCCCTTTTGAAAAGTACATGCCATAGGGTGTGTCAGAATACTGAAGTGTAAATTAATTTCGCTTTACAGTGGGACCGTCATGATTAACTGTTATATAAAGGTGTCCGTTCAAGGGAGATAACCCTAAGTTATTTATGAAAGTTGACAAGTAAAATTTAATTCTACTTTATGTTAAAAAGTTAGCGATTTTGTACTTGTCACAAGTAACTGCTCGTCACTACAATGGCTTTGTGTTCTTACATATTGTAAATATTGGTACAGTTAAACGTCTCTTCTATACGGACAGCGTTGTATAGGGGCTCACTCTCTTTACGGGCAATTCGTCATGGTCCCGGCATGAAGATATTCTTGTATTTCATCCCTTTAGAACTGAAACCCCTACATAAAGGACAAACTGCTGCTGTCCCCTATAAAGAAGTTTCCCTGTATACATGTGGACCATGGGAATTCATAATGTTTCTCCGTGTTTACTTCGTGTATGCAGTATTACTGCTCAATAGGGGTTTACATTCCATATATTCATGCCGGGGACCATGAGGACTTGTCCGTAAAGAGAGTTGTCCCTTTTAGAGGGGTGCGCGTAAATAGAAGTTTAACTGTGCTGTATGTACCCTAACGGGGGCCTCATTATGGCCTTGAGAAGATGAGACTTTTAAATCTTTGTTTTATCAAATTGGGCGGATTTTAATTTGTCGTCTTTAAGCGTTGCCTGTTGCTCCCAGTACGCACCGGTTTGCGCATGGCGTGACTTCTCCCCCACCCCCATAGCGGCTCACGAGGCCACTGCTGGGTTGCTCGTAGTTCCATCGGGCTAAGCCCGACCGGCTGGGGAGCGGGACAGACCGACCAGAGGCGTTGAATGCGATTCCATCAGGTAGGCGACGCTTGGCAGAGAGAACGAGATGGTTGGACCATGTCCAAAAACTCGCATGGTTACACTTGGGCATAACTCCTAATTTCTTAAAGTCGATGGCGGAGGATCGCGTTGCCTTGGGATCTCTCGTGCATGGTATAACCCCGCAACCCCTTTAGTGGAGAATGCGGGTCAGAAGATGATGATGTCTTAAAGCTTTCATTTTAATAAGGACTTCATGCACAACTGACATGACTAAGACATCATCTAGACAGGAATACTCTTTCATCATTGTTGAGCCATGAAAGTTCGTAAATTCGGGGATGCAAACTGGTATCCTGGACGTAGGAGTCGACGCACCCTAGGCAATGACGCAACGACGACTCCTTTCCGTGCTAGCGGTCTGCAATTAGAAGGAGTTTGATAAAAACCAAAAGAAACTATGTAATTTGATTTACAAACAAATGAATTGTTCGCAGAGAATAATAGTATGTGGCAGTCGCAGGAGAATAAATATTTGTGGCTAGTAAATATTCTAACCAATATTTGATTATAATCATATTCACAACTATTGCTTAAACTACGCTTTACGGTATTAAATCGTAGCTGTTAAGAGCTTGAAAATCTAAAACTAAGTTCTGAAACCACACCATTATATGAGCGGCGAGGTGGACCTAGGCCTAGCTGCTACAGGAACCACTTGTGTTGTGCGTTCTATTGATCTTTCATCAGTGGAAGAGACCTACAGTTTTAAGCCGACTCCGAGTGGTGACGTTTGAAAAGCTTTTTCTGAACAGACGCACTCTTTGAGCATTGCCAGTGACTCGAAAGAGGTAGAGACGTGAATTATGAATGTTGGTAAATCGAACCTGGCAACTTTTGCGAAGGAATCACAGCACTACGCCAATGCTACCCACTCAACTAGAGCTTGCATATATGTTTTTTCCAAACTAACTTCCTCACAAACCACATTCTTTGCCAAATAAAAGCAATACCTCGGCGAGTTGTCATCACTTTCTGATTCCAGCAGTCATAATAAATACTTTGGAGACACCACAAAGCAGTTCCGGCCTCTTTATTCCACCAAGAATCAATAAACTTCCCACCACCATGTCTCATCTTGACCTACTCCACAAAGTGCTCACAGAATTTTATTACAATCACTTTGGTGTCACCCTGTCTGTTCGCTCTCAGATGGGACGCACCACACTTATATGCCTCCAACAAATAACAAGAGTAGTCATGTATCATGCATATAATTGTTTTCATATTTATTTTTTTGTGCTGATAAGTGATTCAATTAGATGCGTGCGCTAGAATATAAAACGCTTTTCATCCCGGTTTTGGTAGTCAGTCTTGTTTTGCAGTCGCTCGTAGTCGGACTAAATCGTTGTCTAAAAATGTCTGGAAAAATCTTTGCCGTTGTTTGTGCTCTTCTCTTCGTTCAAGTGCGTTCGAATTACAGTTATTGTTCTTTTCGAATTCTTCTTACATCCGTTATTTGTATTGATTTAATTGCAGCTTGCAGTTGCAAGGGTTGTTCGTGATGCACCTGCTGAGGCGGAATCTCCTTTGAGTGAATTACTCTCAAAGGCTAGCGAAGCCCTCAAGGATGTCCAAGGCAAGGTATTCGACGCTGTTGGTGTTAAGAATCAAGATCAATTCAACGAGTACGTTCTCAACGAAAGCAAATTGTTGATCACCAAATTAGACTCCTTGGCTAAGGACATTAAGACAACTGTAAGTACAAAGAGAAAAGAGTAGATTCATTACACGTCTAATTCGGTTTCATTTCACTGAAAGGCCGACGACAGTGTTGACAAAATCCAAAACAGCGATGCTGTGAAGCAACTTCGTTCCAGTGTTGATGATGCTATCGTCAACTTGAAGAAGGAGAACCCTAATGCCGCTTCTAACATCGTAAGACCTTCAACATAAGTCTGTTAGCATGGGAATTTTTTAATACAAATTGTGTGTTTCAGGATCAATTGACCAAGACTGCTCAAGGTCTCATTGAGGGACTCAGCAAGATCGGTGACTCCGAAAGCGCAAAGCAAATCAAGGAGCTCGGCAACAAGGTCTTGGAGACCACAGTCGTTGCTCTTAAGGATGTCAGCACTAAGATTCAAGAGACTGCCAAGTCATCCTAAATCATGATTGCAGGCTAATAAATGACTAAATTATTGAAAATTCAAAAGACGAGTCTTTATTTTGTGGTGATGTTCTTAGATCCTTGAGGACTTTCAGATAATCCGAGGCACTTTATCTAGTCCGTGCAATATGATGGGAGTGAATTTTACATGACCGCGATTTTTGCCGACTGGAATCTTTCGGATCGTAACCATTTTCATGCCCTCGCTAAACATAATCAGATCAAATTAGTGGATGAAATTAAGGATTGACTTCTTCTATTGACGCTACAGCCCGGAATATACTTGCGCCTCCGCCAATAAGCCTCTCCAGCTCGGACTATGTTTAGCTAGCTGGCTCCGATTTTTTTTGTGTGCTCCGTCGGTTTCGTGGGCGTTTTTCCGACTGGTGGTGGACTCTTTGGGCTGGAGCAACCATTCTTAGGCATTGAATAAGTAAGCGCTGCCTAGACGCTGTACGCTCGTACAATATAGTACTTTTCTCGATCAGCCATTCACGCAAAGATAGTTGACATGACTCTCCATTCCTATTGGCGTACAACCCGAGTCTTACTTCAATCAGAGATACAACGAAAGACGAAGGGATCAGAAGTCACTTGAAGGACTTCTTTCTCATGCTACCATCGACTACTATTCTTTCTTTCAAAAAATATCTTTGGGAATATACTTCTCTCGGAATCCATATATTTTAAATAAGTTCTTATTCCAAATCAATGTTTCATTTCCAAGTGGCTTCTACACGCGTTAAATTGGTAGCAAGATTGTAGGCAAGGGATGTGAGACGTGCTAATGGACAGACCGGGTCACATTTCGCACGTGTTGATTGGGTAGCAATATATTCTAATTGGTCGGCAAGGGAGGTGAGACCAAAGGATCACACAAAGAAATTTGTAATGTCGTGAGTAATAAGTCGTCTGTGCTCGAGGTTTTCTTGGGATTTTGCGTATTCTCTTTTATCTAACTGTCTTCGAATATTCTTCGAATTGCTTTATTCTTGAGTTCATTGATGGGTTTTGGAAGCGTGAGAAAGAGATCACGCGTGTGTGAGAAAGAGTGGGAAACAGGGAACTGGGTGATTTCAAAGTGTGTCTTGGGATCACATAAGGGAATTTGTAAATAAGAGACGTTTTTTTATAATTTGCGCAAACACAAGGTATTGTTAGCCTTAAGTGTCCGGGTTCAAGATACAGCACGGGCCGAATGTGTAGAAGAAGAAAGGGAGAGGAGGTTCCTGGGCACATTGGTTTTAAATATCTGCGGATTGTATTCTGGGGGAAATATTGGGCTGGGAAGAGCATTCCATATTCGTGTCGTGCGGCTGATGAACGAGTCTCCAAATTTAACTGTGCGTCCAAAAGTAGGCTTAAGGGTGAACTGATGAGCATTCCTGGCGAGACGGGTATTGCGGGTGAATTCATGGAAAGGAGGAATGCAGTTGGCAAGCTTACACAAAGCGACGAGGCGGTACGTCGATGTTCGAGCGAGTCAAGTGACTCTGCAATATTGTTGTCTCCTATAAGTTTTATTGCTCGCTTTTGGATTCTATCTAGTAGGTGCAGGGTGGTTTTGTCGGCACCAGACCAGATATGAGCGTTGTACTCAAGTTTGGGGCGTATATACGCCTTATAAATTAAAGCCAAATCAGAAGGGCTGAAGTATTTCTTGCATCGATTGAGGAAACCTAAACATTTCGCATCATTTTTGGCGACCGCAAATATGTGATCGTTCGAACTAAGTGTTGTTCCGGTTTCATCGACACATGTGCCATTCATGGATAATGGCTGATTAACAAGGGTTCGTGAGTGACAGCAGGCAGCATTGAGTTCTTGAAGCATTGAACTCCACACAGTTGTTCTTTCCCCAATTGATTATGCTGTCAAGATCGGAATTCAATGTGCTTATCATTTATAAAAATGAGAAAGAGTGTCGGAGACAGAACAGGGCCTTGGGGAACACCACCATTTATTTGGTGGATATGAGACTTGAAACCACCCAAAACAGCTCGCAAGGTAATTTCTAATCCATTGAAGAAGGGATTCATCGACCTCATAGGCACGCATTTTCGACAAGAGAGCTTGGTGTCAAGCTCTGTCAAATGGCTTAGAAATATCAAGTGCAACGATCTTGCTTTCGCCTGCATTGTGCAAAGATTGGTTCCACTTTTCGGTGAGATTAGCTATCAGATCACCAGTGGACCTGTTGTTGCGGAAACCATACTGCCGGTCATTAAGAAGCTTCCGCGATTCAAGATATTTCATAAGCTGACGATTTATCAGCGTTTCCATGACTTTAGAAAGGAGGGACGTAAGTGCTATGGTCGTTACGAGGTGGGTGACGAAGATTCGCCCTTTTTAGGGACGGGCTAGACAAATGCTATTTTCCATCTGCTCGGAAAGAGACATAATAGAGAATAGATGAAAAAGCTTACGCAGTGGTTTTGCCAGCGCAGAAGAACACCTCTTCAGAAGAATAGGGGGAATACCATCCGGGCCAGCGGATTTGTGCACGTCGAGATCTTTAAGTACTCTTGCAACTGTACGAGTGCGGAAGTGGATTTGTCGCATGGTGAAATCAACGCTCTCAAGTACAGGTGGCGACATATGGGAATCTGGCAGTATTGAGCTGGCTGCAAAATGCACCGCAAGCAGATTCGCTTTGTCTAAAGAGCTGACAGCTGGGATGTCATTGTAAATGAGCGTGGGAATTGAAGACGAGGCGGAATTCTTTACGTTTTTTACAAATGACCAAAAGTTTTTACTACCCTTGGGACATTGTAGCACTTTTTGCCTCAACGCCAATTTCACACGTCTTATAATTGCATTACAATCATTTCTGGTCCATATAAACTTATTCCGGTTTTCCTCAGTAGGGTTTGCTTTGTATATCCGGAAATTCAACTCTCTCAACCGGATAGCCTCTTTACAGCTCGAGTCGAACCATGTAGGATATTGGTTTATCTCAGGACTTCACAAGGAAACCTCAATTCATACCAAATTTTAGGAACACGTGTCTCACAGTTGAAGCTTTACAAATCTCCTATTTTCTCCATTTTTCGGAGTGGAAACCTGAACAAATTAAAAAGTGTTTACGTAATGTACATAAATGGGCGGAATTTTTTTTTTTTTCGTTAAGATGGCAATGATGTAGATCCTGTTATATGTCAATGAAACTTGTTTTTTTGTAGTTGCCAGTTGGGATGCAACTATGTTACACTGACACATCATCATCGTCATCATCTGACCCTCACGATCCACTAAAGAGGTCATGAGGATAAAGCAAGCACGAAAGATTTCCAGGTCACTCGATCCTCGGCCATCGACTGTAACTGATCGGGAGTTATGCCCAAGCCCAACCAGGCGAGCTCTTCGATTTGGTGCAATCATCTCGTCCTGGGGCTGCCAAACGTTCGCCAACCTAATTTAATTGTATTCAGTCGTGATGACGTGCCACTTGGTATTCAAACAACTACAGTGGTGAGTTCGTCGCGCGCTTGCCGCGTTCACCCTATCCCGAGGCAGCAAGAAGTAATCTCACCTCAGCAGCTCAGGTCAAAATTTCATAAACAACATTTTACCTGAAACCAGTTTGTTTGAGGTTGACGTTTTTCACATGTTTCCAGGTTTTAAGATGGCTCGAGGACTAATCTTATGTCGTTTTACATCCTGCAAGAAATTGTGACCTGAAACTACTCCTTTCTTAAGTCACCCTTGTTCCTTTTCATTCTAAAACACCAAACCGGTATAAGCAGCCGTTTCTGGCCACATTTCTTCATAAAATGGCGAATTTGACCGGGCACCTCTGCAGAATTGCCAACTGCAAATAAAAAAGTTAAACTTTGTGCACATATGTTATGCTTGACACCATTGTTAGCACAATCAAATTGATGTATTTATGTTCCATTCTAGCACTTTTGCACTTTTTTACGTCGGAACACTTGTTCAGGCATTAATAAGTCAAAATTCAAGATTCAGGTACATGTTCAGGAACCAAATACCTACAGAGACATAACTGACATCAACCCCTTAGCCTTCGACGAATTTTGGAGAGTTTTTGATGGTTATTCACACCAAATTGAGTTTTGACACTTGACTCATGTATTTTCATTCGGAGTGTTCCTTTTCACTCCGCACATGCTCTAATGGATCCACGGTGTTTACGAAAACGCTGTTAATACCCTTTAAGGGGCGAAAGAGGTAGAAGGTTCTTTATTTCTGTACATGCCTATAATTAAACTACCAGTCTCCATACTTTTTAATTAATTTGTGCCAGTTGCATCCATTAGATGTCATTAGATGTATTCAAAAATGATTGCCAAGTCCTATTACTCAGTCTGGAATTCAATAATTCGTCTTTAATAATTTTAATACGAATTAAAAACTTTCAAATGAATATCAACGTATGATAACAACAAATTGTCAAAAATGTGTATGTCTGAACACATCCATTTCGAAAATAGAATAAAAAATGAACTTTCACTCTATGAACACGTCCAAAGTTAAGACTTTCAACCATGTGAACACCACTCATGACAGCATCGCTTTTTTCCTCTCGTCAAAAGTGGAAGTAAATTCGTGTGTATATTTGCGTTTAATGCGCTCTGAAAAGTAGTTTTAATAAATATTTAGAAACTCATTGTTGCGGATTTCGTTCCTAAATAAAATGTTCAAGAAATGCAATACGTAATTAATCGCAAAATAAGTTCGTAAATAGGCAGATTGCAGCCACTGCGTCAGGTTGTTTCTTTGTTTCCAAACAAAGATTTTTTTTTATACGACATCGACTTGTTTTGGTATAGTGACATTGACATAACAGTCCTCTTTTCTTGCCTCAATAAAGAACAGGGACAAAAAAGTTATAAATATACACCAACGTTTTCGATCTTCTAGGATAAAGTCAAATGGCTAATCCCGATGTAAATTACAAGTCCCTGAACGAGGGCAGTAATCCCTTTCGCAGTGGGGAGAACAGTGAAGATATCGAAAGTCCGAATGAAAATGAAGACACCCCGAGGACAAGTGGTATTATGATTCACATAGTTCCTGAAACGAGTAGGGGTACGTAAAGAAATCGTTCATTGCAGCAGATTACTTCAGGGATGCTAAGATACTTTCTCTTTTGTCTCCTGTTTTCATTTTCTAGCTCGATGGAATCACATAGAGGACTTGGATTCGTTCTTCACCAGAATGTATAATTATCATCAGAAACATGGATTCACTGTTATTGTTATGGATGAAGTGTTTCAGCTGTGTGAATTTGGTTTTGTTGTATGGCTGTTGACTTTCACAGTCCACTGTATACACTATCCAATTTTGTTTGGGTATGATCAATTCTTGTCATCTTTGTAAAAGGGCCTATCATGATGATATTTAATTTCAGGGATGAACGTGTAGACAACAGCACCACTAAGGTTTCCATTAGCGATGTTGTGATACCGATGGGAGAGTGCATTAGAAACTTCACAGGGCTAACGTATTTCATTCTTTTTCTGGCCACCCTCTTTTTTATGGTTAGACTCATCAAAATGATATACCACATAACGCAATATTCGGACATTAAGAAATTCTACAACTCCGCACTGCAAATTGAAGATGTAAGTCGTCAGCACATTGCTTCTCATGGATTTAATTTCATCTCATTCAATGCTTTGGGAATGGTGGAACAGAGATGATGTTGTCGCGGAGGCAGTTTGAATGTGTTGTTCAATGACTCAGCGCAATTGATTCTTTTTTCATGGGGATATGCATTCAAATGAACTTGTGCCCTTTGCTGTTGATAGCAGGTGGTTATTTCTATGCCGGTTTAAGCTACACAAATTTGGTCACGTATGCGTACGGCCGCTAGTGTCAGTGTACTTTGCAAGCACTTACACGAGCTGTTTTGTGATTTGAGGTGGTCGCTCTTGTCATTTGAGTTGAATGTTTTCGATGTAAACAACCTGTGTCTGGTTGTAAATCCAGAGATTAAAAATGATAATCTCAACACTGAAACCATCGGCCATGCTTTCAGAAGATTTGGTGGTTCTAGGTGAGATAAAGGCAGCAGGGTTTCAATTAGAAACAAAACAAATCAGTTAAAAATCAAAGTTTAGCACTTGAGCAAATTATTGATTACCTGCGAGGAATGTGCAAGTGGTTTCAGCAAATTTGTCATTCTCAGCCTGATGACGGCGGCTGATTGAAGAATACTCGAAAAGGCACTCTACCAAGATTCTTCATCTGCCGATCTATTTGGTTATATACCAATATCGAGTGATTGTCTATGACCTGGATGCAAAAATGCACATGTTTAGTGATCAAGTGACACGCAAGCGTCCACGTTTGAATATATAACACATTTACATTTATTATATGGCTTCTTTTTTGTTTTCTTGCAGAGTGAACTTGACAATATCACGTGGCATGAAATCAAAAAGAAAATCAGAGAAGTTCAATCCGAACAGCACATGTGTATAGATAAGGAGCAACTTACAGAACTAGATATATATCATAGGATTCTAAGGTAATCATTAGCTTGACAATTCGCTGCATCCTCACTGTAAATGTCTCTGTTTCCCTTTCAGATTTAAAAATTATATGGTGGCACTGATGAACAAGAATCTATTGCCTGTTCGCTTTCGAGTTCCCATTTTGGGTGAATTTGTTTCTTTAAGTCGTGGTCTGACTTATAATATAGATTTCATTTTATTCCGTAAGTAGACACATTCAGTTGTAATTTAATCGAGATGTGGGTTTCTTACGCAATCTGGATCAAGGGCATACGGTCAGGAATCTGTCTAATGATCCGCAGCAGCATTTAAAAAAAAAACTGGTACGGTATTCCACGGCTATACATGTTCCCCCTGAATACGCCAATTCTCTACCAAATCTGTGCACCAAGAATGATGTGAATGATCTGATGCACAAATGTACAAGCCATTCAACAAAAATAACGCATGTAATTTGTAATCTTGAACAGTTAACAAGAGGAATTCATGTTCGCCTCAGAAATGACTCATATCACATCGTGTCTTGTTCTAGACAAAATCAAATGAATTTCATCAAACGTGTGCACAAAGCACTTAAACTCCGCAGGGGAACTTATCATCATAAATGTAAACTAATCTGGGACGACGATGACTCTTTGACATAACCCATTTAGTCATTCACCTTTGTTCGAAAGAGAAATCTATTAAATTGACTCATTTCATTCGAATGTTCTTTTAATAAACCATTTGGCCCAATTGACTCGTAATCTCTTGAGTACATGACCAGTTTTTTTTTTTTCTTTTCACACGCGGACAACTTTACTAAGTTCGAAACTTAATAAATCTTATCGCTCGCCCGTCCGATTACTTCAGCGAAAATTCATACCAAAAGAAGAAAATCCGGGATAATTAAAAGTCTATCTTATCAGCAATGTTTTTGCAGACGTACGGAATTCTTACGAAGAGGAAATGAAACGAAATGGGGTCTCCCACGTGGGATGCTCACGAATGGAAATGCTGATAAGCAGTATTACTGCGTAGGGATTCCCCTACGCGGGGAAAAAATGTAATGAGCTATAATTTACTAAAATAACATCTGACCCTCGCGATGCTTGAAGTGCACGTTAGATCTATTCACAATCCAGCAGTTAACTGGCGAGTGTTGGGGACGAAGTCATTGACTCCGAACCAGCAATAGAGGACGCCCACAGAACCGATGATACACACAAGTGGAGAAGGACCTCAACCAACTTAAATTGGAAGCAGCTGGCTTAAAATCGTGCCAGCGAAGTCTGTGGGTTTTTTGCACCCCGGACTGTAGCGCCATTAGAAGAAGAAGAATTAGCAAACGACTGATTGTTGAGCTCATGGACTACCGATGTGCCCTAGACCGAAAGAAAGGCGTACAATTTATACTCATGTCCACCCACATGAAGACATTTGCTTGATGGATATATTTTCTTTCTTTCGTATTATTTGGCATCACGTCACAACGCGTGATTTTGTCGTCACATCAGCTGTTGTTTTGAACATTAGCAAATAAATGCTATTCTCGATATTTATAGTCCAGGAATTTCAAGATATTCTTCTTTTCAAAGGCAACTTGAGAGCAATTAATTGTGTATTCTCCTCAGGCTTCCAATTTAGTGGGTGTCTTCGGTCTTGCGGTCAACTTGTTAGTCCAAGTTGTTCCCAATAAAGAATGTTTCCTTTTTTGTCTGATAACTTCATGATGGATGGCCACTTCTTGTAGATCGCCGTTGTGTTGTGGTTGCTGCCAGCGCCGGTGTACCGAATTTACCACCTTTCATAATTCACGGTGCCACCAGACAGAGTATTCCTGTCTAAAAAAAGCTTCTCCAACTTTGCTGTTCGGAGTGAGCTTAAAACTGTACGTCCCATCCACTCGTGGTAGAACAGCAGCACGCGCAACACCAGTGATTGCTGTGGGCCCAGGTCCACCTCGGACTCTCGCACCACCCATTATTAGCCACTTCTTTGAGCAAATTTGGCATCGTTGAATTTGTCACATCCAAATTGAAAACCAACACTGAGCATATGACTCGTTACTTATGACAGCCTTGACTCGATTGTTGCGGAATGAGCCCACATCAAATCCTTCATTGGTTGCATACTTTAAATGTAGACATTGTATTCAATCTATAGGTGGTCCGGGATCTCCATTTCAAAACAACTGGCAACTACGGGACGATTACACGTTACGAAGCAATCAAGTTGAACTTGCTCAACGTCTTTCCAAACAAATCATGTGGGTGGCTGTAGCAAATTTAGTCCTATCTCCCATCATCTTCCTGTGGCAATGCATATACTTCTCCTTTCAGTATGTAAATGTAAGTACAAGCTTCTCAAAATTGTCTACTTACCGCATAATTGACAACCTGACCTATTTGTAGATATTAAAGAAAGAACCTGGAGCCTTAGGAATGCGAACCTGGTCGAATTATGGACGTTTATATTTACGTCATTTTAACGAATTAGAACACGAACTAGACGCACGCCTGAATCGTGCTTACGAACCAGCTGACAGATATCTCAATTCGTTTTCATCTCCAGTCATGAGCATCATTGCGAAGTACAGTCTTGTCTCGATACTTTCCTGGTTGCACATTGCACACACATCATGTCTGTTTTTTTTTCAGAAATATGCTCTTCCTGTCTGGAGGTATACTGCTGTTGATCCTCGCTCTAGGCATATACGACGAATATGTGTTCCAAGTGGAACATGTTCTCACTATAATCGCTGTCCTGTCCGGAATAGGAGTAATTTGCAGGTTCGTATCGTACGCAGACCCAGTTGAGTGCGCCTTCAAGTCGAATTCGTGATCTCTTACAGAACCCTAATTCCGGATGAGAACCGGATATGGTGTCCGGAGCAATTGCTGACAGCCGTTCTTGCTCATGTACACTATCTGCCCAGTGAGTGGAAGTGTTACGCTCATACAACTCAAGTCCAACGTGAGTTCGGTCATTTCTTCCAATTCAAAGCGGTGAGACAAGACACTTCAATATACTCGATCCGATATTACAAGGTTCCCTTCACTCAGGCTTATCTGCTGAACGAGGTATGCAGTCCGCTAGTAACGCCGTTCATACTGCTCTTCGTTTTCCGGCCGAAGGCTCTGGAGATTGTGAAATTTTTTAGGAGCTTCACGGTGACTGTGAAAGGTGTCGGTAATGTATGCTCATTCGCACAAATGGACGTTCGAAAGCATGGCAACCCGGAGTGGCAATTACCAGCGAATAAAGTGAAAACTCATTTGGAAGAGGAGACTAAACGTTATGCCGTTGAGAATGGTAAAACCGAGCTCTCGCTAGTGCACTTCACCCTCACGAATCCTGAGTGGAAAATGCCGCCAGATGCTAGGCATTTCATGAAGGGCATTCGCAGAAATGCCATTCAGGATTTGATGAGGGCGAAAACTTCCGAGGCCGATAACCAGACCGCCATGGCGGAGAGTTTAGTTTCATTTGGAACTATTGGAGAGGAGGTAAAACAAATCAGACTTTAAGAATGAGCGTATTCTAATGTTGTGGTGACTATTTCAGTACTCGTCGATAGCAAATTCAATATTCAGCAATCATCACATTGTCAGCAGTGTCCTCGGTCGGTCGGTTTGTACACCGCGTAAGCCTTTCCCGCACAATGTGCCTGCACCGGGACCTTCCACGGATGCTGCCTTCGAGCAAATGCTCCAGCAGAATCTGGAGGATGCCTTACCGGATGAGGACAGCGAGGCTGAAGATACGACACCAGCCGCATTGCCTAGATCCACAATTCAAATGGACAAAAGTGTCCGCATGTTTGGGGTCCGCAAGAGTGAGGGACGTCTTGAGGGTCCTTCGGATAGTCTGCTTTACAGGTAAAGAGCGCAAAACTACTCATTGTGATGTTTATCTTAACTCAATCACGATTTCAGCATCTACGGCTTGGATACACATTTAGGATTCAATCCGGCTGACCTCACAACTGCAGACATGTGCCTAAGTACTCTGTACTTGCATGAGATTCATCGTCGGAGAGTAAGTCCTTTGAGGAAAGTTGTCCAAGCAGAAAGGAGAAACAACATTTTTCTTCCCCAGATGAGATCCCGACCACATAGACGCACTTGGCAACCGACGGACCCACACGGTCGAGGACAAACTCAATCAGTGATCACATCAAATGTCGCCGAGAGCACACCACTTTTAAGTACACGCCGGTCATAGCACAGGGCCGAATGGATATAAAAACGGATGTTGTCTCTGACAGCACATTCTTCTAGGAATCTTTTAGTAATTGGTTGATGATCCCAACAAAATGTTGCTCTACACAAAACCACACATACACACTCACACACGGACCATGTTGTTAAATGTGAAAAATTGAAAAATCGCCGATATGCCAATTTTGTACCATGAAAGCGAACAGGAATGTATACAAGACACCACAGCCATCTAGTCTACTTAATTTTCATAAAAAAATATTTTTTTAACATGAGATATAAGTCAACGAAGAAAGAAATATACTACATACTTTTAAAATAAATCTGATTAAGATAAACATAATTCTAACTAATTTTTATCGTCCTGTAAATAAACATGTTTATTAACACAACAATCATGAATTTGACCTAACCTTACATCTACGTTAAAATTTGGAAAATAAGCCTTAGTAGGTGTGGTGGCAATATCTTAGGCAGTTTTAGCTGGGATTGGAAAAGAATATGCCTCGTGTTAGCTTTCTGTCGGTGTGTTGCAGCAGGGGTTCAATGCCGAGGAAGAGGACGGCATGTTTGCGATGGCACGGCTCAGTTCGTCGGACTAGGCGGTTCTCACTCGTGCATTACCCATTTGCTAAGTGCTTAGCTAAGACTGGGGGAATGTGCGAAAAAGCCTAATAACCCTGGTTTCTTTGGGCTCAATAGGCAGTTGAGTATTAGAGCCCTCTCTCGAAGAATCAACTTGGCAACCCATTCACCATCCCCCAGGCAGAGGCCTGGTTCCAAATTAAGTGACAAAAGAAGACAAGGCAGTTGAGTAATCGGGCCCTCTTCGAAGAATCAACTTGGCAACGCAACCATCCCCCAACCATCCCCCAGGCAGAGGCATGGTTCCAAATTAAATGACAAAAAAAGAAATCCTCCCTGAGAGAAAGGTTCTACGTGCGGTCCCCCTTGATCCGATGCCATATGGAAGAGAAGATTCAACCTGAACTGTATAGGATGTACAAGACATGAGCCATGAGTTTAGGGGACGTTTACGGATCCAAACCTAAGGTGACTGTGTCATGTACAGCTCGTGGAAGACAGAGATGATGGCGGAAGAGATATTCCTCTTTCCAGTGGAAAACGCAGTTATGCTCTCAAGTCACGCATACTACATTATTTTCAAACTTACTTTATTTATAAAAAACGCTCTCGGATGAATCTAAGGGGCAAGAAACGTAGAAGTGGCCCATCTCTTCCTCCATCATCTCTGGTTGAAGACTTGGACCCGGACTGGAAAGCGTTCTACTTCGCGTCAGTATGACAACCAGAAATGAAGTATGATAGAGATGCGCCCAACTTCACAGCTGATCCCTAATGCATCGACGAATTTCAGAGACTTTTTGACTGTTATTCACGAAATAACGTAAATGCAGTTCTCTGATTGGTCAGAAAACGTAGAAAACGTTGTGGTTGTCAAAAATGTTAAGGGGCAAGAGCGGTAGAAGTTGGTCATCTCTATCATACTTCATTTCTGATGACAACACAGGGGCGGAATAATATGGGTGGTTTTACAGGCCGAGGGGCTCGTTTCTGCAGCTTGTGCTTGCTACTGTGACGTCCAAGTTTGGGAAGTTTTTTCAGCACAGATGAAGCATTATCTGTGGCGTGGAAATTGTTTGTCATACCGTCAATTGAAACTAAAAACCAGAGGCAATGGAGGAAGAGATGTGCCATCAGATTCACCTCAGATTCATCCGACAGCGTTTTTTATAACCTTTTCACAGCCAGGCGTCTGTGAATACGTGTGAGCTACGCGAAGCTGATTACTCCCGACTAACACCATTGCGTTGCTCTATACCCACTAACAATCTGTGGTGGACTGGGGGTTTTCCGCTGGAAAAACGAATATCTCTTTTATCTCTGCTAAACACCATAGAATTGAGTGCGTAGGAGACGACGTATGTACCTTTCTACAATCACCACACAGGAGAGGGAGGTCGTGTCCAAAAAATGAATGAGTAAAGTCATTAATTTCTGGCCGTGTCTAAGGTAGCGCAACAAGTGGAGAAGGACCTCAACCCACTTGGTGTGTGCAATTGGAAGCCCATATAAAAGGAGTCTTCTGGGCTCATACCCAGATCCAGGCTGGAATATGGCGGAACAAATAGAAAGAAGGAACTCAAAGGGTCCGTTCTTCGTTGAGCATTTTCTAGTTCACTGTGTTATCATATCGTCACTGCATCACATATCGTCACACAACATCTAGCTCCTCTTGATCCTCAGGTGAATGCTCGACTTCTGACTTACAAATCTCTCTTCGATTAGACCCAAACACTTAATTATCAGCAGTTTATTTTTACCACAGGAGATATACGCCAACAAAAGGATAAGAAACAATTTGTTTTGTTTTTCTATAAAGTCTTTATTAAAAATATTCACAAATGTACATCGTTCTCTAATCGTCCATCCACCTCGTGACCTTTCTTAGAATTCCGGTTCGTCTTTAGTACAAAGGTTCAAACTTCGATTATAGATGTGAGTGATTCGTAATTGCCGCTGATACCTTTCCTATTAAAAGACGCATGTAATAGTATGGAGAGTAACCCATACGCGAAATTTGATAAATTTAAATATCTCTAGATCATGGAGGAGTACCTGAGTGAGAAACCAAAGCCTAGCCTACAACGTGAATTGCCACTACGCTTGGAACTACTTGTGAAATGAATAAATACTAGCCAAACGAAGGATGAATAAATAAGAGACTTGTGAACTAAGCTCGTTGGTACTAACTGCCTACGTGTGATTTAAGGAGGAACTAACGCGTACCTTGCTTAATAAATACAGCAAAACAGTGATGATGAAGATGATTAATACAACTTGCCACCAGCTGTGAGGATTTGGTGCAGATATCAACACTTGAAGCGTAAGAAGCGTGGTGTGTGAATAAGCAAACAGTGATTAGGTGAGATCAAGTGATACAAAAATACCATAACCGCAATGTTTTCAATGAAAGTGAATAGAAAACTAGTCAAATGTTAAGGAAACACTGAACGTGGGCGTACGATCATGTTCGATCTGTGAATGGACATGTCGCACCCTGGGTTCGAGTAGTCTTTGTCAACGCCACCCCACAGTACAATAGAGCGATGAGTCAATAAATTTAAGAAATACACTTTTACCTCTTATACGCGTCCATTTTTAAGTGTGAACGGCATTTCCTTTTTTTCGGCAACAAATCGTTATTCTCAACTCAAAAGTATCATTTTTTTACTTGTCGTTCTATTGAACTGAGGGTGCGATATGTATGCTGCACCAACCGTCGAAGTAAATTTAGGGTGTCGTTGACAAAGACTACTTGAACTGGTATTTAAGTGCCTGAAGTAGCTAAGGCTGCCCTCAAGCTGCTGCTATTTATTTAGTACTACTACCGTGGATGCCTAGTTACTCACCCTTATTCCCTTAGCCGTGTCACATCTCACGGACGGATTTATATTCAATTCGTCACCTCAATGTCCAAGACTACAAGTTTGTCACAGTGACATGTCAGACGACTACGAGAATAAGGAGGATTGATTTAGAATTTCCTGCAGACTTACTCAAGTCACTTAGGAGCCTACTTCTTTGGCAACCTGCGCGAGGTAAACAATGCTCAACCATCTCAAGAACTTTATCAATCACGATTTGTCGTTAACACGGCTGTCGTGTGTTATCGTTTACGATACAAAGAGCTGGAGTAATAAAGCTTTACGAACATATGCTAAAGTTTGACTGCCCTTTGAAGAGAGTACCTTACCCATAACTGCATGGTTAGTTGGAAATAACGAGACGGGTAGTGCATGTCGGCAAAATTTGTTTCAAACGACCGAATGTAAAACTCTGAAAACAAACAGAAAATGTCCACTTGTTCCTAATCGCAGATCTCGGCAAGCCATTTTCGACTTTAACGCGATTCGTAAAAATAAAATGGACTGGACCAGCGCCTTCGAAAGACAACTTCTACGTCGGATATATGGCCCCGTCTGCGAGGAAGTCCAATAGAGGAGAAGACCTAATCGCGAACTGTACCAAGATGGGGATGTAGTCCGGAAGGCAAAAATTCGTTAACTTCACTGGTTTGGCTACATCGAGAGCCAAGCTTCAGCAAAGAGGGTCTTCGTATCCGAGCATCCTGGTTCGAGGAGAGGAAAACCGAACCACTGCTCTTGATCTTACCCGGGTAATACTTGTTTCGACTACTATCCGAATACCCTGGCAATACCCAAGTTGGCGGGTACCCGGCATTATCGCGTAACAGATACCCGGGGGAATAAATACTCTATACCTGAAATAATAATGCAAACCTTTATTGGTCGCGGGGCTGGAGAATGCGGGTCGGAAGATGTTGATGAACCTTTGTTTCTGAGTATTCATCGCTGGGTATACAGCGATGGAACATAAGGCATGTCCTTATTTAGCATTTATTGTATTCATGGTCAGTAGCAGATTTATTTCGTTTAAATGTACAGTCAGCCGAAGATGTGGGTACCCGGGCGGTATGCGGGTATCAAGACCGAACCCCACCGCATAAACACGCAGGACAACTTGGCCTTGATGATTGGAAGCAGCTCGCCCAGGACCGTCAGCTATGGAATGCGGCTTTTGCTCGGGCTCAGACCCTCCAAGGATCGTTGACCTGCTAAGTATGTTGCCGTGTTAAGTTACACTAGACAGGCGAAAAGCAGGATTGGGCATATTCTGTCAGATATTTGACAATGGTTGAGGTTAAGATGGTTTTCTTTTATTTTTGGTTACTGCTTCAAAATCAGTGGTTATTAAATGCTGTGATGTTAAGGTCTACGTTCAGCGTACAAAAATACTATGTCAAGTCATCGATGGTTGACTGAGAAGCCCGCCCGAACTGTAACCCTACTCGAAGATGAAAAATTAAGCATCTCCCGTTCACTCATACAAGTAATCGTTTAAAATAACCTGTTGCCATCTCCATGTCAATACAGGTAACATTTTCATCAGACACTGAACAAAATCAAATATCCCGAGACCCCCCATTCCCAACTCGATCCTATTCAGCAGCCAGCGTGAACAGAGTGTTAATATAAAATTAAACCCAAAAACAAATTATATTTCAACTTATTTTATTAGAATATTTAAAATTAATAGTTACTATAAAAAAACAATGGAAATTTTCTTTTTTGTTTGAATTAAATAAGCCATTGAATACCGAAATGGTCTTCAGTAGTGTGTTGTATGTTATTTTTAAAACAATCACAAAACCAACAAAAAAACTGAATAAATAGAGTGGGTTCTCGCAAGCATTCAAAATATTAATATAACAATAGTATGATAAAATAAATTCATACATATACAATCTATACAGGAGACCTTCCGCGGGGCCCTCTTCTTGTGTAGCTTAAGTGCACTCTCCAATTGCGACGGTTGTGATTTTTTGTGATTATCAATTCCAACAGATTCAGTTTCAGTTTCAACATGTGATGTGTGGTTAGTGTTTGAAACGGAAATTCATATGCAAACGGTGCCTTGTGCAATATCAACGTGGTGTTTAATGTACTTGGAGTTATGAACGGTGAGAGGATGATGAAACTAAATCGGTTTTCTCCTTGGAATCGATTCAGTCCTTAAGTATACAATTTGTCTAAGCTGCACAAGGAATACATTTGGAGACTAGTCCTGCTTTGTGTTATTCAAACGACACACAAGTTGAAACTCAGCGAACTGCGTACTCGTAAGTTATATGCGACATGGGATTCAACTCATATGTGTACAGACATACGTTGAAAGTTAGTGTTTTTGATCATTTTTTTTTTGTTTGTTTTTCCTTTGTTACAAGCATAGAGGACGTTAAGATGGTTTTCTTTTATTTTTGGTTACTGCTTCGAAATGAGTGGTTATCAAATGTTGTGGTTGGGTTAAGAACATAGTTTTTTTTTTGCTGAATACAAAAGTGCTGGTAGCAGATCATTAAAAATACGATTAAAAATATTATGGTTCTGCTGTGAAAACAAAAAAAAAAATAATAAACGTTACGGAATGAATGTGTTTCGTTTCTTTTTTTTTCTTTTCTTTGTTTGCTTCTCTCAATACTAATTTCAGCAGAGAACACATTAGTGACTGAGAAGAGGAAAAAAAAATGTAAAGAAAAAAAATATTACACAGGAAAAAGAAAGAACAGAATTTAAAACCTAAATTAACACTGTTTTAGTTTCTACTTTGAACATTTCTACGCAATGTTATTCATCAGTTGTTCTGGTCACCTATGATGGTTTTTGGTAAACTCGCTGAATTTGCAGTCTTGTCTTTGGGGCTACCGTTTGTTAGATGCTTTGTACTCTCTGAACTATCAGAAATTTCACTGCTGCTAGACCTAATATCCCCAGACATCTAAATAACACAATTTAACAAATTGAAGCGTTTTTTTTTTTGTTGTTCTTTGTGGAATTCATGTAGCATAAAATTATTTCTACTTACCAGTCCCTTCTTGATGGAATCGACGACAATTTTTAAAATCATATACGTCCAGAAAATGTGTAACACCAAGAGCAGAATCAGCAGTCCGTTGAAGATGTAGTAAGCGGGGAACATTGGCAGAATCTTTGGTGCCTCAATCGATGAGCTAAATGGGGATCGGGTTAGAATTGACAATAAACTGAATACGCCCAGGGCAGTACCTGTAAATGATTCTCGGGTAGAATCCTAATCGGGTGATGATCCACACTACTGTGAAGATTGCGAATATGAAATCGCAAGCCTTTTGGAAGTTTGCATATTTGGTCAGTTTAGCAGCCTGAAAAGAAAATTGCATTATTTCTGAATAAAAGGTAACCCTTTTTGGCCGTTTTAAAGCAAAATTCATTTGATTTCTTCATTTTTTGATTAACTCCTATATCGAAAGCGAAAAACGTTTTTTAAATCGGAATGTGGGAGTCTCGCTTTTCCATCTTAAAGGCAGCAATATCAGAACACAAAGTTCCATCAGCTTCCACTGATGTGCTGGGTCTTACAACACTATCGCGAAAGAACACATGATTTCACGAGTTCATGCTGACACAGGCAGCAGAGCTAGAAGCCTACAGAGCAACGCTTCAACGAACAATGCGAGCTGTTCGTGTGCTCTATTACCACAGACCAAGGGAAGAGATCCGGCTCCTCAAGCGGACGAAGGACGATCATGAGAAAGCGTGTGATCGAGGATCTACGGGTGCGATAGGAATGATGTCCGAAATATTACCAAAGTGCGAGTTATCGATGCGAGTTATATTAATAAAACTATCGGAGAGAAGCTTGCTGGGACACCCCAAACTAGACGAGGTCAAGACTGCTATTGATGTCCCGAAACTGTGGGACAACGCAACAGAGGACATCCGCATCTATGATGGCACACCCACGTGGAGAAGGACGTCCGCCAAATTGGAGTGCTAAACTGGAGACAGCTTCTACAGGCCGTGACTGTCGGACAACGCAACAGAGGACATGCGCATCTATGATGGCACACCCACGTGGAGAAGGACGTCCGCCAAATTGGAGTGCTAAACTGGAGACAGCTACTACAGGCCGTGACTGTGTGACAACGCAACAGAGGACATCCGCATCTAAGATGGCACACCCACGTGGAGAAGGACGTCCGCCAAATTGGAGTGCTAAAGTGGAGACAGCTACTACAGGCCGTGACTGTGTGACAACGCAACAGAGGACATCCGCATCTAAGATGGCACACCCATGTGGAGAAGGACGTCCGCCAAATTGGAGGGCTAAACTGGAGACAGCTACTACAGGCCGTGACTGTGGGACAACGCAACAGAGGACATTCGCATCTAAGATGGCACACCCACGTGGAGAAGGACGTCCGCCAAATTGGAGACAGCTACTACAGGCCGTGACTGTGGGACAACGCAACAGAGGAAATCCGCATCTAAGATGGCACACCCATGTGGAGAAGGACGTCCGCCAAATTGGAGGGCTAAACTGGAGACAGCTACTACAGGCCGTGACTGTGTGACAACGCAACAGAGGACATCCGCATCTAAGATGGCACACCCATGTGGAGAAGGACGTCCGCCAAATTGGAGGGCTAAACTGGAGACAGCTACTACAGGCCGTGACTGTGGGAAAACGCAACAGAGGACATCCGCATCTAAGATGGCACACCCATGTGGAGAAGGACTAGTGGTAAACTGGAGACAGCTACTACAGATCGTATCGCAAAGGCTTTGGCTTGAGGCCCAGATCGACCCCGAAACCGGAAACTTCAGTTCAAATCAACTGGCCTTAATGATCCAGCTGATCCAGAGCTTAAGAATTGTATGTGACAACGCTTGAGAACATGAGCACTCAATTAGTTAATTCGTCTAATCTAGATTCAATTCACCATCAAAGGACATTCCACAAAATGAAACAATTCACCAAATGGTTAGAATCTCTGGCCCATCTTGATCCGACAATGCAACAGAGGACACCCGCGTCTAAGGTGTCACACCCAGGTGGAGAAGGACGTCAAACAAACTGTATACTGCTAGGTTTGTTTGTTGAGGCCCAGTTCCACCACGAACTGTAGAGTCTATTCAGCCACCACAAATAAACCATCCTCCATCCACCATCCACGGCACACAGTTCCGTTCAGAGAGCAAATGAGAACTGAATTCGTCTACAGAACCTCGTCCGACGTTTATTACAGAAGATGAAAGAATTCAGTAATTGTCAGAATCTACGACATTTCTTGATCCAATGTCCTTTGAAGGTTTGAACCGCCGATCCCCCGAATCCCTGAAAAATGTGTATTGTGAGCGCTGCAGCGCGGCCTTTGGACGAGGTATTTTTTGTTAGATCCCTTGGGGACACTGGGTTTTGTTTTCTTAGTCAGTGAGTGAACCGGTCTCATTAGTTCTTTTTTTGCGAGGGGTGGTTTTTTGTTTACATTGTAATAAAATATTTGTCCCACGACTGGCGGAGAATGGGTGGCATTCGCTAGATACTCCGGCACACAGTTCACGACTGGGCAAGTTTTTCAAGTGGGTCCCCAGGCAAGCTGATCCTCGGCACGGTACGTACAACGACCCTTGATCCGTCCCAACGGAGAGACGATGGTGTATAGGATAGTGGGTGTGTATTGCTTTTGTAGCAGCGGAAGGGAGGGACGTGGATATTCCCAAGAGTCATTGACCTTTCAAAGCCTTCGCCCCTCGTCAAGTTGCGCAGAATGTAAGTAAAATTGTGTGGAAGAAATTTTACATCACGTTTGTTGCATACTGTCGAGTTGTTGCTCTTCAAAGACAAGTTGCATGAATTAAACCTCTTTAATGTTGCGATTCTCGATTGGATTCTTTCTCAACCAAGAACGTAAATAGAGCCAAAATCTTAGACAATCTTTCCTGAGGAAACCCCGTTCACTTTTTGTGACGTGTTCTATTGGGAATCCCTCATGATTCCACCGACTTTGCTGAGGATTGATCGCATGTCAAATACCATTCAACTTTCCAATAAATTTATAATCCCCAAAATACACCAGCCGCACAAATGAATCACGCAGACCTAAAATCCAAATCATTACTCACCTCTAGGAATATGTCAGCACAATCGTGGACAACCAGAACCAATGATCCAACACGATGCAGATTGCATACCCAGCTCAGTGCCATTAACAAGAGCGTAACCATATGATGGATGAACATTTGCCAGAAATCTTTTCTCTTCACGTCGAAGAATTGAGTTCCAGTAAGTGACCAGTAGAAGGACATCGATACCATGTAATACCACCAAACATCGTTTTCGATCGACTACACAAATGAAACCAATGATTATTTGTCGTAAATGCTTTTGTTCGGATAATTACCTGATGAGGATAACCATACCAGCAGTTCTTAATATCCCAGAACCAAGGTTTATCCCACAACACAATTAAACCAAATACAAAACTGTATGTATAGTACAAACAACGCCAGGTGTTTTCACAAAATTTCACTAGTGTTGATGGTTTATCTTGCGCTTTTCGCAAGCGCCACCATCTTTGAATTTGTCTCTCAGTTAAGTCTGTTTGTTTTACTAGGCCCAAGACCTGAAATCAGATAAGATTGTTGTTTCATTTCTTTTGTTAATAGCAAGGCACACTATTCGCGCGTTTTGCTTACGGTTTTGTGACTTAATCGACTTGAATTTTCATAAGCTGCCTCGAGTGTTGGATTGGCTGATGCTTTCTTTGGTCGTGAGCTTTTTATTCCTAATGATTTTCCTACTGGTGCTATCCAGAACCTGAAAGGTAGATAAGATTGAGAAATTTAATAGCGTTTCATTATCTTTAAAGGTGGCATGTATACAAACAAAGGTAAACTATTTTTGAGGAAAGGTGCGCTAACGTTATCGAAAAATGAGGTGACGACGCCTGCCTGAGTAAACCCCCGAGCTGAGCAATACATTCTAGAATCATTAATCTGATTCAATTTGGCAGTCATGTTGAATTTAGTTGTTAACTAGCTGGGGCATGGTTAGTGTTTATAATTGAGGAATGCGCCTATTCCCTTTCGATCTTTGGGCTATTTTTGCTTGCAAACCAATCGAACGTGATGATGGGTATCCCTACACTTCATATTCACCATTTTAGTTCTAAACATGTTCATGTAAACAAAACTCCAGCGGTTTACACATCCTTTTCTTCAGTGGAACCACGTTTCTCCTTTCAGTGATTCCCCATGGCATTCAGAACAGCATGAATGTTTCCATTGCTTTTGTAAACTCTTGAAAATCAACCATGACACATGTTTGCAGCTAATGTGTGGCGCCATATGCGGCGTAAGTATGTTTTGATCGATGCATACCCTATTTAGAGCGGGACAAATAAAACAATTGGCCTTTCAATAGCCTAGACATAAAATCCACTTCAGAGAATACCAACCACAAAATAGGCAAGACGTAGTTCATTCTTTGACTATTGTGAAAGCCGATAAGCAGCGTATCGATTCTTGATCCATAAAAAATCGCTCGTACTATCGCACAAATGTCGATGATGATGAATGCTAGTTCTGTAAGACAATTATAGGAATGTCTGCGTCATGTGTTTACGCCACATCTTTCGTCGGACAACAGCTAACAGAACAAAATCAATTGAAGAGACCTAGACGGCGAAGATCATTAACTCCCAGCCAAGAGGCCAAGTGTAGACAAAAAAAAAAAAATCATTTTCAGTCACAGATACTGCTGTTTAATTTATTGCTTGCGAGTGTACGAAAATAAAATAATTTCGTGAGAACAATCACTGCCAATGCATACGGCCGATGCCTCACCAAAAATGTTATCAACCATAATTGAACCTCAACTGCTCGCCGAAAAGAAAGACAAATTTTAAGGTTAAGGCCAAAAGCAACATCATCATCATCTGTTGACATTATGCTCCGGTTGTGAGAAAACCATAGACACTCGAATTGGTTGAATTGAAAGTGTGCGAGAGTACATGGTGTGACCTAGTTTCAAATGACGCCAGATTTTATTCAGCAAAACCCACAGTCAAGCACAAATCTATCTTATCATCTGTCGCTACTCTGCACATATTATCATAGTTGCTCATAAGCCAGATTATTTTAGAAGCCGATAAGTAGACTAAAAACCGTAGAACCTCAATTAAACTTTAGAAAAATCATCGGCAGATTTTCTCCTGATTTGCCATCATATGCCGCGCCTGCACACGGTACTACTAAAACTGGAGAAACTTTTACGCAAGTGAAAAAAAAAAAGAATGAACGTTTTTATCGTTCCCAAAATGTACTGACAACTTGCTGACTCCAAAAATATTCTTTTTATGCACATTCTGAATGCTTGGGCGTTTCCAATGGAGGTTATGTTTTTATTTTCAATCTGGGGTGTGTGGAAAAACGAAAAACGAAAAAGCAAAAACTTCAATTCACTGCGGGCACTGGCAATTAGCCTTGCGAAATCCACTTACTGTATGAAAAACACTAGACTATTGTATTCAACTAATCATAGGCATACCTTTCAAGCGCATAGCGTATCAACATCACAACTGCAGCTAGTGGAAGGGGCCATATCAGATCTCTGTAGTCGGCGTGATTAACATCTGGCCGAGATCCCGGTGCAATATCGTCCCACGTAACGTTCGGCGGAAGCCATATATCTGTTGACCAAAATGTTCTTCCAACAGCACTCAGTACATTCATAGTGTATGTTTATGTTCCTTAAAAGCGGGTTCGATTTAGTAAATTTTTTCTCTCCGTGATCGAAATTATTTGGTTTCGTTTTTGTGTTTTTTTTTTAGATTTTGTTATGCTCTTGTAAAACTAATATTCACTAGATTTTATTTTTAACTTTAAACTGGAGATGATGTTATACACAGAATTTATATTTACAAAATAGTTGATTATTCAACAAATTATTCATTTTATGAATGTAAATGATTCATGTTTAGCACATTTCGCGTGAGTTCAATACTTCAACGAGCGGATTGATAAGCACGTCCGCTGAAAAGCAGTGCTGAAAAAGTACTCTGCTCTGTTGACGCATTACAACGCATATCCATGTATGCATCTCGTGAAAGAATATCTACGAGAAGTGAGAACTGTCAAAATGAGGGATGTGTGCAATAGTTTCTACTTAAGGATGAAGATTATGTATCTGCTATTTGGGAAGAAAATTACGAAGTCAGTGCACTTTTGATGATGGTTTTGCGATATTTAAACGACCATTTGCATATATTTTGCTATGCCGGGTGAAGAGAGGCTTTTTTAAAATGCATAGACATATATGGTAGCTGCCACTCCTCTGACAGCTGCCATATATGCTGATGTTTTAATTCGGGAGTGTTCACTAGGTCGAAGGGAAATATTAATTTGATTATTACTTGTTCTAAATTTGATGTAATGACAATTTGATGTCGCAAGTACATGTCATAATATTTAGCAGAAATGAAGTATGATAGGGAAGCACAAAATTCTACCTCTCTTGCCCCTTAAAATTTTGACAACCATTTTTTATATTGTTTTCTAAAGCCAAATTGAGCAACAAGAGAATGGCATTTACGTTATTTCGTGAATAACTATCAAAAATGCATGAATAACCGTCAAAATGTTCATGATTATCCGTCAAATTCGTCGATGGACTAGGGGTCAATCAGCTATGAAGTTGGGTATCTCTATCGCACTTTATTTCTGTTCTAAATTTGATGTCGCAAGTACATGTTATAATATTTAGTATAATTACTTAGCCTGTATCTTGAAGTGTCAAAATATGTGATATACGTAATCTACACGGTTATCAAGTATTGAGGTGTTAAATTAACAAATTCATCTTCACGGATGTAAAAAATTCAAATTTAAAGTTCATATTGAACCAAAAACGAATATTTGTAAAAGAAACTTTATTTCAGAACAAAGTATTGACAGTAAGTGAACGTTGAATTCAAAACATGACATTAAGCTTTCTGTCACTGGCAGGGTTGCTAGAGCGCTGGTTGGCATAAGTTCCAAAAGTTCAAGCATACATTATTTTAGCCCGGACAGCTGAGATCAGTCCGCCTGGGGCTATCCTGCCACTCATAACATATTATTATAAATATTATGTTTACATACAACACGTTTTCGACAGGAATGAAGTAGTATAGAGATGGCCAACTTCACAGCTGATTGGCCTCTAGCCCATCGACGAATTTGAGAGGCTTTTCAGTTATTCAAATTTGAAATAACGTGAATGCTGTTCTGATTTGTCAATTTGGTAAGACGATGTAACAAATAACAAATGGATATCAGAAATTTTAAGGAGAAAGTGAAGTAGAAATTGAATGGAAATTATTATACGTCATTTCAGGCTTTTGAAGAGAAACTCATGGATTCGTTTAGCATTAAGCTGATGCACTTTTGGTTGTTTTTCGAAGTTGTTCAGAAACATTAAACTTCATCGCTCTGGCTTAACAGCTAATTTCTAATTTTAATAATTATATGTTAGCTTTGCAAATAAATAAATGAATAAATAAATTAACGTTTTATTGTATAAATAGTTGGGGCTAATCCACAAGTTTATAGACAAGTATATTGCACACTACAGTCTATGAGAGTGTGATTTAAACTAATGCAGATGGTGTAGTTGTCCATTTAGAATGACTGGCAGGTTATTTGTTTGTGAACGTTACAAAGAACACAATTTCAGTGCAAAACACTAACAAAATCTCTGTTTCTTTTCAGGACTTGGGGATACGAAGGTGATATGCAGTTACGAAAACTCAATAGTTTAATGGGGAAGTTTCTTCGGAAATGAGGAATTGGTTTACTGACTTCAAATGGGTAGCAGACATAATTTTGCGGTTTATATACAGTACCTCACAAAATTGGATATACACCTAGTCGCTCAGAAAAAAAAAAAAAAAAAAAAACGGTAAGATGCTAGGCAATATGTAAATCATGCACAAAGCTCTTGGGAAAGACGTCGTTTTCGGTCGAATTTGTAGAGAAACTGTGAAACCGTGAAAAGGAAATTACTCGTACCCTGAATCGAACCTGGGCTGCGTAGGCTCAAGTGCGTAGGGGTCGACACACAGACCCGAAAAAGCCACGGACAAAAATAGATATAGAAATATTTAAAAAGCAAATTTACAGAGATTATTGTATGTGCCTTCGGCGTTTTACTCACAGCATAGCAGTGATAAGGGTTTTTATTTTTTCATACAATTGGAATTGCATTTTTATTTTGTTTATTTTTGTTTTTACTTTTAAGAAAGAAAACATTTTTTTTCCTTTTTGTGTGACTGTATACGCAGGTTTGTGCGATACTGTATGTAGTTGTGTGTAGGAGGAATGATATATGAGGTTTAGAAATCGAACTCATTTATCCACAACAGCGTCAATTTTTAAATATTGTAAAAATACTTTATTGAGTCATTCTTTTAAAATATTTCTGTATAAGAAGGCAAACGTTGATTGGTGATCTTTGGTAGGAAGAGCAAGAGAAAGTAGATACATCTGTTAATGACGACGATGTAGGTAGGGAAGGGGGTAGGGAAGGGGCCGCTAATGAATTCACCAGCACACTTAGACCAACGGCAAATGGTGACTGGACCAGATTTGAAAACCAGATAAAAGCGTATTAACTTTGGACCCCACTAACCATGGGCAGGCACTTAACCAACTGCATCATTCAGTCGTTTTCATGACGATGTAAGGTATGCATACAAATATTCTCTCTGAAGTAAGTATCCAAACAATATTCTCTATCATAATGAAATAGACAGGAAACCTTCTCTGAGACTCTACCTCTCTTCACAGATAACCCGCCATGGTCCTGGAATAAATGTATTCGTGTATTACAACCCCTTCAGAACGGACAGTGATGATGGTTACGCTGCTGTCCGCTATTGAGAATGATGGTCCGGGCACGCCTCTTCCATGCTCATGGTCCCGTCATGAAGATATGGCTATTTGTGTACTTGGGCCCCATCACAACCGACCCCTTTTGTTGCGGACACGATTGGAACCCCTATTTGGTATTTCTGCGAAAGGGAAGTGACGGAAAAATATTGCATAATGTAAACACATAACTGATCTGTATCTACAGGTATACTAATACAATTTACACAAGTAAGAACACCCTGACCTTTAGAGACGATCACTTTGTGTATACAAACTTATTGTGTTTCTAATGTTGGTGAGTAAACGACTTTTATGTGACTTGGAAGGGAATTGACATTGTTTGAGCGTTACCATGATCAGTTTACTCATGAAATTGAGAGTGCGAAGCAGAAATGAAGTATAATAGAGACGCCCAACTTCTACCTCTCTTGCCCCTTAAAATTTTTGACAGCCATTTTTTAAATTTTTTTATTTTCTAAAGCCAAATTGACCAATAAGAGAACGGAATTTACGTTATTTCGTGAATAACCGTAAAAATTTTCATGATTATCCGTCAAATTCGTCGATAGACTAGGGGTCAATCAGCTGTGAACTTGGGTATCTCTATCATACTTCATTTCTGGTGCGAAGATCGCTCGCTTCAAATGGAAAGTGGAAGTAAATTTAGCGTCAATTTTGAATAAATAACCCAACTTTCTCCCCCTAGAACGGACGCGTTTCCAAAACGGGCAAACATGATGGTCACTGTAGATTGTAAATCCCACACCAGTTGAACAATTCCAAAACATGCGACTTCTCTGATCTGTTGCACAAAAATTACAAATGCATGTTTCTGGCCGAAAGTAAATGTGCGAGTGCAAAGCCAAATTAGTCAACATGAAACAGCAAAAAGTCTGAGCGCCTAATTTATGAAATTATTGCAATAACCAGACACTTTATTCAGCCAAAACCAGCGTGACTCGTTGAGTCGCCTTACGGTGAACAAAATGCCAACGTCCTACCGAAGGCATTCTCTAAGTTCAGTAAACTAATCAGAAGCAAGAGTTATTTTATACCTCACGACAACTATTCGCAAGTAATACGACTAGTAGCTATTTATGGACATAACTTGCATCACCACCTGTGTGCGCTAGTAACATTTCAATCCTCTGATTAATTCCGACGGTTCACGATGTGAGGGCGTCTCAGCTGAGACCCCAAGCAATCTACACAGAATCCGAATTTGTGTTTCACCTCAGCTGACATCTCAGTAGTTGTTAACTGAAATCTCTTGTGTGTAGATCGGGAATTAATCAGTTTAAATAACTCATCGCCTTGTGCATCAACTTGTGCACGCGTATCCGGAGATTTGTTTTACGAGCGGTAGAATACTCTTGAGCTCTAACCCCATGACATTTAAATGTGAATCATTCAAGTGTCGTTGGATATTTTCGAAAAGATAGAACAACGTGTTGTGTCAGTATCATTATTCGGAATGAAGATTTGTGCACATTTACTTGAGTTTGAGACGAACACACTCTGATGAATAAATCAGCAATTTAAATTCGAGAAAATCCAGTGATAGCGTCTTGTTTCGTGATTGATTGCCTTTTAATTGAGTCAAAACTTAATATGCGTGGGGTCAATGTTTGTGTTATTCGATTGTCCAACTGACAACTGAAGCCACCTTTGACGGTCTTAAAAAAAAAGTATTGGGCTACATAT
Organism: Eristalis tenax; assembly: GCA_905231855.2. Taxonomy (NCBI): domain Eukaryota; kingdom Metazoa; phylum Arthropoda; class Insecta; order Diptera; family Syrphidae; genus Eristalis; species Eristalis tenax. Next base: position 7,539,971 of record HG993128.1, read on the forward strand.
ATGGTATGTGACAACGGATGTTTAATGCTTGTCTAGGATGTGGTTGACGAAGAAATTCGAAGGAGAAGGAGTGCACTCTAATTGAATTTGACTCTTCCTCATCCTTGCTATAATTGTCAATAGAAGTGGAACCCTGAGAGGCCCAACTTCTACCTCTCTTGCGCTTAAAATGTTTGACAACCATTTTTTATTTTGTTGTCTAAAGCCAAATTGACTAATCAGCGAACGGCATTTATGTTATTTCGTAAATAACCGTCAAAAATTCATGAATAACTGTCAGAAAGCCTCTGAAATTCGTCGATGGACTAGGTGTCAATCAGCTGTGAAGTTGGGTATCCCCATAATACTTCATTTCTGCTAGATAGTTTGAGTACGCCTTCAAAAATAGGAGGAGTTGAAGTGTAGACCTTATCTTTTTAGGGGCGTAGATTGGGAAATAGTTTTCGAGATATACGTAATTTATCTGATGTCGATGTGAAATTCAATCCAGATTAGTGATTCAGTGTCTCTATTGTTGGCTTGTGCGGCGATTCATACTTTTGGATCGCTTGTGAAAATGTCGACAGTTTTATACTTTCCTGGCCAAAGATTATAGATAACCGCTTTAAAACGAGCCGAGAATAGAAAAGATGTTCTCCTTCCTACCACCTTCACCTTTTCCTCTTTTTTATTTATAATTCTTGCATACTAGACAAAAATACTCAAACCAGTCTTAACTATACAATACTTCGTAATCCTAAACTAAGAGGGTACTCCGAGCTATTCTGATAAAGAATGCCGGGTATCTTCCGTTTGTCCCTATTCGAAGAGATCATGAAGGGTAGTTGGTTGCAGCTTCGCTGTGCATGCCTGCGCTCATTGTCAAATCAGGGGGTTTCCTTTGGTGGGGTCGTGAAGTCTAGCCTTGGTCTTCACACTTCGGCATGTAAATGTCGGGTAAATACTGGTCCACGCTAATCTATGTAGTCGATCCTATTCCGCAAAACCAGTTGGTGCTTTTAATAAATCGGTGTATGAACCTTAGTTTGGGCCAAATTTTTAAAGAGATAAGAACCTAAGTGTCTTCTCGTTGAGGAGGCGAAGGCACTGCAAGTAAAGAGAAGGGGCACACAGTTTGCCCCTTCATCGTCGTCTTTGCTGCGGCTTTTTCAGAAGTCGTTATAAGGCAGGCCCAGAATTGAGACGAGAGTTCTAATGACGCTGTATAAAGAGTTCTGAGATTTGGCCAATTTAGTCTTACCAGGCTGTGTGATAGATTAGGGTCGAGAGTAGGTAATACATTTTTCCTGTGCCTGTAGATAATCTACCATTTGTGTGAACAAGCTGTTCAAGCTTCACTAGAGTTTTGCAGCAGCGATATCCATGAATGAAAAATCTCCGTCCGGAAAGAGTAATGTACTGTGCCGGTCTATTGAGGACGAGCTTAACTAGTTTCCGGCAATTTTCAGTACTTTCTTCCTGCGAAATGAGTAAAAAAAAACCAAAGGAACAGTTGAAACAGGTGCACTTGCTACTGATTCTATTAAAGAGAATCTATATTGTTTTTTTTGGCGGGTTTTTTGGGTTGGTGCGTCGACCACTATGCAAACCAAAAGACAACAACACTTGAACAACGTAACACTTAAACGCCTCGTTCTCCAAAGTATAAAAAAGGCACCAAAAAGGATAGGGAATACTTTAGGCTTTCAGAAAAAGTTAGTTTCGCTTCAAAGCCTTTTGGAGCATTTTTGTTACAGCCCGTCAAAAATTTAAATCCCCCTCCCCCAAAAGGTGACTTTACTTAAAAGCCTCGCATAAAAAATTGGTGAGTACTATGTAAAAACGGTTGATGCAGCTTGAAGGCCAAATGTATGCCCTTTAAAAATATACCTAACTTGAGGTTCCTAGTACCTACTTTTAGGAAATATGCCATGTCAAAGTCCCAACTTTGAGGTAACCGTACATCCAAACGGATCGTCAAAAGTCAACAAAATTTTGTCTTTCTCATATTTGTCGAATCAAAAATACCACTTCGCCGAGAAAAATATGTCACTTCGGGTATTTATTTCCACTGCGGGGCCACTGTCCGACGGTGCGCTGAATGTTGTTGAACACTTAACCATAACCATGCAGATTTGTATGGTCATTCTTTCTGCCTGAATTTTTCTCTAAATGTAATGTGGATTTGTTTTTCCTCGGTGCACTGATGTTGTGCGTACTATTTACTGCTGAGCTGAGTAAAGGCAGTCCTTGGCTACGAAGTTATAGCTGCCCGTTATGACGCTCTGTCCAAGACGTCGATGTTGTGTGTCTTTCTTGAGAACAGCATATACTTTCATTGACCGATAGACCCATTTAGTCGCTTCCGTCGGCAAAAAACGCCCCATTGACGACTCACTGCGTTTTTCCTCATTCACCTCTAGACTCATTTAGTCGCTTCTGTTGACGGCTCACTGCGTTCTGCCAATCCTGTTACTGGTGTTCTGGGAGATCGTGTTGGCATGTGAGTTTTGCACGATCTTCTCCAGCATGATGATGAAGTCACATGACACCGCGTCGAATTGTCTAAAGGCGTTTTTAAGATTTAAGGTCTCGGTGAGTTCGTTTCCGACAGCGAGAATTCTTCATCGTCGTTCTGCGTCGAGTTTGGCGGGAATTTTAAAACTAGACATGTTGTTGTACAGCTCATCTCTATGCACGCTGTCAGCGGCCTTGAAATCGACGAACTTGTGGTGTGTGTCCATCTGCATCTCTTGGTTTCTTTCCAGGAACTGCAGTATGGTGGACTTCGCCGGCCTGAAACCTATCAGGTTATTACGAATGGTTTCAGGCGCTCACACAAAACGGCAGAGAAGATCTTACATAAGATGTTTAGGATACTTATCCCTCAGTAGTTGACGCAGTTGAAGGGTTCTCCTTTTTTCTGGACTTAGTTCTCATGCACTTTTTAATCCTAAAAAGCTTTAAAATAGAAAACAAGTCAAATACTTCAAAAAAATAAAGAGTAACATTTGATCAACATGTTAGGCGGACCGCGCAAATTTAAAATTTTAAAATATTGGGTATATAACTTTATTCGTGTGGTTTGCTAAGAGATGGCGTAACTTGTGTTATTCCATTGGAACATGCGTTGGAAAGCTACTGTCATTGTACATCATTTTTCATTTAAAGCGTGAACAACAATAATTCTTTTTCACTCAAATATGTCGAACATTGTGCCTGAAAAAGTGTTTTTGCGGGGAGTTCTTCTTCATTACTTTAATACGAAGAAAACTGCTGCCGAAAGTCATTATATTTTAGTGGAAGTTTATGGTGAACATGCGCTAGATGAGCGAACGTGCCAAAAGTGGTGAATATTTTGGCTTGGAAGACGATGAAAGTCCTGGGCAGCCAAAAAAGTTTGAAGATGAAGAAGTGGAAGCATTACTCTATGAAATTGTTGCCAAACTCAAGAAGAGCTCGCAGAATCTTTGGGTGTCAATCAAGCAGCCATTTCAAAGCAGCTGTATATATTCAGAAGCAAGGAAATTGGGTTTCATATGAACTCAAGCCGAGAGACATCGAAAGGAGGGTTTGCATGTCCGAAATGCTGCTGGAAAGCCACAAAAGGAAGTCCGATGTAGAAATCGGATGGTTACTGGTGATGAAAAATGGATCCATTACGACAACCCCAAGCGCATAAAATCATATGTGAAACTCGGCCAACCAGCCAAATCAACGGCAAAGCAGCGAAGGTAACGCTCTGTATTTGGTGGGATCAGAAGGGTGTGCTGTATTATGAGCTTCTAAACCCGGGTGAAACCATCAATGGACAACGCTACCGAACATTATTAATCCGTTTGAGGAGAGCAGTAGCCGAAAAACGCTCGGAATATGCGACCACGAGACAATAATTTTCTATCATGACAACGCTCGGCCCCACGTTGCTATTCCGGTTGGCAACTCTTTGGAAAACAGTGGATGGGACCAGACTTTGCTCCTTCTGACTACCATTTGTTCCGGTCGATGCAGAACGCCCTCACTGAAATACGGTTCACATCAGAGCAGAATATCAAAAATTGGCTTGATTCATTCTTTGCTGTCAAGCCGGCGCAGTTCTTTTGGGATGGGATCCACAACTTGCCAGAAAGATGGGAAAAGTCATAGCTTCAGATGGGCAGTACTTTGAATAAAACTAATAATGAACGTTCAAATTTTGAAAAAAAAAAACCGAATTTAGTTATAGACCCAATAGAATTTTCTTATTTATTTTTAGAAGACAAACCGCAATTGCTCACGAAAATAATTGCGAAACACAAATTCTTCCGAGTGAAAACGGCCTCATCTCGAAGGCGTAATAATAAAATAATTGCAATCTACTTAAGAATAATTGTGACTAATTAAGTGCGCCGTAAATTTGAGCATATTTTCATGTCGGGCATGAGTTCTGCTCAAAATCATTTAGCAATCAATGACCTAAGCGAGTGGTACACGAAAATCGTATGCTTAAACGTGTGATTAGGTTCGCAGCATTGTATGACTTATCTACCAACGAGCACATTACCCATTCGTAGTACCCAAACACATCCATCGGCACACCACAGACCAGAGCTAATTTCAAAGCAACCTACAAGCACCAGCACTTTGTTCTGCATTAAAACAACTTATCGCCCAGTCATTTCCGCTCCCAGAAGCCCTAATCAATTCCATACGGTTGGAAATGCCTCTTCAGTAGAGAAACACTCGCCGCGCCATCCCTAAAATTAGCAACTCATTAGCAGCAAATTAATTTTGAATCAGCCCCATCAAAGAGCTTCTTCTGCATCAAGTGGTAGAAAGCTTTCAAGGGAGAGAAGGATTTAACATATTCACGAGACAAAATAATCCAAAACCACCCGGTGCGCCCTCCCCCAGGGGCAGAACTCATGAATGAATGCGAAGGATGTCTAATCTATTACGGACACCATTACGGACATCATCGTTCCAAATTGGAAAACATAAAAGCTTCCCAGCGCCTGTTCCATACGAAAATACCTGTGGCCAGACATGCGCCGCTCCGACTTTTCACATTCGCCCTTATTTCTATTCGTAGGCATGGTTGCCAAACGCCACTAGAATAATGTTTATATTCCGCACGCCTGTTTGGGGGGAAGAAAAGCTGCTAGTTTTGCCAGTCTTGACGTTACTCGAAAGCGTGTGAGCGTGTGAGCGTGTGTGCCAAAGTACTTTGCATTTCCTCGACTTTTTCCATCCAACACGGTTCTCTACATGCAGAGTAGCATCCGAAGTGAAAGTTGTACAGCAAAAATAAAAAGGAATACATTTGAAGAAACGGAAAGGATGCTGATAAATATGGCTGCATTCGACGGGGATAATCATAATTGTTGAAATACACACTCACGAAGCGATAAAGCAGCACCACCCTGCACGCACCCGTCACAGTGAGTTTTTAGTTTGCTGGTGCAGTTCTGTGTTTAATGAGAAATCAGAAAGAAAAAAAAAAAAAAAAAAAACAAATCTCGTCTGTGTTGTAAAATAAGAGCGTGTTGTGATTATTTATAACTTTTCGCTTTTTTTTTCGTTGCTGTTTATGTTTTCTCCCATTTTCCCCATCGAAAGTGCCGAATGTTTTTTGTAAGTGAATTTGATTGTTGTTTTGCTCGCCCAGCGAAATAAGGTCAAATGTTATCGAAATTGTGAAATTTTTGTTGAGGCAAGGTGTGGCTTGGCTGTCAAAATATTTGATGTTTGCCAAGATTCACGAGTACACACAGCTTATATAAAAGGAATAACTCCATGGGAGCCCTGTTTGCGTGAGAGACAGACATTTAATCATAAAAGAAACCTTCTTCTTTTTTATGTGTGTCCATCCTGGAGTGGCTGAAAGGAATCCTTAGAAGAACGATGTGATGATGTTTACATTCTTGGGATATATACACAGTCTTTGGAGTTTTGAGGAGTTTTACAAGTCGCAGGACACAAAACTAACAAGCAAGCATCAGACGACTCGTATTGGCTTCCGGCTGGAGACGTGAAAGATGTAAAAAGCAGGACAGGGCGGTTCCCACCCTTATTCAGCCGAATGTATTTCTATTAGCTCTGCGACAGTGTTGAAGTTGACTAAAATCGAGGGTGTGTTGGCCGTGTGTGTTTGTGTGTGCGTGTGCATCTCTCTATCATGGCAAACATATGAACAACGAGGGAGGGAAGGACGACATTTAAGTCAATGACCTGTTTCGAGCGAATGGACAAATTCTGTTCGCAACACCTGGTTGAGTAATGATCCATGACGTGTGATAACGTGAATGTCATTGTCTCAGCTCTTTCATTCCATTTCCATTGAAACCCTTAACCAGTTCGAGTTTGAAAATCGAAGAATAAGTCCATCACTCAGTCGAAGGACGATGTTACGAAGGCTTGTCATTTCGTAACTGGTCGTGTCGTGTGTGGCTGTGTGGAGAAAACTTTTGTGATTTATCGATATCTTGGATAACCTTGTGAGGGGATATTGAATTCTTGCAACTAGTGATTTGAGATTGGACTTGAAAATTTTAAATTGTTGGAAATATACTACATATGTACATACAGTCAGTGCTAAAAGTAAGTTGCCGTGGTCAGAATAAATAATAAAATCAAACAAAGACAAATAATGTGCTCAAAAGAAATTATACTACAAAATACAGCGTAGTTGTCGGGCTAAGCATTTAATATTTTCCTGCCACAAAAACGTTACAAACTATAATAAAAACATACCACATTTTTTACGGAATCATATTTGAACACAGCTTGTTAATGCTGTTTACTTACTTTTGGCACTGACTGTAGGTGCTCTGTTTGAAGGGACAATTTAAAAATGCTTATTTCTTCCCCTTATGATAAATTGATTTGAAACAAATATAATTAATGCATAAATCGTTAGATAAACCGTTTCGTAAGGCTTTGGAAGTACCAACATTTCACTGCCTTCAAGGCATTTCTTGGAACAGAATTTCGTTGTCATTGCCTTGGAAACTGTCTAGACTTCGTATGATTTGTGTTTATAATTCCGTTCCGCTCAAGACTCTAACAGTTGGTAACAAGAACATTCTCTGGTGTACGGCGGAGGTGCAGAATTGCCACGAAGCTTTGTAGAAAAATCTACGCTGAGTGGAAACGAGAACCTGCTGATATCCGCTCGAGGGAATTCAAGATCAATCCAATCTGTTAACCAATTGTGGAAAAATCTGCGTACCACGGGGATTGAAATAAAGAATAAATTGTGTAGTATTTGTGATGCAAATCTGCTAGTTAGGCGGGGCTGCGGAAGGGGGCTGCTAGTGAGTTCACCAGCACGCTTAGACCATGGCAGTCCATTGTGATACCCACAGTCAGGCTACTACCACCGATCGACCGCTCCCACGATAGTGAATGATGACTAGACCAGATTTGAAAACCAGATAAAAGCGTATTAACTTTGCTTTCATTGGGATTCGAACAGGGGACCCCACTAACCGGCAGGCACTTAACCAACTGCGCCATCCAGTCGTGTCATTACTTGGCTTTACTCGCAGTAATGTCAAATCGTTCATCTTGTCTCGATAGTGCCGTTAATTTGATATCAACAGCAAATGTTGACTGGGCCAGATTTGAAAAAGAAATAAAAGCGTAATAATTTAGCTTTCACTGGGATTCGAACTAGGCCAACTGCGCCAACCAGTAAATCTGTCAAGAGATACCTTTGTAATCCCCTGGGACTGTCAACCCGGACTTTGTCATTCAACAGTTTCAGGACTTGAGGTAGTTGTGAGTATTTGTTCGCTGCGATCTGCTGCCCTCGGTTTATATAGGATGCCCCTTCGATTCATCAAAGTGGTACTGTACTGTATTCTTTCTCCTTTTACGCATTTCACACATTTTTGTATTTAGCCGGGATGCAGGCGTTAATTACTCCTGTGCCCAAAAAGCCGAATCCTTCATGAGCAACAGATTTTCGCCCAATAAGTACACTACCTTAAATATCCAACGTTTTGGAGAAAACAAAGGCTAAACCAAAGTACCCAATGCAATCTGGGTGCTGCAATGGATTGAGCGAATCACAGTTGATCAACTGCAAGGGTTAAGGTTCTGGATGGCTTAAGGGTCCATTATGACCTGCCCCATGTTCACCGCTTTTGACACGGTAAGCCACGATACCTTGAGCAGGGTATACTTTGGTCTTGGGGATTTATCGGTCTGCCCGATGAGGAGTTCTTTGAGTAACCCCCAACATCACAACCACAACCTGAGCAGCCATCCATTATCTTTTCTTTTGTGGGCAACATATGCCATGTCGCTTCACTTCAGCGTTGGCTGCAAGAGAGTTAACATCCAGATGCGGGCAACCAACCACCAATCAACGAAGTAGATCTCAGTAAAAATACACTTCTTCTATATCCACCTTCTTCTTCTTTGTTTGGCGCTACAGTCCGGGGTGGACCTGGGCCTCAACCAACAAGCCTCTCCAGCCAGCACGATCTTTCGCCAGCTGCCTCCAGTTGTGCACACCAAGTTGGTTGAGGTCCTTCTCCACTTGTGTGCGCCATCTTGTTCTAGAGCGACCTCTTATGCGTTGTCCCAAAGGCTCGGAATCGAAGACTCTTCGGGCCGGAGCTGTGGTGTCAATCCGCTCTACGTGACCTAGCCATCTTAAGCGTTGGATCCGAAGACGCTTAACTAGGTGCATGCCGCTGTACAGCCCGTACAGTTCGTGGTTGAATCTCCTTCTCCAGACGCCATCAATACAAACAGGACCAAAGATCGCACGCAGAACTTTTCTCTCAAAAAGACCAAGAGCTTCTTCATCCGCTTTCAATAGCGTCCATGTCTCTGCGCCATAGAGCAGGACGGGGATGATTAGGGTGTTATATAAAGTCAACTTGGTGTTTCGAGAGATGGCTCTGTTACTCAATTGCCTCTTGAGCTCAAAGAAACAGCGATTGGCAAGAGTAATTCTGCGCTTGATCTCGGTACTGGTGTTATTGTCCCTGTTTACTGCAGAGCCAAGGTAGACGAAGTCCTTGACTACCTCAAAGTTTCTGCTGCCCATTATGACGCTCTGTCCGAGGCATCGATGTTGTGCGTCCTTTCGTGATGACAGCATGTACTTTGTTTTGCCCTGATTAACTGCCAAACCCATTTTAGCCGCTTCCGCTTCAATGCTAGCAAAAGCCTCATTGACAGCTCGCTGTGTTCGTCCAATTACGTCAATGTCGTCCGCGTAGGCAAGCAGTTGAACGGACTTTTGGAAGATCGTGCCCCTGGTGTTGACATTTGAGTTTCGCACGATCTTCTCAACATGATAGCGTGCCGCCTTGTCTAAAACCTTTTTTGACATTGAAGGTCTCGGTGAGTTCGTTACCGACCTTGATGGAGCAGCGAGAGTTCTCCATCGTCATCCTGCACAATCTGACGAGTTTGGCTGGAATGTCAAAACTAGACATGGCATTGTATAGCTCGTCTCTATGCACGCTGCCATATGCGGCCTTGAAATCGACGAATAGGTGGTGGGTGTCGATCTGCATCTCGTGGGTTTTTTCCAGGATCTGCCGCAGTGTGAAAATTTGGTCTATGGTGGACTTTCCCGGCCTGAAACCGCACTGATAAGGACCTATTAGGTTATTGACGAATGGTTTCAGGCGTTCACACAAGACGGCAGAGAGGATCTTGTACGATATGTTAAGGAGACTGATCCCTCGATAGTTGGCGCAGTCAAAAGGGTCTCCTTTCTTGTGGACCGGACAAACGACGCTGAGATTCCACTCATCGGGCATGCTTTCCTCCGACCATATCTTACAGATGAGCTGGTGCATGCGCCCAACCAGATCATCTCCAGCTGCTTTAAACAGTTCCGCGGACAGTCCGTCCGCTCCAGCAGCTTTGTTCGACTTTAGTCTAGATATCGCTATCTTGACCTCGCCTAAGTCGGGGCGACGGAATTCTTGGTCATCCTCGTCCAAATTAAGTGGAATATTCTGCCTGACAGCGGAATTTGTGTCGTCATCGCGGTTTAACAGTCTGCAGAAGTGATTTTTCCAAATTCTCAGCATCGACTGCGATTCTACTACTAGTTGTCCATCCCTGCAGGCTTCTGTCCGAGGTCTATACCCTCCGGATAACTGTTTTACCTTTTGGTAAAACTTTCGGACCTCCTTCCTGCCATAACATCGCTCCATCTCTTCGACCGCGCGCTTCTCGTGCTCTTTCTTTTTCCTTCTGAGAAGCCGGTTCTCTTCCCTTCTCTTCTGCTCGTAGAGCTCACGAACAGCTCTCGTTGTTCGATGCAGAGTTGCCTTGTAGGCCTCCTGTTTGGCTGCATGTGCCTGCCTGCACTCGTCGTCAAACCATGGGTTCTTCTTTGGTGGTGTCGTAAAACCCAGCACATCAGTGGCAGCTTCTTTGATGGCTTCTTGACAACGTTTCCATTCCTGGTCTATTGTGGTTGTAGGCAGGGTCGAACTTTCGGAGAGTTTCAGGGAGACTCGGTCGGCAAAGTTCCTAACGATCGATTGCGATTGTAGCTTTCCAACGTCAAAACGAGGTGTCCTGTCTCGACTCCGTATTTCTCTCGATATCCTCATTCTTATCTAGGCTACAACAAGGAAATGATCCGAGTCAATATTGGCTCCTCGGAAAGTTGGGACGTCGAGAATATTGGAGGAGTGTCTGACGTCGATCGCAATGTGATCAATCTGGTTGACGGTTGATTGATCAGGTGACCGGCAGGTCCCTTTATGGATGTTGAGGTGTGGGAACCGTGTGCTCATTACAGAGAGGTTACGCCCCGAGGCGAAATCCACCAGCCTTAGTCCGTTTCCGGATGTGTTGTCGTGCAGGCTGTGTTTTCCGATAACTTTAGCAAAGATTTCTTCCTTGCCCAGCTGTGCGTTGAGATCTCCTAGAACGATCTTGGTATCATAGCTGGGGCATTGATCGTATGTTCTTTCTAGGAGATCATAGAAATCGTCCTTGCTATTGTCATCCTTCTCCTCTGTCGGGGCGTGGGCGCAAATCAGGCTGATGTTCCCGAGCTTAGCCTTGATGCGGATTGTTATGAGGCGCTCGCTTACATACTTAAAGCTTAAGACTTTTTGCCTAAGTCTGCCACGAACAACAAATTCACATCCAAATAAGCGCTGCCCTCTTCTATATCCACCACTCCCATCAAATAAAATCGTGCACATATAGGAAAACGTCAAATTGCATGTCCAACTTTAGAACAGAGCTCATGCCATGTCGTAAAATCAAGATTTTCCGACACGATGTAGGTGTGGACATGGATTTTTGTGACTCCACTAGATTTTCCACATCATGTCCATGAACAGGGTTTGGTTCATGTCCAGTGCAGGTATGGAGTATGGAGAAAGTTTCTCTCAGTCGGAGAACGTACCCGTACGGGTGTTCCTCGAGATTATGTCTTGGGCCCTATCTTATTCTGATTATTTATTAATTACTTACCCGCAGCCTGAAAGAATCTGTTTCATTTATATCTATTCTAATGATTTTCAGTTGCAGTTATCTATTGCTTGGTTGGAGATCAGATGTCCAGCTTGAACGAAGGTCTGTCATGGCTCGCAAGAATGCTGAACGGTTTCACTTTAGAATGCATAGAGATTGATGTCTTTCCCACGCCTTTCTGTCGTTGAAAATATAGGCATCACGAGTGAATATTTCTGAATTTTTACATCAGTTAAGATTCCCTCTTAGAATGTCTACGGATGCATACGAATTTTCCGAGATTTTTTTAGAGACTCTGGCAATCAAGGGAGCACTTTTGGGTGGCTCTACAGCCCGTTATAGGCCAGGGCCTGGCTTCTACAGCAACCACTCGTGTAGTGCGTGCAATTGTTCTCTCACGAGTGGAAGGGATGTAAAGTTTTATGCCGACTTCGAATGGCCAAGTTTGAGAAGCTCTTACTCTTTGAGCATTGCCAGTGACTCGAAAGATTTGGACTGTTTTTTTTATGTGTCGGGAATCGAACCCAGGCAGAGATGTTCAAGGGCGTAGGATTCGACGCAAAGACCCATAACGCCACGGCCGCCACTGTTGCATGCAAGAGAAATGTCATAATTTACCAGTCATCATTAGTACGGTCAGTGTCTGGACAAATTCTCTTTCAAATTAAATGCTTCCTTTAACTGTCGGATGTCTCTCGAAGAATGCTAACTCGTTGGAGTAGACGTGATACGATCGAGTAGAGACCTGCCGTTAGCGCGTCTCACTAAATGGAATCATGTTGTTCACACAGAACAGTCAATGAATGGACGGCACCGACGGACGCTTAACCTCAAATGTTCACTTTGTTTAGTTAGAGTTTAGTTTAGTTAGAGCACGCTAACTTTTAGGATAGGCATTCCACAGAACAACTCTTTCAGAAACTACAGAGCACATTCATCTTGTTTTAAGACCTTAGGTGTAGGAATCGTCCAATCCACTTCCAAATTCATAACAGGGCTGTCGGGTCAGGTACTAGAACTGAACCTAACCTAAGCTTTCCTTATTCTGGCTTTGAAGACGAATTTTACCAAGCTGTTGTGTACGTACATTTACACAAGAGCATATTTCACTTGGAATGGATACTGTCTTTCGGCGCAGTTAGTCTCGAAATATGATAGTTCAGCGGAGTCACTCAATTTCGTTGGACTTCTTGGCCGCTTTCAACATCCAGTTGGTTTGTAGATGACCTGTGAATGGTGTCCCATGTCATACTTCAGAAAAGCTCACGTAGCGGTGCAGACCGAAGTGGACTAACTTTTACAGCAACCACTAGTGCAAACAATTTTTGGCAGTTACTCTCTCTTAGCAATGTCACTTGTGAGTGAATCGAGAGAAGGCGTATCCCTGTTTACGACAGGCTTACGTTCCACGAAACGTTGACTGAAAGTGAAACGACGTAAATCGAGCCATCGAAAGTGCATGTGCGTGAACTTGTTTCTGGAAATTAACTTTAAATTTAATCAACTTCTCAAATTTCAAATTTTGAGCCCCAGTTACGCACATAAGTACGAGACAATATCGTCTTTAATCGAGGTAAAGTTGGGATTTTTTGACGACTTAAGTGTGAAACGATTTTATACGAGACGACATAAACAGTGGTACGGCTGTACTGTGAAATATGAAAATCGTTCGTGTAAGGATCCAACGCTGCAAGTTAAAACGATTCAGAATTATTTCTCAGACCATTTTTGTATTCTCAAGTGTGCAAAAGGCGCGTCTTTCTGTGGTGATTGTGGATAAACTACATATTCCTCCTGTCCCCTGCATGAAGCATATCAGCCCTTGTGGACTTTTGCAAGCAGTGTCTAACTATTGAGTCTGCGACAAGTTTATATAGACATTGCATCCAGCACAGCGAAAAAATTGTACGAATTATATTCTGTCAGTCGAACGCGATCTCTTATAGTTGCCAACTAACACTGGATATATCATGCAATACGCACAAGCACACTGTCTACTTCCACACCACTTTGAAGTTGCGATCTGATTTGTGGCGGCTTATCGAAATTTTTTGCGCTCACTCTTCCGTTAATTTGGCTGGGCTTTGCTTGTATAGATACAGTAGAGTGTCGCTTGTCCGGAAGAATTGGGACCGAGGTCCTATTTGATCGAAAAATTTGGATAGTCAAACACAAAAGCGAATCGACTAAATGTCAGGTGTGCAGTCGGTCTTTCAATGCCCTGCTTTAGATTTTCCAATATTAAACATTTTCGGCAGCGACACATTTTTCCAGTCTCATAATTATTTCTGTCTTTGTTCCGATTGATCAAATGCTTCGGTTCCCTTTTGTTGTTGGCGACATATTACATACTGGCTTTCCGCAATTCACGAATAAAATTATGTTTCAACGTTCATGAGGATGTTAGGCACATATGAGTACGGCACTGGGTAGTAAACTCAACTCCTTTAATTGACGTTCGAATAATCGACGCTCTTCTGTATAGTCAAACACAAATACATAGAATGTATAGGGATTTAGTGGCGCAAATGTTAGCAGCGAAGATTGATTCAAGGGAGTTTTGTGTTGTGAATAAAAATATCACGAAAATACACATGTTATGCTGCGTTTCTACTAGGTTCCACCAATTTTCTCCGAATCTACCAGATTCCGCCATACATTTTCGGGGTCTGGAAACCTCGCCGTTTCTGATGAGCCTCGTTGCAGTCCCTGGTTGCCATACCGAACATGCCTACAGCGTGAACTTTAGTTTATTTTGGTGTTCATTTTCTCATTTTGGCTCTTTCTATTTTCTGGTGTTCTCACTCTATGTCAACAAACAGCTGTTCTGGCGGCCATTTAAAAATTGAGAGCGAGTGACATTTCTTTTGGCGGGCACGTGTAAATTGAGAGCGAGTGACTTGAAAAGTGAGAGCGAAATCACCGAGTTTGAAAACGGCCTATTGAGGTTTCAGTAAAAGTTCATCCGGACCCCGAGGTTTCGGTTCAGTGGAAGCGTAGCATAAGGAAACATGTTCTCTTCAAGGCATTTTAAAACTGGCTGGGTCATTGCATATCATGACTCTATAATAAAGCGCTATGGATGTATGTCACACCTCTAGCGAATGCGAACGAAAAACGAACCTTGGGGGTTGTGGGGGTTGTGGGGGTTGTGCTCTCTGCAAAGTCTTTCGTGGTGGCTCTGTGTTCAAATCTGGCTGGAGCTATCCCTTTTTTTCTAGGCAATTTTTGTATGAACAAACATCACTTCATATCACAGATAATATAGTTACATCGATATCGCATGCGGAAACAAATTATCGCTTTTTAAACGTTTCGTGTAATGTAGTCATGCGTATCAAACATCCTCCAGAGTGTTGTGACTTCGAATTGTGACACATTTGGTTCATATTTCATTTTGCCGCAACCCTTTATTTTGTTTTCCGTCTCGATCGATCTTGCAAACGAACATATGAAGGGTGGTTAAATTTTAAGGGCCGATGTTGATTTTGAATAAAACAAATTATTTAGGAAATTATTGTCATTTCTTTTTATTATGATAATATTGGTACGGTTCAATTATGTATGGGACAAAATATCGGCCAAATGGCAGCCGCGACGTCGTCCAAATTTTCGATGACGCTGAAGCATAATTGAGGTTCTATGCCTTTAATGTGCCGAATCATCTCATCCTTTAGCTCTTGAATTGTTGCTGGCTTATCGACGTACACCTTTTCTTTCAAATAACCCCAAAGAAAAAAATCCAACGGTGTCAAATCACATGATCTTGGCGGCCAGACCCGGTTTGCTCAAAATTTTGCACGATTTTTCCGATTGTACGCACATTTGGACGGTTAAATTGACCGAAAAAATCACGAAGTGCACTGTATTTGATTTGAACGCCCATTTTCATAATAAGCCTGAATAACATTAACGCGTTGCTCGATTGTGTATCTTTCCATAGTTCAAATTGAGTGAGTCTGAAATTGGGAAATGTCAAATGAAATGCAGAAAAAGACTTGACGTTTAGGTGTGGTTCACATTCAACATCGGCCCTTAAAAGGACTATACCAAACGAATGGACTCGCGAATGGGGCACGCACTTTTAACGTAGCTTTCGTTATCTTTCAGTATGCATCAGAGATCGTATCAGATTTCGGGAAAGCTTCCGCACTTTTCCTTTCTTTATTCCTCTGAACACTTTTTTCTTATTGGGAATCCGGCTATTCTGAGCTGAGAAATGGAAAAAGTCTTCCCTATTGTGAAGAACATTTCAATGGTAAATGTCACTGACTCCCAAAACAAATATCATTTGTCAGGGAATATCAAATAAACGGCGATAAATGGTGGCAATTGATTGGGGAAATTTGATCGTATCAAATGGGCCTACAACCCCGACGCATAAGCATTAGCAAACCCGAAAGAGAAGAGCCACAGCAAAGCACTTCTGCGATTGATTACAGTAAGATTTATGGTGGCGGTAGAGTGCCACGAAGCTCAAGGGTCATGGTTGTTAGGCAAGGAAAAATATTCCATAGACATGATTTACCCGTTATTTTTGCCATAAAATTCGTTCTTGCGATGGCACAACCGATTTTTTACGAATCGAGAGAAACCAAAGGATCGTGCGGTCAAAAGGAATTACCTAGACTTTTTTCGGAACAACAAAGCCAATAAAAAAGTGTGCGTTTAAAGCATTGATTGGATTGTGTTACATTCAGGCAAATGTCTGATTTGCCACATATCAAATGTCTTGTCTACAGCTTCATACAAATAATTTTCCGGTATCTCACGAATAAATGCTTCAATGTTGTATTCCAATGCGTCAATTGAAGCGGGCTTGTCTGTATAGACATGAGCTTTAACATAGCCCCACAAAAAATAGTCTAATAGCACGATCTAGGCGGCCAATTGACCGGTCCCGAACGTCAAATAAAATGCTCACCGAACTCGCCTCTCAATAAGTCCATTGCACCGTCTTGTTGAAACCACATGTTATGCAAGACAAGCTTTTGCATTTTGGTCAAAAAAAAAAGTGGGATATCATCTCACGGTAGCGCTCACCATTCACAGTTACGTTACGATTCGCATCATCTTTGAAGAAGTACGGTCCAATGATGCCAACAGCCCATAAACCGCACCAAACTGTGACTTTTTCTGGATGCATTGGTAGCTCTTGCAATGCTTCTGGTTGATATTCACTCCAAAATGGACAATTCTGCTTATTTACGTACCCATTGAGCCAAAAATGAGCTCCGATTAAACTGACCATAAAATGGAAGAAGCGCGCGATGGACTTTCTTAACAGAGCACGCATTTTGATAATAAAATTCAATAATTTGCAAGCGTTGTTCGTTTGTAAGACGATTCATGGTTAAATTATAGACCAAACTGAAGATGTTTGACAGTGGAACAAAACACGAAACGTGCGTCAGCTGTTTAAACCAGTGTTGCCAAAGAGATAATAGCTAAAAAATCACCCTTTTATAATGCAACTTATCGTAGAAACAAAATACACATTCTGCCTGTCGTACGACAGGCTCTAGTTGCGTTTAAAATCGATTTCATAGATTTTATTCATTGAAACTCTTGGCTTAGCGCCGCTAAACTGTCTGACTGAGAGGAATTGCCACTGCTTGCAACCCCCCCTTCTGACGGTTTATAATCAATTTAACCAATTACAAAACCATATTCTCTTACAAGCCCACACCATTATCTTTGCAGTGTGTATTCGCAATCCCTGTTGGCATTCAAATTTTAACAATTCAAAACCATCTAAAAATGTATGCTTCCACAATCCCATTATCAAGGATAAACTTAAATTAATTATGGAAAAAATGTTGTATTCAGCTGACATCTGTCAAAAGTGTCACCCATAGCAAGCAAACACTGAAAGCAAACAGAGATTATAATTTAACTTGGTCGTCCAGGGAAAGCAACCAAACGGCAAATATCGGAATCAAACAGAAGTTGACGAAGTGACGCCCAATGAGTTGTAGAATTAAAAATTTAACATTACCTTGAGGTTGAACATGGAGGAGGGTACTCATGGTACGGGTACTCGCACTAAGAATCCAAGTTTTAATTACTTATTGGTTTCGCAGGGTGAATTTTTGAACAATTCTGCGAACGGTGTGAGGCTGTCAGAAGTAGACCTAAAATCTATTCCTTGGCGGATGTCGTTGACTTTGAGTGGCGTTAATTTTGATCTTGAGTTAGGTAAATATATTAGGTCTCCTCCACGAAAGTGGATGCAATCGAAGTAAATAAACGTATTCGAAAGTAGTAGAGCATGATAATAATCCGGTTGTTGTTAGAGTTCGAGGTAGACATGGTCCCTGCTTCTACAGCAACCACTCTTATTGTACCTGTTGCTTTATCCGGCATGAGTCGAGGTGATATATGCCTTATAAGAGTTTTGGTTTCTTTTTTTGTCCATGCAGTCTTACTCTCTTAGTCTTGTCAGCAGAGAGGTGGAGTAAATAGCAACTAAGCCCAACGCAGAAGTTATTGGTCTTGTCTTTCCCACAGTGTCAAATGATTTAGCTCAGAATTCCTTCTACCCCAGAAACAACATAGTTTAGCTCAGAAACTAGTGCTCAGACATTTTTCCGTCAATGCCATTGCTCTGAAAATTGTTTCCATACTAACAACGTTCATCACTTTAAATATCTCGGAGTCATGACCGACTGGCGTTTGTTTATGGCTTGCGCCAATGGGTTACCAGTATCTTCCTCAAGATACTGGTAGCTCGTGCACCCAGCATATTATTCTCCTTTTTCCTCGCGCCTACATCCTAAACCACACTCTGCACATTTGAACCATTCTCCCCGCGGAACTGCCGCAAAGTATTGCTTCGCGGGCAGTTAGCAATAATTATGCTATATTGAACTAGGCCGCACTGTGGGCCCTTTTTTGTGCTTATGCTCTACTCTCTTAGTCTTGTGGCTATCAGTGGCTATCTATCGTGTCCACATTTGTGAGGATACTTACGATAGCCTGCGTGACTAGTCAGTCTAGAACTGCGCAAAGCGTCCGACTATCCGTGACTATGTCGGAGATGAGCTTATATGTCAACCTACCTTTCGGAGAATTGTTCCACCTAGTCTGTCATAGAGCTATTGATGCAGCTCTATCTTCTCTCTTTATACTTCCAGTTTGTTGACGATCCTATGGTCGCCTATGAAATACCATTTTCAACTCGTCTGCCATCATGTCAATGGCGAGCATTTCGGCTAGGGCGCACCAGCATAGTCTGAGATTGTCCTGAAACCGCTTGTTATTCTTATCGCACAGAACCTATGCGTCCTTTTTAAAGTTTTTGCCCACATCGGAGCAGCGTATAAGGTGACTGAACTGACTTCGTGCTCTGCGTCCATATCCAGGCCCACCGATGGCCTTTTGCGTCAGCGATGCCTTTTGCTTGCGTACTTAATGTGTGTTTTGAAAGACGAGGTATTTCAATGACTGGTTGCCTACTCGGAAAGTGGCATATAACAACTTCTTGCGACTGAGACTTTGTTTTTGTGTTTCAGGTAACTCCAAACCAGAGGTTTCTAGCCAATCCTTTATATTTGCCAACGCCGTGTTTTTTACATTCTCTGCTTCTGTTACGTGTTTTGGCACTGTGAAGACGGCATATCGTCGGCAGGACCAATTACAGGCATTCGGGTTGGCCGTAGAACTTCGTCGTACATTATGTTTCCCAAGAGTGGTCCATGGACCGCAGGTGACTTAGTTCCTCACATCTTCCCAGACGGAACTCCAATGCGCAGAGTGCGCAGGTTTGTGGCTGATGCTGGAATGAGGGTTAACGTGGACAAATTGGAGGTTATGGTCATTTCCAAACGCCTGGTCAATGCACTCTACATGTCAGTGGAGTCCCATTGAAGCAGGTGGAGAAGTTTAAGTATCTCGGGGTCTTTTTCACGATTGATGGAGGGAGTAATGCTGAGCTTTCCTGTAGGATTGGTCAAGCTGGGTAAATTTTGAAGCAACTTGTAGATCTGTAATCAGAAATACCGAGCTTGGTGTCAATTCAACTCAGCATTGGTTCCAACTCTCACCTATGGTCCTGAAAATCGGGTAATGACCGAAATAAGATCGCAAAGAAGCTGCTGAGATGCGATTTCTTCGTGCTGTTGTCGGAACTACTCGCCGGGATAGGGTGAGTAACACGAAACTGCGCGAGGAACTAAACATTGAGGAGCTGCTTCTTCGAACGGAGAGATCTATGCTTCGGTGGTTTATTCATGTCGCACTAATGTCCCCTTCATTACGACTTCCGAGGCGTGCGTTGAATTCCATCGATTCTAGGCTGTAGGCGATCGCTTGGGAGGTAGGCGACCGCTTGGCAGACCCAGGACGAGGTGGTTGCACCAAGTGCAAAAACTCGCCTGGTTAGGCTTTGGCAGAAATCCTGACTAGTCAGAGTCGATGGCGGAGGATCGAGTTGCCTGGAGATCTGTCGTGCGTGGTTTTCCCCGCGTGGAGCATGTGGGTCAGAAGATGATGATGATGATTGCGTATTATAACACATTATCTCAGTTTCCATTTAACTAGCAGAGTTCTGACAGATTGTGTTTTTTTTTTTTGCTGCAGTTGTCCACACATTGTCGACGTAAAGACATTTCACTGTCTAACTAAATTGAATGAATAAAAGTGTAACTTTGTCTCGAAGTATAAATCGAAGTATAAAAGCCGAATATAATCGAAATATAAAAGCCCACGAAGGAAGAATTAAGAAAAACGAAGGGTATATCTTTAAATATCTGCAACTTACTATTTCTGAAACTCCAGCCTTTGACGACAAGGCTGTAAAATCTCCAACAGATATTTTGACTGTTGAGAATTCAGATTCTCAAATAGTACGAGAACCCAACAAAGATTTTCTGGAACTAATCCAAAAGAGCGAACCTGCAAAAAAGCAATTATTTTATTACTAAGAAAAGGATGCCAGTTTAGAGAAGAAACATGTAAGGGTAATTTTTTAAAGCTATAGGAGAGTTTTTCAAAAAAAAAAAACATATTTACATACAATTCAGAAAAATGCATGAAATCTTTATTTGAATCGATAGTACGGTCCATATAATTTAATGTTTGAAGATTATTTCATGCAAATGTTGACCTTGACTGCGCCTCAAATGGTTCATCCGCTTAGTCCAATTTTGGCATACTCTTTCCAACATTTCGGCCGGTATCTCACGAATAAATGCTTCAATGTTGTCTTCCAATGCGTCGATTGAATCGGGCTTGTCTGTATAGACATGAGCTTTAACATAGCCCCACAAAAAATAGTCTAATAGCACGATCTAGGCGGCCAATTGACCGGTCCCGAACGTGAAATAAATTGTTCACCGAACTCACCTCTCAATAAATCCATTGTTGCGCGTGCTGTGTGGCATGTGGCACCGTCTTGATGTCATGCAAGTCGATCTCTTGCATTTTGGTCAAAAAAAAGTGGGATATCATCTCACGGTAGCGCTTATCATTCACAGTTACGTTACGATTCGCATCATCTTTGAAGAAGTACGGTCCAATGATGCCACCAGCCCATAAACCGCCCACCAAACTGTGACTTTTTCTGGATGCATTGGTAGCTCTTGCAATGCTTCTGGCTGATATTCACTCCAAAATCGACAATTCTGCTTATTTACGTACCCATTGAGCCAAAAATGAGCTCCGATTAAACTGACCATAAAATGGAAGAAGCGCGCGATGGACTTTCTTAACAGAGCACGCATTTTGACAATAAAATTCAATAATTTGCAAGCGTTGTTCGTTTTTAAGACGATTCATGGTTAAATTATAGACCAAACTGAAGATGTTCGACAGTGAAACAAAACACGAAACGTGCGTCAGCTGTTTAAACCAGTGTTGCCAAAAAGATAATAGCTAAAATAAAATCACCCTTTATAATTGTTGTTGCTTATCATGTTGATAAAGTGTAGCTGCATATTAGCGAGCAGCGTGTTGTTAAGCAACACAAGGAATGTCAGACATTCAACGTCCGATTCCTTACTGTGAAGCAGTGTAAATGCTGGCACACTTTGTAAATAAATTCGTTGGTTAAATTTTATACAAAATAAACATTTTTACCGCTCCAAATTGCCGCCTCTTCCAAAGTGCGGCCCGGGCCTGTGCCCCCCTCCCTCGATACACCACTGCTATACACCGTCAAATGGAATCAGAAACTATCAAATCGAAGCCGTTAAGTCTTGAATTTTATTTCAAATATTCTGCCCAAAGTACGAGTTAAGCGTCTAGCGAAAACGTTCACTCCGTTGGGCTCCCTCTCATCACGCCCAAATTAATATCATTTTCAAGGCCAGCTCATCCTTCCAAAGAGAAACATCTAAATTATATGAAAAGTGATATTTTTCCATTAGCTCATCCCTTCACGTTCCATTGTCCCCGACGCATTAATAAGTGAGTTAATTCATCAGTAATACAAACCCAGCTCCGTTTATCCCCAAAAAAGTGACTTACCTCCTACGGATCTATCATTCCCTTACGTCAACGGAAAGTCGCATATTCACCGACTCAGGGTATGTCTACGTGTGTGTGCATGTATTTCTCCTTGATTTAATATCCTCGTTTATCACCCCAACTCCTCGCTGTGTCACTCCTAAATCATTTCCTGCACTCCACTGCCCCTCACCAGCGGAACGAAACAAAAGAAACGAACAGAATTAACAATCATTTATACTCGCGTCCTTAATGTATGAACAAACAGAACGTAATGGATGGCCCCGTGTGTATCCTATTTGATCGATAAATCCTTAATTTGTAATTCATCAAGCCGCTAACGTGATGATATGCTCACATGGGGAATACATTTTTTTGTTTGCTCTTTTGACTCATTTCAGTCCATATCGGTTTGGTTTAACAAGAGTTCCGTTGACGTTACATAAAAGACTGCAAGAATAATGCGGTATGGCACTGTATGGATGGCGACTAGTTGGAGTTGCATGCACCATCGTGATGTACATAGCTGGTATCCTGTTCCTTTCAATATCGAATGTCCCGGGGCCTCACCCAAAACGTGTAAAAATTGGACGTTTCGGCGAGGTAAGTCTGTTACAACTATATTTTTTATTCCTTTTCCGCGGTACTTAATATATGTTTCATGTAGCAAACATCTCCGGCTGGATAAGCACGGGCCAGGCCCAAGCCCACCAACGAGCCTTCGGGTTTCTCTGAAATTAATGGGGAGGCATTTTTCCTTGTTTGCCTGAAATGCCAACAATTCATTGGTTCCACGTAACCGGCAGACCATGTTACCGAAGGAAATCATTCATTTCGTTGCGTTTTACTTGTCGCCACCCTTAATTTGGTTGTATTTTTTTACTATTTGGAAATATTTTCTTTATGACTTTCTGGTGCTTGTGGTTTTTTATTTAACCACCATCGGAGTAGTGTCTCGGCAGCGATGACATGGCGCGTCTGCAACGTAATTTTATTCTTTGACAATTCATTTAACACAGCCTAAAGCACAGAGTCGTGGACAATCTCCAAAAAAAACTGAAGTAGATGCTGTTCGTCCATTCCCGAGAAATAGTTTGCGGCGTTGATGGTGGCTGGAGGAGAAGATTTAATGACCATCTGTGGGGCTATTTCATGTGTCTGGAAAACGTCTTAGGTGCTACGCATGCAAACTCCACGAAGAACCAGAGAACCTCGGCTCTGATGCGCAGGCCAACAGAACACCTTCAAGTTATCTAGGTGCAGAAATACCACAACCAACTTGTTGTACATATGTAATCAGAATCATCCTGCCGCTTTACAATTTTGTCGCATCAAATACCGCCATTTTTCGGAAGTACTGGTACCATTAATTTCAGATGATTTTTGTCTATTTCTCTCTTTCCCACACACAAGTTGTGTCTTACTCACACATCCTTTACATGCATCCGATACCCAACGCTGAAAATAAGAATACTCAAAAGAGAGGAAAAGAACGAAAACCCAGTCGAAAGGGGATCCGATATCTGAGACGTGGGGCATCCCGTACTTGTTTCTTTTTGCCAAGTTGATGCGACGGAGTCTGCGAAAAAGTATTTAAAAGCAGCCTAAATCGCATAATTTTCATAAAGTCGGCTCTCTTTCGTTCCTCTGTTGATTATTGCTCCATCTGGACGACTTAAACTTCCTCAAATTAGCCTCGGATATTGTTGCGGTATAATTGGGTGATGAGTTCCCAACTTATCAAGTTGGTGATCCCTGGCTTTATCATCCTCACTTCGTTCTCTGTTAGCTCCACAGTGGCTGCAAGCTCTTGAGCTTTTTCGAAATTTAGTCATGATTTTCCCAGACGATTTCCCACAGATGAATTTGTCCCTCCCCATAGCCGCTTTTGCATGTAGGCTAGGTGTAGGGACAGTGAAGCCACCAGCACACTTGGACCATGTTGGTCCATTGTGATACTCACAACAGACAGACAACTACCGCCGATCGACCACTCCAGAGATAAAGCCGTTAATTTGATCTCCCTTCAGACTGGACCAGATTTGAAAACCACATAAAATCGTATTAACTTAGCTTTCCCTTGGATTCGAACCGAGGACCCCACTAACCAAGGTCAGGCACTTAACCACCTGCGCCATCTAATTTTGTCGATAAATGGCGATATTTATTTGATGCGACGATATCTGATCGTGTAAAAGTGGGGAAAAGGGAAATTTCAATTCTACAATATATTTGGCGATAGCTTCGAGATCTTCTGTTCTCGCTTATTGAACCAACTTATCTATTTTATCTTCGTCTGCAGAGATTCTGTCTTGTAGGACCCATGCCGTAGGGGCAACGACACCGCGACCTGAGGCGATCTATTGTATCGAAGGGTTGGAGGGAAACCAAAAAGTACAACATCCCTTATGAAAGATGTGTATTGGAAAATATGTTTCCTTAAGCAGAGTAGTGCCGGACATTCACATAAAATGTGCTCAGGTGTCTTATCCTCTTCCAGGTAAAGCCGACATACCTTGTCTTGACACCGGTTTATTTTGTTAACGTGGCAGTACAGGCTTAAATTTCGTTAGCATTTTACTTTCTGTTACTTTCCTTGTTGCGGCAGACCATTTCCTCACATGAATAAGGCCTAATGCGACGATATCTGATCGCGTAAAAGTGGTCACTCCTTCCTCATGGAATTTCCAATCGATTGGACTGCTTAAAACCAGAAGTTTGTTTTCCCATATATTATTCAGAGTGCCCACCAATTCCAGTATAGTTCAGGACCTACGAACGCAGTTTCCTAAGTAGCCCTAGCGGATCCAACATTTCACCCTTTTGGAGCCCATTAGGTTGGAGGACAATGCCTTAAGTGCTGCCTGACTGTCTGAAACGATTCGAATTTTAGCGCCCTCAATACCTTGGAGGACAATGTGTCTGGTGCAGATCTCCCAATTCTCACCGTCCAATATTCTGTTCAGCTTAAGAAACTTTGCTAGTCGTTGCTTGTAGCGGTTGAAATCTTCTCCCACATTGATAAACTCGATTTTATCCATAAATGAAGCTGAGGGTAGAACTCCGATTTTTTTTTGTTTCTCTTTGTCGTGTATGTGTATGGTACAGCATTGACTCTCTCGCATGGTCCCTCACGATCGGAGTGACAATTGATAGGCGGTTGTTATCAGTGATGGTAAGTGTGGGGGAAATTCCCTGCATGTAGGTATTTTTGATTCAAAAATGATAGCGTAGGAAAAAAAGGACAGATTTTTCAAATTTGTTGAAATGTACTTAATTTGTTCACCGCGTTTTAGAATTTGTATATAATAATTACATTTCTTACAAATACTTAATACCATACTGCCGATGTAGTCTCTTCTTAATAACTTATCTAGTTCCTTTCTAATAGCCAATGTAGTTCCTTTGTAACTGCAAGTTCCCTTGTAATAGTTCCACAGCCAACTTCAGTTGGTGGTAATTCTAAGTATTGCCAGTTACAGTGACTTCAATTTCAATGTTTCATTCGCAGTATAAATTTGGGCAGCGTTTATTGTGTTCCTAATATCAAAGCACAAGACTAAGTGCTGAAAATATAGGAAGCCAAGGTTCAACGATGGTTGATTGGATGCCGAATATTTCAAAAGATGGTTAGCAAAAATAGAAGATGGCTTGTAACGACTAAATGACTTGACATATAAATGTAAATGCAAAGCCTGCAACAAAATCTTAAATTGCGGTAAGTCTGAGCTTTTGGAGCATCCTGAGTCCAAACTGCACAAAAAGAATGTGTTGTTCATCAGAGATTCGAGGCCAGTCAATTAATTTGTCCATCCTTAAGGAACCGAGTTAAACTTAGTCTGTGTATATGCGGAGCTTTACGTCGCTCTTCAAATTGTGGAACACCTAATTCCACTTCCGAAGAACATGGTACCGAATTCACAAATCATCCAGAATTCAAAGCTGGGATGGAAGAAGTGCAGCAGTATCACAAAAAATGCTTTGACCAAACGTGAAACGGACAAGAGTTTTTCTTTTTGTTAAAATAAAGCCATTTTAACATTTAATCAAATATAAGAAAGTTATTACTTCCGTTTGACAAATGTATCTTGTGTTTTAATGGACTTAGGACAATTTGTAGGGGGAATTTTGGTCAAGTGTAGGGAAAAATTGGGACGATTTCAATCGACTGTAGGTACTTTTTTGATTTTGTGTTAACTTCACAGGTTGTTATGCAGACTCCGGAGTGATCGCAAGTGACACAAGACATGGGAAATGGCGAATGACTGCCATTTTTAGTAGAGGCGCACTTAATCACGTTTTTACTCTTACCCTCGTCGCCAAATGTTATAAAGGGGCAGAGAACTAAACTGAATGCGGTGTGGCTTAACCTAAATAAATGCTCGGCTTTATTTATTGCGGCTTATTATTCTCACTGCTTACACAAACATTTCTGAGAGAAGGCGTCATTTTTAAAAGAATCGTTCTAGCTCTAGAGACTTGTTGGTTTAATCGAAGTTCTCCTACAGACTGTAGAGACATTCGAAGAATAAAACATATTATCTTTTTATTTTCCTCTAGCTAGGAGCGTGCATTTGTTTTGAATCGCGCGACTATTCAGTCGTAAAAATCAAAACGCATACGTTTCAATGTGAACGAGCTCACATGACAACTCACAATCGCAACGATGCTTGCAATTTTTCCCTTTTTTCTGGCGACGCGGTTGTTGCAAGTTAAAATAATTCATACGTAGTGGCAAGAGAACACACACACTTGCGATTTTAGTCGGTGCGGTTGAAAAATCCTTGTCGCAACAAGATGTGGGTAAGCACGCTCTTGCGATTTTTTATCGGATCATAACTTAGTCGGAAAAAAAATGAGACATTAAAAAACGCATGTGCGCTCCAAGTCTAAATCATTGAAATGACATTGTTCTTTGGGGCGGCTTTCCAACCAGAGGACTTCTACAAAATTCAAATCTCTAAAAGCGCTCTTCCCCGTCGGCAGTATAAAATATCGCTCCCATGTGTACAATTCAAAAGTCATTACATTCCTTCTCATTGCAGATAGCAAACTATCGCACACAACTGAATGGCCTTCATCGAAAGCAGACCATCCACTGGTGCAAAGAACTAACATTTCTACATAGTCAACCGAATGAAACAAGTGGCAAGACAACACCATTCCGTACCGAGGTGATAAATGATAGATCAAAAATCGACAAGAGTGCAAACAAACCAAACACAACCGACAATCCGAAGGATGACAAGAATGCCAATCGGAATAGCTCTGCTAGTGGCTTGACAGCTTTGGCATCGTTTCCCGGTAGTGGCAACACTTGGCTGCGATACTTGCTGCAACAGTCTACGGGTACGTTGACGCTGTGACTTCTGCGATCTTGTGTTGATTTAGTTTCATTTAAGGTATTTTTACTGGAAGCATTTACAAGGACTATGGGCTTTTGAAAAGTGGCTTTCCGGCGGAAAATATTTGCAATAAATCTGTGTTGGTTGTGAAGACACACGAATGGGGTCCAAATGCTTTGAGTAGATTTTCAAAAGCAATTTTACTAGTACGCGATCCGGACAAGGCGATTCTGGCGGAGTTCAATAGGCAGAGTGGAGGCCATGTTGGATTTGCCTCTCCGGATCGCTATAAACGCACAAAGGGAAAGTGTAAGTCTCAAATAATATGTTCTTCGTTTAGATAGAAGTGAATTCTTTGAGGATTCGTTGTTGAAGTAATTAATTTATTACAAATACACTTTTCGATCCATCCCTTATTTCCTCAGATTGGCAGCAGTTTGTTACAAATAAATTAAATGTGTGGGAGAACATGAATGTTGGGTGGGCGACAATGTTTCAAGGAGGACTGCTTATTGTCTACTATGACGATTTAGTCTCAAGCACCGAGAAGACTTTGAGAGATATACTAAGCTTCCTAGAGTTTTCAATTGACGAGGTAAGTTCGGCTTTGGATTTGATTTACGTTTACTATCACCCACAATGTTTCCCTTTCAGCCCCTGCTATCGTGCGCACTAATGCGAAAGGAGGGAATATTTAGGAGAAAAAAACGAGTGTTATCCTTTGATCCTTATAGTCCTGCTATGCGCTATCAACTCGACGAAAGAAAACGAAAAGTTTACACAATTTTAGGCCGCTACACAGACAAAACCTAAGTTCAACGATTATTAACGTGATATATAAATTCACATGCAAAACAAGAAATGTTAGAAAATTCAAAGGCAACACAAACAATTGTATAACAATGTGACGAGAAAAAATTTAAATGTTCTATAACGAAGTAGGGTAAATAATGTAAGAAAAGAAAAAAAAAAAAATGTGAAAAATTTTGTACTCAAAAATCAAAACTTCCACAAAATAAAATATTTGAACTGAAATGTATTAAAGCATATGTATAAGTGTATTTGGATGGTGTTGTTCTTGTCGGTGTTCGAGAGTTAGAGATCATGTACGAACTCAACGGAAAATGGGCAATAACGGAGAGATGAAAGAGTACCCAAATGTAAATGATTTAGGGGAATTTAAGTGGATATTACAACAAATTCCGACACTACTTGTAATTTTCGCACGTATGTCGTAAAAATGAAACGCATTTAAGTCCCATTTAATTAAACGAAACTTAACGAAACTTAACGAGACTTAACGAAACTGAACGAAATGGTTACTATAGCCAGAGTGCAACATTTCTGGGCATTCGATTGCCAAAACCGCAATTCATATGAGTAGAGAACTGCGAACGCGAACTTTCGTACGATGTAATGGCAAGAAATTACTGTCAAAGGCTATAATCAACATAGCCAGGGTTTAAAGACGGCAAGACAGAGAAGCTTCAGGCATTGGACCGTAACTCGATCCTTGTGCTCATCGGAGTGATAAGCACTGACTGGCACTGCCCATTGGAGCAATGCTTCGGAAATGGAATGCGGAATTCATCGGCCAGGAAGAAACCAATATGATTCAACATCTGCTCTGCCACTGTCCAGTTCTCTAGAATCGGCGCCTAGCTTCGCTGGGCCAAAGATTCTTCACAAAGACTGATGACTGGGCGAATGAATCACGTGACACAGGATAGGTTAACAGAATGTGTACTCCACAAATGGAGGGATTCACAATGGGCCCTAAAACCACCGAGTGGAAGTGATGTTCAACCATCACACTCCCCTTCCTAAGCGTTGTAATTCGGAATCGTTGGGGGAAGGTAAGTCGGGATAAAGGAATCTTGTCAACCCAGCGGACGACCCGACAGGAAACGATGACATCACCACGGCCGAAGAAATTGGGGGAATTATTGGACGTAGCCCAACGAGGAAAACAGCCGGGGCTGACAATATTTCGAATTTCGTCCTGAAGCGAATGCCACAAATGGTGATGATACTTCTCACCATCATCATGAACAATTGCATCAACAATTGCTACTTGCCTAGTAAGTGGATAATAGCAAAAATTGTTGCTAAAAAGGGGAACGCTGCCAGTGTTTCAGGATACAGGTCTATATCGCCCTTGAGCAATTTAGGCAAGATCCTGGAGAAAGGTAGATATGGATTTTGGGAAAGACATCCAACGCTACATCCTCTAGTGAAGTGCCACCGCGATGTTGTAGCTGCGCTGAAAAATAACGAGGTCACCGTCGCCTGCTTTCGGACGTAGAAAAGACTTTCGATACGGTGTGGATTGAGGGACTCATCTACAAGCTGAATCAGATGGGATTCCCCTCCAGCCTTATCAGAATAATTTATAGATTTTTGCATTCCAGAAGATTCTACGTCTCAGTTGAAGGCAGCAAGTCAACAGAGCGGATCACCCAGGCGGGAGTTGCACAAGGATCAAAGCTGGGACAGTGGCTTTTCAACGTCCACACGGCAGATCAACCACATCCAACTGACACAGTGAACTGCTGTCTATTTGCAGATGACTCGCTGACTGATACCAGCGCGACGTCACCACAGAAGGGTGGAGTCGCGGGAAGGGTAGACATTCAAACAACGACCAAATTTGACTACTTTCCCAAATGGGGTATTCGTATCAATGCTAGACTATCCAGAGGTGGATGCAGATCAGCAGCCAAATGTCAAAGTATAAAGACGTGCTCCCAAACGGTACAGAAATACCAACAAACGAAAAGGTCAAGTATCTTGGCGTTAACTTCACGGAAAGGTTGAAGTTCAACTGTCATTCGAAGCTGACCCTTAAGAAGGCCAACCTAGGCTTCAATCAAATCTATCCCTTGATGCGCAAGCAAAATGAATTAAGCCAGAGGACAAAACTGCTGCTATACACGCAGTTTGTACGACTGATCTTAAAGCACAGCTTCCCAATATGGCACACCATCTCTAAGACCAGCATGGCGAAGCTAGTAATTTTCAAAAGAAAAATACCGCGAATATGTACCCGACTCACCTTCGACAGGGACCATCAAAGGCACCACAGAGGCCTTACAACAGAGCACGCATCGTACTCCTGCAACAGTGCATGGTGACACTGTGCACGAAGCAGCTACTAGAACTCAACTACCACCCTAACGAGGAAATCAGCAAGTTGAGAAACACAATCCCCGGACAACGCTACCTCAACGCGTTAAGTCTGCTGAACGAGTAGAACTTTCCAACGAAGTCGAACAACGAGCTAAATGCATTTTATAAGAGCAGCAATAGCAATCACCATCGAGGCTAAGTCGACTACCACATCACCACTCCATCCCATGGACACACGGACTTAAACAGCCCGATGTGAGCACCAAATTGGCGTTGGTAGTAGTGCTCACAATTAGATATTTCAGAACAATTTTTTTGCAAATCAATTGGGAAATAATAACGAACAGCTGACGGAAACATTTGATGATTTGGAACATCAACCACGGTTGTCAAGCAAATTATTGAGTCTAAACGCTGTAAAGGAGAACGAGTATGAGAGTTGACTTGCCAGTAATAATACAACAACACGGTGTTGCCTTGTTCTGGGGGTTTGGATTTTCAACAATAAGACATATGTCGACAAGACATGAAGTCGACTCTCGATAGTTCAAAACTCAATCATTCCAAACTATCGATAAGCCGAACTGATTGTTCGATCCCTTGATATATGGAACAAATGTTTTTGTACGCTCGTTAGTTCGAAGTGATTGCTCGGTCGGGCTGCGAATTCGAAGCCAGTAGCCAGTTTCCCCTCAGGAATTAAATCTCTGTTCTTTGTCCGAAAACATGTTTTCAATGATTTGATCCCCTTAGTTTGTGACAGTTAGAATAAATCACCTACTAAAATGAGCAAATGTCAGTAAAATTGCGTGCACGAAATTCAGTGTGTCAAATTATTGTTGCCTATTTCGTTTTCGTCCTCCGCTCCAAGTCGACCATGTTTCCTTAATTCGAATTTTTTTAAGGTCCCTTCGAATTATCGCTTGTCGACTGTCCCAAATATTGCGCAATAATATTGAGCGTGTATGGACCGCTTCCAAATATAAATGTAAACACTGGAAAAGACTCAGTAACATCTTCCAACAACAGCGTCAATATAGCGTAATCGACGTTACCTCTAAGCACTTTTCTTTCTTTCAGAACATTCAAAAACAAATTAATCTATGCACTGTTAAAGAAAAACATTCATTATAAATCTTAGTTAGTTGTATTTATTTAAATGTTTTGCTTTTTGTTTGTTAACACTGTACACTTGGGTTTTATTGAGTTTCATACACATCCAGAATATGCTGGTTATATCAGATCAGTTTTCATTATAAACATTATATCGTTCGTGTGTTTGTTGTTTTAATTTCATTTGCGTGTGAATCATAAGGATCTACTTTGTTTGTTCTTCTTAAAAATCATTTACTTACAATCTAATCAAAATAATTGTTATTCACTTGTTAAGTTAGAAATCAGAGTTTATCCGCACAAGGCTCAGTGGAAAAGCCTTTTACGAGCACGGATAAGGTACAATTGAGATTTTGAGATAAAAAAGAAACGAGAGAAAAACAAAACAAGTTACAACCGTAAACACAAGAGAAATAAACTAGATAACTCTCCAATATGGTGTTCACCTAAGTCACTATCGATTATGGATGGTACGATGTAGCAGTTTATTTTATTTGTTGATTTCACTTTAATAACGAATATTAGATAATTATAACCTACTGCATAAGATATATAGTTTCATTTCAATATATTTTTCTTGGAAAAAAATAAACTTAAAATCACTAGCTCTTGGTCTGGAGGGTTTAACATGTTCCGTAACGTGTTTTTTTTGTTTAAGTTTCGGAATAAATATTTTCTTTAAAAGACTACTTACAGTGTAATACAATAGAAATTAATTTGTGATATAATTTGTTTTAACTAAATTTTTTAATGTAAATTACGTTGTTTTAACAATTTTGT
This sequence comes from Eristalis tenax, assembly GCA_905231855.2. NCBI lineage: Eukaryota > Metazoa > Arthropoda > Insecta > Diptera > Syrphidae > Eristalis > Eristalis tenax. Next base: position 7,572,214 of record HG993128.1, read on the forward strand.
TTTGTGTTGTTCTTTTTTTTTTTCATATTATTTTGAAACCCTATTACGGTAACTTAAGAAATACTTGTTCGAGTGGTTTGTTTTTGGTTTTTTTTTTTGCTTTTGTTTTCTTGTGAAACAAGGAAAATAGAAAAATAAGATTAAAGTTTACGTTATTGTTACTTAATTGCTATAAATGTTAACTATTTATTAATACTAGACTTTTGTTAAATCTATTTTTATTGGCTTTTTGGTTCTTAAAGCTTGATTCTTTCATTATTACTTACTATGTATCTAATTTAGATTGACTTAAGTTTGGTTTATTTTTTTTTTTGTTTTCTAAGATACCTTCTATTTCGTGCGTAGAATGATTCTGGGCTTGTGTCCTTGGTCTGTGTCTCAGATCTCTTTGGTAATTGAAATAAACTGCAGAACTAGTTCTGAAGAAGCAGATGTCTTAGTTTGAGAGGTGATTCAAAGAGCCAGCTTTGAAGTGACGTAAAATGATATTCCACAAATAACATGAATAGCTCTAAGTTATGAGGGCAAAACGAAGTCGATGCTGTCCTCAAGGAAGGACATACAACATCGGAGACTTGGCCGGAACATCGTGTATCTCTTGCCAGCTGCCCAAGGTCCACCCCGCACTGAGCCAGCAGAAGAAGAAAACCAACTGGAAATTCTCTTGATAATACTGACTACCTTACCGACGCGTATGCCATGCAAAAATTAATCTTTGCGAATTAAATGTTCAAATATTCTCAAAATGAAATAAAATACAGATTTCTGGATAAAGGCAGGTTTCTTCCTACTGTGACTCAAGTTTTGACTACAACGGCAAAATGATTCAAAATCATACGATAAATGCATTCATCGTCTTTTCGGCTGCCATTTGTTAACTAATTCCAACAAATCGAGCCATCAAACTGCACATTCGAATACAACAAGGAAGACAACAATTATGATCTCAACTATGGCTAAAAACGGCGATTCTGAACATCAGCAATTCAAAAAGCAATCATTTCCTGCAACACAGGAAAATGCAGGTTTAGTCCTCTTTACCAGGGAATTCCTGCCTCAATCCCCTCAATATCAGGGGAGTCCCTTTAGACCAAACCAACTGTGCCAAATTCCTGGGCCTCATTTTCGACGCTAAGCTTAGCTGGAAACCCAATATCCAGGAAAGCATCAAAAAAGCTTGTACGGCTCTATATTGTTGTAAAAAACCGATAGGGTGTAAAAAAGCTAATGGTGTCTACAGCCGCTAGTGGTTCACTGGTTATTCGTATCGGTAGTCAGTCGAAGACACCTACTGCAAACAGCTTGAGGTTGCAGTGGGCGTGCTTTTGCATTACCGGTGCGATGCGAACTACCCCCTCCCAAGCTTTAAATACACTCCTTAGTCTCCTGCCGATAGGTCTCTTCGGCAAGCAGGTCGCTGCCAGCACGGCGATTAAATTGAAATCGCTGCTGGTGTGGAAAGAACTCAGCTCCCGACACTCTACCAACCTTGATAAATTTGGATCCCTACCAGGAAACACCGACCTCACGATACCTCAGCTCATCCCCAGCCCCCAGATCTAACTGGATGTCTGAACATCCGACTCTAGACGATCCTCTGCGAATTTTTACAGATGCATCGATGGACAGATGGGCGAAGGAGTGGGTGTCTACTCTGAATTTTCAGCTTTCTTTCGGACTACCTTCCCACTGTAGCGTCTTTCAGGCAGAGACTACAGCGATTAGAGAAGCTCTGTCATGGCTTAAAAACAATATTAGGTGCAGATATTGTCATCTGTTTGTATAGCCAGGCAGCGTTCGCATCTCTGAGTGCGGTCACATTTAACTCGAAGACGTCTCTTAATTGCCGCCTGTCTCTTAGCGAGATGGCCAAATATTTCAGCATCTAACTTATGTGGGTGCCGGGACACAGTGATATCCCAGAGAATTGCGAAGCGTCTGCACTCGGTAGAAAGGGCACCACCACAACCGTCTTTCCGGACGGTGAACTACCGCCCATGCCTATCGCTACTACAAAAAGTCGACTAAAGCTTGACTCACACGCTTACTCACACCAAACGTAGATGCTCTTCCGGTACTGGATGCCTCATAACAAAGCAATTATGCCCTACGATCGATCCAAAACGCTTACGCGACCTGATCGAATCTCAGCACTCTCATCGGCATTACAACCGGGCAGTTGTAATGTTTGGAGTTCACGCCTCAAGACTGGGTATCCCCTATAACGACTTCTGCAGAAGTTGTAGGGATGAAGAGGAAGATGAAACTATTTTACACTTTCTTTGAAATTGCAATGTCCTCTCATCTCGCAGACTCAGTCACTTGGACGCCAAATATTTCTACGACTTGACAGAACTACGCAATATTAGCACCAGTCAGCTCCATGGCTTTATTAAGGGCTCCAAATGGTTAGCGGATTGGGATCTGTTAGATCATGTGGTAACACAACGAGCCTTTATTTGGTCTAACCTAACCTTACCTAACCAGGCACCATTCCTGAGTGTATACATACGTCACGACAGTGGCTCTTCAGTTGACAATTAAATTTTGGGATCAATAATGTGGAAAAGATCACGTAATGGATCACATGTGTGGAAGGGATGTGAACTGCGTTGTCATAATGCGTCGACTTTTACGACGGATCCAAATAGTGACCACGCCAACTTTCATATTTACGACTACACTCCTCATGGCAAGGTTTATATAGAAAGATTTCCGAGTTCACATCGGAATGCTCAAAGTGCCTACCGGAGCAAGAGCGTAATGGTCGGTACGATTTCCAATTAGTTGAATGGTGGTGGATTTCCAATTGGGACTTGACAACTTTCACCGCGAACGCATCCTTAGATATAATATGGGTGGCGCTACAGCCCGTAGAGGGCCTAGTGTCCCAGCAACAACTCTTGTTGTGCGTGCTATTCTTCTTTCACGAGTGGAAGGGACCTACATTTTTATGCCGACTCCAAACGGCGAATTGGAGAAGTTGTCTTGTCTGTGACTCGAATGAGGTGGGGCCGTGGAAATTTGTTTGCTCGTTCCGGGAATCGAACCTGGGTTCCGTAGGGTTTGGTGCACCAAACAGCACCGCCACTGCCGCCACCCTTAAGTAAAGTAAAAAGAATATTTTGAATGACCAAAGGTCACGAACAATGAATGCTCACAAATAATTACAGATTTTCAAAGTTCTTTGTTGATTTCGATTTTTGAACACCCCATGGATCGTGGGCAAATTCCGCAATCTGTCGCCATTTGTTCCCACTAAAATCCACCAATCAGCGACATTCCCACTAAAATTCACGAATCGGCCGCCATTGCATGGTGGATCCATGGTTTGTGTAAAAGATGTGTGAAATACAAGGGAACACCACTACATCTCCGGTGTGGACAATGGGCAAAGATAGATATCTCTATCCTCCATTATCTCTGTCATGGAATATTGGCTTCAACGACGAATCGAGCGCTGCCAGTTAATGGGTGATTTGTACGACACGTGATTTGTACGTGATTCACGTCTCTATCACCTCTTATGGATAATTTTTTGTTGTTGATCGTGGATGCAGTAAAAGCTTTCGCATGATGCGTAGAAAAAGTGATCATGTTTGCAGTCTAAATTCAACTTGCAAGTTTTCCCGTGGTCACGTGTAGAGAGAGAGAGAGGCATTGCTTATTGGATCTCCCAAAAAGTACTTCTCCATCAAATATCCGTGATTATTCGATTTTAAAGAAATGCATCCAATTCCATTGAGTGGGAACATTGTTGAGTAGTAATGGGAAATGGTCCGATTGCGGATTTTAAAAGCCTTGTGCACCCATTAACTGGGACAAACAGAGCGCAACCGCAACTGATTTCACTGAGCCTATCAATGCCGCACAAATAACAGAACAGTTTCCAACACGTCCAAATAGTTGGTGGAGAGAAGACACACACAATCAGACACAGACACAGAATCACTCTCAGCACTGTCTTGTACCCGGAGAGTGAGCGACACAGTCGAACAGTCCTGAGGAAGGCCTAGGAAAGAGTAAATTAAACGGATGATATTTCCTTATTGCTTAACGTTGAAGCTACACTTAATTTCCGATTACACAAGCGAATATACAACAACAAATTATATTACCTAAGACCTATTCGAGACAAGTCCTTCCTCAGATCACTCCGCATGGCCCAGGGCACTCCCGCCGCCTCGCCCCCTAACATATCTTATGCCTACGTATATAAGTATATATGTATAATATCTCTTGTAATCAACTAGTGTCTATAGTTATGTTAAAAGGTTTCTGTTTAAAGCTATTAGATTCTGTTCTGTTTGTATTTCAAATTATTAACCTGTAAGACATGAGGAGGTATATGATTCGCTTGCTTACGTCCTGTCCTTGCCACACGGAGAACAATTGAAATAATGTTGATAAGACTCAGAGTTTGTCCTTGCCCCTGTCGATGCTCATCGCCTTGAAGATCCCCCTGCCGATGCCGTATCTCAGATTGAATTGATCCAGACTGCTCGCCCGGGGTCTGGTTTGAACGTTCTCGACGTCGGTCTCGCTGAATTCGGTCTCGGTGTCGCTCAGTTTTCTTCGTCGATGCAGTAGTCTGCCGTAGCGCTTGAGTTCGGCCACATTATCGGACAGGGATTGGCCTCGTTTTCTTTCTTGTCGATCCATTTCGGCGGCTAGCATGCGCACTTCCCAGTCGTTATGGTGGACATGTCGTTCGGGCTCTTCGGGTGCTTCGTCGTCGTTCAGATTCGAATTGCTCGAAGATGTGCTCGAGCTGGAGCTGGAGGTCTCTCCGATGTCCAGAATTATGTTGTTCGATAGTGGGCGTAGATTTCCAGTCAAATTCGATACCATAACGTCGGGTATCAGGGATTTGGTGGATGGGCTCTTAGAAATACGGTTGCAATCGACTGAATCGGCGGCGTGCAGCTGCCTGCTGGTGCTTGGCGAATTACAGGGAACCAGCTCGCAATACGGCGGAGGGGACGAAGCGAATACTGTGTCGAGTGAGTCGCCTCGCTGCGGAATGGAATGGGAATGAAGTTGAAACAATGAATTCAGGGAGCGGTCATGCCTACCATGAAGAGCAGTTCGCCCGATGAGCCGGAACTGTCGTTTTCCATTTGTATGGCTTCATCTTCAGTCGTCCTGGCGGGGGTGCGAACCGCTGAGCCACTGCCCAGCTGGAAGTCGCAGTCGCCGGAGGTGTCCTGCGACCGCATTGAATTGATCTTACACTGCAGACATGATATAATTGCGTCGCGCTTCTGCACTTCGGACTGCATCATCAGGAACTGACTCTCGAACTTCAGATGCATCTCCCTCATCTGTGACGATATGACGTTATTGATTCCGCTGAGGATCTGACTAAAGTACTCATTGGGGTCCGGTAAACCTAAAATAGATTATTTCAAGAATTAGTTGGTTGAGTTCAGCAAGCAGATTTAATTACCTTGAATATTGTTAACTTGTTGCGAAGTGACGTTGTAGTTGTGGCCATTGTGCCCTTCGTTACTCGAAATCGAAGGCAATTCTAATGCATTCCTGGACGCACTATCTTCACTGTTACCTGCTTCATAGTTATGTGCAACGGGTGGGGATAATAATTTATATTTACACGCATCATTCGATGACGCAACAACAGAGGGAAATAAAAAACGTTCGGATTGTGCAGTGCCGTCAGCACTATAGCTGCCGACACTGTTGGCACTTAGTGGTGGGCTAGAAAGAGTCGAATTGAAGGTTACACTCTTCAGCAATTTGCTGTGTCTGGCCACGTACCCTTCAAGTGTTGGCGCCCTAAGCAGACCCTTGGGATGATCGAGATGTGGCCGCGGACTACCATCACTGCTCTTACTCAATTTCTTTAAGATACTCTTTAGTTTTCTTCTTTCCACAGTCTCATTCGATTCTGGACTAAGTGGTGAGCACTCTTGCAGGCACAGCGTTAGTTTGTCTTTTGTGGTGGCTGATGAATCCGCAGCTGGCATTAGATGTGAGTAGATGCCGGATGTGTCGCTATTGCTCCGATATAGGGACTCCATGAAGGGTACTTCAATTTGGCTCTTCGCATTATCCAAGCTGAAGCTGCGGGTTTGAAGGGCCGTCTCCAGCTCGGCCAGTTTCTGTCGTTCATTGAGTATTTTAAGGCGTTTGACAAACGGTAAGCCATTGTATTCGGGAGATAAATCAAAGACCGAGTTGTAAAGCTTTGGTTTCGCCCCCAAATTGAATGACTTAATCGTTTTTCTTTTGGCACCCGAGGCTGGCGCTGACGCGGGCTTCAGTAAGAAGCTGCTGCTAACGGCGGGTGTTGATTTGTCCGCCAACACTGCAATGCTCTCGGCCGAGTGATTCTTAACCGGCTTGTAATCACTCTCTGTGCCGTAGTTGGTCAAGCTCGTGTAGCTGTTGGATGGCATTAGTGTGGCGAATTTCAGCTTCGACCAAGGCCGTATTGAGGTATCTGACGAATGAGCTGTCGACTTGCTTAGCTTCTGTGCGCACAGCGTAAGGCTGGTTGAGGCCTTCGTGAGATTGTTCGATATTGTCGGAATTATTTTGGACATTTTGTTGCGCTCATGGTTATCGCTCGTCGATTGCTTGGGGGGAGGCTCTACAGCCGGAGCCGTCTTACCAGACGTCGGTGTGGTGTGATCACATGTGCCCGATTGTAATTGTTGAATACGTTGTTTGAATGACACCTTCATGGTGGGCTTGGACACAGCCAGGCTTGGCGTGGTCAAGTTGACCTCACTACTGCTCAAAGCTGTTGGCGTGATCTCTGGTTTCGGAGGCGCTCGAATTGATAGTTGTATATGTTCGGACGAGTGCTGAAGTGATGGAGATGCGAGTGTGAGTGACGTTGTCTCATGCGACGGCGCTCCAGTTGTTTCCTAGAAGGAATAGATTAAGTCAATTTGTGTTGAAATAATGCGGAATGGGCAAATAAGATTCAACCAAAAAGGAGAGGTTACAGTTGAACACAGAAACCTCTTGAATTTGAGGGACTGCTTGCAGACTGGTCGTGTCTATTTGCAATGGCTTCACGTGATCGTATAAGCAGCAACAAACCCAGGAATACATTTTATTTTGAAAACGATTTGAAAAAGAAAATTAAGTAACAAGGTGTATGCTAAATGAAATCAAGCATTTAAGAGGCAAGTACATCGCAAACTTAACATGAACATTTGTTGTTTTAAATTTGAAGCGAAATAAAATTGTCGCATTTTGTTGATCGAATACGTAGGCTCCACATTAGTCGGTCATCGGTCAAGTGCAAAGTAATTAGGAGATCTTTGGCGCCAGCTGAAGTTTCGATCAAAGAAAATAAATGCGAGACATAAAAAGCACCCTGTGGCAGATCTAGAATAACAAACTTCGCATTTACAGGAAATGGGAGTGTCATCGCTCTTGTTGATGCTTTAAGTGATGACTACAATCAAAGATATTTATGATAACTTAAGGAATGGACCCAAATGATACACTAGCAAAGAAACTGTTTCGCTAAGGATCGCTGAATTTCGTTCACGTTTAAGTGCAAGCGAGTCCAACTAGAACGACGGAAGTAGTGAGGTGCGATCAGCCTAAGCAACGTTTTTTCTACTGGGTAATGGCTGAACTAGATAGCTAGATGGATCAGCTTAAGCAGTGTAACGACCTCGTTTTTTTTTATCTGCATTGCAGCTCCGTTTATCGTCCAAGGATTACATGCTCACAACGAGAGCTCAACAAGAGCGAAATACTCAACCTCCTAGCTTACAATACTCCTCTTTGACTGACGAATTTGAGGAATGGAGGAGGAGGGTAGGGGGGAGTGGTTCTTACGTGAGAACCTATTTAGAGCTATTGGTGTTGATGTATTTTGAGTTATCTCAAATTGATTTAAGAAGGATGCATTTAAGAAGGACATTAGTTGCTTAATATCCTTCGCAGAAATCTCATCAAGTCAGTTGAAGATGGGTCTAGCAAGCAGTCGCTGTCTAGCTGCAGCAAGAGGCGGGCAGGCACAAATTGGGTGGTGTGAATAAAAATTGAGTGTGAGAGTTCAGCATTTTGGAGGAAGCACTCCATCTGGTGTGAATACAAATTTATTTCGTTAACTTTAACGAAGTTCACATGCTTGGCATGTTATCTTCATTTTGATGTGGATAAAGGTGGAAGGCAACGAGGGATCACTTGTACAAATTGAGTGAACACAGGGGACAGAGATTGACACGAGTTAAACCATGGAGAATACTATTTCGGAAGAGGAATGACGCCTGCAAACAAAATAGAAATAAGAAAGGTGCCAGGCTATTTGAATTAATGCAATAATGGCGTTAAATTTGTAAATTTTCATTTACAATTTACACCGTAATCCAATTATGGCTTTATTTCACTTTTAAATTAGAACTAAAGTCATATCTTAAATGATAACTGTCGCCTTATGGTGTCAATTCACATTCCCATGGGAACTAATCCCTTCAAATAATCTAGCTCCAAGCGCCTAGCGAGCGAAGTAACCCCACTCACCTCATACATTAAATACACCAAATCCATATCAATCATACATCAAATTTGGCCCTATTTCGATTTGGAAATGGAAATAGAGTAAATTTGTTTTATTTCCGGCACAATTTGATTTGGAAACAAGGCCAAAATTTCAAATTTAGCTAATAAAGCTTAGAAACTTAGAAAGTCTGGTGTATTTAAAGTAAGAGGTGGGTGGCTCGCTTCGCTCCTTAACAGGATTTTAACCCATTTTCCACATGCTCCGCTAAGGATGTGTCAACAACTGTCAGGGAGGCACCTGCAGCTAAATTAATTAAAACTTTTTAACGGATTGTAACGTCTTGTATCCGAATGAACCATCCGTAATTGATGAAGAGGAGTAATAGTTTTTGAAACTCAAAACAAAATAAAGCTAAATTAGAAATTTGGCGCCAGTCCCATATTTAAAACGAAACAAGGCAAATTTTTTTAATTTTTGTCTTAATTTCGTTGTGTCTTATTTCACGTCACCGTGCACTATGCGCGCACATTTTGGTAGCTCTCCATAGACTAGAGCCTGAATAAAAATAAACTTTGCAAACACAGAACGTCGCATGCACCTCAAATCCTATAGTGACCCATGTGGGTTGCAGGGTAGGCAGCATTCCCGCCATACACATTCCAATTGATTTGGCATTATTTCCTTTTGCATATCGAAATTAACAAACATTTTTCTTATTTCGATTGTACATCCAATTGAGAATTAAGGCGACTTTCTGAAATGAACTTACGCCACATGGCTTTGGTTTGCACCGGAAAGTGAAATAAAGCCATAATTGGTTTATGGCCTTACTTCTCACTTAAATGAGAATTGTCGCCATTATGGCTTTAATTCAAATGCCTTTTGTTCACTACACCATAAGAAATGGAAGGACACGATTGTATAGAATATTTCAAAATTGTATCCGTACTGGCTGGAAAGCATACAAACTCCAGACATGTTGCTCTGGAAGCTGTGGAGGAGAAACTGCAAAATACCACTCCAATTCCACGAGTCTTGAAGCCAGAAATGAAGTATGAAAGTGATGACCAACTTCACAGCTGATTGACCCCTAGTCCATCGACGAATTTCAGAGACATTTTGACAGTTATTCATGAACTTTTGATAGTTATTCCAGAAATAATTAATTTGTCAATTTGGCTTTAGAAAACGATATAAAAAATGGTTGTCAAAAATTTTAAGGGGCAAGAGAGTTAGCAGTTGGACCTCTCTATCATACTTCATTTCTGCTTGAAACGTAGTGAACGACAGTTATTTTATTTTCTCGCTTGTACGTTCAAAAACATTATTGCATATGCATTGCGCCCACCCTTACTCTAGTTTTCAAATAACCACTCTTTACTCATTTATTTTCACACGGCGTTTTCCCTTGGGTCTTATTCACACCACCCATTAAATGTCTTAAGGTCCCCCTCTCAGCTAAGCAGTTTCCTAGTTTGATCATGATTTCCTATCTGCATGATTTGGCATGACCTCCTATCAGCCAGTGTCCTATACAGACCGCCAGCAATCTAGCGATATTATGAAAAGTTCGCCGAAGGACATCTTTTGTTTTGGCTCTGTCCATGTTCCAGTGTGGCCCGTCTGATGTTAAGGAGCGAGTACGATAGCTTTGGGGCCAAAGATGAAAGCATTTTATACCATTTTAAGGCTTATAGCTAACATCGGCACAAGTACGGTAAGTTTGGCGCCAATAACTGATAACTGCATTTTGTAGAGGGGTGAACAATAATCATTTCTTCGACGAATTTCGGGGTCCACTCCGCTACGTTTAGGAGGTAGGGACAGTTTTAGAAAAAACAAAAATTACTTAAATGGAATAGACGGCAACACTTGCAATGAAGTACTATACCGAACTTTGCAAAAATCGAACCGAACTTAAACTAAATCATTTATGTCAAGGATTTTTTTGAAAATGCCCATGCAGACCATAATTTTTAAATCATTTTTTTTTCTTAACCTGCCCCTACCTTCTAAACGAGATGGAACCCCCTACCATGGGAAACATTTTTTTTTATTTTTGACCCCCTCAACAAAATACAGTTTTTGTCGCCAAAGTTACCGTACGTGTACGATGTCAGCCTTGAAATGACAATTTCTCATGATGTTGGACCTCAACCAACAACGATATCTCCTGCTGCATTCAAATGCGAATACCAATTCGGTTGAGGTTTTTCTTCAATTGTGTGAGTCACTTCAGATTCGGTGAGACTTATCGCACAGACTGGGAGTCGAAGACTCTTGCAAGGACAACGGAAGTAGGAGTTGGACTGGAATACCCTTTGATCTTTGTGACTCGAAAGAGGTGGGGTCGTGAATATTATTTTGATCAGGAATCGACAAAACGAGGTTCAAGTGCGTAGGCTCATGACTCATAACGCCACGAAAAATACGAATTGCTCACCAAAGTATACTCCGAAATCTCCCAAAAACGAAACACAACTTTTGAGCTACAAGCATGTTACTTGTCGCGAGAAACGTGGCCCTGACAAATAACCGATCATCACAGACATTTATTATTTATCACTTTTGTTGGCGTCTAGCACTCGCCCTTAACGTCTACGTGCATCCATTTCAATGCAAATCCCTTGATTTGTGTGCACATTAAAAGTCAAACAACTTCCCAGAAGATGGTGTTGCAACGAAATTGCACATAACCACGACCATACGTTGACCTTCAGCCAACAACCGGGCTCTAAAGTGAACGATTATTAGCGCCATTCCGTGGCTAACTTCATTCCTATGCATACTGCCGCCAAGCGGATATGTGTACAGTCGTGTATGTAAGTGTCGCACATGGAACAAACGAAGAACCTCCCCAGTGCAGCGCGATGATCCTTTGCCTCAGAAATGTTTGCGTTCACATGCGCCAAATAATTTGTTATCAAAATTCATTGGCAGCACGGTTTACGAGCGCCATTCAATTCACGCGAGCTCTATGTTTGAAGCAATATTTTGATATTCAGATTCGACTCGAAGAAAATTAAGGAAAATCAAAATAAAGTGAACGTGTGCTGGTGTGTTGCGTGTTTCTTTTTCACATGTAATTACCGTCAAGAGGGGCTCTTTAGCAATCAACTCATTTTTAGCCCTCAACTGTTGCAATCTCTGTAGAATTGGCGGTGCCTCAATCATCTCCTGATCCGGCTCTTCCTGTATCGATTCCTGTGGTGACAACGTAGATGTTACAATTGAGTGAGGTGGAGATTTCTGTGGTGGTGTGGACTTAACTTCTCGCTCTTCGCGATCCTAGTGCAAAACACATAAAAACACATACAAAACTACTTTAGGAGTGGGGTAGACGACATTAAAATTGGGTCTTGCAAATAAAACCAAAAAAAAACAAGACACAGTCAAACAAAAAAATATTCAGTCGTGTGGGACATAAATGAATCAGCTTTGTTTTATGATATACGCTTGCATTTTGTCGTTTATAGCGTGACAATAAAATAAAGAAAAAATATATAAAAATAAAGTCTCCTGGTGGCGTTGTGATGAGAACTTTTTGAAGCGTTGCATGCACGTTCACAGCACACAGTACGTGTATTTATGAATGTCTCTGGCATACTTACGGATCCGCTGTAAAGAGAAACCTGACAAAACATAAGAACTTAACTATCGCTACAATGTGACATGTCAAAAGCACTGATCATTTACAGCAAATATATGTTTTATGCCTAGTGTGTACGACTTAAGCTGCTTTCACGTACGATGAGATTTGACAGATGAACACGAGGAATTCAGCCGAAATAAGCCGAGGGTCTTAGTTTGATAACATAAACCGCACATGTATCGGGCGAATACCTCCGCCTCATCTCTAAATCAGTTCGTAGTAGTTTAGCATGACAATGGGTGCATGCTTTAGCAAGCAAAAGCTCATTTCTGTTAATTTAACCTTAAACGCGTTTCGTACAGCAGTCCCGGGAGTGGATATGGATCTTAGGAGCGACAAGCGATGTGTAAAAGAATCGCGGCGGCATTACGGCGGGGAACATGTAATCTGTTAATTGTGAAACTATAAACGTCTGGTTTTCATAGTTTCTCAAGCGGGAACTAAGTTTAATGATATTTTAGAAATCATTTTGTATTCTGAACAGGGAAGAGTTTGCTGACACAACGGGTAGGTTATGAATGATTCTCAGTGATTATTTTGGAATTGCAACGATTGTACGTTAAGTTTGGTCGCGTCAATGCGTGACTGAGGAGCAAGCAGAAGACGATTGGTTGCCGGAGCAATTGGGACAGTTTTAGTTCTGTCAATGTGTTCAAGCTTAGATGGATTTCTTTTGATTGGAGTAGTTTTGATTTCATTTATTTTCGTTGGAGGTTGATTTAGAACAGTGGCAGTGATGTCGAGTATCTTAGAATTTCGTCGGCACTTTGTACACAAACATTCTTCTGCTGTTCTCTGAATAGCCTGTCTCTCTCATTGCATGCCTTTCGAATATCATTGGTCAGCCATTCGTGTTCGATTTCTTTTTTCTTCTTCACTATTGTGACAGTCGATGAACCTGTTTAAGTTTCTACAAATCGATCAGGCGTATTAACATCACTAAAACGATTTTGCTGGTCCCTACAAGAGTACTTGAGATTCTGTTTCAGTTGTTTTTTATCTTCCGTTGTTATTCAGGGGAAGACGTTCATTTAGAATACCGCTGAACTTAGGTTAGGTTAGGTTAATGTATTGGCCGCAACTTAAGTCGTTTTGGCTAACTAAGATCCTAATTGGATCCATTGTGATATCACTATTCGGCAGCTTAAGCCCTGGTTCCTCTTTAGGGCACTAACTAAACACCTGGAATTATCTACTCGTATGCTAGTGACACATCCTGGATGATGCACTCCTATGCTGGCTAACAGACACTTAGTGTTTTTTATAAATTTTGTTGTGTCCAAAATTCTAATAGCTACCCAGCGTGTTTTCTCTTGTCCTTGCAAGTGCTAGACTGGGCAAACCCTGCAGTTCCTGCAGAAGTCATAGGCAATGACGGGTAATAATGCAAAATATATTTCTGATTTCCTTTCTATTTAATTTTAGGAGCCGGCTTGTTCTTTTGGGTTTATTGAAGGCTAAATTAGCATAATTTTTTCCAATTCCATCCACCTCCGATTGGCGGAGTTGATGGCATCTGATGTTATTACTTGTAGAGAGGGTATGGGGTGTCCCGATTACTTGCCAGTTGCAAACCCTCACCTGTTCTGGCTAACTCATCGGCCCTTCGTTGCCGGGAGTACCACTATGCCTGGGGACCCAGCATAGGGTAAGGTTGCATCTGACCGCTATCTCCCTGAGAGATAAGCGGCAAAGATTTACCATCTTTGAGTTTTTTGATGGTGTATCCAGAGCCTTAATGGCCGCCTGACTGTCTATGTATAAAGCGACAGATAACCTGTCTATCGGGTTTATTGACAATAAGCGGGCATAGTCGTATCTGAAGATAATTTGTTGCGTCTTGGTAAATTTAAAAGCTCGCGCAAATCCATGCTGGGAGACCAGGCCCCTCTCTTAGTTTCCCGCCAATCCATCTGCGTGCATTCGGTGTCGAGACTAAGAACGCCGTCCTCAGAAAAAGAGCTATCCTCCCTCCGCCTTACGACCTATGCCACAACCTTGCATTCCTTTTAGACCTAAGCTCCGAATATAGGATTCCAAGAGCAGATATTGACATTTGCTCTGATAGCCAGGCGTCAGTAAAATCTCTTCTCTGGACACAGGCACATTTAATTCAAGGACTACCCTGACAGCCTACATCTTAATTAACAAGACGGCCTGGTATTTTAGCAGCCAATGTATGTTCCGCGACACGGCGATTTTCTAGAAACATTCGAAGCGGACAACTCGCTAGATGGGGCACTAGTTCGGTGCACTCTCCGAATGGAGAGCACGCCAATCGCACTCGTAAACATCCACTGAAGCTCGAAACGCTATGATCTACTGGCACAGGATGCCTCAATACGATTATGACCTACTCTCGATCCGAGACCACAACGCAGAGCCCAGTCAGAATGAGTACTACTAGACTAATGAGTTACTGGGTACTGCGCCATTGGAACTCACGCCGCGTGCCTTACAACGACGTCTGCAGAAGCTGCAGGCACGACGAGGATAAGGAAACTATTCCGAACCTTCTCTGTCATTGCAGCGCCCTGCCCGAAGAGGTACTCAATTCGTGACATATTTCAAGCACCATTGGTGCCATCTTCACGATTTGATCCCAAGCACCAGCTTGTTTGGAGAATAGCTACAACTCGATCTGCGTGGTAACACAACGCGCCTACACTGGCCGATGTGTGACTGTTTGCTTCTTGCTGGCAGTCAGCCACTCTAACATAAGTTGTAAAAGGCGTGCCTCTACACTATCAATTAGTCAATAAGGTTATGTCACTTGTGTCCGCATATACTGTCGCCGTGTCAACTTGAATCTTGGATGTATTGAATGTTTTTTTAGATCCTAATCGACCCTAGACCACACAGAGAATAAGTCCACAAATCCGAACCTGTCGATATTTGATCAAGAAGCACACTGTGCCTAGTGAATTCTCATAATTGTAAAAACTTCTGCCTGGAATATTCTGCAATGGTAGTCGACTGGGCAGGGAGAACGAGATTTCTTGCGATGACGGGAATACTCCCAGTCCGGCGCCTTCTTCGATTTTGGATCCGTCTGTGCATACTTTCAGATTCTCTGACTTAGTCCAATGCCCAGTCTTCGCTATTTCGGATGAGCGTTTTATACCCAAATTTGAAGTCTACGACGGGCGCAATAGAGTCGGTATGCTTTGGAATGTTCGCATTCTTGATTATATCCATGTGACCTAAACTGTGAACCTCAGCCTAATCGCTGCCTTGGAAGCCGTCAGCTTCCCGTTGAATTTACTTGACTACGCGCTCTCACTAGGCAGTGTTCAATAGGTATCATCATCATCATCATCATCATCTTCTGACCCGCATGCTCCACTAAAGGGGTCGGTCGGGGGTAAACCACGCACGAGGGATCTCCAGGCAACTCGATATATGTGTTTCTAAGTTTAATGCCAGGACTACCCGCGGGTTGGGATGTATTGTGTTTTTGAGACGCAATGAGAAATGACGAAATCATTGAAAGCTGATGACTGACACCAGGGCCCACCGTCCCCATAACATATAAATAAATTTGAAAAAGAAGCGCGGGAGTACTTGAAAGTGAATAGTGCTCAGCTTACCAAACTAGACCCAATTTTTCAATTGCTATTACATCAAATTATTGTGCTTTTCAACCATCATTAAATATTTCGATAATTTAAGCGGAATTAAGCAAAGAAAAAGTTCTCTTTGCCAAAAAATTTTAAAGTCGTCGGTCGTGTTCTTTTGGCGAATTCAAAATGTTAAATTTCGAGACGTTATTTGAAGAAAATTCTGAAGAATCAGGTAATGAATCGCGAGGCACAGTTGGTTAAGTGCCTGCCCCTGGTTAGTGGGGTTCCCGGTTCGAATCTCAGTGAAAGCAAAGTTTGTACGCTTTAATCTGGTCCTCAAAACTGGTCCAGTCACCATTTGCCGTTGGGATCAAATTAATGGCGCTATCACGGGAGTGGTCGATCGTAGTAGGTAGTAGGCTGACTGTGGGTATCACAATGTACCAGCATAGTCTCAGTGTACTGGTGAATTTGCCCCCTTCCCTAGCCAACACTTACGTTAAGTTCCTGCAGCAGCTATGGCCCACTTAGATCCTGGTTGGATCCATTGTAATTGAACACCTGGTAGCTATCACTGGTATCCAGCGGCCTATCTTAGAGACTCCCACTCCTGTGCTGGGATGCAGTCAATTCGTTTTCTTTATGAACCTAGCCACACCCTGAATCTTGATGTTTGATGTTTTCCTCCTAGGCTGCTGAAAGAGTAGTTGCCAAGAATATTATTCCTTGTTCTTGCGAGTGCTGGACAAGTACCGAGGAACTGGAGTGCAGTATCCTCTTCCTCCTCGTCTCATCGCAGCTCCTGCAGAAGTCATCATCACCTATTTGATTATCTGCTTAGTGATTAGTGATTAGTGATAAGTGGTTGGTGCAATAGGCCCCACAGTCCTTCGCACTGTTAAAATTATGTTCATGTTCCCTATAATTATCGAGCTACGTTTCTTATTGGCCTTGACCGCCTTGACCTTGTTATTCGCGTATGAATTGGAGGCGATTAACGTTGGCGGCCAGTTTAATTGGGCATTAGGATGGGCGTGAATGTGTTGTTTTTGACTCTGTCCGGAATTAATCCGGTGAAGGCCGAAATCTCGACTCTCTAATTTTTTTCCCCGGGAAATGCTGTACTCAAAACTAAGATAAGCAGGTTTCGAAATAACAAAGAAAAAAAAAAAGTTACTGAATGGTGTCCTTAATTGGAATTACCGCCTTGCATGATATTTTTTTAAGCATCTCTATCACACATTCAACAAGCGAGTATCTGTACCTGTTTTTCTTTAAGCAGCCGCAGACGCTGCAGCAAAGGCAGCCCAGCTCCGATGGGGCTGGGTGTCTTTTCACGATGCTCTGGTGGTTCGTCGTGTCGCTCTTTATCATCAGAGTACACTCGTGAAATACGTTTAATCGTTGATTTTTCATTCTTCTGCGGTCCACTGTGAAGTGGCTGCATTTCGAGTGATTCATTGCTTCGCCTCAGGGCTCTTGATTGAGAGAAAATGCAATCAGTTATGAAAACTGAATTACAACTGAAACATGTACTTACCGCGATTTTTTGAGAACACTTCTAAAGCCCTTGACATCACGTCGAATCTTATCCACCATACTCTTGGATCCACTCTCTGCGGTGTGCGTTGCATCTGCTTGTGCATGAGGCGGTGGTGGATGATTGGCGGCTTCCTTGTCACTCTGCGCCTTTGCATGCCGCTTGTTCACGCACCGAACCTCCATCAGGCGCTTCCGACCTAGCGACTGTAGAATTTCCTGAGCCTCGGGATAGTCCTTCATCGCCGCCAGCACGTCTTCTCTGGACAATGAAAACAACTCCGAATATCCCACCGAACGAACATCTGCCGTTCGCCTGAAAAAAGAAGACGTGCAGTCAAAGGTTGTTCCAAGTGCGTAAGTCACTCACTTGTTTAGACCGTCAAGGTTGAGGATTCCTATTTCGCCGAAAAAGTCACCAGCCTTCATTGTTGTCAGGACCTTACCTGTCTCACTCAGTACCTCCAAGATGCCATCAGCTATAATGAACATCTCTCTCGCCACCTCGCCCTTGCGACATATCGAGTCGCCTGGTGTAAAAATATACGCTTTCATCTTTAGTACTAAATCGTGTAGGAACTCTGGCTGACACTCTTGGAAAATAGTTACTTTTTTCAGAACACTTAGATTAACATGTAAGGCCAATTCGGTTTTCAGCTTGTCGGGCAATAGTCCTAAAGCTGTATTTATGTCGCCACCGCCCTGAATGCGACCGCGGGACCAACTGTAGTCATACCAACGAAGAACTCGTCGTTTCATGCCACCAGGTACTTTATGATGACGCATATACGTCTTGGCACCGTCTAGGAGTCTCTCGAACTCCAGACGATTTGCATTGCGGTTGGTTATCACGTTTCCAACTTGACCGACGATAGTTGCAAATATAAACACACCTATTAAGTAGCTAACAATCGTAAAAATATATCTGCAATGAAAACAAGAGAAAAAAACACTCTCAATCAGAATAATCCTCTTCGGTGTGGTCCACTTTTTAAAACTCAAAGTTTTCGAATTTCATTTCTTTTTTTTTCATTTTTTTTGTCAAAACATAAACAATTGCTTGGACGATGTCATGTATATTATATCATTAACCGTTGAAGGCTGTCGCTTTCACGTTCGAGGAACAAAAAAGTACTCCATTCGAAAACTTTGTTTAAAATAGTGGCAAAGAGTTTTGAATACATTCCACATTTTTTTTTTTAATTTATTTCAACTTTCTCTCTTCTTCTTAAGTTACACCATGGATTACTAGGTGGACAGCCCCCACGATCATTAATATAATATCTGTCATCTTGTTATTTTATTTGTGTTAAGTTTAAATATCTGATTATGTCATACCCGTAGTTTGAACCGAATTGCAGTAATCTTGACTTTATACCGCGTCTTGGTAGGGATCTTGGGCCGTCCACCGAGTGAGATGGTCTTAAAAATAAAATGTCAACGAAAGTGTTAAGCGAAATGTGATATTTATTAAGCGTAAAAATACGAAACTCAAAGGACTACCCAATTCTGCGAAACACCGATAGGGACACAACCAACCTTTTGAGGTATTTAAAGCCGCGCTCCTAATCTTTTGCACACTCCTAATCTATCATTCAATTTTAAGTGGGTCTGTGTAACGCGAGAAGAGGGGATTTACTTTGTACACCCGGTTAAGGTTTTCCACGTGGATCTGCGATTAATGAAAAAGGACAAAACACGTTTTTTGGGGAGAAGACCATCCATTCACATGGCACCAATAAGTAGAGTAATCCAAGGGGGATTTTTAAGGCCTGTTTGGTCATGTGATAATTTGTTGAAATATAGGGATACTGGTTCAGGATATCAATCTGTCTGCGAGCTTTCGGCTTGAAAGTCGTCCAATGCCGGTACGAGTAGCTAGTTTTTAATTTTTGACCTACACTGCTCCACAAAAGTTTGCGTACAATGATGCAATTTGGTAAAAAAAATAGTTGCCATTCACAGTATGGTCTAAAGGGTCCTATTCTGGCAAACCCCTGCGATATGTCATGAGTCGCAACTGCCTCACAAAGGCTGGCGAATCTCAAATTCAGAGGTTTTCATGTTCCGAGCAGAACCACACAGCTTGTGAACATCACAAGCGCTATCAAAGTTGTGATGACCGATTGAGCACATAAGATGGGAAAAGAGGAGAAAATAAAGCGAAAGTAATAGTTTCAGGGTAATATTGGGTACATATTTAACTTCGTTCGGTTTTTTTTTCAAACTTTGAACGTTTATCTGAGAAAAACATGATCAATAGTATTATTCAAAAGCTAAGACTTTTTTCCATCTTTCTAGCAATTTGTGGATCCCATCCCAAAATAACTGCGCCGGCCAAGAATGAATCAAGCCAATTTTTGATAATCTGCTCTGATGTGAACCGTATTTCAGTGAGGGCGTTTTGCATCGACCGGAATAGATGGTAGTTAGAAGGGGCAGCTTCTGGGCTATACGGCGGGTGGGCTAAAACTTCCCATCGACTGTTTTCCAAATAGTTCTTAACCGGAATACCAACGTGGGGCCGAGTGTTGTCTTGATGGAAAATTATTGCCTCGTGTCTGGGCTCATATTCCGGGCGTTTTTCGGCTACTGCTCTCTTCAAACGGATGAATTGTGTTCGGTAGCGTTGTCCATTGATGGTTTCACCAGGTTTTAGCAGCTCATAATACAGCACAACCTTCTGATCCCACCAAATACAGAGCATTACCTTCGCGCCATGGATATTCGGCTTTGACGTTGATTTGTCTGGTTGGCCGGGTTTCATATATGATTTTTTGCGCTTGGGGTTGTCGTAATGGATCCATTTTTCAACGTGGCGATTTGGACATGCAAAACCGCCTTTCGACGTTTCTCGGCTTGAGTTCATATGGAACCCAGTTTCCTTGCTTTTGAATATATCCAGCTGCTTTTAAACGTTTTGGCTACCTGAGTGACACCCAAAGATTCTGCGAGCTCTGAGTTGAGTTTGGCAACAATCTTCATAGAGTAATGCTTCCAGTTCTTCATCTTCAAACTTTTTTGGCTGTCCAGGACGTTCATCGTCTTCCAAGCCAAAATATTAATTTTTATTTTAAATCGTGCAAACCACTTTTGGCACGTTCGCTCATCTAGCGCATGTCCACCATAAACTTCCACCAAAATACGATGACTTTCGGCAGCAGTTTTATTCATATTAAAGTAATGAAGAAGAACTCCCCGCAAAAACAATTTTTCAGGCACAAAGTTCGACATATTTGAGTGAACAAAAATTATTGCTGTTCCCGCTTTAAATGAATGACATATACTGAAATGACGTACACTGACAGTAGCTTTCTAACGCATGTTCCAATGGAATAATACAAGTTACGCCATCTCTTAGCAAACAGCACGAATTAAGTTATAGTGCCAAAATTAAGTGTGTGGTTTCACTGCGAATGTGAGTGAGTTAGACATACGATCTCACACCGATTTGACAGACTGACATACACTTAAAATGCTGGCTCCCGGGAAAAGCCAGCGGGGAAAAAGCCGTACAGGAGATCTCCAGGCCACTCGATCCTCCGCCGTCGATTCAATTCACCAGGAGCTATTCCTAAGCGCAACCAGGCGAGTTATTGGACTTGACGTAACCACCACCCCCTGGGTCAGCCAAGTGGTTGCCTACGCGATTGAAGCACACCTCGGAAGTCTGACAAAACCATCGAAGCATGGGCCTTTCCGTCTCAAGAAGCGGTTGCAGAAAACCGTTGTTATTGGAATGACTTCTGGCGACTTTCTCTTCGACTTTGGGAAACTTATGTTAATTTATTATGGTTGGTCATTTAAACTAAATATGTACATTTAGGACAGTTCGATTGCATGCACGATGTAAGGGAATGCTGGACTGCTTGTCAAAATGATCATTTTATTTTACGACTCCGTTCCATGTCCGTTCTTAGCACGTAATGGATATGTTTCGTGAGTTTACGTCATAATTCACTTCCGTTATGAACAAGTGAACAATTTTAAAAGAGGATTCAGTTGCAAATGAATGAATTTAGCTTCTTTGTTAATGACAACTACGATCGGTAGAAGGTTGCAAAAGGAAAACAAACAAAATCTTTGAATGTCCAAAAATTATAATTTCTATTGAGGTTCTATCTAATTCTGTCCAGCACACTTGCTTGTCTCCAAAACATTGAATCTTATATTTGTGATGTAATCAAATCAGGACGAAGAATTCAATAAATATTCTGTAGTAAATTGCATTTATTTAGAAAATTATTTTGATACCCAAGCAAACTGCACCGACATCGAGTGGAAGTTTGTGTTCCGATTAAACGAACGATTAGTACACAATTCCGCCCCGACATCGAGGGAAAGTGTGTGTTCCGATTAAACGAACGATTAATACACAATTCCGCCCAGAAATGAAGTATGATAGAGACCTTACTCTCTTGCCACTTAAAATTGTTTTCCAAAGCCAACTTGACCAATCAAAGCACGGCATTTACGTTATTTCGGGAATAACTGTCAAAAACTCTTGAATAACTATGAAAAAGCCTCTGAAATTCGTCGATGGACTAGGGGTCAGCTGTGAAGTTGGGCATCTCATCATATCAAGCGTGCGTATTCTGACTGTCAAACAAAGCACGCGTTTTGTTCCACAAAAATTAGTTAAATAAAACACGACGAATAATGAACTTAAGTCTTTCACAATTCAAAACATTTATTTTGTAGTCTACTACTAATGGTGGTCAAAAAAAGTAGTTGACTATAACGTGAAGCTGGCAGCACTGTCAGCAAAAATTAGGCTATGTGGTTGGAACTTTCCTTGAAAGTAGATCACCGAAATCTGTATCTGCGTCTGGTAAAATATTGTGCTGGTAAATGGTTGGCCAATTCAAGTTTGACATATATACATACAGTGAACGCCAAAAGTGTGCATTCAGCATTAGTGTGTTCTCAACAAGAATTAATGTCATGAATTATACAATTTGGGTGGATACAAAAACCTCATCCTTCACACACATAATCAAATTCTTAATGAAAATCTACAGAAAGGTACTCAATTGGTTTTCTGTTGTCCGCAGGAAGACTCTGCAAAGAAGATGAATTCAATAACGAGCACGCAATGCAGTTTGGACAACTTCCACAGGAAACTCTTGGCAAGATTAAGTGAATAATTGAAAATCTGTGACTTAAAGGTTCTCAGGTCAAGCCCACACATGCATCAGTAAGTACCGTAATACATTTCACATTGCACAATTTGTATACAGAACATGTCAATCGAAGACATGTCTTCCCACAAAATGTTCAACTTCTCCCCAACACGGCTCCGCTTTTTGCAGATGTCTAGTGCCCGTTTGAGTTGGATTCTCTGCAGCAGCGATGTCTTTATGAGGATACTCCTAGTTTGGATGCGAACTAATTTTCCGTTTTTCAAAATTAGAACAACCTCGGGCCGACTGACGGGTGCCATACTCGAGTGTGCTGCTGCTCACTGGCCTGTTCAGACAGGGGTGTATTTTTAGTCTCAGTTCTCGATTCATTTCCTCGCCTGGTAAACGCACTGTATCCGTGCACGCTTAAAGAATGCAATTTTGCACGAAATACTCTCGAAACAACACGGCCTGCCCGCAGCAGTTCTGCCTTTTCTTCACATTTCATTTTCGAATGGCTTTCCCTACGAACTCATAAACAACTGGGGTGATAATGTTTGCACAATTTTCGACTTAAATGAAGTTCTAATGGCGTAACTCGGTTAAACTGTACTTTATTTCTTGGCTAAAGTTTTTAAACCTTGACTTTGTTTATCTTTCCCCCCCCCGGTTACAGATGTTTGTGTGCAGAAATGCATCAATAACAAAAAATAAACAGAGGTGATTTTATTCCACAGTGGAGTGATGGAGCACAAAATGTTAGACGGTTATGTGGGTTGTGGCTGTAAATATGCGATAGATCATAAATACATCTAAGGGGTGTTCAGCATTTCCCTGTGGAGAAATGAGAGAGTCTGTTTCCGGATTGACTGGATGCCCAGCATTAGAAATTACATGGGAAAAGGGGCACACATATGTTCACATTTGATCTTTGTTCTTGAAATCTGAAGTCCCGCCATTCCTCATTGTTCTCTTGTGGTCCATTTAATCATATTCTTTTTAATGGTCTATGTCTACTGAAGTCCTTCTTGCAATTCACAATTTAAAACAGTTTTGAATGGTGAGTTATCAGTAACAAAACAACCCTAACCCTACCGTCCTGGTTCGACGGAGAAGTACATGGCGCAGCTCCGGAGAGTTGGGGAAGAGTTGGAGAGAGCTGAACTCATTGCGAGAAACCGGACACGGTGGCGTGTAACCGTAGTAGACGCCCTAGGAACCACTAAGCGATACAGGATCTGGAAGAGTTGGGGAAGAGTTGGAGAGAGCTGAACTCATTGCGAGAAACCGGACACAGTGGCGTGTAACCGTAGTAGACGCCCTAGGAACCACTAAGCGATACAGGATCTATGAGAAGCACGTATGAGAAGCAAAACACGAGAAACTACCTCACGATCGGATGCATTTTTGCAATGTATTGCAGTCAGTGTATCAGGTGTTGGAGTGAACAGTAAGGGTTTGAAGTTGCTGAATCTCCCCCTCCTGAGATGCACTCTCAAGGCCATCATTCGTCTTAGAATAAGTGGTCTTTGGTATAACACGCACTGAGGACCTTGCGCACCGTATTTCATTTGACCCCAGTCTTACGGATACGCCGTCTGACGCACGGACACCAGTACTTTGCAGCGCACATACAAAGTGGACTTTCCCTACACTCAGGACTAGCTCTGTCCAGAATCTGAGCCACGAAAGGATTGTAGTCGACTCTTCACGGATGGCTCCAAAACCAATGAAAGATCCGGGGCTGGCGCCTTTTTGGAGGACGACAACATAAGCCTGCACAGCCCATTAGGTAAATTTGCGTTGGTTTTCCTAGCGGAAACCTGTGCGATCCTAATATTATGTAGAACAGGTGGAAGGGGAAATGTATCTAACTCAGCCAAGCAGTACTTAAGGCCTTGCTCAATCCTTCAACCAATTTCAGGATACTTCAGGGATGCAAGTCCTCTCTGAATTTGATCGGCAGTCATAATTCACTAAGACCCGGGTCACTGGAAATGAGATCGCTGGAAATGAGATCGCCGATGAACTTTCTAGACAAGGATCAGAGAAGGCATGCTGAGGACACGAACATGTGCTGGGTTTACCTGCGTTCATGGTTAGAGCTTCCATCGATGGTTGGGCCTCTCGAGAACACAATCAGAGGTGGCATGACTCTCCAGCATGCAAACAGAGCAAGCACATGCTCCCTAATGTCTGAAAGAAATTCGCGACATTCTTGTTATCTCTTGGAAGAAAAGATTGCAGACGACGCTACACATTCGCTAAACATTCGCTAAACATCTAAGTGCGCTTGGCCTAAGAAAAAAAAACCCTCTGCGATGCCTGTGGAGTAGACGACGACACTGCAGAGCACAGCCTCTGTTACTGTTCCGCTTTTGCTCGCATAAGGTGGCAGTTCTCTGCCTGTCTCAGTTCTGTGCACATTGGTCTTAAATATTTGCGGATTGTAGTCTGTGGAAAGTATTAGGCTGGGAAGAACATTCCGGCTGAAGAACGAGACTCTAATTGAACTGTGTGTCCGAAAGTAGGCTTATGGGTAAACTGATGAGCATTATTGGCCAGACGGATATTGCGGGTGAATTCTTAGAGAGGAGGAATTCAGTTGGCTATCTCACATCGTCTGTTGAAATAGTCGATGGTCGAGCGAGTCTAATGACTCTGCAATATTGTTGTCTCCTGTAAGTTTTATCACCCGCAGTTGGATTCTGTCTAGTAGGTGCAGGGTGGTCTTGAAGGCACCAGTGTGTTGTGTTCAAGCTTGGGGCGTATATACAAGGGGGTGAACAAAAATATTTCTTGCATCGATTAAGGAAACTTAAACATTTCGCGGCATTTTATGCGACATCAAATATGTGATCGTTCTAACTAAGGCCGAGTTTATAAACGCCACACTGCGGCAGCCCTGCAAGATTTGCGTTCATAAATGTAAATAAACTACAGCGACTATGCATGAGAGCAGGCGGCAACTGCGTTCAGAAAAGCTATGTGACAGTCAACCAGCGATCTAATTGGCAGTGATTTTTGTTTTGTTGCAGGATTGCGGGGAAACCGAAAAGTGGACTTTTTCATGCGAAAATGTTTCTAAAGAAAATCATTATCGGAAATTCTCTTTTTTTTTTAAAGAAATTTCTGTTATTTGGGGCATGTTTTGACTGTCAATTATTTTTATTTAAAAGCATGGCCCATTTGCTGCGCATTTTGCTACTGTTTCTTTCTTTAATATTTTCTAAAGTTTGTCAGTTTATTATAAGTGTCAAACATTAAACCTCGTATTATACTCTTCTCAGACATGATGTAGACAATAATTTTGCAATACAAACATCAACCAAACACTTTTGTTACATTTATGAATATTTTTTTGACAATGCTGACCTGCTGCAAACCTGCGGCATTATTCGTGTTCATAAATGTGTTGACAGAATATTTTGTACAGTGCAGGGGCAACAATGTTGCAATTATGAACTCAACCTACGTGTTGTCTTGATGCACACACGAAGGATGTGTGTGTGTCGGCTTCATCGACACAGGCGCCATTCATGGATAAGGTCTGACTAACAAGGGTCCGCTTAAGTGACAGTAGACGGCATTGTGTTTTTGAAGCATTGAATTTCATTCTATTGTTCATTCCTGAGTTAGTTATGCTACCAATATCGGAATCGAATGTGCTTAACAGAGAAGTTTAAGTATCTCGGTATCTTTTTCACGAGTGATGGAAGGAGTAAGCTGATGGAGGAGCTTTCTGTAGGATTGGGCCCATTTTGAAACAGCTTGGTAGATAATCGGGAAGGCCGACCTTAGTGTCAAAGCATAGCGGCTTTCAGCTCAGTATTTATTCCAACTCTCACCGATGGTCTTTGGTATGAATTGAGAGTCTTAAGGTAATATTACGACTCGATCGACAGAAGGTCATCTTTTCATATAAATAATTTGGCTGCTTCTTGTGAATAATTTTGAAGAGTAATAAGCACGATCTGTAACCTAGGAATGCCTCCAATTCGCATCCTAAGAGATTTTGACTTTGTTCCATGACATTTCTGCGAAGATTTCGTACCGTGCGGCCGCGTTGATTGCTTTTGTCAACTTTTGAGAAGAAGAATATTCTCAATCAGCGAACAACTCTGATCCATATGTCACAATTGGCAATATGAGTGTTTTTGCAAGTTTTGATTTAACGTTGAAAGAGGGAATATATTTGCTGATTGACAAGCCCCTTAGGGCTGGACACTACGCTATCAATGTGGTCAGACCATGTCAGTACACTATTGCACATTATTCCAAGGTTTTTTGCACGGTCGAGTTAAGTTCAACTGGGGGGAAATTGGATAGGGAAGGCGGTTGTTTCGAGAACGGGATGGATTTGGTTTCGTCTGGATTGGACATCAGGCCTTTTTTTGTATCCCAATTGGCGATAGAGCCTAAATCCTTGATTATTTTAGCAACTGAGTCTTCAACCATACCAAGAGGGAAACTTACGCAGATTTGAACATCGTCTGCATAGATATGGAATATAAAGCAGGACAAAACCATTGGAAGGTCATTGATAAGCATTGAAAATAATAACGGACCGAGAATTGAACCTTGAGGAACACCACAGCTTACGTCACAAAAAGATGACAGTTTTGAATTACGGAAAACAGCTTGGACTCGGTTAGTAAGAAAAGAAAGAATTAATTTACTAGAGAAGTTGAATTGGGTGGAAAGTTTTATGACAGAGTATCCTTGGGTCAAGGCAGTCAAATGCTCAAGTTAGGTCGTTTTGTCTTCGTCAATAGCTCTTCTTATGCCATCCGTTACTTTTAACAAGGCCGTGGCACAGCTATGTCCTTTACGAAAACCTGACTTCAATGGGTTTAATAGATTGTGTCGCTCGATGTAATCTTTGATGTCTCGGCTAACACGAGACTCAAACACCTTTGATAAAAACGGAAGAATAGCAATAGGTCTATATTCAGGTGGATTAGTTTTCTTGGGAATCGGGATTATCTTTCTTCCACAGTGTACGGTACGTCGAAGTCATGATTATTGTGTTAATAATGTGAGTGATGTGAGGAAGTATTATTGGAAGCAACACTTTAATGAAGTCGGGGTGTATATTTACGAGACCAACTAACCGCACTGCTCCACCGACTAAGTAGGAATCGACTGTTCTCAATTCAAAAGCATCTGTTGTGGAAATTACTCGCCGCGATAGGATGAGAAACACGGCAGTGCAGGAACTCAACATTGAGGAGCTGCTTCTTCGAACGGAAATGGCCATGCTTCGGTGGTTTGGTCACGTGGCACGAATGTCCCCTTCATCACGACTTCCGAGGCGGGCGGTGAATGCAATTCCATCGGGTAGGCGACCGCTTGGCCAGGACGAGGTGGTTGGACCAAGACCAAAATTCGGCTGGTTACGCTTGGGCATAACTCCTGATGAGTTAGAGTCGATGGTGGAGGATCGAGTTGTCGTGAGGTCTCTCGTGCCTGGTTTACCCCGGAGGATGCGTGTCAAAAGATGGTGTTGACGATGATGTACTTAACATACGCTGCCGTTTCAATTCTACGACCGAAGGGCGGGGTCGTGAGTCTCGGAACGAGAAAAAGTGTGGGAGACAGAACAGAGCCTTGGGGAACACCAGAATTTATTTCGCGGGTATCAGACTTGAAACCATCCAAAACGACTTGAACAGAAAAGTTCAAATGGTAAGTTTTTGAAATTTATAGAAGAGAAGAGTTTCATCGGCAATGCAGTCTAAAAAGTCTAAAATTAAAGAGAATTTCTTTCTTATAACCCTAGTACCACTACTCCACCACGAAAAGTACCACTCTTGATAAAAATACACGCAGTCAAAAAACACGTCAATTGGCCAACATAATAATGATGAAACATTGTGTGGACTCATTGTGTAGAGAATACGATCGTTTTGTGGAATACGATTGAGGCAATCTTTCAGACGTCCCCCTAACTCCGAATGCAAGACCCAACATAAAATAAATGAAGCATACGCTAGGTATAGAGTTCGCACTCCCATTTTTTTTTACCGCGACTGTAGTTTCACTATCAAATGTTTGCAAGTAAAATT
Organism: Eristalis tenax; assembly: GCA_905231855.2. Lineage (NCBI taxonomy): Eukaryota > Metazoa > Arthropoda > Insecta > Diptera > Syrphidae > Eristalis > Eristalis tenax. The sequence goes on from HG993128.1 coordinate 7,600,650, forward strand.
CACTAAAATAAAATCTTAAGTACAAAACAAAATTAGAAATTAAATGTTTATTTGTTTGCAAAATTCACTTACTCAGCATTTGTTTCGGGTGTTGGCAGATCACCAATTGTAGTCAACGTCAACGTTGACCAGTAAAGGCTTCCGAGATATTTTCGCGTCAATGTTGCATAATCACCTGGACGATAGGGATACACCCAGTCGCCCTAAAATAAATGAAAAATAACAAAAATGAGTCCAAACACATTCTTTGAGCGGGAAAGTGTATATTTTATATTTTACTTGAAATCCTTCCGCTTCGGATAATAAATAATAAAAGCAGCCAAACCAGTGTGCAAGAATCAAAAGAATATGAATTAAATTGACAACGCGCCACAAATTTGGCCAAACCGTACGACTTTCGACAATGTAGTAAAATTTTATGGAACGATAAACCTTAAATTAAATAACTTTTAGTAAAGCTATACAGCAAACAATGTGTATATGGTATATAGGAATGTATGTTTTTTTTTTCTCTCTTTTTCATTATGTAAATAGTGCAAATTATTACTTTCAAAAAGCGCGTAAAACGTAAAAGTGGATGGGATCCAATCTTCAGCTGGAGTAAATCTAATGGAATCAAAGCGGCTAAATCGAGGAAAAAATCTCTGGAACGTATATAATGACAGGCAAGTTTCCCGTCGTCATATACCTAATGGAATATGAAAAGAAATACATATTTGTGGATAGAATGCCAGTTTGTATGGTGCATTAGTGTGGGCTCACCATTAGTCCCTGCTCCAGATAACCCGTACGCAATTGAACAACAATATCTAAAACAAAAACAACATCGGTTAGAATATCACACATCAACCAGAATTTCGGAACTGCATTCTGTGAAGGAAAGACATGGCAGTTATTAGTGCGGGCTGCTGATCGGTCCAGATTTGTCACACTTACTTGCAATTCCGGAAAACTCTGTCTTACAATTAACGTCCACAGATTGTATAAAACTGATACAGTTAGCACCATTAACCAGTAAAAGTAAAAATTCTCGTCTGGATTGACAACTGAACGCCGCTTTTGTAGATATCGACGTCTTCGTTTGGCTTTTTTGTTTATATCACCCGAAGCGCTCTCCGATCCGGTATCCTCAACTGTCTCCTGTAGTGAGTGAAAGAGTTTTAATACAAAAAAAAGATTTAGTTTATCAGTTTGTAGTTTATAATATTAATTTGAATATATTTGACAGTTTCACATAGATATGCACAATTTCCGGCAAGTCCACGACCATGTTCAATTCTTCATCACAATCGCCATCAGTTCTGTCGTCATTCTCATTCCAAGCTTTTCATTTGTACCATATTCCAAGAATGACGTTAGAAAAATTATGGTGTTGCGCTTTACTGGACGAAGTTAACCATCGACTGCACACTTCATGCACTCAGTCTTCTAATGGCATTCTTCGAAAACGGTAAAAACAAATATGATAGTGTGTAGCTTAGTAAGAAAAATGACGACAGAAGTGATGGCGAGTTTGCCATGGCTACCTTTTTAATGTCATTCTTGGAAATGATAAAACAAGTCAAAGTGTGTAGCATGGAATGAGAAATGGTGGCGGCAGAAATGGTGGTATGTGGTCAGGATAGACATTTTTCGTGGACTCCGCTACAAAATTGACTACTTGACGAAAGTTTGAACTTTTTCTTGCAATTCCTGCAGCTTTCACACTCGCTGCGCTATCGAGTTAAATTTATTCGGCTCCAGTAAGGACTCCAGTAAGTAAGGACTCCTGTTCTCAAGGACTCCAAGGAAAAGAAGCCTGAGATGCACTTCCTCAAAGTAATTAGTTAGGTCCTTCAAAAAAATTAGAGTACATCGCAAAACCAGTAAGAGTCGTAAAGTGGTGTGTCAACTCGGGTTAGCAGACCGAGTTAACCAGGGTTCCACCTAAATCGAGTCAAACCGAGTTTGACTGGATTGGCAAAACCGATGGAACTAGCCGAATACATAAAAAAAAACAACAGAACTCGGATGCCGAACCGAAACGGAAATGGAATGGAAATGGAAACGGAATGGAAATAGAATTGGACAGTGCAATGCATATGATGCATCATCACCAAACCTAGTTCGTCAACTCGGGTTACAACTCGGTCTGCTTCTATTCTAACTCGGGTTTGTAAAAAGTTCGGATTGACACACCACTAGTCATAATTCAAAAATGTAACGAGACTTACGTCACCAGCAAATGACACTTCTAAGCACGCTGTTCGTGCGAGTGACAAATGTCACATAAAGTGACTAAGAGAATACAAATTTGTCAAAGCGACACATATTTTTGGGTGACACGACTAAGAGAATAAGGGGGGATAAATCGCGACCGCTTTAAAGTGGCCAAGGTAATAATGATGACACACATTGATGTTTTAGATGAAGGCATCGTAGACATGAGCAGCGATTTCCCAGCTACGAACTTCGCTAACCCTGACATTTCACTAGCATCGTATTCGTGACTTTGTGGGCTGAGTCTTTGTGGATCGCATTTTCAGTCGCCGAGGAAAGGATTATGTAAAATTCCATTCATATGAACTCACCACAAACTGCTAACTTCGAAAACTCTGACACTTCATTCACGTGGAGTTTTTTTCATTCGCATGGAGCAATGGGTACAAACAGACACTTCATGGTAAATTTGTGGATCGAGTTGGCTTCTCTTCAGCTTGACAGTGCCTCTACCTCCCAAACGGGACGAGATGGACCCCCTCCCATACTAAAAATGCTTGTTTTTCGTCTCTATGCAAGATACCGTTATCAATTTTAGGCTCCAAAGTTATCGTCCCCTCGATTATTCAATCCCCGTCAAGAAGTATAACATTTTGTTTATTATTCCTGGAAATTGGTTGTTTTTGAAAGTTCGACTTCACAGTAAAGGAGGGCAACATTAAAACTTCATAATTAAGATATTTAAACTAGCTTTGGCGGAGATTTTGCCCGAGACATAGAATGATAATTAAATGCGCAACAAAGACGTTTCTTCACATTTCCTCAAACTTGGTTATTTCTTCAAATTCGTTGTCACAGGTAGCGACTCAGAGCAATTAAGTGATTAAACGATTCATCTCTTGAACAATCATTTCTAAAGCTCTGTTTTCAGAAGTTTCGAAGAGTAATTCTGACCACAAAACCAACGCGATTTATTGCTCCGAAACTTTTTTATGAGCAGCGATTTAATGGCTCGAATAGCCCACCCAACAATTGATGTACTCAAACGAATCTTTCATTGATTTCGTAAAACAGAATCATTTTCAATCAATAGCCAGCCGTTAAATTCAGTTGAAGGAATTGACAAATTGGCAAAACATTGTATTCGATGTTGTAGGGACGCCCAGGCTTGGCGGCTTTACCTTCTTTCTAACCTCTGACGTCATTCTGGGGAGTTGATTGTCGTGCACAACAACACGGGGGTGGATAACGTATGAGTATGCTTTGTCATATTTCGTGTACAGTAGCCGTCTACTCCGACACCAACGCGAAAAAGGTTGGATTATTAGAAGAAAGCAAGCTTTCAACTCTAGCTGTTTGAAAAAACTGCCAAATTTAAAAGTAGCCTCTGTAAAAAAATACTTAAAAAGGTCAAGTAGAATGTCGATGATAACTACGAATGAGAAACTCGGCAGTGTGCGAGGACCTCAACATTGAGCAGCTGTTTCTTCGTACGGTTTGGTCACGTGGTACGAATGTCCCCATCATCACAACTTCCGAGGCGGGCTTTGAATGCGATTCCATCAGGTCACAGCTTGGCAGATCCATGACTAGGTGTTTGGACCAAGTTCAAAAACTCCCCTGGTTACGATTGGGCATACCTCCTGATGAGTTAGAGTCGATGGCGGAAGATCGGGTTGCCTGCAGATCTCTCGACCCCTTTAGTGGATAATGCGGGTCTGTTTAGCAGATGAAAGTCTGAACTTGGAAGTAGAGTGTTTTCTTCACTGCGGGCGGTCAATCATAGATCGGACGGTCGGATCAACAGGAGCGGCAGAGTGCCGAGGAGGAGGACACCGACACTCCTAGTCGGTTACTCCATCCATTTGTAAACAGAAACATAACTGGTCTAAAGCTAGCTAAGATAGGGGAAGAGAGGAGAAGATTTTTCTTTATAATTTGCGCGCGCACAAGGGATTGTTAATACCCTTAAGTGTCCGGATTCAAGACATAGCACGGGCCGAAGGTGTAGAGCGAGAAAAGGATTCATGGATAATGGCTGTTTAACAAGGGTTCGCTTGAGTGTCAGTAGACAGCATTGAATTCCACTCGATTGTTCTTTCCCCAGTTAATTATGCTGTCGACATCGGAATTCAAGGGACTTAACATAAGCTGCCTTTCCAATTCTACGGCTGTGAGTTTTGGAACGAATATGAAAAGCTGAGGGTGCTGTCATCAGCGAAGGAAAGTAGCAGACAAGAGATCATTTATAAAAATGAGAAAGAGTGTCGGAGACAGAACAGAGCCTTGGGGAACACCAGCATTTATTTGGTGGATATGAGACTTGAAACCATCCAAAACAGTTCGCAAGGTAATTTCTAATCCATTGAAGAAGAGATTCATCGACACCATAGGCACGCATTTTCGACAAGAGAGCTTGATGCCAAACTCTGTCAAATGCCTTGGAAATATCAAGTGCAACGATCTGGCTTTCGCCTGCATTGTGCAAAGATTGGTTCCACTTTTCGGTGAGATAAGCTATCAGAACACCAGTGGACCTGTTGTTGCGGAAACCATACTGCCGGTCATTAAGAAGCTTCCGCGATTCGAGATATTTCATAAGCTGACGATTTATCAGCGTTTCCATGACTTTAGAAAGAAGGGACGTAAGTGCTATGGTCGGAAAGAGGTGGGTGATGAAGATTCGCCCTTTTTAGGCACGGGCTGGACAAATGCTGTTTTCCATGTGCTCGGAAGGAACCTAAAGAGTAGAATGGATGAACAAGTTTTCGCAGTGGTTTTGCCAGCGCAGAAGAACACCTCTTCAGAAGAATAGGGGGAATACCATCCGGGCCAGCGGATTTGTGCACGTCTAGATCTTGAAGTACTCTTGCAACTGTACTAGTGCGGAAGCGGATTTGTCGCATGGTGATATCAACACTCTCAAGTAGAGGTGGCGACATATTGCAATCTGGCAGTGTTGAGCTGGCTGCAAAATGCGCCGCAAGCAGATTCGCTTTGTCTAAAGAGTTGACACATGGGATGCCATTGTATGCGTGGGTGGGAATTGAAGACGAGGCGGAAGAGAAAAAGCCTATGACCCCAACAGACCAGATAACCAGATAAAGAAAGGAAAGTAAAAAAAAGGAGACAGGAGGAGAAAGAAGAAAGTCTGATGCCTGATGATGAGCAACGAGAATAGTCTATGAAATTCTTTCACCTAATATACGAGTATACACAGAAGAAAGCCATCATTTGAGAGTTTTCCAATTTTGACAAATGGTCAAGCTCACCTAGTTTTCTTACCACCTCGCTGTACTTGCTAACAATAATCCCTTTTTTCCATGTGTGATGGAATGTTCTATTATTTTCTCAGAAGCTCGCAAGGAAATCCGATAAAAAAGGAATAAAACGAAACCCTGCCAAACTCGAACATGTGTCACGTTTTGGGAATCCATCAAGACCGTAATAAATGAGAATACACGCAAGAAAACATAAAATCTGAATGTGTTAGAAAGAAAACGAATGGGAGCGGGGAAGGAGGGGTGGTTATGGTTCAGATAGACAATTGTTATGTTTCTGAAAATTACCAATTACAGCCATCTGTCAAAGTATTCAATACGGTTTGTCATTCAATCATGCATCGTTCAAAGCGAACGTGTAAACATTTAGAAAAAAAAACCAAAACTTCGGCTCAGTTTGATTTCGTGGGTAGTGTGCAGGCAATAAGTCCACCGTCCACCGTTATCATGAGTACACTCCTTTTGACCTTGCCACCGACCAGAGGGAGATTGGTGCCAACAAAATTGTGAATTCGGCATAATTGGGTATTGCTGGCATAAATTGCGGCTATCATTCGGCCAACATCCGTATAAGATGGTCCTAAGCCAAAAATCGAAGGAAGGCTTCCATAGACAACAGCTCTGAGTGGGCGCTCAAAATGTTGGTCGGAGATCAGGACTTTGGCCCGAAAATTTCCCAAATTTGGCTCAGCGGCTTCCATTATTTGAGCGAACGCAAGCAACAAGAGTTCCACCAAGCAATGCGTCCAAAACGACTGCCTGTCTGGTATGTTGTATGGCAAGGCGGCATTATGGACCCTCTATTTCTTTCGAAACGATGGAGGAAACGTCGTAAAATGGTCGTCAATGGTCTTAGGTATAGGATTAGGACAACATCGAGGTAATCGAGCACACAAACGACACCACTCCACGATGTTGTGCAAAAGGAATTTTGGCAAATTCGTCATCGTACGGCGATCGTGCGACTTGACACTCCATTCTCATTTCTCGGGGTCAACATCAAGTTGTAAGTCCACGCTAAGCTCGAGGGCCACATTGGAGACGCTCTTGCCAGAATGAATGCGCACATATTTGCCTCTGTCATCACTGGCTGAAGCTTGTCCAACGAGAGTTGGAAAAGGGCAGTCATTTTAAGTGCTATTTAATTTATAAAGAATGCAAGAAATAGAGCGTTCAAATTAAATCCGGAATCAATCTGACACTGTTGTTGTTTTTCATCATTTCTTTTCGTATCGTTCGTATGGCCACCCTAAAGACCTGTGCTAAGTCAAATTCTGTCTGCACTTCATGCGTAGCAATGTTTCTATCTGAAGAGTGGCGTTTTAGGATTGCACGGTTGGCGTCGGCAACCTCAGCTCCACTCTGCAACCTTTGGCAACTGAAGCAACCTTTGATACTCGGGGAATGTACAATTTTCATTTCTGGCACAGAGAGAGGTAGCTGAAGTGGCGGGTCTTTAGAAGGTTCCTCGATAGTTTTATATTTTAAATATAAAATAATGATAAAATTAGTTAAGCACGGGTGTCGAAAAACTATGTTTTCGGGTAAGTTTTGGTGGGAAACAGTCCAATTCAGTCTAACTTTCCTACGGGTGGCACTACGGCCAGTAGAGGCCCAGGGCCTAGCTTCTCAGCAACCACTCTTGTTGTGCATGTTATTGTGGAAGGGACCCCGACTTCGAACGGCCAATTTGTAAGGCTTTTTTGGGGCAGTTATGTATACTTGTTGAGCATTGTCAGTGACTCGAAAGAGGTGGCGCAGTGAAAAATATCTTGGGGATCGAACCTGGGCTGCGTAGGGTTCGACGCACCAACCGAAAACGCCATGGCCGCCGCCAGACATCCGTCACCAAATCTCAAATACGTGCAAGTCAGATCTGCCTCAAATCCGAATACAAAATTTAAAAGCTAATGCGGTCTTAGGTTCAAGGGAAATTCGCACAATCAAATAAAACAAATTAAACATAATAAAATAATAATTGCCCTTTAATGTCTTTCGTCGTTGACAAGATAATGGCGCGTTCCATTCCCTCATCAGTCGCCACACAAGATCCCCCTTAGTCTCACCGAGGGTAATGTCAACAAATAAGGAGATACTCTTTATGACTGCATAAAGAAATACGATGATTTTATGAATGCACAATTTGCAAGTAGGCCCCAATCACACCCCATTGAGGCTTACTTGCCAGACAAAAAAAGGAAATGAAATAATTACGTGGGTTGAACTGAACCAGACGTTTGATAGAAGGATGAGAGCATTTAAGAAAGACATGCTTTAAGGCGAAGAAGGCTGTACCGCCAATGGATCGCTCCACTATCGCCTCCCTCGTTTTCGGCGACAATAAACTACTAAAATGCACCGATAACTAGGTCACCTCAAAGCACGTTCATTGCTAAATCGAAGGGGATACATAATTAGAAAAAAAAGCTGCCATCATCTGTTACGACATTTATCATACTCAAATTTACCTTCACACAGGCCTGCCCGATGTCGCGCAATGGCACATCAAATAGAAATAAAGTTTAAGATTCATTTTTCATCTGTTGGCCAACGAGCCGCGGCTCAGACGTCCAATGAACGCGACGTGACGGAATATTTCCGAATTGATTTCTCAATTTCGACACTCGGCCACGAAGGATAACAAATTTAACGCCACCGTGCTAATGTTCTTGTTTGTCGTTTTGCATCATATTCAATATTTCCCACAGGAGAGCAAAAAATCCATCTCTCATAATCGTGAATATTCGCGTGGTACTCAAGTCGTGACCTCGTTACACTTCGCAGCCATTCTCGTGCCGCTGTTAAGGGCACGAATGATGCGGACTTATTCGCGCATATTTGAGAGTAGGTGATGTTTAGTATTTCAATAAAAATCGCCATAAAAGCCGCATAGAATTTTAAAAACAGCGTACACATTCGATTCGATTCGCGCGTGTTGGTGTGAGCGGTTTGTGGGCCAGTGGGCTGGTCTAAATTAGGGAACCGACATGAAAAACTTTCTTCGGTCGCGCTCATTGATATGTCAACACCACCCGAGCGCAATTCGCTTTCCAGGCACACATCATACATGGTCTCACTTTTTACAGCTTTGGAAGGCATGCTACTCGTATGTGTGTGTTGTGCCGTTGCGCTCGGGTCTAATTGCTGATATGATGTCCTTTTTTCACTCATTCCGTGGAAATGTGAGCCGCATTCGAGATAAATGATGGCTAAGAGAGAGGGAGAGAGAGTGATTAACACGATTTCCGACGGGCGATTTTGACGTATTTTCTGGGGCCTATCTTTTGAGTGATGGCTATAAATGAAGGGGTATTGTCTTCAGTCCGTTGGAGGTTTCATAGACTGTGACGCTGCCAATGAAGATAGTGACCTTGAATGGCAGTGGTGAGATGGTACACGTGACATTGATGGTCTTTATCTTTTCTAGTCATTTGAAAAAAGAGTGGGACATGTTCAGTTCCTGCTGTAAACACGGTACATATATGATTGTGTGAGCAAAGTGATTCGCTTGACATCTTAATTTTAGAGCGATTTATGACTCGAAGATGGCTACGATTCAATTGATGTATTATGCGATCGGCCGAGGTCAACCTAAGGAGCATAGCATCCTCTCGCTAGTGGATGGGACCTACGGCGAACGGTTCAGCTTGGTAACCTCCCCTGCCAAGGCCGAAACCAAGCGTGGTTACACGCATACTGTGGGGGAAACTACAGAACAATGAGTTGCGGCTAAATTTTGCGCGGCACATATCTGAAAGTTTTGAGCGACTTCCAACTGTTCCATCGCGTGTAGAAGAAGAATGGCTGAATTTCGATGTTTGTGAAGTGAAGCTTCTTGGAGTTGCGACTGGTGGTGAGAAAAGAACTGCGTGGTTTAAATCGCCCGGAGTTCAAGAAGCCATCAGAGAGAAGAAGAAGACCTACGAGACTGGATTCTCTTGGGGGACTCAGCTTCTCGTGACCGGTACACTGAAGCGCGAAGAACTTGCAAATTGGCTGTGCGGGCAGCTAAAGAGCAGTCCTGGAAGGAGTTCGGCGAGAAATTGGAAAGAAAGCGACCATAGATTTGCGAAAAAGGTGTTCTGGCAAAACATTCGCCGACTCAGAGGAAGGAAATTCAACACCATCGAAGGAGTCAAATCCAAAGACGGTGTGTTGCTTTCCAATGAGGTGGACGTCTTACGCAGATGGAGCGCGCACTTTTCGGAGCTGCTCAATCCCGAACAGGGCATGGCAATGGACATGGCAGACCCTTAGTTTTGAGTGGGGCGGAGACCCAATGGGGGAGGAAGTCATTTTGGCGACTGACAAACCCACCGGTCTGATTGAGATCCTGCCAGAAATGGCAATGGCTAAGGGGGGGGGGGGGGGGAAACGTGATCAAACACCAGGCGATTGGCAAACTGGGGTGATTGTCCCACTTTTCAAGAAGAAAGACAGAGGGGATTGCTCCAACCACAGGGACATATCTCTTTTATGTCTCCCGGGGAATGTCTACGCTTAGGAGTTGGAAGCGCGTTCTAGAGCTGTGGTCGAGCCCAGCTGTGGAAGAACAGTGCGGCTTTCGTCCCGGTAGAAGTACAACCGGCTGTTTTGTTGATTTGGAAAAGGCATACGACCGAGTTCCTCGAGGTGAACTCCGGAGTCTTCTGCAGGAGTATGGGAATGATTGCACCCTTCTGAGGACCATTCAGTCTATATACACAAACTGTAGCAGCTGCGTTCGTGTGGGCAGTGTTAAAGCAACACCTTTCACAGTAGGCGTTGGACTTCGTATATATGGGCTGGATGTTGCAGCGCAACCGTGGCGAAGAATGTTTCATATTGGGAGAGTCGAGTGTAAGTCATATTCTTTTACCATCCTCACATCCTCCCAAAGGGAACTCCAGTGCACCCTCTTTGGATTTTTGTGGCGTATGGGCTGATGCTGGAATGAAGGTTAACATGGACAAATTGGAGGTTATGGTAATTTCCAAACCTGGTGGAGAAGTTTAAGTATCTCGGGGTCTTTTTCAGTCTTTTTGAGTGATGGAAGGAGTAATACTGATCTTTCCTGTAGAATTGGTCAAGTTGCGTAAAGTCTGAAACTGCTTGGTAGATCTGTAATCAGGAATGCCGAGCTTGGTGTCAAGGTCAAGTTAGGGGTTCTCAACTCAGTATGTGTTCCAACTCTTACCTATGGTCATGGACCGAAAGAATAAGATCGCGAATACAAGCTGCTGAGAAGAGACTTCTCCGTCCTGTTTTGGGAATAACCCGCCGGGATAGGGTGAGAAACACGGCACTGCGCGAGGAACTCAACATTGAGGAGCTGCTTCTTCGAACGGAGAGTGCTTTGATTCGGTAGTTTGGTCACGTGGCACGAATGTCCCCTTCATCACGACTTCCGAGGCAGGCGTTAATTGCGATGGTTGGATGGTTGGACCAAGTCCAAAAACTCGCCTGGTTACACTTCGGCATAATTCCTGATGAGTTAGAGTCTATGGCGGAGGATCGAGTTGCCTGGAGATCTGCCGTGCTTGATTTAACCCAGCTATGATGATGAATACTACAACAAAATTTGTTTTTCTGTATCGTTCTGGTGCGTGCACTTGATGAGTTAGGATGTGAGTGTATACACAGACTGTATTTACTCAGCACGCTGAGCATTTCAGCAACCTACGTACCCCCTAAATTATGCCAGCATTGTTCAAGCGGTAATCATCGCCATTACATATGCCTATCGTTTTTGAGAAAAATTGATATTTTGACAACGCAGGCACCTTTAAGCTGCGCACTCAGTTTTGACGCGGACTGTATATCTATGCCACCCCAGAATCCTTCCCCATCTGAACTGAGAATGCGTTTAAATTGAAAAGTCTGCCCAACGCTTCGTAGTCCAAAGTGCTTCAAAAACGTTGGAGGTGTACAATGTGACAGACATGACGAAGGACAGAGCGACCTTTCGGAGCTTTAAAAAATAACTGATAATTCACGTCAAAGTCGTCTACTAATCTGAACATCATGTTCCACTATTAATTCGAGCAAGGAAATGTCTTGTGAAGCATACAATTGTAATTAACTTAAAAGTTGGTAAAAACTAACGTCGGCCTCGAACACAAGAACCACCCACCCACCCGTCAACTTCAAGCTTCCCCTGATCGAATTCATTGAGTGCCATCTGTTCTGTTCTTTTCAGACAGTCTCTCACTGCTACCAGATGCAAGCGGCTCCCCATAGATATTTGCATTTGAAATTATTCATACAACCAAGAAATCTTGTTTGATGTAGGGGACTCCGGAGGACACTTCAGTGGACATCACAAGGAGTGTATCGATATTTGATTGATTTTCTTTTTGCCTTGTTATTTAATTTCAAATTCAATTTATGGACTTACTTGTGTCTCAGGTATTTGTCGTGTAGAAAATCGTTTTAGGAAGGAATCCTCTCGCTTGAGTGGTGGTTTCTTTTGAATAGCTGATGATATTTGTACTGTGGTCCTCAGTTTCATCCACCTTTGGTTCGACTTATTCCTAAATTGATTAAGGGGGGAAAACGAAAAATGAATCAATTAATTAACATACGCAATGTACGCAACAAAACACATTTATTCAATCCCAAATGCAATCTACACAATGAATTTCACACAGAAATATTTGAACATTTATAATTTAATTTTTTTTTATTTATTTTTTTTTTTGTTTGTATCCTGGTATAACAGTTATGTATATATTTTGAACATGTAATAGTTTTTTCTTTTTATGTATTAAACAGAACAGTAATGCAATCATTTCTCAAAAGTCCAAAACATGCAGCAAATACAGTAGAAGATAAAACATGCACTATTTACGTTTAAGAATTTAAACTACATACGAGTACATAATTGAGTCACTGTCACAGTGTAAGATGAGTTTGATTATAGAATCTGAAATTTTTATTAAAACTTTGACAATATTTACACTTTAGATTTGGAAACTAAACAAAAAACAAAGACTTGAGAGGACATACAATACAGGATGTGGCAAAAGTGAGTACTCAAGGTTTTTACATCTAAATCTACTAAACTACATCTGACAGCTGTCACTGTCAAATCTAAACAAAAAGGGAGGAAGATGTTTCGATTCGATGTGTGTACAATACATGACTAGGTACGTATGTAAACACAAACGAATGACACTGGATTTGAGGGGGGAGGAAATGCAAAACGGTTCGGATTTGAACCGTCTTCAAATTCGCACACATGTCTCTCAACGAGGAGTACTAAAATTTGTCCCATCCTGTATTACAGCAATTTAGACTACGACAATATTAACATGAATTCTTGCGTTGCTTCTCAGAAACAGACCATAAGTTGTCTTCCAGAAGAGAAATGAAAATAATAAGATACTTAATGTTCACCTTTATTTGATGATCATTCGGTATTTTTTTTACGAGTAAATATGATTTGATAGACTGGGCTCGGAGGGAAATTGGCGAACGATTTCCTTCCCTGCCTTCTACTACACTTACTGTCGCAGTCGAAAATTCAAACTTTAATCAGATCACAAAGGAGTGTTGTTTTATTATAATTATTGAAATGTGAATTTTATCACTTGGAATTTATGACAGTAACCAAATCGTCGGCACAACTGTATGAAAACTTTCGTATACCCTTTAAATTGACTTTTGTTTTCGGTGGGGACATAAAAAACATAAAAATTTATGATGAGACAGTTCGTTCCCTTATTTGGGTTTAAAGCCAGTTGGGTCTGGAACCAGAGAACAAACTGTGAACATTTTGTGTGAAATCGTTCTCGTTTTTATTTCTATTAAAGTCAATACGACTTTGTCTCTTAACGGTTATGAGTCGTATCAAACTAGAACAGTGCAATGTTTATCAACTACATATTTGTGTCAATGTTGCTTGATATGAAAATGTTTAAACAGTTTCATTCACTGGAACAGTTTGAGGGACCAGAGCTTATTTAATTCTTGGTAGAATGCACTTTTAAGGGGACGCCTTTGATTCACATTCAGCTTACAAACTATAACTTCATATCAACTTGAGAGAACACTTTTCGTCTGTATTGCAATTAAGCAAGTTGCTTCATTTCGTTCAGACTTTATTCGTATTTAAGCTTCAATCAAAAATCAACAAACTTCGTACATCAACTCGTGGAGTTCAGTTTCTTCGAAACCATTAGTAATTCATGATTTCGAATGAAATTAACCAATGCAATTCATCACATTAACCGCGAAATCATCTGCAGTATGTTTTTTGTAAGAAGTGGAGCATTAAATTGTAATTGAATTTATTTGCCTGAAATTTGCTACGAGGGTACACCCCTAGGAGGGGTCCTTTCACCCTGTCTATGGACTCTAACACTGGATCAACCACTGCACACAATCAATAAGTCAGGTATGAAAGGAGTAGCATATGCGGATGACATTGTCCTACTTGTATCAGGCAGATACTTAAACATCATGAGTGAATTAATGGAAAGAGGTATATCGTCGATTATCGAATGGGCGGCACTTAAACAACATTAACTCCAACAAAATGGAAACTGTGGTTTTGACTAGAAGACATTCAGTCCCAAATTTTAGAAACATAAAAATCAAAACGACAACTCTCCTGATCTCGAGTTTCTTGGTCGTCGAAGGAAGAACGAAAGAGGCTCAAAACTCTCAAAACGCTAACGACGCTTGCAAAGGTATGTTCGCATCGAAGTGGGGACAACAGCAGAAAGCATTGAGTATTACACGAATTTGTAATGAGTTTGCCTGAGGAACTCATTTCAGAAAGTGAAGTGGAACAATGCCCACATCATCTGAGGCGTTCATAAGAATGACTTCCATACGTCATTATTTGGATGACGTCGCAAGTGTTGTCACAAATTTGAATGAATGATTGAACATTTTAGATAATTTGCCAGTTAAATGTGCCGTACATTTCCCTTGCTTCTATTACACAATTGCATTGTCTTGCAAGTGTGTGTGTCCCAGAGATGTTGGAGGAATAGAGATATCCAACTTTGGCCCTTTTTGCCCCTAGTCCACACTGGAGGTGTAGTGGTATTCCCTTGTATTTCACACATACTTTTACACAAGCCATGGATCCACCACTAGGTTGGGGAAGAGTATCAGCTGTTCGCCAGCTGATCTCAAGAGCTCACACGTATTCACAGACACGGGACAAAAACCGCTGTCAGATGAATTCAAGGGGCAAGAGAAGTAGAAGATGTATATCTCTATCCTTCCATTATCTCTCGTGTGTCCCATAAATGACAGTGGAAATGAAAATGAATCCCAACTACACACCAATGTGACAGTTGTAGTCAATATACATATACATATATAAAATACTTCTTCTACTTAGAGGGAGAAACTAGGTCTGTTCCAGTACTTTCTGCACCAAATTGGGAAGTATGTAATTTTTAAGGAATGGGGGTAAAAAACTCTGAGAGGGAGGCAAAATCTCAAGAACGTACGGGAACGCAGTTTTACCAATTGTGTAAATTATGTCGTCTATGAAATGCCAAATCTAAAATCTCACAATACATTTGTTTGAACTAAATTACACTTGTGAGTGTATTGATATACATCAATTGGCTTGACAGAAGAATAACAAACCCACCCACAGAAACTTCTTGTCCGAAATGAAGTATTGGGTCTATAACTTAATTCGTGCGGTTTGCTAAGAGATGGCGCATCTTGTATTATTCCATTGGAACATGCGTTGGAAAGCTACTGTCATTGTACGTCATTTTAGTACCTATCATTCATTTGAAGCGTAAACAACAATATTTTTACTCAAATATGTCGAACTTTGTGCTTGAAAAAGTGTTTTTGCGGGGACACGACACACGACGCCACAAAAGGAAGTCATTTTCGAATCGGATTGTTACTGGTGATGAAAAATGGACATTACCATTTGACATTACGACAACCCCAAGCGCATAAATTCATATGTGAAACCCGACCAACCAGCCACAATTAATCCGTTTGAAGAGAGCAGTAGCCGAAAAACGCCGGGAATATGCGACCAGACGAAAAAAACCGCGCGAATTAAGTTATAGACTGAATATGATAGAGATACCTAACTGCACAGCTGACTGAGCCCTAGTTTATCGACGAATTTCAGAAGCTATTTGACAGTTATTCACGAAATAACGTAAATTCCGCTCTCTGATTGGCCTATAGTCTGATTGGATATACAAATGGTTGTCAAACATTTTAAGGGGATCTATAATACTTCATTTCTGCTTCAAACCACCAATGAAAAATAAAGAATAAAATTGTTGTCCTGCCCAATTTGACAGCATAATGCATTTATATGCCTTCAGATTTTCGCAAAAATGAAATGACAGTTTTTTTTAATCACATACCCCAAACCAAACTGTCATACGATGCCCTGTAGATGTTTAACATAATTTCATAAAGCGAATGCATATACTAAATAATCCTCCCGAAGCAACAAAATAAATATGCGGATGTATTAACATACGTCAACAATTAATCAACGTCAGCCGCCATAGGGAGTATTTATGATGGTTCATGTTGAACTACTATGATTTCAAAATTAACATATTCAGAGTGTTATTGTAACAGACAAAAATCTCTGAACGTTTTGATTAACGAATGTGTGTCAAAATAATAATATCATAGCTATGCGCATATGTATTATGATTCCAGTTAACAAAATATTTTTTCTATTCCGTCACAGTTCCATATTTAAGGGACGCACAGAGCAGAAGAGTGCGATGGAAGTTGCTGTCGAATAACACGTTTTGTAAATTATCGAATGTGACGTTTCTTTGAAAGGAACAGAGAAACAGCCGACTGGTCCGTCGACGAGTTTGAGAGTAATAATAATGAAAATGTCATTATTTAAAACATGAGAAAACGATTAACGCTGTCAACAAATGTTAAGGAGCAGGAGAGTACAAGGCTGATATCTCTGAACTACTTTGTTTCTAAATAGAACATTATTGAACACGGTGCTCGGGCTTGATCAAGAACACAACAAGGAGAAATGGATCTGACTTATACGATCGTCTTGTCATTGTCATCATGTGTATAGACCATCAATGTCAGTCTTGCCGTAGACAGACCGGCCTCTCTTATCACTTCATCCTCGATAAAAGCTTCGTCCTCGTAAGCCGCTCATTTTGCATCGCCGTTGAAGTCGGTGTCTGCACTTGTGGTCGTTTAACATGACGTTGCTGTACCGTCTTCAAATCAGTAGCTTGTCTAGGAGGTCATCGGTCAAATTCTAGAACGACATAAGGGCATTTATGCTCTGAGTCTAGCTTGTGTGACTCTCCAGTCGCTTGACCAGCATAGTCGATCACAACGAGATCACCCTCGGCACCGGAGTGCAGGAAATGTTTCTTTTCAAACAAAACCTTCAAACCAAAGTACTAGGTTGTGGGTACCCGAAATATAAATTTAGACGACATTAATCTGCTGCTTACATTGACTTCAAATGCAATTCGTACTCAATGTACGAGTATGTTTGTAGGCGGAAGGTGCGGGAGGTTCCCGCGTCGCATGAGTGCGGAAAATGTACCAGTTTTCCAATCTTTCAGCTTTCCAAACTTTCCTTACTGTTCATCAGATATCTTATTGAGTGAGATTCTGCAGTTTTCCTTTTTTGCATACATTTTGTGAGTAAAATATAACGTGTTTCTGGGTTAGCAACAATCATATGCTCCTCGACATTTGATTTGAATCCGTATCCGACCGTGTGAAAGCATGATACGATTACATGCGATGAATGACGGCATTTGATGCGTAGAATTTAGGCCGCGTGAAAGGGGCCTAAGCCCTGACACTCGCAAATGAGTTATGTTAAAAAATACAGATCATGTCTTCTGCGAAAATAACCATGCTCAGCATCCGTACCACTAATGCAAGGAACATGGTTTTCTTGGAAAATTTCAGACCACAATGTGAGGTAAACATCTGAAGGTCTGTATGATTTGCAAGCTAAAACTCTTGAGTCCTAACGAAGCGGATTGGTATAAATGCTTCCCAGCATCAACAACACCTACCTGTACTGCATGTTCCCAGTTTAGAAAATAAATATTAAGTATATGTGCGTAGGTAAGTTTGTAGATAAGACTTCACACTCTGAACAGTCAGTCTATGTTGAGGTATCTGGAATATTTAATAATACACTTATTATTACTGTTCGTCTAGATATTGGCGAAACACTCTTATAAGTAGAGCAATAAAGCATCGGAAGAAAATGTGAACTAAGTTGAATGTGCAGGAAGTAAAGATTCTGGTTTTAATGCTGTTTTGGAAAGGATCTAGCTTCAGAATTCCAGAATGTGCAAAGACTTGAAAGAAAGTAAATGCCTTCATGTATAGGAAAATCGCAAATAATCGCAGATTAAATTTAATCCAAATTTTTGTATATCTATTTTGCATGTCTACAAGCAAGAGGTAAATAAAAAGCTAATATTTTTAAGGAGAAGCATATTGTACCAATTGTCGCCTAAAATAAATTGGTACGCTTTTATTCACAGCAGAATGCTTACGATGCTAGTTTCAAAGCCAGTCAAACTTTCAAATATGAAGTGGGAAGGCTGACCAAAGGCGTAGGATGGTGTCTATATTCAGCCACTTTGATTAGAAGGTTTAACAATCGTAAATGGGGTCGATAGCAATATTTTAAGTGGGATAAAGTAAAGGGCAATATTAACATGGTTCAACATTTTAATTACTCCCTCAAATTCTCTCTAGCTCGCCATATTTTAACATTCCCCTCAATTTCCCACACAAAAACTTTCTCTCTAAGTGTAACTCCTTCTCAGCGTTGCCATGCTTCACTTTTTGTAGGCTTTATATTCCCTCCCAATCGGGAAATTACATTATCCGTCAAAGAACTCTCCCATAAGGAGCCAAAAATCGTACCCCAACACATCCATACGATAACTACAAATCTGCAAATGGCATACATATGTGTCTGACACTTTTACCGCTTAAATGAGTTCTTGCTTAATTACAACATTTAATTAAATTATTAATTATAATTAATAAAATAAATTTTTTAATTTCAGTGCAAATCGACATGCTTTCACCTTAAGTCGGCTTATAACAGTGATGGAAAAAGTCTGAGCACTCAAGTACACCTTAGCCATTTTCAGTCAAATTTTGAATTCCTTGTACGAAATTGATTTATTCCCTTAGTGCACTAAAAAAAAAACTATGTGCGATGCGAACATACCCTTTGCTCAATTATTGGGCCTATAACTTCGTGCGGTTTGCTAAGAGATGGCGTAACTTGTATTATTCCATTGGAACATGCGTTGGAAAGCTACTGTCATTGTACGTCATTTCAGTATATGTCATTCATTTGAAGCGTAAACAACAGTATCTTTTTTTTACTCAAATATGTCGAACTTTTTGCCTGAAAAAGTTTGCTATTCCGTCTATTGCTATACCGTTTGCTATACCGTTCCATTAAAACGTCACAGTACACTTCCACCATCGGTAACAGGGCTATTCTCACTCATGAAGAACGGTCGGCTGAGCGCGCATCTATTTTTTGATGTCATTTCCGGTTACGACTTCCATCCCATCATCATGATGTTGATCATCTTCTGACCCGCGTGCTCTACTAAAGGGTCGCTGGGGTAAACCACGTGCGAGAGATGTCCAGGCAACTCGATCCTCCGCCAGCGACTCTAACTCATCAGGAGTTGTGCCCAAGCATGACCAGGCGAATTTTTGGACTTGGGCCAACCATCTCATCCTGGGTCTGCCAAGCGGTCGCCTACCTGATGGAATTGCATTCAACGCCCACATCGGAAGTCGTGATGAAGGGGACATTCGTGCCACGTGACCAAGCCAACGAGAGTTCGAAGAACAAGCTCCGCAATGTTAAGTTCCTCTCGCACTGCTGTGTTTTTCACCCTATCCCGGCGAGTTGTTCCCACAACAGCACGGAGAAATCTCATCTCAGCAGCCTGTGTTCGCGATCTTATTCTTTCGGTGATTACCCAAATTGCATGACCATTTAGTCAAATCCCGCTAAATTTTTTTCAGCTGTTCGTAGTTGCCGGAAGTAGCATTTTACGGAAGAACATTTTGGGAAAACCGCCCGAAATTGCACTGTAGAAAAATTGAGAAATTTAAATTCAATGCGATTTTTATCAATTCAATAATTTTTCAGAAAATAACTGTGCATGCAAAAAAGCGAAATTTTAAAATTTGGTCGCGCTCATCCATTGCGATACAGTCACTCACTAATTTTTTTTTAATATAATTTCCTGTTGAATGTTTAATTCATTAATTGAGAACGGCTGGGCTATTTGGTTAAATTTTGTATTCACGGGAAGTTCGTATTTGCTTTTTAAGGAAGAACATTTTGGTAAAAGCCTCCGGAAAAGTTGCGTGTAAAGAGGGAGATCCAATTTGCCTGTTCGCACGTTATCAACCCCTCTTGTATGGAAAATAAATAGAGAAATATTGAGAGTGAGTTACGGCATGACCTCAAATCGGCCAGTGTCTTGTGCAGACCGCCACTAGTCTCGAAATATCATGAGGAGATCTTTTGTTTTGGATTGTTTGTATTCAGGCCATATTTTGCTTTTTTTGCACAGTTTGTCAGTTTTGCCCATCTGAGGTTAGCTACTCTAAGGAAGTGTGAGAGATATTAGCCTTGACTGCAGATCGTCGGCCTTAATTTTTCCTAGGATTTCGCTGTCACCTGGAACCTAGATGAGGGAGATTTTGACCTGGCTCAGCTCCGCATTCATGAACTAACTTAGAGTGTGAAGTACAGGAGACAATAGCTTCCATGGTTGCTTGGCTATCAACATAAATGGCCACCTTCTGTCTTGGCATGATATTAGGGTGCATTTTAACTTGACGATATGCTTCCCAACTTGCATTTGTCAGGCAGTCTGTAGGCTTTAGAAATGTTCAGGAATTTGGAGAAAACACTCGCCCCGACTCCGCAGTCCGTCTTAGAACCGTCGGTGTAGATTACCCAGTTAAAATCCCTGCACACCTGCCCGATGTGCCAATCAGTTCTTTCGGGATTTAGAAAGTCAAAGCCGTTTGTTAGATTTACTTTTGGATTGTATAATCTGTGGTGGATGTTACGTGATTTCTTGGTAGAAGATCTAAGATGGTACTATGACAACAGGGTATTGATGTACATCACCCAGAATCTCTGAACCTGATGGCGCTGTGCGCTGTAGTGCTTTTCATGGTCAGGTCTGAAGGAAGGGGATGTAGCATTACCGTCAGAGCAACGATGCTCCCTCTAAGTCGGAACTCTCTCTAACTCGTACAATATTCTCTCGATTCTTGCCCTCTTTTTCCAACCCTTATGTTGGCGTTTTCTACATAAAGCAGACCTCTCCCCATGTAAATGTACAATGCGTATGCCATTACCGTTAGTGCGTTGAATTTGTACCCACCCATATCCAGTACATGTTACATGCCAACTTAAAAATATACAACATGTCTGCTTTCGCACAGGAGACTTAAGAAAGATTGTTTCAAAGTGTGTGTGATGGCTTTTGCTTCACAGTCAGTCATGAATAAAGCGGATGTGAAAGCGGCCTTTATACAAAAAGGCCAGCTTTCAGCTGGCAAACAAAAGGGAGCAATGTTATCCTCTTCCTTGTGTTGTTCGTTGGATTCAAAACAGTCTTCAATTCAAAGCAATGGGAATCTATCTAAGAAAAAGATGTTGTTTCAGTGAAACTCCAGTTGCCAGCAGAGCTGATGCAGTTTTTCGGTGCAAGTTGGTAGTAAGTTTATTAAAAACATCGGCCAGTACACCGAACAAAATGTTTCTCTCTCTAAGGGCCGTTTGCTGATACTCAACTTAGGTAAGATGAAGAAGTTTCACTTAACAAGGTACGATGGACTTATTTGTTTGCACGAATCAAAAAGTCGTTCGTAAGTCCCGCTAAGTATAACTTAAACTAAGTGGAAGAAATAGTGGATCATAAGACTTTAAGTCTTACTTTAATACTGACAGTGACATAAAATCTGGGAGCGATTTGTGAATACGAAAGGAATACTGAATTTGAAAAAATAGCCTGGGGTACGAAGTATTTGAAGATAATGTGGAAGTGACAGATATTTTTACAAAATCAAAATTTGTATGGTTTTGAGGACATGAGGACAACACATTTATTTTCAGCGGGTACGGGTTTCTAATTCATTTTCTAAAGCCAATTTAAAAAAACAAAAACATAGGTACATCTTGAGGAGATAATTCGATTGCAGCCATCGATCAACTTATGTCACTTTGACGTTTTATGTGAGACGATTTCATTTCGGAGGAAATCTGATGTAAACACAAAAACTTACCGAAGCCAGCTATGGCAAATGCCAAGAAATACTTCCTTCAAATAGCCTCGTTTCCATCATAGACTGGCACCATCTAACGGTCGCATTATAAAATTCTCATTTACACACTAAACACCGCATTTGACATTTCAAATCGAAGTGAAGTTGGTTGCATTTAGAATTTGCTTTCATTCACTCAAATTTCATGGCGATTAAATGACAAGTTAAGACCAACTCCGAAGTGGATCAACTCCCAGTTTGCCGGCAAGTTGAGCAATTGTGAACAAAGCGAACCTAATGATCCCGGCAAGTGACTTAGGGAGAGTCCATGGTTTTTGTGTATATACCGAGAATATATATTGAACGATCGGAATTCAGATAACCACAAAAGGAAAGACCTCGTGCTTCGATGGCAGATAATCCAAATCAATTCAGATGACACAAACGATAGATGAGAATTTAAGGTGTGCCTTACACTTGAATTTATGGACAAAATATGCTTGTTGTCTGGAATATCTTACAACATGAATTTGAATACGCAAATTTTCAATGACTGCTTTGGAAGTCGATGACTCATTGAGTCAAACAAGCAAAAATCAGAAGGAACCAAGCTTGGTGAATAATGCAAGTGGGGTAGACATTCCCAAATCGTGATCAGGCTCTCCATCGACTTTAACTCTTGAGGAAGTGTACCCAAAGGCAACTAGACAAGTTCTTGATCTCTGGTCCAACCACGTCGTTCTCGATCAGTCATGCGATCGCCTATTAAGGCCATGTATCGGTAGTCGTGATGATTTGAACATTCTAGTCACTCGACTACACCGTCCCAGCACCAACATTGAGTTCCCCCGCCCCGTTTTTCTCCCTATCAGAACAGCACGAAGAACTCATCCCGGCAGCTTATATTCGCCCTTTTATTCCTTCGGTCGTTACCCATATTTCTTGACCATAGGTGAGAATTGGAACAGCTTTGACACCCAACTCGGCCTTCCCGAATACATATCTTCCAAGCTGTTTCAAAACTGACCCAGCTCATCACTACTCCATCTCATCGCTCGTGAGAAAGACACCGAGCTACTTGCACTTGTGGAGTGCATTGAACAGGGGTTCTGAAAATGGCTATAACCTCAAATTTGTCCACGCTAACGCGGCATCAACACATAATGTCACACACTTGCATGAAAACTGACCGAAAATTTGATCAGATAAGGCACATAAATTTACATTAAATGTATTCAATTGAACATTACTTTAGAAAACTGCATGCATTTTTTTTTTTTGAGTCTCGGAGTGGAGTTTAATTTTGTTTAGTGCGTAGACATGAGCTGTGTTCATAAACGTCACATTGCGGCAGCGTTCAGAACGTATATAAACTGCAGTGAATATGCATGAGAGCAGTCGGCAAATGCTTCCATAAAAGCAATGTTACACAGTTAAACTGCTATCAAATTGACAGTCATTTTTGTTTTCTTGCAGGGTTTTGTTAGAGTATTCTGTGATATTCGGTTACACTTGAATAGTAGGTTTTAGAGAAAGATGCCTAAAATCTGGCCCCTATCTGCTCCTCTAGATTTTATTATGCCTAATGTCTGTCTAGTTAGAGGGTTAGTAGTCAGAGGGTATACGTTTGCAAGTGCTAAGAGGTAACCGTGTTTTTCTTTTGCAACTTTAAAGGCTCCACCTCCAGTTTAAGCATGGCCGTTGCTGGCTTTTGTTTCCAAGCTAAGTTCGTTTAAAGTCGAGAATACCACCCATTTGCTCCAAAAAGTGCAAGGCGCGACGAAAAAAATATGATTTGTTAGCTTGAAATTTTTGGCATCCCTAAATTTGACAGAAATAAGCTTTAAGACACTTTTAGAGTACATTCAGCAGTATCAACTCATTTGGGACAAAATAATGTTGTTTGCTCGGTTTTTAGAAGGCAAAGAACACAACGAGCAGCGTTGCTTTGTAGGCTTCTATCTTTGCTGCATACACCACCCTGTACTCGCTGTCAAAAAGGTACTCGCTGTCAAACTATGGGTTTTTCTAGTCATCAGTGTCGACGTCTTCAATGACCTTGTGACAACGCCTCCAATCTTCTTCGATTGCTGGTGCAGGCGACAAACAAGGAGAGAGATTCCGGCCGACTCGATTGGCTACCAAGGGGCAGATTTAATTTATTTTTAAATCATCAAGGTGAAGGTAGCATTTAATAAATTATGAATACTTGTAGTAAAATATCATAGCTTTAAAAAAAATATTTTTTTAAAATGTAGAGTTATCTTAAATCAGCGAAAAAAAATGTGTTCACCCACCCTACCCCACTGCAGGTAGTGATGTAATCCTACACAAAGAACAACTTCAACAATGAAACAAATTTTTACTCATATTTCGTCGTCGAAAATGGGCATCACAGCGGAAAAAACACATGTGCCTCTAATGGTGTACTCCTTAGTCAGTACCAGTGTCCATTATTTCACTCAAGGCCCAAAAATAAGTGAACATCGCTGTTCTTAGTAACTAACTGAGTGACAAATACACAACACATAAATGCACTTTCAAAAGTAAAATTCGAGATGTTCTATATCAATGCACTTCACTTGTATGCCCAGTTGCGAGTTGATTTAATTTCTGATTCAACGGTATGCATTTCCTCGAATGTCTTGTTCGGATACTTTACATACGTATTTAACAAGTTCTCTAAAAGTTACAATTCAATAACTTGCCGAACATGGGAGCTGAAAAGCGAACAAGTGCATTTCAATTGAATCAGACAAAACTTCCTGACAGCGTTTCACGAAGTAAAGAGAACGTTTGCAGCTGATTCATTTCCTTGAGATTTAGTTTTTTTTTTTTTCCTGTTAAATGTGTTTATCTTCTCCCATTACGCTCGGGATATTTCATGAGTCATTTACTCATGGCTCTTTGATACTACGTTTTTTTCACGAGTTAAAGGAAATTATTGAAATTGTCGTTGGGTGTGAGTGCGTACTCACCAAAAAAGAAGTACTATTGAGATGCCCAACTTCACAGCTGATTGACCCCTAGTCTACAGTTATTCGTGCATTTTTGACAGTTATTCACGAAATAAGGTCAATGCCGTTCTCTGATTGGTCAATTCGGCTTTAGAAAACTATATATTTTTATTTATTTATTTAGCTTAGTACAAGCGTAGACTTGAAAACTAACAAATCAAATACAAACTAACTTGTTGGAAGGAGGCAGGAATAGTTATGGGGACGAGAATAAGGAGGTTCTAATAGATTGAATGGGTGAGTAAAAGTCAAGGGAATTTCGAGACACGTATGCTGGGCGCATCATTCTACAAAGGGGCTCAGACATGACGTAGTTGGCACGATGGAGGGAGAAGCTGTTAAGGTTCAACAATAGGGATTAACCTTTGAGCATCGCAAATATCGTCGGCATTGGCCGGCTAGGCGATTAGGCACCTCGCCGGTACGTGGCTGTGAATTTTCTGCACAAAGGAGGAGACTTTGGATTTCTTTGTCCGCGAAGAGAATGGGAACTCAGTTCACGGATAGCACATACTCGGCATCTGGGCATTATTTGGGTTGGGCTGGGGTTGGGAGCAGCGGTGACTGCCATTTCGTTTCGATGAGCTACACATAATGTGCCTTGAGGCGGTGCGAAAATGTTGGAAGTTGATCTAGTTCTATAGTTCTTGGCACTTGCGCTTGCAAGCAGTCCAGATATTAACAGCTCATTTAAGAGGTTGCGTCACGCCCAGACACCGTCTCATTTGAACAGCCTTTTTTTGCTGAGCAGAAAATGAGCACCTGCATCGCGATCGGTGTTGTGAAAGAACAGTGTTGAATAATGACCGAGCAGCCTGGGCTGGACAAGCATTCAAAGAAACGATGAACGAGTGAGGGGAACGTCTGTGGCAGTTTCTTGAAAAACGGAACTAGACGGTTGGGTTTCGCAGACCTTCACTGAAGACAGTTTAAATCCTTGAAGATGATGCCGCAATGAGGGAGAAGGAGGGAGGTCTATCTATCCGTCAAAAAGTGTCATTATCGCGGGCTTTTTTTGTGCTGGGAGTGTACATATTTTCTTTCTTTCCAGGGAGTAAGAGCTGCCTGCCACCAAGCAACCCTAGGTGTCTGCAACTGACTTGGGTAGGAGCAACGACTGGGGACACAATCTGCTGGGAGGGCACTATCCGTTGCTGGGCACCATCTGTTGGAGGACATCACTGCTGTTGGGGACTTTTTTTCGCCTCATAACAGTCCGCAGTCCGATAAGAGAATCAGCCTGATTCCTTCACGCCCTGACAGAGGACAAGAACAAAAAGTTCAGTGATCTTACAGAAATGACAGCCCAGCTTCGACTTAGGCCATCTTTGTCATAGTCATCGTTCAACACAATCTGAATGACACCACCACCACATCCCATATCCATTACGACTACTTGTGTTCTTCACTCCTAAGGGGAGCATTCCGGGTAGATATAATTGGAAAAGAGGAACAGAACTAAGACGACGGGGGTGGTGTTTAGTGGAATCATTTCCAGAAGGTCGGGCCGGTCAATTGTTCCAATTAGGACTTGGTACAGAAATCAGCTACTCAGCTACTTCGCGACGTTTTTTAAGGTATACAAGCCGATCAACTGAAGGCGATCTGTATAGGGTGGTAAAGCAAGGCAATCAGACCATGGGAGACCACGTAAAGCAAAACGAAGGAATGTACGTTGGAAAGCTTCAATTCGGTTTGAATGGTTATCGTAAAGAGACCAAATTTGACTAGCATATTCTAGAAATGGCCCGACATAGGTAATGTCCAGGAATTTGGAAACGTAGGGGTCAGAGAATTCTTTGAACCAGCTTTTTATAAAGCCAGGGAAAGAATTGGTACGTAGAATCATTTTATTAATTTTAATTATTAAATTAATTTTAATTGATTGGAAACTAGGGAGCTTAAACTAATCACGTATAATTCCTAGGTCGCGTATAGAAGATACTATAAGTACTGGCTCGTTATTGAGGAAGTAAGTTCTGGAGGGACGGGGTAAGAGTTTGCGAGAAAATTTGACCACGTTTGTCTCGTGGCAGTTACTGTCACACAAAGTGAAGATGGAGTCAAGGTCGTTTTGGAATGCACGTGAATCGGCCGAATTAGACATTGTTTTGCTTATTCTCATGTCGTCTGCGTAAATGGACACAATACAGTTTTTGATGACATAGACAACATCGCTAATGGTTAGGACAAAGATAAGGGGGCCGTTCATCCCGTCTGTGAACACCAAATAGCGCCAAGAAAAAGTGCGTCAATGTTTTTCCCAATTCAAAAAATACGTTGAGTTTTCCCAAAGGATTATTGGAATTGGGTTGGAATTTTACATGTCATTTTTATGCTTATTTTCGCATATGGGTGCCGCGGCTTTCATATCAGCATCAATCTGAAAATCAGATTTCCGGCTATTATTTGGATCAACTGAGGTCATACAACAGCAATGACGGTGCGAATGTTTCGGTTACAATACAAGTCATCATTCAGCTTTATCGGTGTAGACAAATGTGTTGGATTGGAAGATATTCTTGGATGCCAATTCACAGCTCTATTGACTATTACTCGTGCCCCATTACACGTGCTCTTCAATGTATTGATTTTTGCTCATACTTTACGGTTGAAACGACAGCTATTTCGCATTAATGGCATTCGACTGGGGAACGAAGAGGGCTGTTGTGGATATAAAGAAGGATTGTTTTTGAAGGATTATGAACCAATAATTTCGAGAGAAAAAAAACAATAAAATTTACTTGCTTCAATGATAAAAACCGATACGGCGATGGGGTCATTCAACGAACATGTATTTAGGAACAAAAGAAGTGAATTGTGGAAAGTAGTGACTTTACAGTCAAAACAAACCACGGAACAAATTCGTATCAAAGTGGATGGTACTTTGATGACGGCAAAATGTAAGCAGTTGTGAAAATATGCTGAAGGTAGCTTTAGTCCAGATTCTCCTGCAAGCCTAGGTTGGCTTCACATAATTGTAGAATGGATGGTGCTACAGTTTGGGTCGAAATTCTATAGCACCCTCTAGTGGCGTGCATTATACTATCCTCATAAGAGTCCAGGAGGTCTATAGTTTTATGCCGATTTCGAAAGGCGAAGTTTGAGAACCTTGCTGAGTCGATGCCTTAAAATAGAATATTTGTGTGCCGTTTTGATCCCTCTAATATCGGGAAAATTTTTTTAGGTTAGTTAGGACCCATGGTCAGTACTGTAGCCATACATTCCAAAACTCAAATTAAAACCTAAATTCCAACTGCAGGTACGATAGAGAGCAAAATATTGTAAACGAGTCATTCGTGAAGTTGGTAGCAGTGAGTGCGTACGTAAAATAAGAAACACAAAATAAATAATAAAGTTGAGAAAAAATAATAATGTGGTGCGTTATTTTATTTAAAAGAACTGTTTACCATCCTGCTACAGTACACACATCTGACAAGAGATTCCCTCTTAGTTTTTCCCATGACCTTGCAACAGAGGATATTGTGGTAAACATCAATCGTGTGTATGTTTATGGTCTCCTAACTACATTTGTAGATGAGTAGGTCGGTTCGTGCACGTCAGCAGGAAATATTTAGTCATGACAGATATACTCGTACATACGTAATGAATTAGGGACTGCTGCCTTTTTTTATAATTTCAGTGCTGACAATAAACTCTGTGAAACAGACCACTTTCCAGAGAATATCCTGCAAATTACGACGCAAAGCCAATCAACAAAAGCAAAGACTTAGGCCATAACTCACGAAATAAATTATCCGTTTATATAATAAACTATTAGAAAAGTATCGTGCGACAGGAAGAAACAAATTCGATTATATTCATTCGAATAGAGTACAGTCGTGGCCCAGTATAACGTTCAGGTGTGTTCGTTAAATCGAACAAAATATACGAAACATTTATTAATCTAATCTGTCCCGTTGTGACAACGAAGGTATCCTTAGTTTGAGAAGACTGAGTCGTTTGAGATTTACTCAATACTGACCAATTTCCGTTTCTTTATTTTTTCATCTTTTCTGGTGGGTGGTGCTTTTCAGCGGCTTGTGGTAGCGATGGACATGGAAGGTGGATCTCCTCCTGGTGTTAGAGAAGCGGTTGTAGCGCACCTTGTGAATTCATAGGTTCTGGAATAGCCCCGTATGTATTGTATGTATATGTATTGCTCAGCCATTACGTTAAGAGGCAGCCTGACATTTAGAGATATTTTTGCATTGAACATGACATTATCCAGGAACTTATATGTGGTCTGCTTGTACGAACAGCTGGTGATATCACTTACATTGTTCTTAATGCCCAAACGTAACCTGGTGAGTTTTTGGACTTGGTCCAACCATCTCGTCATCGGTCTGGCAAGCGGTCGCCTACCTGGTGTAAACGCATTTAACGCCCGCCTCGAAAGTCGTGCAGTGCCCTTTCCGTTGGAAGAACCAGCTGCTCAATGTTGAGTTCCTCGCGCACTGTCGTGTATCTCAACCTATACTGGCTAGTAATCCCCAGTAAGTCCCCAGTCATGAAATAAGTGGAATCTTCCTGCACGTAGCCCTTTAAAGTTATTTTAAACAAACATTAAATAAAGCTCTTTCATGTTTCTCCAAGAGAACTATAGCCATGTATTTCGAAAACAATTAACGACGAAGTGGTAAGTTAATCCAGCACGATTATTCCCTGTTCTTTAAGACAACCAAAGACTGTGGGCGGGATCGGCATGACACTTTTATATCACTCTTAACTTTAAACCATGCTTGACTTAACGTTAAATGGATCAACGACAATGGAGAGCCGTAATAATAGAGAACGACGGACATAAAGAAAACAGAAAATGTTTCTATGTATTAAGCAGGACTTTTGAAAAAGTTTTTAGTTTGTTCATGATAATTGAGTTGTGAAAGAGTTCACAACAAGTTCATTTTCCATTTTCTGTGGGCACTGCTGGGTAGAAGAAATTTGTTTTCCATCAGCTGTCAGAGATACCGACGACAGTAAAGTCTGCACCATCTCACGCTTGCCGAAAGTGAGAAAATCATTTAAGAAATATTTTCGAAATTAAGTTATAGAATACATACAAAATGTGAATTTCGTCGTAAGGTCGGTCGCCATCATAGCATCAGTGCACAGGCAGTTAGTTTCAACGTGGAAAAGCTTGAGCGTGAGGTTCACTCTTTCGGACTGTAAGCCCCCAACCAAACAGAGATAAGTGCAGTTTATAGCAAAGCGGCTTCGTTTCTATGAAAATGAGGAAGGGGAGAGCCATATCGCCAACGGTCTCATTAGTTGACAAGAGCTGGACAACATCGTTATATCCGAGCTGTGGTTTCAAATAAGATTTGGAGATAGACTAAGGAGTTTTTCTACCTCGTGGCAAACGTGAACTCCAAAATAGTGGTTGGCACCCGCTGCCACTTCGGCTTGTCGAAACAACTGGGCTCAAAACTCCTGACTCGAAGGACCAAAAGCATGCCCTACAAGACATTCATTTTGTCAGTCCTGCTAAATGGAAGCGAAAGCAAAACTTCCGATCTGCAGTCCTTAGTGCCTTCGAAAGAAGAATTCTGCGTCGTATAGATGGTCCTGTCTACGATGAATTGAGGGGAAGACATAACAGCGAACTCTAAGAGCTTTACCAAGATTTGGATGCAGTCCGAAAGAAAAAATTCATGGTCTTCGGATCGAGACTTCCGGTTCAAAAAGGAGAGTAAGCCTTCAAACTTCACCCGTATAAAGACCAAGTTATCGCGGACGTATGACAGCTTGGTCTTGATGACTAGAGGCAGCGTCAAAATCCCGGGGCCGTTAGCGATGGGAGGCAGCTGCTGCACAGGCCCTGTGTCGTTGGTCACATAATTAAATAAATGCGGTTCCAACAAGATTGTGGGAGCCAACCAGTATGCAAAAAACTGCATTTCCACTGGTTTGACATTCATGTGATACAATCAAACTTACTATAGGTCTGAGTTCTGTTTATTTAAAGGAAAAGAAGAATTTTTGATTCGACACATATCTTCTCGCTCCTTTTTAAATTGGCGAGAAGTGTGGGATGTCACACTTTGAATAAAAAAAGCAGACTTTGGACAGAAGATCGATGTAAAACAGAAGCGGTTTGATCGGGGAAACATTTTGTTAAGCATTACACCAGTGGCCACAGAAGGTCTCTATAAACATCGATCGTACAATGCTTTGTTGTAACGAAACTTTGGTAAGTAACTAACGTTGATTAATTACCTTAGATCTTCTCTCTTATTCTGTTACTGCTGATATCCAAGGTGAAGACGAGGACGTGATGGAAGCCATCGACGAATTAAGGTTCGACGCTCTAGAGCACAATGCTGGATACATCCTGAAAGGTTTAGGGCAAGTCGGTAATGTACTGGACGCTTACAGAGTGAAGATGAACATGAGTGATACTGACCTTACATGGCAGGACGTGATAATAGAAGGAGGTATCCATATACCAAATATTGTTAGAAAAATTAGATTGTATATCCAATCAATGTAATATAGTAGTAGAAAGAACTTCGTGATCCCGAAATTTAAGAACCCGTCAGAGAGAAGAAGAAGACCTACAGAGACTAGATTATTTTTGGGGGACTCTGCTTCTCATGGCTGGTACACTGGCACGCAGATCTTGCAAACTGGCTATGCGAGCAGCTAAAGAGCAGTAGTGGAAGAAGTTCGGCGAGATGTCGGACAACTGCCATTGATCTGCGAAATAAATGTTCTGGCAAACCATTCGCCGACTCAGAGCAACTAAATTCAAAATCTTCGAAGGTGTCAAATCCAAAGATGGTGTGTTGCTTTCCAATGAACATCTTACGCAGATGGTGTGAGCACTTCTTGAGAGGGGCGGAAAATAGCCCAACAGTAGAGAAAGTCATTTCGGCGGAAGTCATTTTCACTAAAAGTTTGCAAATCTGCGGGAGTGGATGAAATCCGGCCAGAAATGCTTAAGGCAATGGGTAAAGAGGGAATTTTATGTCTCCCTCGTGTTATTAAAGTAACCTGGAAACGTGGTGAGACACCAGGCGATGAGGTAGCAGACGAACTTGCCAGAAAATGAGCCGACACTGACCCATTCCAAGCAATCCTATGCATTAATCCACCTCTTGTAGATGCCACGAAAAGAGTGGATGATAAAATTATGGAGGTAGCAAACGAAAGGGGGAACTATGTAACCACCTGATGCTATAGCCCAAGTTCAATAGTGTAAAAACCGACTAACAATGCGACAAACAGATCCTGAGGATGGTAGTTCTAACTGCCTATTGTCATCTGAAGTAGCATGGTAACAAAATAGGACTTATCCATGATTTCAAACTCACACACTGCCTTTGGTACTGCCCTAGTCTCTGGCAAGTGAGACCCAGAACACTTCTTCCAGAATCTCCAGCAATTAACAGAAATCCCACTAACCTCTATTTTATGGTTCCTTAGGATTTCGGGATGGACAATACAGGAGCAACCACACGAGGAAGACGAGTACTAATAAGAACTAGGAGG
Source organism: Eristalis tenax (assembly GCA_905231855.2). NCBI lineage: Eukaryota > Metazoa > Arthropoda > Insecta > Diptera > Syrphidae > Eristalis > Eristalis tenax. The sequence continues at coordinate 7,632,922 of HG993128.1, forward strand.
TTATATATTTCCCATGGGAAATATGGGATGCAATAGGATCTAAGTGAGACGCGGCCCGTCCATGTCTACCCACGCACCTCACCAAACCTACGCTAGGAGTCGGCATTTTATAAGTTCAGTTTATAAAATCGAAGTTAACCAACAGCGATGTTATGATTCGATTATTATCGATCAACGTTGTTCAGACATCATTTTGCCAACGGGCTCGATAATTCGAACTCGATAATTCGAAATTGTCGGTAATTCGAACTGAATGGTCCCTTGAAAAAAAAATACCTTGATAAATCGAAAAAACCTAAGTGTTTTGACTGCTCAGTCGAGCTACCACCCAGAAGTCAGTGGCTAGTTTCCCCTCAGTAATTCGAGTTTTTGATGTCGTTTTTGCTTTTTTGTTCTCTGGTCTTTGTCTAGGTGTACACGTGCTTTCAATGATGTGATCCCGTTAGTTTGAGACCGTTAGAAAAAATCTCTGATTTCTCTACAAAATAAAATAAGTAAAATTTTATGTGTTTTGGAATAAAGTGTGCCACTTGTGCGTGCTTATTTTGATTTGGTCCTCCGCTCCAATTCGACACAGTTTCGTTAATTCGAATTTTTTGAAAGGTGCCCTTAGTTTAGAATTATCGCGAGTCGACTGCATTTGAATTCTGAAGCAATGTAAAGAATCTAAGTAAATCCAGAGCAAACCCCAAGCAGATCTGATACCAAACTGTTGAGATTAATGTTTAAAATGGCAAAACAGTGCAGTGATGTTAGTCATCATTTAGAACTAGAATTATACAAAATAAATATTTTCTTCGTAGTTTTTCCTTCTTATGAAACAACACTTGGAATTTTCTTGTTACATTACAACCCACCCTTCTGCCACCCACAGTCGAAGTGACGTTGCAATAAATTTATATTCATTAATCTGTCAACTAAATCGGAATGAAATTCAAATAACACTTAACCATTCAAACCGTGAATTCGCAGTCGAATTTTCCTGCCTGTCGCAATAATTTCCAATTTTTCTCTCCACCCGATCGTAAAATAATATCGTTACATACCCGATACAAGCACACAAAGCACATAAATTAAAAATCATCAATCAAAATGTATCTCAGCGCAATCATTATACTCGTATGACTTCGGCGGTGAGATCGTTTCCAGCTAAATCGGAATGCATGGGTGTAATGTAAAATAAATTAATAAATTATTCATGAACTAACAAAAACTATCGTGTTGTCAAAATATTGATATTCAATCTTGCATATTAATCTATGAAAAAACTGTGCCGTCTTTTGAACAAGGAACTTTTGAACGAAAAACAAAATTGTTTCTTTAGCATCAATAGCAATTAAAAAATCAAACAAACAATGTATGTTAAGGAATGAAAAGCGCCATTCATGCGTTGCTTTTTTTAAGGAATTAATTTTCTCTCATCATGGCAAATAGTGTGTTTTCTTTTTTATTGTTCAGATTGTATGCCCTTTTGCTGTGCGTGCGTTAAACTTACCAATCGCTGTCTGGATCTGCATTGCCGTCTGCCTCTTGTGATTTCCTGAATTAGACCCAAAAAGATTAGCTGACCTCGTTTCATATTTTTGCAAATATCACACTACTAAATTTTCCTTAATGCGATAATTCGATAATTCGATAGTTCGACAAATCCCCCACCTTATGAAATATTTGTTTCCTTCGATTCCTACTCATGATTCTGCTAGTTATATGAGAAACTATTTGACCTAATGGTAAGAGATTGTATTCGGTCGTTATGTATCTGAATGTCGATTGGGGTACGCTGTGTGCAGATATGTTTATCTGACGGAATTAAACGAGAGACAATGTGGCTATAAAAATCTACATTCTATCGATTTTTTCCATCTAAATTTGTGAGATTATTGTCGGAGCTACAAGTTCAACGCTATAATCGATTATGCCTCGGTTCGATTCTAAATTTATAAACGAATGTTTTCATAATATTCGCTGTTGTGAATGATGTGCACATATTTGTACGTATATGTGGGCGAAATACTAATTGTATGATCCTATTGTTTAGATATCGGAAGCGACGATGGAAATTTCATATTTTTAGCGATTTCAAATTTGCGATGAGTTTGATTGAATAATGCGAGTGCTCGTGCTGATTTACTTTTCATGGAAATATGATTTTAAATTAATCAAAATGTCAGGAAGACTTTTGAAATAAGACTTGTGTATACATTTAAGTCTTATATTTTCCCAACTTGCATTCTTCAATGCCTGCATACTTGACTCAGTGAAACGAAAAGTAGTAAATTTGTGTTAAGATATTGAAAGGTCTGGATTTGATACAGTTTAGTGCGTTTTTGAGAGGATCTCCATGAATGTTAAACACTCAGAAACGAGATTTGACATCCTAGAGAGATGGCCAACTTCACAGCTGATTGCCTTCCAGCCCATCATCGGATTTCAGACGCTTTTTAAGAGAGTTATTCATGAATTTAGCGTATTTTTTTAACAGGATCTTCATGAGAGTTAAACGCTCAGAGACCGGATTTGAAAAACTAGAGATATGGCCAACTTCATAGCTGATGGCCACCTAGCCCACCCATTTGCCAGTTATTCATGATTTCAGCATGAGACTTAAACAGTCAGAGACCAGATTTGAAATCCTATAGAGATGGCCAACTTCACAGCTGATTGCCCTCTAGACCATCATCGGACTTCAGACGCTTTTTGAGAGTTATTCATGAATTTTGCATTTCTTGAGAGGATCAGCATGAGACTTAAACACTCAGAGACCAGATTTGAAATCCTAGAGAGATGGCCAACTTCACAGCTGATGGCCACCTAGCCCACCCATTTGCCAGTTATTCATGATTGACGAATTTGTTCTGAGAAAACCATAAGCGGTTGTCAAAAATGTTTACGGGCAAGAGAGGTAGAAGCTGGTCTCTCCTCATTTCTGGTGCCAAAAATTAACGCTTGCAGTTGAGCACCGTTTACTGCAGGACACTCTCGTCATGTTTGAATGATCGTATGTGTAAAATCTAGTTATTTCCGTAAAAATTTCTTATTTCTTAGTGGCTGTGAGAGACAAGGCTCCGGCGCATAGAATGCTTTACGTGCGCAGCGTCAATCCATGAGTTGAAGGTGAATTACCTTGCACAAGGGAGGACTCAATGAATACGTCAACACATAGCTGATTTCATTTGACAGTTGGTTTCAAGTTGTTTTGGTTGATTTTTATTTTAATGAATTTTGAAAATTTCTACGACAAGACCCAACTCTCCCACGTTAATTTAAAATTACAATTTTATTGAAACATCACAATGTGCGTTAAGGTTGAGTAACTACACCCGCAGCTTTGGTCTATGTTGGTCAGCTGTTGTAAGGAAACAATATGCGTTCAAAACTTTCATTGAGACAATGCATGTCATTGCATTGATGTTTCTGATGTCATTGCGGGAATATTTATGTCAATATTCTCAAGAATAAAGCGGATTATTTTTCAAACCGTTTTTTCGTTTCCGCAACATTTCACTGTTCACTGGAATTTTTCTATATGATGACATTTATAAATGAATTAAATCCTGTCATCATCAATTTGCAATTCAATTCGTATTTTCCCTTCCTCACATTTTAGGCACAAAATTATGAGTGAGGTCGCAAAATAAAATATTGTATTTCCCGCGCCCCAGGTATTTTCACAGTGAACACTGAAGCACGTAAAGTACTCTATGTGCTGGAACATTTAAGGTCCAACTACAATGGACGTTACGTTATATTTACTAATCCAGTGCTCATTACTGTGACGATAGTAAGTCTTCGTTCAGTTTCGTCAATTTTCAATCACATCACTGATTACTGAAGCTGTTGCGAATTGAATTGATGACAGTTTTTATAGGAAATTTGAGAAACTTCCAAGAAGTAGCTAATAGCACTTTTGAAAATAAAATTTTTGAAAAAAGAAATTTAACTATGCTTCTACCTATTTTTCGGTCAGTTCTGACATTGAGTTTGTCAATAAAGTGTTTACACTAGGGAAAAAACAGCAGTTTCTGCTTTCGCGATACAATATTAGGCACTTCTAAAAAGTTTATTTCACCATTTATTTATATTTTGAATACTCCACAATTTAAAAGCAAATAACACTGACAGAACTCCATAGAACATAACAACAACAAAACAAAACGTAAAAATCATCAAAGACTGAACTGTCAAGAAAGTCTTTACACATTTTATTCCGTGTCTTATTCGCAGTGCATGTATATTTTAAAACAGTACCGTTATAGCGGTTTTTTCATTTTCTGTTTTGTAACTTATTTGAGCATTTTGGAAACACATTTGCTTGCTAGTGCCAACAATTTTGGTTTTAATGGCGGTGTTAATGGTAGAAAACCAAAATTTAAGTTCTATGAAGACAACGACCCGAAACACAAAGAACTTACGATGAAGACGTGGCTACTCTATTACTGTATTAGATGTGTTAAATTGTTTATCCTTTTTTCGTATTGGTTCTACGAGTGCCTAATATTGAAGCGAGAAAGTAGAAATTGCTGTTTTTTACCTAGTGTAAACACTTTCTTGACAAACTCAATGTCAGAACTGAACGATGATTAGGCAGAAGCATAGTAAAATTTCAAAGTGCTGTCTGTTACTTCTTGGACGTTTCACGAATTTCCTGTACCAACTGTCGTCAAGTCAATTCGCAATAGCTTCAGTAATCAGTGATGTGATTGAAAATTGACGAAACTGAACGAAGGGTTATAAAGTACTACAGCCCGTCGACGAATTTGAGAGGCTTCTTGAAAGTTATTCATGACTTTTTTGACGTTTATTCACGAAATAATTTAAATGCCGTTCTATGATTGGTCAATTTAGTTTGAGAAAACCGATATGAAAATGTTTGTAAAAACTTGTGTAAGGCAAGAGATTTTTTTTTTAAATACCTCATGTCTGGTCATTTTTGACGACTTTGGTATTCGAAAAATTTCTTTGAACTTTAATCACTTTCTGATGTCAAATTACAAGGTTTGTTTTTATTTTCGTGCTTATTTCGAGTTTTTCTTGATTATTCAAGGAAACTACTTAATGTTGTTCATTAATGAGGCTATGAGTGAAAAAGTAGTGTAACCTACAAAAATCAAAAATATGCTGATTGAGAACTAGAGGGTCTCAAAAATTGTTATTTTGGTTTTGTGGGTGGTTTCACTCAAAGTATCATTTATGAAAAAAATTACACAACATACATATAACCTATGTTTCCAAACGTCCATTATAGTTGGACCTTAAAGATTCCTGCACAGAGAATACTTTACGTACGTCAAATACTTTTGCACCGATAACCACAAATAGAACAACTCATAAAAATGTTCGATTTTCAAACACGCTCACTTTCCCTTGCATCAAGAGAATAATGGCGAAATTGCGCATCGTATGTAGACTTTTGTGGCTAGATGTATCTAGACAAGACGCGCAATTCCATAAGCTTGCCAAGCATCTTTTAAATTTTGTTAATAAAAAATCATGGAGAGATTTTAATGAAAATATTGAAACATTTCCAAATGTCATTTACTGTTGTTGCAACAGACGCAAATAAAAGCCCATTTGTTTACAACTTAAATCCTAGGTCCGGAAAAAATCACAAATGTTGTACTCCCCAACCCAACCGATATGTTGTCAGTTCTGAAAGGTCGCAGAACACTTGAGTATATCGACCCTTTTTTCTACCATAAAGTGGTTAACCATTTAATTGATTAACTCTCACCAATCCGAGCGAAGAAAGACGAAGATTTTGGTGAATCGAAATCTCACAAAAATCAGAGTAAAAATCAAGAGATGTTTCTTTTGTCGAAGGCCACTTTTCAAACTCATGTATATGTTCAATTGAAGAATTCCCCAACAAAAGGTTAAGAGTTGCCGTTGTTTTTTTGCTTCTCTTATATCTGCGTGAATTTCCCAATACCCAAGGCACCCATTTTGATACTGTAATTGTTGACTGCTTAATGCCATTGTGCTGTCGACCCAAAGACGTCTCAATAGGATTTTAGCAGTGAGGTGTCACAATTGTTTGGAATTGATTTATCCTTTTCTGAAGTAAAAAAAAACCACACACAAAGGACAAACACGAAAGAATGCACAAAGAGAGACGGAACCATGAGACACGACAAATTGGGTCAGACCCAGAGCTAAGAAATTAATGAAAGTCCTGCATTACTTCCTTTTAGTGGAACAACTTATCTTCACTTTTGTTGAATAAATTTCATCCTTAGGACTAGATGAAGGTTTCAGAAATTCGACAAACGTGCGAATATATACAACAAATGGCCGATATATGTAACATACTCCACATACGGGAAGTCAGCACATGTAGCTAAGTTCATCAGCAATCTTAGTTGTTTAAGGAAACACCATCTGTGTAGTACGTAGAAAATGCTAACTCACGTGCTTAAGTCTATGTTCAAATTGCGATTATCTTATATATAAATAATGTACATTTTGTTTTATTAAGTGATTGTGCAATGCATGTTATTATTATGAAGCGGTCAGTGCAGGGGAGCGGTTATTGAAGCCATCACACAATGTTTAAGTCTAGATCTATCTCTACTGGGACAACATACTTTAGAAGTAAATCCATCAGATATGTCTTATTTACAGGTGAACCCTCGGCGATGTATTTTTTCTAAAGAAACCAACACAACCGCGCCTATTCACCGCAAATATTTAGTCGGTATTTTATTTTATTTCCAACGGTTTTCAGATCTATTCATTGATGTCTTCCGAGATGTACTGAATAATGTACAGGGTGATGCACAATTATCTGGAGAGTTCAGAGAAAAAAAAAAGAAACAATTTTTCGTTTGTTATTTGAACTTAAATACTTTGAGAAAAAGTGCTTTGTATATTTCCACGAACAATAGTCGCGGGCAACAAAACAAAAATTTAAATAAAAAAAATCGAACATAAAAATACATGTTGTCCACAACTGTCGGTGTGAATGTGTGAAGGCCATTTATCCTAAAATCGAAATCATATCCTTCAAATGTTTTTATGAACTGTCTCTTAATAACAAATGGCTACAGTCCGAGGTGGTCTTGAGCGTCTCAGCTTCAATTTTCAATTGTTCAAATGATCAGAATTAATCCAACCACCTACCAAATCGAATTATTCCTCATCTTCGATTGGTCCTACAATCAGTAACAACAGACACTCATGCATCCCGTCTCTCTGGAGTGGTTCCACTGAATCCAAATGCTGGGTTATTGGAAGCTTTTCTTGACAGTTATGCTTTGTAAGTAATATCACTGATTCGAGAGAGGGGATGTCCTTAATATGAAAACTTTTACGACTGGAATCAGACCTTTAGCCTGGGTATCAATCTTTTTTGTACAATTTACGCGAGCACAAGGGTATCCGAATATCTACATGCCCTACCACGGGAGGAAGATATGGAGGAAGAAAGGGAGAGCAGTACCTAGGTGCTGATTGCTGAATCTGTCTGAATATTGGGCTGGGGAGAGCAGTCCATAGTCTCTAAATATAACCGTGTGTCCGCAGGCCCGAGCGTCTCACTGAACCGGATTGAGACGGATGAGCATTCCTGGTGAGACAGGTATTGCGAATAAAGTCACGAAGAGGAGGAATGCAAATGGCTATCTAGCTGAAGCAGCGTTGGATAAAAAGACGACGGAGTACGTCGGTGCTCGAGCGAGTCTTTTGACTGCAATATTGGTCTCTCTTATGAGATTAACCGTGGTAATTAGTGGGTAAGTGGGGTGGTCTCAAGCTTAGTCTGGATAACCATACTAATATGGGAGGAGCTACACCTCGAAAGGGCAAGGGCCTAGCTTCTACACCAACCACTTCTTCACTAGTGGAGGGGATCTACAGTCTTGACAAAGAGTTATAACCTTTTGAGCATTATCAGTGACTCGAAAAATGTAGCGACGTGAAATTTCTTTGAGGTGGTGAAATCTTTCTTTCATCAGTTGAAGAAATCCAAGATAGTTCGAGAATATGTGATAATTGCGATTAGGTGAGGTGTTGATACACGTACCGAGGATGGAACGTCATTAATGGAAAATAAAAACTGATTTTCAAGGATTTGCTTAAGTGACAGCAGGAATAATTGAACTAATTTCTATTGTTCTTATCCCAGTAAAGTATCTTGTCAAGATCGGAATTCACACATTGAATTGACGTTTATGCTGTTGTTCCAATTCCCCGGCGGCGGAAGGTCAGAGTAGTGAGTCTTGGAACAAGTATGAAAATCTGAGAGTACTGTCATCGGCAAAGGATTGAAAGTCAGAGTCGTGAGTCTTGGAACAAATATGAAAATCTGAGAGTACTGCCATCGGCAAAGGATTGAATTGGATTGGAAGTGGCAGACAGGAGGTCATTTACAAAAATGAGAAAGAGTATAGGAGGTAGCATGGAGTCTTGAGGAACACCAGTGTTTTTGTAGAAATGAGGTACAAGCCCATGCACGATTCGAAAAACATGTGTATGAGAGCTCGGAGTTTTTATCTGTTGAATGGTCTTCTGTAATGAACGCTCAAGAAAGGAGAGTGGAGCCCAACTTATCGGACAGCAATTTTATTTTGTAAATGGAGGAGAAGACACAACCGCGAACTCTACGAGGTGTACCAGGATGTGGACGTAGTCCGGAAGGTAAAGACCCGTCAACAACACTGGCTCGGCCACATCGAGGCCATGGACAGGGTAGAGGGATCTTCAAAACCGCGTCTCCTGGTTGGAAAAGGTTATTGCAGACGCAATACAGCTTGGTCTTGATGACTGGAAGCAGCGTGCCCAGGACCGTCCGGTGGAAGGCAGCTATAGCTCAGGCTCGGGTCATCCAAGGGTCGTTGGCCTGATAGATAAGATAAGAAAGTAAGTTTCCGGTTGTAGTCAAAGAATTATTGCACATAGCTTAACTGGAACAGCTTACACTACAAAGAAACCTAAAAAAAACAAACCTAAAGTCTTCCACCTCGTATAACCGAGACAATAGATTGCTCCTAATGTCTGTAAAAATGAGAAAAATCAAATTTAGAAGTAAGCGCTCGCTTGGTTGGATGTTGGAGGGCAACGTCACATGAGGCACGATTCACATACACTCGAAAATGGCTACCTTAGCCACGAAAATTTGAAACGCAAATTTGAAAAATAAACAATATTACATAATTCCGCAAGATTAACCCAAAGCACTTGCTGCCCTCGCTTGTGATGCTGAGTATATATTTCTTACAATATTATATCAGCTTGTAAGTAAATGAAAATAAATAATTTCGCAAAAGTATTGTTCCCTAAAATGAAAAACCCCGTAGTTTATTGGAAGAAATGTGAAGATAGTGAATAAAAATAAATACATTTGTCAAAGAGAAGTACTCGGATCCTAAACAAAAATCTAAATAAATAAATTTATACAAAATACAAAAAAAAAATCTTATTTTATGTTCGCCCGCAATTTATCTACCTTACGAGTTCTTAGAACTATGATGAAAAACATAACATTCAAATATTGTCATCGAGTAAGAAAGATAGATGGAAAAACAAAAAACTTTTGGATAGGAAGAGCTTGATTAAAAGACTCAGACTTGCATGCGGCTACGTTCAGACAACTTCACACAAGTTCGAATGCAGATATAATAAGTGTGTATGCATGTGAGTAAGTCAAGTTTACTATGAGATATTTGCCATAGGAGCTTCTAAAGGATATAATGAATGTACGTATTCCTAACGAGACTCAGTCAACACCAAGAACAAAATGCACGAAATGCTAATTCGTTTCCTAATTGTTTGAAAATGTGGCTTATATGATAGTTTTCAGATTCATGATATAAGAAAGAGGAAGTTGTCTAATTTGAATATAGTTAGAGTAGTACGTAAAGGATAACAGGACATTTAATTTTAGTATAAAAATATATATTTTTATGTGTATCGAAATCCATTTTAGTAATTTGAAAAATATAGAGGAGATTGATTCCATGGAATATACATCGACTCGTACACACTCAGAAACAATACGGAATAAAAGAAAAAGAAAAATCAAAAATCAAAACTACGTTGAGATAGGTAAACACAGAAAACTTAGAGATTGTATATTATTATGGCACCGTTCCTTTTGATTCGTCTCAACGAGCAATAGTATAGCATTACAGCTCTAAGGTTACTCCAACTTTGTACACCCTTGGTGCACGATGAGGTGCTAGGACGCTGAGAACCGTTCGGATTCTCACCGGCACTGTTGCTTGAATTCGAATTGATGTTATTCAAACTGGCATTGGTTTCGGAGCAATAATGTTGATACTGAGGCTCTTGATTAAGTCTATCTCGTTCAGTGGAATCAGTTCTAGGAATACGGTTAACATTGAGTCTCTGAACATCAGCGTGCCGCCTAATCGAATCATATCGCATTGTGTCGTTTGCTTGTGAGCATGTAGATGATGAGGGTGAACCTAGAGTCTTAATCGATGGCTGATGATGATTTAACTTACGCATTTTTCTTTTCCTATACAATTGTCGTATGTAATGGAGGAAAAATTCATGTTTTATACAAAAGATAATTGTCTAATGAATTACTTAGTTTTTTGTTGTGTATTTTCTTGTTAATTGTTAGATGATACGAAAGTTGATATGAAAATTGACCATGTATGTGTATATAGTATGTACAGGAGAGGGGTATGCCCCTATTTACAAGGACTTCTCGGGAGGACGCTTACCTCTGGCATGGACTTTTTGTTTCTGGCGTTAAAAGTGTATTGCTGCTGTCGTTGTCCTCTTTTGGTGGTGTACTTTCGGCTGTAATCAGCTCTGCGGGTGAACCAACTGTTAACATTGGACTGACACTGTCTTCGATGGTGTTGTCATCTTTTTCTGTATTGCACGGTGAAGTCTTCATCTGAAATGATAATGCAGTGCAAGTACTTTATTAATCAATAATTATGTGAAAGTGTGTGGCAAGTGGTCGAAGATGAAAAAACAATGTAGAAACTTCGTTTAATGACTGGAAGTCTAATTAATTATTGTCATTTCGAATTTTTTCCTCTTCCGACTTGCTTAAATTTTGTGAATTTAGGGCGGGGGTTTTAGTTATTACTTAAACTCGTCGACTGTACGGATGAGCTGTGGTTTGGAAATGAAGTCTAGCAATATTTACATACGGCCTGATTACATTTTTTTCCTTGGGTTTTTCCCCCTTTGCGAACATAGGCGCCTAGCTAAGGTTGACGGGTTAATGAGGAAGGGTGAGAATTATTAAGCACCTGGAGGGTGAGTTACATCAATTTCGGGTAGCTGCTTGATATTTAAATTAAAACGGAAAATATAATTATGTGTCATCTTTTAGGCAGTATTCTCCCCAGATGGACTTTTGTGACAGTGGTGGACAACTCAATAGTACAGTAGTGCCGGTAAAAATACAACGAATTTTGAACTTACGAATTTTCTCTTTTACATGGCAAAGATATTGTATCGAAGAACTGGATTTAATCCATACTGCTTCCCCTATGGAAGATAGTATGTCTATTTTAGTGGATCTCTTTAGCTCCACTCAAGTGAGTATCTCCCTATGGAAAATACGTTTCCTCAACCAGAGTAGAGCCGGACGTTCACAAAAAATCTCAGGTGTCTCATTCTCATCCAGGGAACCACGACATTCCAGGTTTATTTTAGTCGTAACTTACTTTCCTTGTGAAGACTGAGGTTTACAGATATAAGGCCTGATTAATCGCTTGGGTTGCCTAAAATCATCCCCATTGGTCCAGTGGTCTAGGCGAATCTGTCCAATGGACACTAAAACACGGACCTATGAACACTTATTTCTGAGGCGAGATGCGAGATGAGTTGCAGATTCGTTGCATGCAATCCCCATGCTTTGTGTGTCCTTTTTCGACTTTACCGGATGAGGATAAGACATCTGAGCACATTTTTTGTGAATGTCCGGGTTCACTGGTTAGGGAAAATACGGACCTATGAACACTTATTTCTGAGGCAGCCCTAGCGAGATGTGTTTCAGATTCGTTGCATGCAATCCCCTTGCTTTGTGTGCCCTTTATTATATTTTCCCAACACAGGTCACACACAAGGTCTCTTTGTGTATGCCCTCAGTGGCGCTATACACAACCAATGTTTGTTGCGCGACTAAGGATCATCTACCTTGTTCTAGCCGAGTTTCACTTTGTTGTCTCTGTTGGGATTGCAGTGCCTTTCAGCGTTTCGGTGTCCATTCGGTTTACTGTCTTGCCGTCTGAAAATATTTGAATTCTAGCGTCCTTTACACCCTTGAGAAGATGGTGTCTGGCGCAGATCTCTACAGTGTGCGTTTCTGCTTGAAGTACTGTAAGACTCTAGCCCATAGGTACCGAATGAACAAATGCTATAGCGGGCTTGATTTGTGAATTCCAGTTAAGTCGCCAGGATTACTCCAAGAAATTTTACCTCACTAGAATAGACTAGAGTGGTGTTGCTGATTATTATCTCTTTGACCCTCAACCACTTACCAGCGATCTCAGTGATCGTACAGCCATGCAATTTCATATATTTTAATGCATTTGCGTCGTCCGACGAAATTTAACGAAAGCCTTTTGGAGTAATGTTCGATAGGTCAACAAATGAAAATGAACAACGAAACCTCGAATGAAGCACAAGAACAAATTGTGTATAACGTGTATAAGATGAGATAATCAGTACACCAACCACTACAAAAAAAATGCGCCATCTATTCGCGAGGAGAAGAACGACCAACTCCGAAGAGTATGCCCGAAGTTGTTGTACATAGAATGAATGTGTCCGGCTGTACACCTTAAGATTATAAAGAATCATGTTCAAAAAAAATACACGACAAGAGGAGTTTTCAGACTGCCTTATTGCCTTTATTTTGCCTTATATTCAAGGGAGGTGAGGCAAAGGGGATAACATCACACACACATTGAAAGAGTCTCGCTCAAAAATTTGCCCGTGTGAAGCCTGCTTGCTTTTTCGCGCACTAACTAAGAGGGTGTGGCATGCGCGCTTGTGATCTGTTGATCCCTGTTCTTCCGTCGTAGCCACCGCTAAAAATTGCTCCGCGCTGGTTGCTGTATACATCGTCTGGCTGTCGCCGCTCCGGTTGATCATGGTTTTGCTCGTGTTATGATGATCACCTTTGTTCATAATTGTGAGTCTTAACAAGTAAATGAAGCTTCAGAGATAAAACAATTCTGTTTATTTCATTTCTTTAGTTAATACCGGGAATTCCAAATTTAAAGACATAATATGTGAACGGTCTCCAGGACCGAAGGAAGGTAGTTACGTGACTGGAAATAGGTGGAAGGTGATGTCTTGTGTCCTCCCTGAGAAGGGTACTAGAACAGACTTACAGGGATCGATCGATAAATCTTTTGTGCTACACCATTCTTACGACCTAGACAGTAGATAATTTCATATCATGTTTATAATGATATGGGTGGGCATACGGCGCGTAGAGGCCAGGACCTAGCTTCTCATCAACCACTCGTGCTGTGCTTACTACGATTGGAAGGGGCTTACAGTTTAATGCCAACTCCCAACGGGGAATTGGAGAAGCATTCTTTAGACGGTAAAACTCTTTGACCAGAGCGCACTGACCCACAACGCCACAGCGACCCAGTGATAACCCGCACCGCACTTCACCACGCCAGATGTCGAACTAAAATGTACAAATAATCATCACCCAGGGTCATAAATTGTATAAGTCATTGCTGTATTTGGACACTTATCTGCATATGGGAGTGGCCAGCCTGACTTCATTGGAAATAACAACCACAAACCAAGGTTTCATGATGAATCTTTAAACTAAGAAAAGGCAGTTCTGCAACGAGCAGATGCACCCGTGAAAGGAATGCACTCAAGTTTTAGGAGAGAAATAAAGTTAATTATTTTGTATACAAGACTCCATCATTAAAACTGTAATTATCCGACATCATGGACACAAGCTCGGAGTGAACGTTAATACTGAAAAAAAACGATGTTGCTACTATTTCTCAAACTCTATTAGACTGGAAAGTACCAAGGTATTGTTCTTGATTCCAAACTCATCTGGAAGGATAGCACTGAGGACTGAAGACGTATGTGGCGTTAAAGGATATTAGGGCAGTGGCATAATGGGGATCATGTGCTCTTGAATAATACGTCGGTACACAGCTCGACCCATTTTGGTGCCTGTCTGGTCCTGGAACTAGTCTGACGGACATGCTATACAGATCATCGTCCGCCGTCCTTACACTGCCTCCGATAGTTTTTCACAACCAAACGCATTGGCTGCTACTTTGCACAACCACCACTACGGTTTGAAATCGTAAAGGGTGATTTTTTAAAAGCTATAGGAAAGTTTTTCAAAAAAAAACACATAAAATTCAGAAAAATGCATGAAATCTTTATTTGAATCGATAGTAAGGTCCATATAATTTAATGTTTGAAGATTATTTCATGCAAATGTTGACCTTGACTGCGCCTCCAATGGTCCATCCGCTTAATCCAATTTTGGCATACTATTTCCAACATTTCAGCCGGTATCCCACGAATAAATGCTTCAATGTTGTCTTCCAAAGCGTAAATTGAAGCGGGCTTGTCTGTATAGACATGAGCTTTAACATAGCCCCACAAAAAAGAGTCTAAAGGCGTTAAATCGCACGATTTAGGCGGCCAATTGACCGGTCCCGAACGTGAAATAAAATGTTCAACGAACTCGCCTCTCAATAAGTCCATTGTTGCGCGTGCTGTGTGGCATGTGGCACCGTCTTGTTGAAACCACATGTCATGCAAGTCAAGCTCTTGCATTTTGGGCAAAAAAAAGTTGGATATCATCTCACGGTAGCGCTCACCATTCACAGTTACGTTACGATTCGCATCATCTTTGAAGACGTGCGGTCCAATGATGCCACCAGCCCATAAACCGCACCAAACTGTGACTTTTTCTGGATGCATTGGTAGCTCTGGCAATACTTTTGGCTGATATTCACTCCAAAATCGACAATTCTGCTTATTTACGTACCCATTGAGCCAAAAATGAGCTTCGTCGCTGAACACATGTGATGTCACGATAAACTTTCTTAACAGAGCACGCATTTTGATAATAAAATTCAATAATTTGCAAGCGTTGTTCGTTTGCAAGACGACTCATGGTTAAATTATAGACCAAACTGAAGACATTTGACAGTGAAACAAAACACGAAACGTGCGTCAGCTGTTTAAACCAGTGTTGCCAAAAAGATAATAGCTAAAAAATCACCCTTAACATAACTGTGCACAACCCCATTCGCCTTTTAATTCACAGAAACGATTTCATTTTCAATGTGGATTGTTGCCAATGAAATGGTGTGTGTACAAGATTTGAGTATGCCGTTCCGATTTTTCAATGTGACATTACTCCGTTATCCTTTATACATGTACTATCAGCGATCAGGCGCAACCCGGTCGCTGTAAACGATTATAATGGTAAAAGTTTGAATTTCTACATGTGATGGATGTATGGCTTTAAATTAGAACGTCGTCGTAAGGCAACAAACAACGAAAACTGAGGAGTCGAAGCAGGTAGTGGGTTTATTGAGATTACATATATTCAGCACTATGACCATGTTTATTCACACAATTCAGAATGATTGCCATAAAGGAGCGATACTCATAACCGATGAATCAGTGAACACCCGCTCACACCATCGTCAACATTCATATCATAGATATTACAGCACACAATAAAATGTCTGAATTCACTGTGATTAGAACATAGCAGACACAGTTATACTTGTGAATTATGGCGTCCATAACTTAATTCGGTCTTTCTTTTCAAAATTTGAACGTTTATTTAAGAAAAACATGTAGAATAGTATAATTCAAAGTATTTCCCATCTGAAGCTGTGACTTTATCCCATCTTTCTGGCAATTTGTGGATCCCATCCCAAAAGAACTGCGCCGGCTTGGCAGCCAAGAATGAATCAAGCCAATTTTTGATATTCTGCTCTGATGTGAACCGTATTTCACTGAGGGCGTACTGCATCGACCGGAACAAATGGTAGTCAGAATTGGCAAGGTCTGGCCAATAAGGCGGGTGGGGTAAAACTTCCCATCCACTGTTTTCCAAATAGTTCTTAACCGGAATAGCAACGGCGGGCCGAATGTTGTCATGATGGAAAATGCATCGTGTCTGGTCCCATATTCCGAGCGTTTTTCGCCTACTGCTCTCTTCAAACCGATTAATTGTGGTCGGTAGCGTTGTCCATTGATGGTTTCACCCGGTTTTAGCAGCTCATAATACAGCACAACCCTATGATCCCACCAAATATAGAGCATTACCTTCGCGCCATGGATATTCGGCTTTGACTGGTTGGCCAAGCCACATGCTAGCGCATGTTCACCATAAACTTCCGCCAAAATACGACGACTTTCGGCAGCAGTTTTCTTCATATTAAAGTAATGAAGAAAAATATACTTTTTCGGGCTCAAAGTTCGACATATTTGAGTGAAAACAATTATTATTGTTTACGCTTGAAATGGATGTCATACTGAAATGACGTACAATGACAGTAGCTTTCCAACGCATGTTCCAATGGAATAATACAAGTTACGCCATCTCTTAGCAAACCGCACGAATAAGTTATAGACCCAATACAAAATCGCAACTTAGGCCAACTCTAATCTATTCCCATCTGATCCAAAACTGCAAAACTCACATTCATCACTCAACAGCACATTTTTCCAAAAAGCCAACCAAAGATTGTCTTGCTCTTGGGTTTGTGCTCTTTATGTGCCCACCTCTGTAAACGCTGAATATGACACAGTGTGTTCTTCAGCACACATAATTCCAGCCTCTCTAATGGAATCGATAAATCCGTACCCCCCTCCCTCTTTCGGTGTGTGCTTCTGAATTTGAGTTTTCAAATAAAAATAATTTTCTACACGACTAACTTCAATCAAGCACATTCAACATTATCGCTTGCACATGCTGAAAATCAATAAATAGCTGTACATACGTTCAGACTCAATAGGCAACAGTAAAACGCATTCCAAAATCAACTGTCAGCCCCAGATGTTCAAGGGATCGGCGAAATAATATACAAATGCCATTAGCTT
Organism: Eristalis tenax; assembly: GCA_905231855.2. Classification (NCBI taxonomy): domain Eukaryota; kingdom Metazoa; phylum Arthropoda; class Insecta; order Diptera; family Syrphidae; genus Eristalis; species Eristalis tenax. Next base: position 7,649,974 of record HG993128.1, read on the forward strand.
TAAGCGCAGGCAAATCTCCTGCATTTCAATGAATCCCATTCCAAACGTGTGTAGATATCTTCACACAGATTGAAACGAGTAAATGTGTTCGCTTACATGTAATCAAAAACAACTCAACGAACAGGCGGGACCTTGTACACTTTTTAACCGTCAAACATGCGTGGGTCATGAGATCGGATAAATAGGACAAAAGTAAGTAATAAGAGTGCTAAATGATTTCTGAAATATTGAACGTGAACCAGAATGACGATGTGGATGGATATTATTCCTGAACGCGCACGTGGGGAAACTTGAAAATTTGTTTACCTTCAAATCTCTATTTATTTTCTTTTAGTCAGACTGGGCCGACGTCAAACAAATGCTCGCCATAACTCAACACTGCTGACATTCTAATAGACCAAAAAACTCGATTAGCTCATTATATGTGCAATTTATTACTCGATTTGCCGAGCAGTTCAGTTTTGATTTAATTGCTTGTAGATCATTAGGGGAGAAAATGTTTCTTAAAATAGCACTCAACCGATTCCGAGAGTGAAGTGTACTAAGGTAATGCCAAGCTTTCCAAGTGGATTGTGTATTGAATAACTTTTCCACTTGTTAGATATTTGTATTAAATACAAGTACGAGAGGAAATCTTGGCAATATCGACCATGTGGGGAATCTGCATCTGTTGCAACGGCCAGCTCGGCACTGTTCAGTTAGAAAGATTACTGACAAAATATTCAGACTTTGACAAATGACGATGCGCACCACCTTTATTTACTGATCTCAAGCTTGTAATGACAACACTTAACGCGAGGATCTAATCATTCGATAACCAGATCACTAAATTTCGTTGAGTTTCGTTCAGTTAACTGGTTACTTAAGTCGATTTAAACTTAAGGTACAGAAGTCAATTATGGCTATGAGTCCAATCAAGGACTCCGAGGACTGTATCCCTCGTACGCCCAAAATGTATTTTGCTCATGCGTGAGTGAGACGAGTGACTCTCAAATATCAGCGATGCTGTTCTGCGATAGGGGCTGAAAGCTGGACGGTAAGATAATCTGTATGGCTGATTGTATGTCTCTTCGAGAGAAGACAGAAATCGCGTCGAGCATTTTGTCCTTCTTGCGGAAAAGGCGAATCGGAGAGAGAACATAACTATGAGCTCTAGAAGCTATGTATGAACCCAGGTTGGTAGGTGATTGTGTGCCCTTACGGCCTTGTGGCGGTGGTGATGGCTCACTAACTAGAAGCTATGTATAAACCTAGGTTGGTAGGTGATTGTGTGCCCTTACGGCCTTGTGGCGGTGGCGATGGCTCACTAAGGCCAAGATATTGGTCCAATAAGCCTTTACTGCGGAGTGGTTTACTACCCTTAGACCTATTACAGTCCTGAAACCAGACAAATCTTAGGACGTTTAAGTACACCACCTCCACGAAGGAGTGCTTTCCCGAGAAATGCCTCCTTTTCTTTGCTCGCGCCGAGCATTCACAGAGCAGATGTTGGATAGAATCTGTTTCTTCCTTATCTCTGCAGCTTGCTTGTATGTTCGGGCGCGGATTCCTATTAGCATGCATCATCAAAACCAATCAATGTTGTTGATTCTGTTCTCTCTGCATAGCGTCACCCATACCAGCCTTGGTGTTGCTCCAATACTCAGACCATCGAGTTCTGGCTCTATCTAAGGCATCGTCTTGTAGCCTTTTCAGTACGTACGCTCATGCTCCCAGCTCCGAACACTCTATCGCGAGTCTGTCCGCACATTTACGTTTCTTTAGATTCCAGTATGCCCCGGTACCCAGAAGAGGGTCACCGAATTCACCAAGAATATCGCGCTGATGCTCTGTGTGCATAATCCAACCAGCTTTGGTGGCTGTATGTCTAATTCAATGGTCTTTATTGCCGATTCACGATCAGAAAAAATGCTGATCGATTTGTCGGTTACGTTGTGGTCTCTCAATGCCGCTTTCATATCCCATCGTATCAGGGACCTTTCGTAGAGGTCTTAGACTCCCGCGCTTGTCTTTGTACACTTAGGGTATAGCCCGATCTCCTCTCCTGCTATTACCACATGTTCCTGCTTTGCTTTCAGCCCACAAACCATTCTTGAAAATTCCGATGTATGGCGCAGTTGGTTAAGTCCCTGCCCTTGATTAGTGGGTTCCCAGTTCGAATCCCGGATGAAGTTAAGTTCCCACATAACTTCTGATGAGTTAGAGTCGATGGAGGAGGATCGTGTTGCCTGGAAGATGATGACGCTGATGATGATGTTGATGATGATGATGATGACGATCAAATTACCGGCGCCCTCACGGGAGTGGTCAATCAGTGTTAGTAGTCTGACTGTGGGTATCCCAATGGACCCTAGCAGCTACGTAACCAAGTTGGAATACTGAGATCCATTCCTTCGGCTACTTCTACTAAAGAGACTTTGCTGTAAAATCGTAGTGAATATAGAATGAATTTAACCTATAACATCCTGGAATATATCCAATAAGCCTTTAAAGCTCTATAATATAATGATATGGGTTGCGCTGACCCTCTAGCGCCTTGCCCTTCTACAGCCACCAGACGTGTTGTGTGTGATATTGTTGTCTCGCGAGTAGATGAAAATCACAGTTGTTTGAGAAACTTTTTCTGGACAGACAGTTATTACTCATTAAGCATTGTCAGTGAGTCAAAAAATGTTGGGCCATAAAATTAATTTTTTGTCGTACAGGGAACCGAACCTAGACACAGCAGGTTCAAGTGGGTAATGACGCCATATAATCCGAAAAAAAATAATGAAAAAAAATTATTGCCTCTTAACTAAACACTATTGTTCCAACGAATTGTAAATTTGTGATTAGTGATGTTCCGATGGGTGGTGGGTAAGGTGTTAGCCTCCGAGTGATGACCAATGCACTAATTTTGCAATAGGGAACTTGATTGAAGATTGTGGTTTTTGTAGGTTTTGAATACTTATCTAATCAACACGCGAAATCAATCGCATTACTGCACTGATAATGGTCCATCCAAATGCTTATTGGAGATAAAATGTGCAAACGTTCTATTGGGTCTTTAAAAAGACAAAAAATAAAAGAGAAAAAACAATATCAGACATATTTCACGGCTGTCTTTTGTCTCCCAATATTTTAAAAATGCTTTCAAGAATAGCATTTTATTTTTTTGAAGAGAACTCAGGGTTTCAGGCCATTTAAACTCCCCCTTTTAACTTCCCTTAACACGAGACTTCCCGATTCTAAGAGGCGCCAAACTATTCAATTAAAATTATCTATCATCATCATCATTAACATCTTTTGACCCACATGCTCCGCAAAAAGGGGACCTCACACTGCACTCACAACGCACTAGTAGCCTCTCATACCTACCTGGAGTGATCTTCGAGCACTTCGATTTTCCGCCATCGACTCTAACTCATCAGGAGGTATGTCTAAGGGTAACCTGGTGAGTTTTTGGACTTTTTCCAACCACCTCCTCCTGGGTCGTTCAAAGCCCGCCTCGGAATTCGTGATGAAGGGGTGCCACGTGACCAAACCACGAAGCATGTCCCTTTCCGTTCGAAGAACGTACTGCTCAATGTTGAGTTCCTCGCATACTGCCGTGTTTCTCTCCCATAACAGCACGGAGAAATCTCATCTCAGCAGCTGGCATTCGCGATCTTATTCTTTCGGTCATTACCCAAATTACATGACCATAGGTGAGTGTTGAAATAAATGCTGTGTTGAACACCGCTAACTTAGCTTTGACAACAAGCTCGGCCTCTACCAAGCTGTTTCAAAATGGGCCCAGCTTGACCTATCCTACAGGAAAGTTCAGCATTACTCCTCACATCATCCGTGAAAAAGTCCCCGAGATACTTAAACTTCTCCACCTGCTTCAATGGGAATCCACTAACATGAAGACTGCAAAGAACAGCCGTTCTGAAAATGACCATAACCTCCGATTTGTCCCTTTGGTTGGGTTTGTTTCTTTTGATTTCCATTTCTTTTAAAACAAACATTCTTTCCTGCTTAAGGGAAGGACTCTCCACTGTTCTTCAATCAATAAAGGCCTTGAGACCAAGCAAGGTCTCCACAAGCTACTCATAGATCACAAGGTGCATCCCTCGCCTTTGGTGCATCCTAACCCTCAATTTATTTTCCAAACGATTTAACTGTATCTTAATCTCAAATCAAATACACGATATTGTACCGCACAGTGAACACATCTTTCATCAATATTGAAACCAAATTCGTATCACATCACAAAACTTGTCAGGGTCCTGCTGTTATTGGAAATAGAAACTGAAACGTCAATCGGCAATATCAAAAACTGATTGGTCTGTGCAGATAGGAAAGCAATTCGTTCGTTATTCTTGTTAACCACGACGCACAAAGGAGCAACGAACTGTTTTGATGCCAATTGCATGTGTTTAAGCGATTTAAAGCTAAGTTAGATTAAATGTGTGTTTATTTATACACTCTCTCCTTCATCATCGCGCTAACATACATTACAACAAATTCAAGAAATAAAGACACAAAAAATCCCCCTTTTCTATGAAACCTCATGACGTGCACGAAGCACAAAAGAATGGAGAAGACATCTCAAATGTGCAAACACAGGGGACAGTCAATTAAATCGTCGAAAACACAAGATGCACGTAAAGTTCATTGAACACTTTACCTGTCAAATGAACTTTCATTTCTTCCACGTTCGTGACATTGCTCCAGCACGTTCTTCAATCCGCACGTCCACTAGTCAATGCACTCTAAATGTGTCTGGCTTTCATGACGTAATTACCCTTCCAAACCTAACCGCCGATGACAGTCGTAAAACCGAATTCGGAAACCGCTCTAATGACTCCAAACGAATCCTGTCAAAGTGCCTTTCAAAATTCTCCGTCTAATCCCCGGGAACAGAGCATCATCCTCGTAGATTCGTAAATGTCAAAGGCTAGGACTTAAAATTTTCCCCAAAATTAAACGCAATTGTGGATACATTTAACACACACAAACACACACACTCCAACACACACATAAAAAATACTTTTATCCTAGAAGTGAAAATGAACTTTTATTCACCCATTCTCCGCTCTGTCATTGTGATCAAAACAAACTTTCAGACGTAAACAACTGCAAGTAGGCAGTACTGATGTCGCTCAGTTTGTGTGTGGACTTTACTAAATGCCTTCCAATTCAAGAAACAAGTAACAAAAACAAAGAAAAAAAAACACAGATAAAAGTTTGAAAAGATTTACTGAGCGAGTGTGGTGGAAAGAGGCTTGTCACCAGGCCGTACTGGGGTGGTGGTACACGTATATTTTTAGAGCGCAACACGGTCATGCAGAATCAGGACAGCAACAGCAACGAGGGCATAAACCATTGTGACAAATTGAAACCAAAAACAAAATGAATGGAAAACTCGTCATTTTTATGGATGTGTCGGAGAGAAAAAATACAGACGACCTTCTAGGTGTAATTACTCGTGCCTAACGTGCTTACTCACTAGAGATTTTATTCCGCCTGGATAGAGGATAATTACACACTACTCCTTGGCTGTGTGTTTTCCTTAAGCAATAATGGACGAAGAAGGAACATTTTCTGCATACTTCTTCTTTCTTTCATGGCTTCCCTCCCCCAGCAACCCTTCAATGGGTCCGCGTTGTCCTTGAAGTCACTTCGGACAGGATGGGCGCGGGCCAGGAGAGAAAAACTGTATTTCGCGGCAAGAGCTCCCCTTCAATTGGCAGGCGAAAGGCTCATGATTTAAAAATCATTAAGTGAGAAGGAAAGACAAAGAAATGAACAGAATAACTAAAACAACTCGAGGAAACTTTCGCGAAAAAGAACAAAATGAACACTCACACACAAGCGTATCGAAGTGGTACGTGGTTGTTCGATTGAAGGAGTCTCTCCGCTTCTGAACCGCCTGACTTAAGTGATATTACTTGCTTGTAGAAAACTGAATTGATATACGGTCTCATTGTAACAGAAATGTGTATGATTGGCAATTTGGTGTAATGAATAAATGGAACCTTGTTCGAAGGGACTTCATACTGTCCACACTTTGGCAAGCGTTTCGCAAATAAAGTGTTTCGATTTCAAATATACATCGATTTAGGGGCTTAATGAAAATGAAAATGAAAACGAAATGGAAATGTACAAAAACATAATTAATTCATTCCTATTCAATTTTGAAAGATTGACAGTCAGCTTTCGATTTAATTGCCATGTGTTGGTGAACTGTAGCCTCCTTTATTTTGTTTCACAACTCTGAGAAAACACCCTGATCGCCTACGCATAAATCTAAATGTGTCAAGTCACGTGATTGAAATGGTCACGGTTAATGTCAACGTTTCGTGACAGTTCCCGTAGAGAAAGGATTTGATGACTCGCGACTTGCGGGGCAACAAATCTCCTCCGTCGGCCAAAAACGGAGAAAATGCCTAAAGGGAAATATGAAGAAAATAACAACAACAAATGCTCTTCCTTGATATGTGTGATTGATTTCATTATTTCGGGCCCATACACGGCACAATACGACCTTAAGTCTTTGCAAACACTCCTTAGCCACACGCGGTGCACACAATCTGCACAGACATTAGTTTTATCGTTTCGCCTTGGTCGTCGGGTCGGACAAATTACAGACAATTACAATACTCGGCAATTACTTGCCACAAACCCGGAAGACTTTTATAAATTTCCAAAAACTCGATCCAAAATTGTGCATTCGTGTTATATTCTCTCCCTGGAACTAATAGATCAATTTGTCAGGCAAACTATACTTTCGTGCAGACTCTCACCTGCGTAGAATGCCTACAATAAGGGCTAGTCTGTGGAGACAGCCCTGCACTCCTTACAATTGAAAAATGTCTCCACTACAAGGAATATACCCTTGTGGCATTTCCTGACATAGAAGGTGCATTCGATAACATCGAACCAAAGGCAATCCCTCTTGCGCTTAACAACCTTGGGATCGGAAAGTTCTCAAAGGCTTTCGTCCATCAGGTACTCACCACTCCACTCTAGTCTGGGAGATTCTACTATCCGCAGATGAGTTAATAGAGGAATCCCGCAAGGTGGTGTACTCTTGCCCCTTCTTTTAATGAGCTGCTACGGGTACTGGAAGATGCTGTATGTAAAGTTATTGCCTATGCGGACGAATGTTCAAACTCTGCAACAACTAAATGCTTCATCAACATCATTCACAAACAACAGCGGGCCTAGATCACTGCCTTGTGGGACGCCAGAAGTTACCTCTATTAGGGCGATATAAAACTGTCGACCTTCACCAATTGTTTTCTATTTCTTAAGTAATTCCAAATCCACATCAGCATAGAAGAGTGGAAACCTAATAATTCAAGCTTAGCCAAAAGTAAGGCATGATGTACTCTATCAAAAGCTTTCGTAAAGTCAGTGTAGAGTACATCAACTTGTAAACAATTTTTAAAACTATCCAGCCAATACTGCCATACTGATTACTGGAAATAATTTCTTAAACCGTGAAAAAAGGCTTCTCTTTAACAATGCTTTCAAACAAATTTGGGATTGCAGAAAGCTTTGACATGGGCCGGTCGCTTTCAACTGTTTTTTTTTTAATTCCTTTTTATGTGTCAATTCATTATTTACTTACATACTAGACAAATATGCTTAAAACTAGTCGGACGAACAATGATTCTATTTTAACTTACTGGCCCTCGGCGAGCTCTCTAAGTTAAGATTAATCTTAATCTATGTCATTCGACTTAACCTAACAATGCTTTTAACACTAAAAAAAATAAATTTATATGTACACCTTAATATTAAGAAAAATTGCAAAAATTTAATAACCGAACAGCGACCGACTACTGCTCGCATTCGGGGATGCTCATTACCCTTTCTACACAGGGTCTAACGGAGTTCCTTCACTCCCCAGCCACCAGCATTTTCGATGCTGCATTGCAACATCTCGCACATCCCGCCTAGATACCGCCATACTGAACCGGAGGAGGCCCTCCTCAGCTCGTTGTGCGACGGAGCGGTCGTGGTTAAGTCGCCCATACACAGTTGAACGGGCGATATAAAAGTGGAGCGGTACCGCATTTATGTCTTGTATCAGACCGTTCGAATCAAAATAGAGGAATGCTTCCGGGGGGTCATATCCGGTGTGACGCACCCTTTCGTGGTATAATGAATTGGGGTAGTAAGCCCCCGAGATCAAGTTATCGACCGAGTACATCGCTCTGGAGGTATGAACTCGAATCAACTTCACTAGGAAATTGTCCACTCGTATCAGGTTCACCCTGTTGTCTAAGATCCCATTGGGATAGAATTTTCTGTAGTGGGAGTCTAGAGTTCTATAAAGGCGAAGGCAAGCCCTAAGACAAGCCCTTTCGAACAACCGAATCTTTTCCATCAAGCTTGCACTCACGTTGAACCACACGGGACACTCATAGGTGAGCATTGGTCGGATGAGGGCCATGTAGCAGATTACCTTCACCCTCGTTTTACACTGTTTGTCTTAAACCATTCCTAAATATTGGCGTAATACAGGAATGTTTCCATTCACTGCGGAATTCCCCAGTGACAAGCGAATGATTGAAAATATTGCCATATGCCACAATGTGTTCTAAAAACCTCGAATCCTAGAGATCTGCTAGTTTTGACCCATTGACAAGTCAGAAGCCAATTACCCGCAAAATCAATTCAATTTAAAAAACAATTTTCTAACCTGAAGAGTAGATGGGTATTAAGTCGTTTTTGACTTTTAATCCGTAAGCAAATTAATTTTTGTCAGCATCGTATGGGTTGACGAATATTCTGGACCACAGGCAAAATCCTATTTCCATCATCGTGAAGCATACCAACCGAAAAATCTCTCCTGCAAACTAGCAGACAGTATGAAAGTCAATCTTTGACTGTTTTTTTTGTTTTTTGTTCGCCCTGTTCCCGCCTACATACATACCACAACTGTTTTTGCATGGTAGGATGTAGCTGCTCCTCTTAAGCCGCACCAGACCAACTTCAAAGGAATACGGAAAAGTTTTTCAACCGGAGAACACATTCTCTCCTTGATGTCTATGAATAATAACAATGCTGGTGCCAATGTAATCCATCAACCAGCAGTCCAATCCATTTTTCCCCCTTTGCTCCGTACTCGTTAGATTGCGATTCATGTCAAAAGACAAAATGCATTCCGCTCTTACGTCACATGGGATTGCAAAGTTTCCACATTTAATTACAACGAAATGTGCTTTTCCTGTTAAGAAACGATTTGAAAGTATGTACATTCTTCAGTAATCTCTGCATGCAACGAGTTTAATCTCAAAGAAATGTACGAAACGAAATACTCAAAGTAATCCCTGGCTACACATGCCCACATTAGGAGCACCCCATGAAATGAAGACACAATTGCCAATCGTGCAGAACTCAGATGGTGAGGTGCAAAATTTGTGAACCAAATGAGGAATCATGTGTATCTGCATCTGTGTGGACACATCCTCAGAGATGCCATTGGGAAACAATGAGATGCCCGGTAGAAGGCTTTCGTTTCGTACATTTTCACAACTCAGATCAGAGATTAAAGGATTGTCTGCTGTAACAGTATTTTGCTTATGTCATATTGGCATGCTTACAACACTCGATAGAGCGAACACTTAAAAGCCGGGGATAATTGAACTAATAAAAATTCATACCATTGCGCTTGAGGAAAATTGGCTTGCATATGATACGCTTTCAAACGTACTCACAGAAGCGTGAAAGCATGTAATTAATTCAAATGAATAGTCAGTGCAATTAGCTTGTGGAATACAGCCATACGAAGGCGACGAAAAACTAACGCGATTAGCAATGACATTGAGACCATTTCAATGACTGTTCTTATATGCCAGCGGACAAGAAAAAAAAAAAACAACTTTCTGAAATGATAGTGGTCATTTAAAGGGCAATTATCGGCTAAGACAATTTACTGAGCCTGTGCACGTTGCCTGGCTAGCTGATCAGATCCAGTATTCTTTGAGTCCGAATCCGCCGAGGAGCCACTATAAACAGGGATCACTTTATGGTTGTGGCCGGGAACAGGGTTTACGGAACCAAGGGAGTATAAGCGCGCGAAATTCAAAAAAGGAGATGTCTCCGAGCCTCTGGAACATGAAACAGAGAAAGCCCGCCTTTAAAATGTCGCACATACGTACGAGTAACAACACGATCTTCAGTGTAATTTTTGTATCGAAAGTTTCCCCATTAAACGTTTTAACCTCAGTTGTCTGGAATTATGGAATGGGACAAACTTCGCGACAAGTACGCTAATAATGGTGACAGAAAAATCCGTTTCATTGATGAGAAAATATTCAAAATTATAGGATTAATGCTTGGCCACTGTTAGCCTTAGACTATGACCACCTTACCACTGGTGGGGTATAGCAATAGAGCAACCAAAAACAGCGTGTATAGTAGCTGAGTTAGTCGTTCGCACTTGCACATCTTCGTCTTTTATACAGACTCGTGAACAAATAATTGCTGACCCAGCGCCTGGGTCGTTGACTAACCTGGTGTCGATATTGCAACTACAACAATTGACGCTAGGAATTGAAGCGGAGGCAATTATAAAAATAAATAAACTACAAAATTATGGGTATTCGTATTACAGAAACGATTGTAAGCATGCGCCATTTGTCATAAAGACTTGCGTCTGAACTCATTCTGAGAGTTAAACGTATGTACACCCCAACCAGAGACTACGATGGAGTCACCAAGCTCTATTTCAGAAAACAGGGTCTAAACCTCGGCGAAAGCTTACAAAGAGGATGTCTTAGGGAACATTGTCAAACGTCTTCACACAGTCCCTGTCGCAAATAAGCCGTGGACCTTCAAAAAAAGACTGTGTCCCTTGCTCTACAAACATGGCCGAAAAACGACGATCAAATCATCCTTTCCACGGATGAATGGCCATCTGGGTCCAATTTAATACAACTATTAGTCTAATAATTATTTTATTTGTGTAGCCATCATTGGGTGTTTGCTCTATATCGTCTTAGTTTATTAAAAAAAAATACGATCTGAAGTTTGTGAGTTTTATGCTGTGGCCTGGGAACGTGGTGAAACACCTGGCGATTGGCGAACTTGGTGATTATCCCACTTTTCACGAAGGGGGACAAATGAGATTGCTCCAACTACAGGGGCATACCACTTTTACGTCTCCCCGGGAAAGTCTACGCTAAGGTGTTGGAAGCGCGTTCCAGAGCAATGGTCGAGCCCGGGATGGGGGAAGAACAGGGCGGCTTTCGTCCCGCTGGAAGTAAAGGGTGATTTATTAGCTATTATCTTTTTGGCAACACTGGTTTAAACAGCTGACGTACGTCTCGTGTTTTGTTTCACTGTCAAACGTCTTCAGTTTGGTCTATAATTTAACCATGAGTCGTCTTACAAACGAACAACGCTTGCAAATTATTGAATTTTATTATCAAAATGCGTGCTCTGTTAAGAAAGTTCATCGCGACATCACATGTGAGAGGCGAGTTCGGTGAACATTTTATTTCACGTTCGGGACCGGTCAGTTGGCGATTTAACGCCTTTCGACTATTTTTTGTGGGGCTATGTATAAGCTCATGTCTATACAGACAAACCCGCTTCAATTGGCGCTTTGGAAGACAACATTGAAGCATTTATTCGTGGGATACCGGCCGAAATGTTGGAAAGAGTATGCCAAAATTGGACTAAGCGGATGGACCATTTGAGGCGCAGTCAAGGTCAACATTTGCATGAAATAATCTTCAAACATTAAATTATATGGACCGTACTATCGATTCAAATAAAGATTTCATGTATTTTTCTGAATTTTATTTGTTTTTTTTTTTGAAAAACTTTCCTATAGCTTTTAAAAAATCACCCTTTGCAACTGACCAGCTTTTCACTCTACGGATGGTATTTGAGAAGACTTGGGAGTATGCCAAGCCCATCTACAGATGTTTTGTGGATTTGGAAAAGGCATACGACCGAGTTCCCCGAGGTAAACTAGGTCTTCTGAGGGCCATTCAGTCTCTATACACAAACTGTAGCAGCTGTGTTCGGGTTAATGGTGCTAAAACAGACGGATCTCCAGCGCTAAGTCGATAGGTTTCTGGTCGTATGTGCTGATGCTGGAATGAAGGTCAACGTGGACAAGGTCATGGCCATCTGCAGAACGCCTATTCAATGCACTCTACATGTTAGTGGAGTCCCATTGAAGCAGGGGGAGAAGTTTAAGTATCTCGGGGCCATTCTCACGAGTGATGGGAGGAGCAATGCTGAACTTTCTTTTTGGATTGGGCCCTTTTTGAAACAGCTTGGTAGATCTGTAATCAGGAAGGCCAAGCATGGTGTCAAGGCCAAGTTAGCAATTGTCATATCAGTATTTATTCCAACTTTACCTATGGTCATGAAATTTGGTTAATGACCGAATACAAGCTGCTTAGATGAGATTTCTACACACAGTTGTGGGGATTACTCGCTGGGATAGGATGAGAAACACGGAAGTACTTCGAACGGAAAGGGCTATGCGTGGCACGAATGCCCCCATCATCACGACTTCCGAGGCGGGCGTTGAATGCGATTCCATCAGATGGGCGACCGCTTGACAAACCCAGGACGAGTTGGTTGGACCAAGTCCAAAAAGCTCGCCCTGGGCATAAATTCTGATGAGTTGGAGTCGATTGCGGAGGATCGAGTTGGCTGGAGATCTCTCGTGCGTGGATTACTCTCACAACCCCTTTTAGTAGAGCATGCGGGTCAGAAGATGATGATGAACTTTTTTCTAGCGATGACGTGTTTAATGAATACAAATTTTTAAGAACACGTCGTTGACGGGTATTCGAATATAGCTTCTGGAATAAGTACCAAATAAAGAAGTGATTTAATAAAATCTGGCATATTTTTTGCAACAAATCGGATCCTATCTTGAAACTCCAACGAGACGACATTGTGCTTCGTCACCTTAGCAAAGAATTACAGACTAAAGCCTTACAGCGCCTCACTGCTGAGGGAACAGATGTCAAGACCATGGAATAGCACGGAATTTCAAAGGTCATTGTTTGCCGTGTGATCAAGTAAAAACTAATTACCGAAAAGGACCAATGGCCCAATGAAATGAGCAGTGTTGGGTACCGTGACATTGTGCCAAATGGGAAAATTTACAATGGCACTTTTGAAAGTGACACTTTTGAGAGTGACACTTTTGAAAATGACACTTTTGAAAGTGTCATTAGGCCGAATATTAATATTTGGCATAATATCGCTTATGTAAAGCGTTATAGGGCCAATTTGGCACTATGTCACTTTGGGTATTGGAATTTCTATGACCATCATATTGTTTATAGGTATTGGGGTGGCATGCGCCCCAGTTTTAAAATTGTAATTAACTTAGCTCCTCGCGAGTGCCTGGCAGTTGTTGGCATACCCTCAGAGGAGGAACGAAATACACCAGACTTTCTTACAGGCTAAATTTTAAATTCGGCCTCATTTCCAATCGTAAATAAGGTGGGGTCTAACGGCTCAAGCGACTTCGTCGCTCTGCTACTACTGTCAGGCAGGCGTCTGAAGCTAAATTAGTTATAAAGCTTGTAAGCCGATTGTAATGATTGCGGACCCTGCACCAAATTTGGCACAATGTCGCAAATTAGTTTGGCCCTACAAAACACTTTGAAAAGCGTCAATTTCGCATAATGTCGTTTGACACAATGTCACGGCACCTACTGCCGCTGGCGTTTACAAAAACTTAAACTAAACTTTAATCTTCAACAAGATAACAGCTGCACCGGCGCAGAATTTTACATCCAGAGAGAAGAACAGTTAGGCTCTCAGTGAAACAAATCTTAGGAAAATAAACTTTGACTATTTTTGGGGCCTTTTTTAACGAAGGGGCTGACTACTGGCTGGGGTTGGCCTTACATGTCATCACCCCATGTTTTGCGTATGTGATATAGCAAACTTGCCATGACTCGTGACAGAAACTTCAGTGTTTTGTACAATGCCCAGTACCATTTTTATTGGATCTGCTTCTGTCGTTGCTTTCAAAACACTGCGTCAGTTATCTCAAGGGAAAGATCTCCGGAACGAAATTTAGCAGGCCTAAACGTCGAATGCTGCGTTCATCCCCCCCCCCGTAAGGCTACGAGCGCATACGCGCTTTTTCATCGCAGCGATAGAAGAATCCATGACCATGCACGCACTGGCGGTTTTCTGTCTCACGATCATAAAAATAGAACACACAGCTCATAATGTCAAACACATACATAAGCGGACACTTTATAATCGCACCGGTTAATGAACTGTACATTGTTGACGTTTGCCGAAAAATAAACTGGATCATACACACTTGTGACTTGTTTGCTTCAGCTTAGAAAATTTCTGAGAACGAGTCAGTTGTAAGTGGGGCAATACGATCGAACCCTGTTATTGATACTGACAAATTAAAAATGACGAACGGATACAGCACTCGAAATTTAAAGGAAAGGTTATTGGGTGCCGGCCCTGGCGTTGTGGGTTGGCGCGTCTACCCCTACGCAGCCCAGATTTTCTGTGAACAAAGTACGTTTCACGGCCCCACCTCTTTCGACTCATTGACAATGTTCAAAGAGTAATAACTGTCTCGAAAAAGCTTCTCAAACTTGGCCGTTCGGAGTCGGCATAACACTGTAGGTCCCTTCCACTCGTGACAGAACAATAGCACGCACAACACGAGTGTTTGCTGGGAAGCTAGACCCTGGCCCTCTACGGGCTGCAACGCCACCCACATTATTATGTTACTGGGTGAAGTGTGTGCAGCTGTCGGGGGGAGCTTGCACTCAACACCTTCCAAGTACAACAATGTATCCCTTGGACAGGTGTCAACAACTACGACAGTACCACGAAAATCTCAAAGCCATGTGTGCCAGTGTCACAGATAAACGATCCTCGGTTCATATAGATTTCCGCCATTGTGTGTGTCCTGATGTGTATTCTGGGTCCAATTAATTGCAGTAGTTCATCAAAGCTGTTGCCCTACTCATTTTATAGCACTGCATAAATTTGTTTGGGTATTCTTTTAAATCGTAGTGAAGCATCTGAAACTGTCTCTCAAGTAACCTTTCACTTAAAACGGACTAGAATGTATTTGCAACAGAAGAGCCCAACACGCACATTTCAATTAAAGTCTCAAGTGTCCTATGATCCACGCTAATCCATGTGTCCCATAAAAAAAATGGGGCGTGTGGGATTTTCTTTTTAATCGCTGCGGTTACTTAGTTGCTTACGTGTGCATTTTTGCGACTCAATCATGATCCGATAGAAAAGCTCAAGTGCGTGCAAAATCGCAGAGATTTAAATCACAAGTATGGGAATACTCTTGACAATACGTATGATTAATTTTAATTTGCGACAATCGCGGCATAAAATGGGACAAAAATCGTTGTCATTGACAGGTGGCATATGACACCTCACAATCGCATATGTGAGCTCCTTCACATTATGTGTTCTAGTTTTGCGACTAAATATTCGTGCCACGTAAAACGCACGCGTCATTAATGTTTTTCGCTGCCAGCGACGCATGATGTCCCGAATTGAGTTAGGAAAGGATGAGAGTCAGAATTTGAACCGTTTGCAATTCCTACAAAATAAAGTGAAAGCGGTGACAACGATCCCTAAAAGTCACAAATGTAAAACAAACATATGCCCCTATCGCGCTTTATCTTGTAAAAAATGAGATTTGTAATATTAGGTATGTAACTTAATTCGTGCGGTTTCCTAAGAGATGGCGTAACTTGTATTATTCCATTGGAACGAGCGTTGGAAAGCTACTGTCATTGTATGTCATTCATTTGAAGCGTAAACAACAATAATTTTTTTTCACTCAAATGTGTCGAACTTTGTGCCTGAAAAAGTGTTTTTGCGGGGAGTTCTTCTTCATTACTTTAATATAAAGAAAACTGCTGCTGATAGTCATCGTATTTTGGTGGAAGTCTATGGTGAACATGCGCTAGCTGAGCGAATGTGCCAAAAGTGGTTTGCTTGCTAACCAGACACATCAACGGCAAATTCAAATATCCATGGCGCGAAGGTAATGCTCTGTATTTGGTGGGATCAGAAGGGTGTGCTGTATTATGAGCTGCTAAAACCGGGTGACACCATCAATGGACAACTCTACCGAACACAATTAATCCGTTTGAAGAGAGCAGTAGCCGAAAAACGCCCGGAATATGCAACCAGACATGAGGCAATAATTTTCCATCAAGACAACGATCGGCTCCACGTTGGTATTCCGGTTAAGAACTATTTGAAAGACAGTGGATGGGAAGTTTTACCCCACCCGCCTTATAGCCCAGACCTTGCCCCTTCTGACTACCATTTGTTCCGGTCGATGCAGAACGCCCTGAAATACGGTTCACATCAGAGCAGAATATCAAAAGTTGGCTTGATTCATTCCCGGCCACCAAGCCGGCGCAGTTCCAGTTTGGATGGAATCCACAAATTGCCAGAAAGGTGTGAAAAAGTCATAGCTTCAGATAGGCAATACTTTTCAAATTTACAATACGATCAAATTTTGAAAAAAAAAACCGCATGAATTACGTTATAGACCCAATATGTTAATGAAAATATTGATCTACGTTTACACTGCAATCCAACATGCAACCCCAATCCAACATTTCGGTGAAAGAATTTCGAAATCCAATGCTGCGTTCCCACTGCAACTTCAGCATTTCCAATGACGGCTAGTGTCAGAATGGATTGCAGATACTTTCTTCTGATTGGAAATTAGAAGTGGTTGAGTCATTGCAGCTCGTTATATTAATTTAAGGGTGGATTTAGGTACTAATTCCTTTACAACTAACCGCCAGTGCGAAATTTCTGGGTCTCATCATCGACAATAACCTAAGCTGGAAACTCAATATCCGGGAGAGGGTCAAGAAGGCTTCTTCTGCCCTCTTCAGCAGTAAAAAAGCCATAAGCTGCAATTGGGGAGTACAACCACGCATCACCCATTGGATCTTCATCTCAATTGTCAGACCGACACTTCTGTATGGAGTCTCAGTTTGGTGTTCAGCCATTGTGTGGTGGATCCACGGTTTGTGTGAAAGTATGTTTGAAATACAAGGGAACACCACTAAATCCCCGGCGTGGACAAGAGGCAAAAATGGCCCAAGATGGATATCTCTATCCTCCATTATCTCTGGTTGGAATGTGCAATAGGCTCAGAACTGTGTCACTAAGATTTGATGTACATTACGTCACTGGCTACGTCAATCGTATGTGATTTCTGAATCTGAGTCATTTGTGCACCGTGAGTTATTTGTGCTTATTCTGATGTGATACGCTACAGATTTCTGCCAAAGACATTTACTCGAAAGCCTGCTAGTACTACTAGTATTTTAAGGACTACCTTGCGGACCTTTGACAGAACCAACAACAGGCATAACAACGATTGAGCGCTGTCTCCCAGCAACTAATCCCCGGGCTTAATTTTTCAAATTGGTATCACACTCTTTAAAAAGCACACGAAGTAAAAAGTAATTAACGCACAGACCACCAACAACCAATAACTGCCGCCTCTAGCTAGTTCCTCAGCGGGAATATGTAATTTAATTATTTGCTCAACAATATTGCCACCAATTGCCAAGCAAGCCAGAACATCTCCAGCCTCCGGAACACAGAGTGGATGACATGCCTCCACATGCACCATTTGACATAAAAAAAAGAAACCAACGCAGCGGTCCTCTGTGCAAAACAAATGGAAATGCTCCAGGCGTAATAAGCCATTGAGATCTGCTCCGACAATAAACGAACACTTAACATTATAACAGCCCCTCGCATTTTTGTACACGTTGCCCTCAGCAAACTGGACGGCCGTAAACAGAAGAAACCGCATGTTTACATTATTTTCGATGTTGACAAGCAACGGAACCACCACCGAATGCCGACCAAGGGAGAATTATGTATTTAGCATGTATCACGTTACAACTTCAACATCTCAGACCGACAGTACACATAAGTGGCGAAATTAAATGTTAAGATGTGGAATGCGGAAGAGGCTTTTGACTGAAGTTGAGACCACTCAATATCTTTGATATCAGATCCCTTTGGGGATGCCATTTCATTTGGGACATTTGAGTCTGGATTTTTTAAGAGGAACTCAACAAAGTTGCCTCTCGTTTGGAATGTTTTTGGATGGCAATCGGGCTAAAATAAAGCACAAGTTGTTGGATGTTTAAGACACTGAAGTATGAGGATGTATTTTTCATTCAGAATAATAATAATTTAACCCCCCTATATTGGGTAAGTCGTGTCACATTTCACTGTGACAAATTTGTACTGCCTTAGTCACTTGAATTAACTCCTCGTTCTGGACGCGAAGATAAGCTGTAAAATCAACATCCAGGAACGCGTCAAAATGCCTGTACGGCTCTAAATTTTTTGCAAAAAATGGGGTCTATAGCCGTGTTCCGTGGTTCGCAGCTAGTTGGACCCACACTGCTGTACGGCGTTGCGATGGACTGCGTTAGACAGAGACACCATCTGCAGTTCGCTTGAAAGGGTACAGCGGATGTGCGTCGATTTGCATTAGCGGAGCAATGCGAAGTACCCATTCCCTAGCTCTAAATACGACTCCTCAATCTTCCGCCGATTGATCTCTTCGGCGGGCAGGTCGCTGCCAGCACGGGACAGGGATGCACGTGCATTTGCATCAGCGTAGCAATGCGAAGTACCCCTTCCCTAGCTTTAAATATTCTCCTCAACCTTCCGCCGATTGATCTCTTCTCCGAGCTAGTCGCTGCCAGCACTGGACACTCTATCATCCCCGATAAACTTGGATCCCTACCAGGAAACACCGACCTCACGATACCTAAGCTCATATTCGAGAAAAAATTCAAAACCAGAGAACCCCCAGATCTTCCTCGACGTCTGAACACCAAACGCTGGACGGTCCTCTGAGAACTTTCACAGACGGATCTAACATGGGTGCGGGTGTCTACTCTAAGGATCTGAATTTTCAGCTGCCTTTCCGACTACCTTCCCACTGTAGCGTCTTTCAGGCAGAGACTACGGCGATTAAAGATGCTCTGTCAAGGCTAGAAAATAATGTAATATTAGGTACAGATGTTGTCATCTGTTCGGATAGCCATGCAGCGATAAAATCTCTGAGTGCAGTCACATTTAACTCCAAGACGTTCCTTAATCTCCTCGTCTTGCCCTTAACGAGACGGTCAAGTATTTGAGCATCCACCTTATGTGGGTGCCGGGACACAATGATATCCTAGAGAACCCACTAGAAAGGGTACCACCTCAACACTCTTTCTAGACGGAGAACTGACGTCCATGCCTATCGCTACTAGGAAACATCAACTAAAGCCTGAAACGCTCCACCAAACCTCCCATGCCTATCGCAACTCGTAAACATCTACTACAGCTTGAAACACTCCACTCACACCAAACGGAGATGATTTCCGGCACTGGATGCCTCATAACAAAGCAATCATGGCCTACCATCGATCCAAAACGCTCAAGCGACCTGGTCAGAATGAGTATACCGAATCTCAGAATTCTCATCGACGTTCTAACCATTGCAGTTCACGTCTTAAGACTGGGTATTCCCAATAATGACTTCTGCAGAGGTCGTAGGAATGAAGAGGAGGAAGAAACCATATCTGATCTCGCAGACTCAGTCACTTGGACGCTCTATATTGCTACCACTTGACAGATCTAAGCAGTATTGGCATCCGTCAGCTCTCGCTATCGCTTTATTAAGAGCCCCAAATGGTCTGTTACATCTTGTGCTAACACAACGGGCCTATTTTTGGCCAAAGTATGGTCACCCTTAAAGTAGTCAGCCACTCTAATCTAACCTAACCCAGTCACTTTATGTGCTATGATATGTGACATGAGTAAGAAAATACGGGGGAATATGGGTGGCCGGACAGTAAAAGGTGGACCTGGGTCTATCTTCGCTCGCGTTGTTCTTTCACGAGTGGATGCGACCTAAAGTCTTATGCCGACTCCGAACTGCTTACTTTGAGAAGCTTTTTCCAACCAGGAGTACTCTTTAAGCATTGGACCCGAAAGACGTGGAGCCTCGAACTGTGAATTTTGGTAAATTCGGGGATCGAACCTAGCGCCCTTGGTTTAGGAGTGGTGTTATCTTTGCAGTCAACCCTCTGTAATGGACACCTCTATTTACAGACGGCATGTGGTCTATTCCAACCCTTATTATCGGGTACGGGCGTGCATTTTGATCGCTGTTGAGCAGCAAAAGCGGACCCATACTGTACATGTATTCACTCTGTTTGTACAAAGCGTACGAAATGTGAATGTGAGTAGAGTTGAACTGAATATAAGTGTTACTCTTAACGGACACCTCTACATAATGGACACCGGGTGTTGGGACCTGGTTGCCCCTTCGGGTAGGCGTTAGAATCTACCCGAGGTAATCATGCCCTTCGTAGGACGAAACTAAAATCCATTAAAAATAAGCTAGAGGAATTAGTTAAGATTCCGTCTTCTTCTCCTTCGTTTGTCCCAATGGCTCGGAATCGAAGACCCTTCAGGCCGGAACTGTTGCGTCCAGCAGTCTCCGCATCCTAAGCGTTTGATCTGAAGACGCTTAACAAGGTACATGCCGCTGGGCTGTACGTGGTCGAATATTCTCTACCAGACGCCATCAACGCAAACAGAGCCAAAAATCTGACGGAAAACTTTTCTCTCAAACCGACCAAGAGCTTCTTCATCCGCTTTCGCCTATGTCTCCTGCGCCATAGAGCAGGACAGCCATTATCAGAGTGTTATATTGGTGCTCTGTTAAACAATTGCTTCTTGCGTCCAAAGAAACAGCGACTGGCAAGAATCATTCTGCGCCTGATCTCGGTACTCAATAGAGAGGTGGTACCGCGACTGTGAAAGTTGTTGTATACGGTATCGATCCTGAAGATAGCCGCTGCGTTTCGAAACCCACCATGAGTTCTATATTGAATCTGAAATCTGAGGAAACATTTAAAGAATCCAGAGTGTGGACGGGATCTACGCAATACTGATTGGTAACATAGGCGCACGCAGAATTTTTTTCAGGGGGCCAACTCGTTTTTTGGCAGCAATATATAGCAAATCCTCATTTTCTTAAAATTTCAATAAAATAAAAAAAATTAATTCAAAATATTGGTGGGTTTCCAGAGTCAGGGGGCAACTGCCGCTCCTTGCCCCCCTGCGGGCGCCTATGCTTGATAATCGAAATTGGCTCAAATTCTGAGTAGGAATACTCCAGTTTCAGGCATCTATAAATATTCGGCGGCGTTGTGGGTAAGAGTGCCCACTCCTACGCACTTGGACCTGCGTTCCCAGGTTCGGTTCCCGGTGCGACAAAAAATATTTTCACGGCCCCACTTCTTTCGAGGCACTGACAATGTCCAAACTGTCTAGGCAAAGCTTCTCAAATGGGCCGTTAGGAGTCGGCATACATCTGTAGACCCTTCCACTCGTGAGAGAACAATAGGACGGAGTGGTTGCTGTACAAGTCCTTACAGGCCCTTGCTCTCAACGGGCTGTAGCGCCACCCACGCGGTACGTACATCAATAGTGCATCAACAGCCAACATTTTCGATAAAATTCATGCATTAAATGAAAAAGACGGAAATCCACACAAAAACAAAAAATCAAAATCCACTCTATGAATGTGAGGTCAACGATCAATCAGTGAACAAGCACTTGGCGTTCAAACGAACCCCGCCGCCGAGAGGTGCTAGTAGCAAAGGAAGTCATCATTAATACATTTGGCTGTTGATTACTCTACATCCTACGATAAATCGCACCAAGCAGACCCAAGAGAACGGCATAGTCCCTTAACCATTTAGTTTAGCATGATATACAGATTTCCATTCTCTAACGATACGATGGCCACTCTGGGTTGGTTATGGCAATCGTGTTTGTGTGCTAATCAGCCCGTCCAGGGAGGCAAGAATGGGGGCGGCTGTTTTCATTGTACTTGAGCATAAGGCTGGCTAAACTGGTGATTCAATTGTAGTCGAGAATTTGGATTTTGCTGCTGAGGTTCATCAAAGGCAAATAAGTGAAATTCGATAGTGCTCTGATGTCTCTTAGAAGTGATTTGAGAGAAGAGTGATTTATTGGGAAGAAGTCCGTTGGCTGTGCGGAGGGATCCATGTTAGTGGTTGGCTACACGAAAATATCACAGACGTGAATAATGGCGGTAGTGGTAATCTGTCACTCACAAATTGTCACTTTCCATGAAAGTCACTTGGCGTTGGTTATTCAAAGGAATTACACTTGCGTGACTTATGATGCGGGAATAAAAGCGGACACGTGACACAACAAATATGCCACGATGCATGAGTGTTTGAGTAATTGTTGTGTTTGTCTTGAGTAAACATTGAAACGTTGTTTCTTATGATCCACTAAATCACACTTTCACACCGGATTTACATGATTTGAGCCACATCCCTAATTAGTGTCTAACCATGCAATAGTTTGTACATAAATTCTGGCACTGACTTAAATCAGAAACCTTCCCACACAAGGAACACACTTCCATGCCCTATCGAAACCACCAATTAAACTAAGCCCCGCCTTATGCTCCCTGGCACTGGGGGTTGATTGCCGAGAAAAAGTTTGTTTTGAGTTCTAACTACGGCGATAGTAAAAGGAGAAGAAAGGTTAATCACAAACTTTAGCAGTTTCACGGGGGAGCTTACACAAAAGAGGATATAAGTACACAATGAACAATGTACACACACACGCTAGGAAGCAGTTTCACAAAGAAACATCTGAAACACAAACCTCAGCCACAGAGAGCAGAGCAACAATTCTGTCCCAGATGCTATTGTAACACCTGAATACCGCATTCACTGTTTCACACATAAACCCCTTGATAAATGTACGCTCTTAAAGCTCCGACCCTATGTTAACTGCCAAGTGTTCATTAACTTGAGTAAGTGGTTCACTGCCAAGGAGATGATGAATTGGTACTCTTCCAAACGAAAAAAATTAAACTTTTTAATAACCGTCGAGAAAAAGGAGTTGCTCAAAATACAGGCTATAAACCGTAAATCCCACCCACTTTAAGACAGCCCCCACTTATTCATCCGTCAAGGTTGTCCCACGCGTTGAGCTCCGATTACAACGTGAAGTCCCTTCAAGACGCTCTCAACACCTACCAACGAAATTGATGCATTTCATTTCATTGTTAATTCACAAACACACAAATTCACTTCCTTTATCAACAAGATCCCAGATGCCATGAATAACCAAACAACACGCACAAGGAATGCGTTACTACACTGAGTGAGTATTCCCATCTCAAAGTAACCCACAATTGGTTTACGACAATGTGCACCGAAATACTCCCCCCTCCTCCCATCGCAGCACGTCCTCTCTGACAGCGTTTGAATGCGAAATATTTGAAGCGGGGTGGCGGTGGCGTGGCACGAACTGAAATCCCTTAAACACCATTTAAGCACTTATTTCCTTCCGTGCGCATCGAGTCCTCCTATCAATCTCTCACTCCTCCCCACGAGTCTCCCTGAATCCGTTTAATTTTATTTCGCCATAACAGCACAGCTTTGAGAAAAGGTAATGAGGAAATGGCAGCTTTAAAATTAACTATGCGCACCTAGCGGTGTCTGAGGATAAAGTCCAAGACCCAAACGGCCGTCCGCGTGCTAAAATCAGACTCCCAACCTGAGGGAGTTCTGTTCGTCCCCACCGCTACCGCGACCGACAGCGCTACAGCACACGCAGACGAGTCTCAAAACTCACCTGAGCACCTGAGCTGGCGAAGAGTTCAAAAGTCAAATGTTATCGCCTGTCAGCGTGCGTTGAATGTCGCCTTTGCCACCGCCGCCGACGTCGCTATCGCTGTGCCGCTGCCGCTGTCTGAGTACACCCCAGTGGGTCGATCTCCGTCGAATTAGGACGAGTGAATGAAGTTATAAAGTGATTGTGTCCCCAAATGCCGACTAACACAATGACACCGACAATGACAGTGACACTGACTCTGACTCCGACTCTGACACTGACACACCGGAGGCCAAGATGGCAGGATGGCAGAAGAACGGTATAAAGTAAATAAAACAAATTATTTAATTGCCAGCAAATTAATTACTCACGAAGGACATGTACAGAGAGGTAGTAACAAATGTGTAGGAGAATGGGACTGTGTGCGTTGGCAAGTGTTTTGTTTGGATAAGTGTGGCTGTGTGTGGGTGTGTGTGTGGGAGGGGGTAGGAGGAGGAGGAGGAAGACAGGGAATCCGCTTACCGTAAAAAAGGTGGTTGGTGTGGATGCCGATGCCGCCGCCGCTGTACTGCCGTAGTTGTGTTGCGAGTGATAGCTGTTGGATAGTATCTTCTTGTGAGCGGATGCATGGGCGCGATACGCGCTAACACTTAGTTTCATTGTTGAAATGATTTTTTTCTGTATTCGGAGACATTCAATTTGCGGATGTTATGTCAGTTCATTAGGTTGGAATCTATGTAAAAACTATCGTCCTTCCGGCTCTGCAAGCTGAAATGAGATACGAAGTGATGGTTAGGACCGAATGAGGAACACTTTCTGATTTATGTGGGGTATAAACGAGAAATCCGATTACTCATACTCAATCACAGTCGCAATCGATGGACTGCGGAGCGCTACACGTGGACACAGTCAATCTGTCAATCATTCAGTCTCAGGGCTCAGTTAAGCAATAAATGTCATCAGGACACGTTTCTGTGTGCTGTCAGGTGGTTCGTGAGTGGGTGGTGTTAAAGTTTAGGAGATAAATCTTCATCTGGTCGTGGTGATGGTGTGTAATTAGCTGAGGTGGGTGTCCTCAGACACAAATGGACACCCACTGAATAGACGACCATTGTGGGCTTGGTTGTGGATATTTGATGATTATCGACCGAAGGACCTCAAATTAATTTATTGAAGGAATGTATCTTCGGAACACGTCGCATGGGCTCTGGCAAGGTGTTGTTTGGGAAATATGAAGACAATCATAATTCTCCATTTTGGCACAAATTGACACTTACCGGGTGGACAATGCGATGGGGGTGGACGATATGGAATCGGGATTTACCGTGGAGGCACTGACAAATAACGTTCCATGACGGGAAACATGTGGACATAATTGCTTGATTCTCAGAACTGAATTGAATCGGACATGAATGCATATGCCGTTGACAGTTGTCAACCTAATTAAAGATGGAGGTATGTATACGTGGTATCTACGGAGAATGTGTAAACATCCTTTAACAAGACAGCGTGTTGGTGATTGCCGGTGAAGCTAGGGCATTTCAATTATTTATAAAGGTTTCGTACATATTTCCGAATGCGGCCAGTATTTATAGAAAATGGACATATGAGAAATGAATTAAGTCAATGGACATACACACGCTCAGTGGAAGGGAGAAAAGATTAAGATCGCAGTGGATGCTGTTACATAGCTTGGTTAGAAATTGGTGAAAGTTGTCAATTTGATCGCTCAAAAGATGGTCTTAGGCACACGAGCAATCTTTAATCCATGCCAGTGTCAAGAGCAGAGTTGGTCTATGATCAGAGCTGGACAACAACGACATATCCAACCTACTCGTATGTATATCGTGTTCCAACAAGACTACGCAACATGCCACAACGCTCGAAGTTGTGGAGGAGAAATTCAGCAACTCACGGCGAGTGTTCATAAATTCACCGCCGATCATGCGATTTGCGACTCAACTGTTTTCTCTGCGGCTATGTCAAGTTCTTAGACTAAGACCAGCCATTTTGGGCAACAACATTCGTGACGTTATTGCCGGAATGACGCCGCATGTATTGGATCTAATCATACAAAGGACCACTTCTAGAGAAGCCAAGGCTGTCATTTGAATGGTGTGCTATTCCATAAACAATGGAATGCATGTAGATTCATCATTATGTCGGAATTGTAGCACCCCCATTAATTAATAATTTTTTTTTTTGGATTCTAATTGGCATCACCAATCAAAGTAAATACAGTGGCAACCTTGTTCCACTCCGAAAAAGCTTTATAAACAAAATTAACGGTACAAGAGCTTTATTCTTTACTGAAAAAGCTCTTTTCTGATAGTATAAAAGAGCGACACATTTTCATTTCAAATCACTCTTGTTCGGTTTTACATCTATCGACGGTTCCTTTACTGCCCGTGATAAACACAAACGTCTGTGGTATCAGCTCCAGAGATAATGGATGGATAGAGATATCCATCTTCTACTTCTCTTGCCCCTTGATTTCATCTTACGGCGTTTTTTATACGCTTTTTGTCCCGTGTCTGTGAATACCTGTGAGCTCTTGAGATCAGCTGGCGCACAGCTGATACCCTTCCCCAACCTAGTAGAGGGGTGAATTCGAGTTCTTATTTGAAAATTCGCTCGTTAGTTGGACGTTATTTCAAATGTTGGCGTCAAATTTCAACACAGTATGGAGGGGTAAACGAACGAACATGAAGTCAATTCCTTAAGCCCCCATTTGAGCAAGATATAGTTTGACATTTTATGCAGTCAGTATGTATACAAATTCTAACAAATAATAACACCATTATTGAAACGTTTGCATGAATCCCTTGAAAAAAAAGTTCTCTGCTCATTTCGCTTTATGCAAAAACATTGATAGAATAATAACTTAAAATTTTGACAACCTTTTTTATGCATTGCTCATAATTCCAATATCTTGTCATTGTTGTTATCAAAGTGAATTTTTGAATGCATGAGTTCTCTGAATTCATTAATTAAGGGTATAGAGTGGAAATAACTTTTGGGACGGTTTGTCAGATTTGAGGCTGCAGGAATTGAATTGAGGTCAAATAGTCCCAATTCAGTGGGCATTGCATTACATTTTTATTCACGAAATTCCTCCTATATGCTCTTAAAAATACGAGTTAACTCTTGAACACCCTCGTCATAACAATAGATGGATCGTGGGCAAAATCGGCAATTTGTCGCAATTTTTTCCCACTAAAACCCACGAATCTGTGATATTCCCACTAAAATCCACGATTCGGCCGCCATTGCGTGGTGGATACATGGTTTGTCTAAAAGTATGTGTGAAATACAAGAGAACACCACTCCGGTGTGGACTAGGGGAAAAAATGGCCGAAGATGGATGCCTCTATCCCTCCATTATATCTGATCAGCTCAAACTCAGCTGAATACTGAAGATTCTGCACTGGCTTACTGATAGCTGAAATATTTCTCGCCGAATAAGGAAATAGCTTTTCTTAATATTTTAAGTGTTGGGTGTATAAATTAAATCGTGTTTTTTTATTTTTTTAAAATTTGAGCGTTTATTTAAGAAAACCATGTATATGCTCTTAATTTATTTTATTTTTTTTATATTATTCAAAGTATTGTCCATCTGAAGCCATGACTTTTTCCCATCTTTCTGGCAATTTGTGGATCCTATTTCTAAAGAACTGCACCGGCTTGGCAGCCAAGAAAGAATCAAGATAATTTGATATTCTGCTCCGATGTGAACCGGATTTCAGAGAGAGCGTTCTGCATCAATCGGAACAAATGGTAGTCAGAAGGGGCAAGGTCTGGGCTACAAGGCGGGTGGGGTAAAACTTCCCATCCACTGTTTTCCAGATAGCTCCTAACCGGAATAGCACCGTGCGGCCGAGCGTTGTCATGATGGAAAATTATTGCCTAGTATCTGATCGCATATTCCGGGCGTTTTTCGGCTACTGCTCTCTTCAAATGGATTAATTGTATTCGGTAGCATTGCCCATTGATCGTTTCACCCGGTTTTAGCAGCTCATAACACAGCAGACCCTTCTGATCCCACAAAATACAGAGCATTACCTTCGCGTCATGGATATTCGGCTTTGCCGTTGATTCGGCTGGTTGGCCGGGTTTCACATATGATTTTTTGCGCTTGGGGTTGTCGTAATTGATCCATTTTTCATCACCAGTAACAATTCGATGCAAGAATGACTTCTTTTTGTAGCGTCGTTTGTCGTGTGTGTCGTGTCCCCGCAAAAACACTTTTCCAGGCACAAAGTTTGACATATTTGAGTGAAAAAAAATTATTGTTGTTTATGCTTCAAATGAATGACATATACTGAGGTGACGTACAATGACAGTAGCTTTCCAACGCATGTTCCAATGGAATAATACAAGTTACGCCATATCTTAACAAACCTCACGAAGTTATAGACCCAATAACACGCGTCCCGGAAGTCATAAGTCCACTGACTTGGTAATGATGAGTGGGCCCTAAATAACATTCACTATAGCACAAAGCCTCCCCATTTATACTCATAAAAATTCTGAAACTATTTACATTCTATTTTCGTGGTTCACTGCAATCCCTCTAGAGGTCTAATACAGAATTTACACAATATGCGGTTTGCAACTGTGTACAACATATTGCTACACTTAAAAGGCTTCTTCGGCCATAGTGGCTAAAAGTGGTCAATGGTCGAAGGCCTGTGGATTGACAGCGGTTTCAATATTTCAACTTTCAAAAAAACTAAGTCTCCCGTTGGAGTTCTTTTGGAGCATTTCTTCTACAGTCCAACAAACATGAAAACACCCCCTGCAAAGGTGTACTTAATTAAACGCCTAGCTTGAGGGATTGAAAACAAAAACGAAAAAACTATTTATGCAATTTGAAGGGCAAATAGAAAGACTTTCAAAATAAATATTGCTTCTTTCATCAAAGTACCGAAATCTGGAAAATATTTAACATCAACGTTGTCAACTTTTTGATCGATTTCAAAAGCGTGCGTTTGAGCAAACGGTACAATCGATTCAAAGTAACACAAAGTCTTATAATTTTGGATGTTTTAGTTTTCATATTTGTAGAATCGAAAAATCAAAAGCACATTTCTCTAGAAAGTATTTCATAACAGGGTATTTTTTTCATCAATGCAATTTTATATTTTGCCTATCAAAGTTGTTCGCGCGCAAAAATCTGCGCGTTTTTTGAAGGGCAAATTATGGCTCCGTCAACCCTTTAAATGAAACGCATATTTGTAACATTTTGTCAAAAGTGGACTCCGAATAGGGGGCTGTGGTTGCAACCAACCAAAAATCAACTGCCCAACATATTCAACTCCACAGCAGATACCCCCTTGTCCAGCGATGAAATATGGCGGATTATCACACAAATGTTGACAGTTAATCACGAATATTTGACAGGTAATCATGCAACACCCCTTATTGTGCCACATTTACGAACACATGTTTCAATACATCAGTTCATCGTGTTCTCTGATTAGTCCGTGATAATGTTGTAAAAACGCTGTCAAAAAATGTTAAGGGGCGAAAGAGATAGAAGTTGGCCTAAATTGTGGTTAAAACCCTCGTAATAATCTCATCTGTTTTTATGAACGACATCTAGTTTGTTATCATTTAGTGCGGTTGCATGGCTACATATCCTAATGGCATTTATATAATTACTCTCCTTTCTGCTGTCAATTAATTAAGCTTATGTGACAGTTAGACGGAAGCGTTGACTTATCCTGTAGCTACGACATGGGATTTTACTTCAGAAGTGATTTGTAACCGTATCAGCTGTCTACGTGCATACGATACACACACAAAGTGTATCAAAAGTCAATAATGACGTTAATTAGAGACAAGGTTGCTCTCGTCTTATCCAAACTTAACTAAACGACCTCACTAGAGTGGGCACGTGCGTCGAATCTTACACTGAATGCCTAGCAGTAAGTCTTAAAATGACTCCATTTCTTGTCTCCACCCTCTCTCAAGCCATAACAAAGCTGAAGGGGTTTTGCTGTCTCAAAAATGCTTCAGAAACTTCGTCATTCTGTGTCGGCATAAAAGCGTATATCCTCTTCAATCGTGCAGCAATAATAGAACGCCCAACAAGAGTGGTTGCTGCAGGAGCTAGTCTCATGCCCATCTCGGACTAAAGCGCCGTCCAAATAATTAACATCTATGTGGCGACGCCAACATCCTGAGGCGGTAACCGATGCTGATGTTGTTCAGCTCGTTAAGGTTTCCAAAGAAGTGTGCCCCCAGTTGAGATTGCCTGCATATCCTATCAAGTGCAGAGAATGTGAATAATGATCTTCTTCTGCTCCTCCACCTCCTCCTCGCAACTCCCACAGAGGTCGTTGTATACAAGACTCATCCAATTGGCATCCCTGCTGATTGCGCAATT
Source organism: Eristalis tenax (assembly GCA_905231855.2). Lineage (NCBI taxonomy): Eukaryota > Metazoa > Arthropoda > Insecta > Diptera > Syrphidae > Eristalis > Eristalis tenax. The sequence continues at coordinate 7,680,056 of HG993128.1, forward strand.
CTCCGATGTAATACCGAAGTGCTGGGCCTGAGTTTCAGTGTGGGCCGAATCTGATTTTTAATGCGGCACGTTGTGCTTTCCCGCCATCTACGATTAGTTCAGCTAAAGGCTTTAATAAATGTTTGGTTGCAGTTCGGGACATGAGTGGGAGCTCTTAAATAAACATGAGACGAATTTGCCGTCTCCCATAAATGTTTTAATGTCCCGACACTCACATGAGGTGAATACTAAGACGTTTGTCCGTCTCTCATCAGCAGTTTATGAAGGAATTGTGACCAAGTCCAAGAATTTAATTGCCTGCACCATGTTTATGGATGAGGTCCTTTTTCGATATCTCAAGCAGACCCTTTTGGATGAGGAGCTTTCAAATAGCCTCAGTTTTCGTCCGAAAGATGCTACAGAAACAGGCACTGAGATATGCTAATAATTTGGCAGACACATATCTCCACTCTCTCCCCTGTCTTTGATCAAATTCTGAGAAGAGAGAGAGATTTCTGAGATTGCAGAGGTCGGAAGTCTGAAAGTCTGATTTTTACTCAGACCTGACGTTTTTCTCGTACAGAAAATGAGGAAGTGATGCGTTGATGTGGCCCAGTCCATAGACAGGATCGATCGATGTGGAGACTGACAGACTGACAGACTGACAAACCACCCACAGGGCAAGCAATTTACTCCAAAAGTAAGACATTTAGAATAGTAGATCCTTTTACACTTAAGTTAAGAGAGAGGAGACTCACAGGTATGCCTACATACACCACAAAGGCCAGCGATAAATGGTTGCATTGCCGCTCTACCATGAAAATGGTTGAGAAAACCACTTTAGGCAACCTAACACCTCGGACAAGAAACCTGTGGTTTGATGGCAAGTATGAGCAGAAAAAGCATGCAGCCGACAAGGTGCGCGCCGCGGCGCTGAAGCCGAAAACAAGAGCAGCGGAAGAAGCTCAAATGACTAAAAGAGAAGAAGCCCGAAGAAAAGGCCTCTAAGAAGCTCCCAGTTCAAGGATATCGAAAAGTCTTGGGACAAGCAAAAATACGGAATTTTATAGGAAAGCCAAAAGTCGTCTCTTCTTCTGAAGCTGGAGGATCTGGTGGTTTACTGTTGTCCGTCAGAGCTCGCTCAAGGTCGGTGACGATATTCCGGTATAAAGCACCGGATTAGCTGCAGAACTTGGGAAGACGAAAGCGACTGGAATATAAGCTCCTTTCAAAAAAAGTGCGATCCTGCCTCTTGCAACAACTATAGAGGTATATGCCTGCTCAAAGTCACGTGTAAGATCATGTCCAGTGTACTTTGGGGACGTCTAAACCCGTCATCACGTCACTTCTCGTACCATTGCGGCTTCCAGATCAGCAAATCGACTATAGGCCAAGTCAAGGCAAATCCTGGAAAAGTCAAGTCGATGCGCACCACCATTTAGATCGCATACGACAGCATTCATCGCAAGCAAACTATTCGAAGCGAGGATAAATTGATCCGGTTGTGTCGCACCACGACCCGTGTATTTCGGTTCAAGGACCTCCGAGCCGGATTTCTCCAAGGAAATGCGCTTTCTTGTTCAACCTGGTGCTGGACAATATAGTGCGACGTTCAGCTGTAAACACGGAAGACACTGCCTTCCACAAGTCAGTACAACCGCCGGGTTATGCAAATGACATCGACATTGTCGCGAATTCCCAGGTTCTACTGCGATTGTAGGAGATGCGAAACGAAATGGTCTTAAGGTCAAATAGGACAAAACGAGATATATTCCGTCGATCACTAGCCATTTCGTCGCACACCACCTGGGACACAATCAACAGCTACGACTTTCAGATATTGACACAGTTTGTCTTCCTCGGGACAAAGGTGAACGCCATAAACGAGATCTGACGTGGAATCGCTATTGGCAACCGCTGTTTTTTCGGTTTGTCGAAACAACCTGATTAGAAGGACCAAGGTCATGCCAGTCCTGCTATGTGGAGCCGAAAGCTGTACGATAAGCAATACTCAAGAGCTGATTCTTGGTGCCGTCGAAAGGAAATTCCACGTCGATTCTATGATCCCGCCTGAAAGGACAAGACACACCGCGAACTCTACAAGCTGTGGCTGGATGTGGATTCCGCCCCGAAGGCAAAAACTCTGTTAACTGCACTGGCTCGGCGCTCTGTCACATCGAGCGCATTGTAGCCCATGGTCCAACTAAGAGGGTCTTCGATTCCGGGTTCGAGAAGAAGAGGAAGACCGAACCTTCGGTATGAAGTCCAGGTAATGGCGGATAGGTGAAGACGCTACGGACGTTTTTCCCGCAAAGAAATTGAGGAAGGACGGTGCATGGTCGATAAACGGGGTCAACCAATGTGGAGTCTAGCAGTATAGGCGCTAGCAGGGAGTGGGGTGGCACGGTGGTCCCACCAATATTTTACATTAATTTCTTATTTTAACATAATTTAATTAAAAAAATGAAAAAAAAAAATATTTTGTCTGACATACGTAGAAAAAACTACGCCCAGCGTACAGCCCACAGCTCAACCCCTCTTCCATTGGTCCTAGCGGCTTGGTTTTTGCCGCCAATCGAAGAGACGCTTCAACCCGCATCTTTTGTAAAAATCGTCCAAAAATGCACCGTTTCCGAGATATTCACCATTTTGAAGTTAGATGTACTTCCTGGTGCACTTTCCGGCGCTCCTATTGGGGCGACGAGAAGAATTTGGCACAATTGGATCATCTATCGACTCTCAGAACTAACTGCACCTGATTTTGTACAAAAAATTAGCACAAAGCTCTATTTGCTCGTAAATTCGATGTTTATTGGCTCAAAGGGTCTCTCGATTCGAGATCCCTCACTCCCAGTTACTTAGTTACTCAAACGCAACCACGGCAATCTTCTGAGTTTGATAACAAGTCATCAGTTCCGCCTCTTCAGAAGATCAAGTCGCAACCTCAGCTCTTTTGAGATTGTTTTAAAGTAATCACACCAGGCACCACCACTTTCAGCCAAGAATACATTTCCATGAGATCCAAAGTCCCCCGAAAAGAATAACCCCCTCCATCAGTATTCCTCGAAGCAAATTGAAGAGTGGAACTCGAAAAATATTGTCAGAGGTGTAGCACTGCTACGCAACAAGCAATTGAATACACACCCATTGCCACATTCCTCACCGACAGAATGGTTTTTAAATAAAACCGTGATGATGGCTCAACACACAAAAAGAAGAAGGAAATGCCGCAAACGTTTTCCTAAGTGGTTTCAAGTGGTTTTTTCCACCAGAAAAAAATAACTCCTAGATCCCATGTTATCGCGTTGGAATTGAAACAGTTTAAAAGGTCCTTGCTGCAGGCGTCTACTTGAGCCCCACCTTCTCACCGAAATCCAATGATCGTCGGATTTCCTTGACCTAGTGGCTGGGCGAGCTTTAAGAAGTTTTGTTTTTCACGCAAATTTAAATGCCTTGGAAGAAGGAGTGAATGTATCTCAAGAAGTGCTGACACGGGATGCAGCAGAAATGTTCAGTTCTTCAATAACCTTCAAGCACACAATCGGTTGTAACACTCCATGCAGTGTGAGAGCTTGTGTATGTGGAGTCGTTTTCTCGGATTCATGGATTTTCTGAATTTGGTCAAACTAAACCAATTGACCCAGATTCCCGCAATGCCCACACACAGCATAGCCCTAAAGCCTCGCATCAAAAATACATAAGGACACAAGTACGTGAATAAAACAACAACACGAGCAATCCCAAGGAGGCTTGCCTCCTTAAAGGGATTCTCAACCCGGGATTCTTCTTCGGTTTTTCAATTATTCAAATCCCTTCGCATGCATTTGCGGCTGCGGAAGGCTGCCAGCGCCCGGGTGAGAAATCCTTTTTAAGGACTAACGATGTGAAATACATTCTTCGCAAATAAAAACCTAATACCGAATGAATCATCCCCGAAATAGCAATAAGTCGATATTAATTGAGTGTAATGTACGGGGTAAGGGAGCGAAAAAATCGAATTCGCACAGAACTATGGCTGTGGACACACACACAGCCCCATCCTCAGTGTGACTCTTTCGCATTGGGTCTGTGGAACATTCTTTCTGTCTTCATCGCCGTCGTTCGTTTAATTTTCTTCGTCTTCTTTCAGCCCTTTGTAACGGCCCATTCAATGTTCCTTGCGAATACAAAATGATTCCTTTTCAACGGATTCCCGGGAAAGGCGGGCGTCGGGGTGGAATACTTGCCTCTGGCAGCAGCTCGCTGGTGTTCAAGTGCGCCCGGGACTTGTGGTTGTGTTAGTGGCAGCAGTGCTGGGGTGTGCTCAAATAAAAACGAACAAACATCCCCGACAGAATGTGAATGGATTCGCCCATGCTCTGGGGCACAATGTTGTGGCAATGTGTGGGGAGCGAGGAGAATCCCCGACTTCATCCTGCTGGACGTGTGCCTCCGAATTGGTTTGGCATATAAATTCTTTATTGACTGGTCCTCGACAGGGGACGGCAGTGTTCGTGCTTTGTACTTCACCGCAGGTATCACAGAAATAATTCATTGTGTTCAATTCTGATCATTTAGCAGTCTGTAGACGGTAGTCCGTAGTCTATGGTGGATAGACGGTAATCGGACATGAACTCCACGCCATTCACGTTCGTTTCGGTGTTTGTTTGCCACTTTAGTGTGAACTTTGCCGGCCAAACTATCCGAAATCGACAGCCCACCCAGAATTCATCATAAAAGGTAATCTTGAGAAAATTGCCTCGAACTTACCAACTTACGAGACCGAGGGTGTGTAAGTCGGTCTCACCGTCAATATCTGGTTTTGTTAAGGAGGAAGCCGATGCGGGTGTAGCGATACACGAGAGAGAATAATCATACAAATCCCTGTGATATGGACCAGAAGAATGGACGCTATCAATGTTGAATGAAAGTGACCTTGGCGTCAGTGGTGGAAAAGCTCTTCGTTTGATTTATGGTCGGTTGATGTGGAATGCTAACGGTGTTGGTTGTGGTGGTGAGAAAAAAGGAACAACATAAATGACGTGTAATATCCCATGGAAGTATCCAAATTTTGTGAAGACTTTCGTCCGCCCTCATTCAGTATCCACCTAGAGGACGACGAGGGCGAGAAGATACTCAATTAACGCCTTAAGGTTAACCAGGTCACGTATCGGGGGAAGGACACCAAAGCTTTGCCCAGTAACAGGCTGTGTGTGCGTGTGTGCAAGAGAAGGCTGACTTTGTATTACTCGAAGATCTCTGATTCCCCTGGGATCCACTCAGATGCTCAAGGAATTTCTAATCTCCCACAAGGCGGCGTAATGCAACAAGGAAGATGTATTGATTATATTATTTTTATTTATGATCCAACATCTGCTGCTTGGTAGATAATACCGAATTGGTTTTGCCCTCAAGTGTAAGCCGTATTCTCCTATTTGCGGGTTGAAAGAAACGAGCTTCGGATAGCTCTTTATCTCGTTAATAACGTGCTGTATCCTCTGAAAGACACTTTCCGCCTTATGGGTGTTTTGTGCTGAATCAGCAGCCGTTGCGGGTTGATAGTGGCGAAATGAAAAGCGTACTACACGCACGTTCTTATTATCCCACCCCCCATCAAAGGACGGTCACAAAAACGAATGCCAACCTTCGATTGTGTTGAATCACAAGTTTAAAAATGCATGACGCTATGGCACAGTTGTGAGCTGCTTGTCATGAATATAGAAAGATTCAGGAAGCCAAGGACCTTGCAGCTCGTGTCTGTATTTACTTCGAGCACGCGATGAGAGTTCGTTGCGTTTTTGTTCACATCACCAAAAGCCATTCACGATTAATGTCAAATAAATAAAAAGGAAGCTCTATTTAAAGTTGTAGTAGCTCATGGTCACGAAGACACTCCAACCTTGACTAAGTGTTACATGCAACGAGACGACGGGAGAAGTTTGCAAGGCGCTGAAATCAATATCTCGTACGTACTGAATTGAAGAATGATTACGGGCACATGACCGTTTTATGGTTACGATTGAAACTTGGTAAAACGTGAATTAGTTTTATATCCATTGAAACAATTCGCTCGTTTTAACAGGACACTTAAGGGACAAATGTGACCAAGTCTTACAGCTTGTTGAGGTGAACGTCACGGGACAGATTTGGGACACATTTTGGCCATTATGATGTCATACGTTCTTTAATAGTGATTGAAGGCTGAATCGCAACGCGAAAGAGCCGCGTCGGCGGTCTTTGACAAGCGTTGTTACGCGTTAATATCGAAATGAACTAGCGCGTTTTGCCTACTCAAGTGGTCTGAAATATACTTTTAAGAAAGAATATCAAATGACTTTACAAAAAAGTCAATTACTTGCGCAAATACTAGTCTCATTTTTGCCAAAAATTCGTACTGAGAAATAAATATAAAAAAATTGTTTCGCAATTATCAATTGTTCTACCTTGAACATTTTGGTCGGATATTGCGGCCTGTGAGACAGCCCCGTTCCGACTTCATGGCCCAATCGCAGTCTTTTATAAAGAGAAGTGAAGAAAAAATGTTTAGGCGATTATTTTCATTACGTGATTTTATTATGTAGACAAATTTCGCACTGTTTAGAGGTTGCAAAAGCTGGAATAATGATCTAGATATGAAAAAGTCATGGATTACTGCCAAACAGAGGCTCCGTACATTTCACCGACGATGACTGCTGCCTAAAGGGCCAAAGTTTGAACTAGTGTCAAACGCGCGTGGATAAGCTAGCGAATACCCCCACCCCCATGAGTTAAAATATAATGCAGTCCACGAATGATTGCGAAAATTTCGTTAAGCATATGCGAATTTTTTCAGCTGGCATATTGTGTGCACAAACCACGCAAATGTGTCGTTAAGCATGACCTAGTGCGCTCTGAACCGCACCGAGCACATGCAAATTGTGATAGATGAAAGGGAAAATATTAAAACTGGGTAATTCATCTGATAATTTCATGCATTCATTCACATATAAACAAACTGAAAACATGAGACATTTTTTCTCTTTCATAGCAAACGCGGGAAGTATTTCTGGCAGACTTAAGGAGACCATCCAGTGGTGGATGCAGATCAGCAGCCAAATGTCGAAGCATATCAACAAACGAAAAGCTCAATTATCTTGGCGTTAACTTCGCGGAAATGTTGAAGTTCAACAGTTATGCGAAACTGACCCTTAAGAAAGTCAAATAGGGCTTCTATCGCATCTATCCCCTGATGCGCAAGCAAAATGGATTAAGCCAGAGGACAAAACTGCTGCTATGCAAGCAGCTTATACGGGCGATCTTAACGTACGGCTTCCCAATCTGCCACACCGTCTCTAAGACCAGCATGACGAAGCTCGCTATTTTCGAAAGAAAAATACTGCGAATATGTACCGGACTCACCTTCGACAGGGACCGTGAAACGCACCACAGCAACAATAGGCCTTACGACGGAGCACGCATCTTCCCCCTGCAACAGTACATAGTGACACTGTTCAGAAAGCAGCTACTAAACATATACAATCATCCTAACGAGGAAATCAGGAACTTGAGAAACACAATCGCCGGACAACGCTACCTCAAGGCGTTACATCTGCTAAACGAGCACAACTTTCTAACGACGTCGAGCAACGAGCTGCAAGAATTCTACCAGAGCAGCGATAGCAATCACCATCGAGGCTAAGTCGGCTAACACATCACCACCCCATCCCAAAAGGACCACCATGGACACACGGACTTGAACAACCCGATGTAAGCACCAGCCAATGTAGGACGAAACAAACAGCTCATTAGACACAAAGGCAGTACCGAGTCGGAATCTTATAAGAATGGGCTATGAAAATCTGAATTGTTTGCATTTTAGAATCCAGCATTACATCAAATAAATTAGCTACGAAAATAACTTAAAAAGAAAAATTATTAAAGCAGTAAAATGAAAATTGCAAAAAACAGTTGTTTCCGCTTTTGAATTTCTATTGACATGACAATTCCCGCGATTACGTCACGCAGGGCATCTGTAGAACTGTCAAGCACACCTTATTATCTTAATTTTAAAAAAATGTTAAATTATTCGTCAAACAAGAATATCCAATAGGTTGAGCTGTTGTTATTAAGTTCCACAAATGAGGTAGAAGCTATTAAGGCTGTAGTATAGTCTGTTCATATTAGTAATGTTATTAATCAGTTCACACTGACACCACATTAGTATCTACTCGCACATGGCAACCATGCGAAGCCGTATATGTAGGTCATTTGTATTTAATAACGATGTATTTTGACAAACGAATGTCATCTGAATTCGTTTGAAAATTATGTCGCATAGCGTGGAATGTAATAAAATAAAGCGATAAAAACACAAAAATGTGCCTACATTGATGCATTTAATACACTGAATTTGGAAATAAGTTGAAACATCATAGATGCCTTCCGTTCATATGGATCACTAAGAATTGCGAACTTCGTAAACTGTGACTGATGGAATTTCGTATATAAAAAAGTGATGTATGAAAAATATTCTGATTAGGAAAATGTTCGAAAGTAATCTGGTTTTGTTTTTACGTGTGTGGAATATGATTATTTGTTTCGCGACGACGTCACTCATGGGCACTGTAGAACACCGTACACATATCCGTCCACCATGATGCATATCAGAAAAATAAGTATTACCGAGATGGACGACTTCTACATCCTTTGCTCCTTAAAACCACTTTGTAAAGGGTGCTATAGGAAAGTTTTTCAAAAAAAACACATAAAATTCAGAAAAATGCATGAAATCTTTATTTGAAGCGATAGTACGGTCCATATAATTAAATGTTTGAAGATTATTTAATGCAAATGTTGACCTTGACTGCGCCTCAAATGGTCCATCCGCTTAGTCCAATTTTGGCATACTCTTTCCAACATTTCGGCCGGTATCTCACGAATAAATGCTTCAATGTTGTCTTCCAATGCGTCAATTGAAGCGGGCTTGTCTGTATAGACATGAGCTTTAACATAGGCCCACAAAAAATAGTCTAAAGGCGTTAAGTCGCCAATTGACCGGTCCCGAACGTGAAATAAAATATGTTCAACGAACTGGCCTCTCAATAAGTCCATTGCTGTGCGTGCTGTGTGGCATGTGGCACCGTCTCGCTGAAACCACATGTCATGCAAGTCAAGCTCTTGCATTTTGGGCAAAAACAGTTCGATATCATCTCACGGTAGCGCTCACCATTCACAGTTACGTTACGATTCGCGTCATCTTTGAAGAAGTACGGTCCAATGATGCCACCAGCCCATAAACCGCACCAAACTGTGACTTTTTCTGGTTGCATTGGTAGCTCTTGCAATGCTTCTGGCTGATATTCACTCCAAAATCGACAATCCTGCTTATTTACGTACCCATTGAGCCAAAAATTGAAGAATCGCGCGATGAACTTTCTTAACCTAATAAAATTCAATAAATTGCAAGCGTTGTTCGTTTGTAAGACGATTCATGGTTAAATTATAGACCAAACTGAAGATGTTTGACAGTGAAACAAAACACAAAACGTGCGTCAGCTGTTTAAACCAGTGTTGCCAGAAAGATAATAGCTAAAAAATCACCCTTTACAACCATTTTGTATAACGCAGAAATGAAGTATGATCGATTTTCTGCAGAAAAGTCTGTAGGCTTCGCAGATCCTCTATTGTCTTTCATGTAATCCCGAATCAATTGTTATAAATAATGTTGTGAGGCCTCTCACATGGACTCTCTTCTACATGTTCAAGGTTTTATCTAGCATTGAAGAGATAACTTCATGGTGTCGTTGGAAGGCATTCTGATATTGCATTCTAAACGGAATATTGTAAATTTATTGAGACAATAAACTCACTCACCCAACTTCACAGCTGATTGACCCCTAGTCCATCGACGAGTTTCAGAGGCTTTTTGACAGTTATTCATGAATTTTTGATGGTTATTCACGAAATAACAAAAATGCCGTGCCGTTCTCTGATTGGTCCATTTGGCTTCAGAAAACGATACAAAAAATGGTTTTCAAACATTTTAAGGGGCAACAGGGGTAGAAGTTGGGCATCACTCTGGTATAACGTTTTCTGCAGTCAAATTGACCAATCAGAGAACGGTATTCACATTACATCGTGAATAACCGTCAGAAAGTCACTTAAATTCGTCGATTGGCTAGGGACCAATCAGCTGTGAAGTTGGCCATCTCCATAATACTACATTTCTGCTTTAGTCGCTGTATTCCATATTCTATGGTCGGTAGTGGGCAATCGGACATGTACCCGCAATTCACATTCTTCTCCTTGTTTGTTTACCACTTGAGCGTGAACTTTTCCGGCGAAACTATCCGAAATCGACAACCCATCTGCTGCTCCTTCGCTTCTTGCACGATTTTGCTCTTAAACTCGTAAGTTTCCTAAGTGGCATCTCCTTAGAATTGATTAAATTCTATGATTCTAGTTTATATCATAATCGCATATCTGGCAGAGACCTGTAAAGTTTACGAACGGGAATAAGGACACACACGCTTTTGATATATCCCACCAGAGTTGGAAGAAAACATTCGGAATGTCAACAAAAATAAATGCATTTTACGTGAAATATGGGTGAGCCACTGACGAGCATCCTGAGGGAGCTCAACGTTAAAGTTTTATTTTTCATATTCGTGACTCACACTCACACGAAAGTTATAAAGAATATTTGATGACATTTCAATGCACAACACTGAAAAGACGTATAAGACGGCAAGGTGCAGGAGAAGCATGTTTCGGATAAATTACCTGGAAGCAATCCGAACGAATTACGTTTATGTGCAACAATTCAATGATGCATCGATCGATGAATTGAAATTGAGTCACTTAAACTCAGTTGTTTTTAAGAAACTTCTTGTGTGTATGCCGCAGAAATCAATAATCGCGTGACCGGTGACCCGACGAAAGCTAGTGTGTAATTTTAGTGTGTTAATTAAACCGAACTAGACAACGATGTAATGTACGTAATTAGCGCTTGGAATCTAACCAAAATCAATCGACCGAACATCGTGAGTCAAAGCAATTTTGGGGAGTAACCGAAGTCGGTGAACGGTCGAACACCCACATCAAGGAACAACGAGAGCATTCAAATAAATTCATGAGAAACGAAAAATTGCATTTATCATGTTTTTCCAGTCTACACAAGCAGTTCACCGCCTCGAAAGGAGCTTAACCCAGAAGATGCTCTTGAAAATAAACTAGAGGAACTATGCTCAACAGCAAAATCGAAAAGAAAAAAGCACACTTAACAATCGCTTTCCACTACAAGGGCCATTAAACACATTTCTCATTGAATAGCAGTACAAGCACCGTCTGCAGTCACTCGGAAACCACAAATTTTCATAAAGCATGTATTGTATAGTCAAACGATGAATTGAATTTTCCACTTTGAAGCAAATCATAGCGCTTAACAGACGAAATTGAAAAAATATTCTTCGCAGCGGGTCGAAACAAAAATAAATTTATTCCCCTCCTAACCGGAGAAGCCCCCGTGAAGGGGGTAAAAGCCACGAGGTAAAATGAAGAGATATCATGGCGTGAAGTGCGATGGGGTGAATCGGAAGTCATTTACATTCGGGTCTGAAGTCTGTCGCACACAGAATAAGGCACTGCGATAAGAGTTGTGCGCTTCGTGGTTCAAGAAAAACCTCCCTTTAACGTCGGTTCGATGGCGATGGCACCACAAATACCCACAATACATTTTCTTAAATAGATTGAACTGATTTAAGCCATGTCCTGAATACGGAGAAGGGCAAACAGGAGATTACGTTTTGAGCAAAATGACTCAATACCAGGGAGATCTGTGCCCAGTCCTGACTTGCGGGTGTAACGCGGCACAATTGTAGAAAGAAATCATGTGACTCTTGCAAGGGAAACCATTGACAGTACTTAATCTCTCTACCTTTAGATTACAATTCTGCCGAAGCACCCATTCAATTATACACAACCCAGTTTCTCGCCCTCTCAACCTCGCGCAACATCCTCAATTTCCTTTAATCGTATTAAAGGAAGCGAAGCAAATAAGAGAAAGCCTCTTCAAAGGCCCTACACAGCATTCAAACATGACACCTTGACGATGTCTTTCACACTCACTCGGCGACTTCTTGAAAAATTGTTTAAGGGTTCTCCGAGCGAAGCATGAACTTGTTCGCTAGTAGGCAGTAGAGCCCACATCATACCTGGGGAACTCATCTTTGACCTTATCTAGTCTCAAACGCTGAATGAAGAAACATTCTACTCCTGCTTATCCCTCTTTAGATAATTATGCCTACACTCTGAAACAGTTTTCAGTGATAGTTTCCATCCGCCAGAGACTCTATGTGCGTCCTAATCTCTTCCACTCATAAAGCCGATAATCTACTCTCTTGCCATAACCAAGGACACGCTTACAGTGAAATCAGTAATCCGTGCAGTGTCTGCTCAAAGGAGCGCTCCCATTATCCTGGCCATTAACCGCGGAAAAACTCCCTCTCTCTCTCTGGCTGGAAAACCACTAATCTACAGACAACAGATCATTGACAGCAATTGATTTATTGTGCGAAATAAATAACAGCACCGCACCACAGCACGTCGCCGTAATTTGACGTTTTCCAAAAAGAGCAGGCCGAACAAATTGAAAATTATGAGAGGCATACCATTCGCAAGACGAAAACAAACTTGAACCCACTTCAACTCGGTTTGGCCGGGGATGCCACCCCGAACCGGAACAGGAAATATAAACTAATCTCTCTGGTTGCAGGTCAGTCAAACACCCACGTAGTGGACGACTTTGCCAAGCTGAAAATATTTTCCAACAAATCCTTCGAAATGAGGCTACAAACCCGGGGATTAGGTTAATGAGTTTCAAGTTTCCCAGCGGAACTTTCTTGCCATTTCCGTTCGTTCCCATCTGCTGGGCTTGTATTTACAGCCTTTGCCACCTGAAATGATTGCTCGCCTAACCAATGCGGTGGCTTTGCAGTTTTGGTTTGACTTTGTATAGTAGCCCTGCAAGAGATAAAATCCCTTCTGCACATCCTGATTTAATTAAAGAGAATTTTTGTCCAACTATTCGATGCCATTGTGGACAAAAGAGTCCTCAGACCAGTTAAAGTTAAGTTTTTATCCCCAATTGTCGATGCCGCTTGGGTACAATTCAAAAAGGAATGAGTGAAAAAGAGGACACCGAAGGGATCAGAAAACAAAAGCAAAACAATCAGCGGACTTTAATTTATGGAATTCATCGCTTCTACCTACATTCATAATAACGAGGTGCTGGTCCGCTATTTGCTTGCAAATTTTTGCGGTAAAGAAGTGAAAATAACGAAGTGAGGTTTTACCCTTCCGTTGGGCGCCGCAAAAATTGGGAGCTTTTTCTACTCGTTATGTGTACCTTTTCACGCAGGGTTAGCTTACAAGCGTTCCACTCGAATAATTTATATGAGGTACTTGACCAATTTGATCATGGGCACTGTTTATTCTAAGTACAATTCCAACAGAAAGGGGGGATTTCGATGAGGGTTTTTATACAGCAAGGGGTTGCTGCCCAGTCAGTAAATCAATTCTTAATGAGAGGTGGTGCTTTTGAGTCTTGGCGTCTTCGTTTGACCGCCCAATCAGATTGGATTATAACGGTCGAGAGCAACCAATGTGCAAACACAAATGACTTTGTCATTTTTCAACACTAAACATAAATACGGCCGCACTCAATTTGCGGCCGTATGTGCTGATGCTAGGTTATGGCCATTTCTAGAATCCTGTTCGTGTTAGTGGGGAAGAATAAACCGTGAGTGACTACTCCCTCCCTTTTCCTTATTTCAATACACGTGTTATTTCTCAACAAGAGATGAGTGGAGCACTAATGAACCCATCGATAACTCGACATCTATCTAAGCCCATACGGATGAGTCGGAGCTGGAAAAAGGAACATGAGCGGGCATTTTCTCCGAAAACAGATTACCTGTCTACGGCTATGTTTTTCAAGAGGAGATCCTGGCGGTCAAAGGAGCGACCAAAATGATATCATGGTTGGAAATACCACCTGACTGATATTTCCATTCTAATTGACAGTCAAACGGCCATTAAAGCACTTTCGGCTACAAAAGTTAAGTCCTAGGTAGCCACAAGCTGTCGCGAAGAACTCGATTACTCTATGCTGGGTCCCAGGACATAACCAGCAATGAGGCAGCATATGAACTTGCCAGGAAAGGGGCCGAAACTGACCCATCCCAGCCAATCACATGGTTTTATCCACCGCTAGCATAAATCAAGACTAAAATGGACAGAAAAATCATGGATTTTTTTTTTGTTCGAAGACTTCTTTCTGGAACAGATGATACGTTACAAAAGACTATCATGCATGAACATTATGCAATGCACAATTCGTCGTTTGTCTAATGCTTCCAATCCAATTACGGCTCATCTTGTTTCATAAGGAGGCATTACATCAAGATTCCCTTTCATTTGTTTAATTACAAATCTTATGAATGATTTCTGAACCCTTTCTATACGAAGGACTGAGTTCATAAAGGACGGACACCGTACAACCGCTTTAGCTTCGATGTAGTCAATAAGAAACGAAAATGTCATGTTTGTGTCAAAAATAACGACAAGATCTGTAATCACAGTTTTCCTGGATATTGTAGCTCAAACAAGTAACAAGTGACACTTGTTCACATTTAACATCAGTCAATTAATACCACACCATTCTTACACAATCTGGAACATTTCTGACACGTAGGAAAATCTTAATGTCATCAGCATACATGAGACAATTAACATGAATGTGGATTGTGGGGATCTCATTTATGAATATATTAAAAAGAACTGGACCTAAATGATTTCCCTGGGGTACACCAGACTGATTCTTGACAATGACCAATTTTTGGATAGGTAACTTGAAATCCAGCTTAGAAGAACCGAATGAATCCCAATACTGTGTCAAACACCTGTTTAAAATCAGTGTACATAACATCTACTTGATGGCCTGCATCAACCGACTTAAGCAGATATTTTGTGAATACACTTAAGTTTGTTAAGACAGACCAGACACAAATCCATGTCTCTTTTTTTTTGAGAAATAAAGCTTCTTTGCCAAAATGTCGGAATATCCGGCATTTTTGAGACGTCCCTATAATTTTGAACCTTCAATCTGGGACGAACTTTAAAAATCGGGGGAACAAAAGAAAGTTTCCATTCTTCCAAAAATGTACCAGATGGCAAAGATAATTTAAACAATCATTGCAACGGAGAAGACTGGGACGATTGCATTTACCCATGACACCATATGCAGAGGCTGTGGGGATGAAGAGGAAATTGAGGACATTCCTCATTACCTTTGTCAATGCTCCAGTACAGTTTGCCCACTGGAAGAATTCTTCTTCCAGAACCTTCAAGATATAGCTTGTCAAGATCACTGGACGGTACAGTAACAACATCTACAGTATCATCTTTAACGCACGAGTAGAACAGTGGAAGAGTTATCATCCCCATCACAATGATTCCAACTGGACCTAAGCGAGACGTGGCCCCACAGCGTCTACCCACCGACTCAACCTAACCTAACTTAGTGGAGGGCCATTGAATCAGTGGATAAGTTTAAGTATCTCGGGGTCTTTTTCGCGAGTGATGTAGGATTGGTCAAACTGCGACTGTGTTATATGAAAAATATTTCTTTCACAAAACACTTCGTTAAGTTTCTCATAAACAATAAACTCAACACCAATTATAAGAAAATGCAACTAAATGACTACACCACTCCTAAGCATGGTAAAACCTTAAGATTAGTAACGATTTCGACTTTTTTTGTCCCGAGGCACTTTTTTGTGCGACTTTCTCAAACTTTTCAGCGGCAACACTGTGTCCAACCATCTCGACTTCCGAGGCGGGCATTGAATGCGCTTGGCAGACCCAGAATGAGATGGTTGGACCAAGTCCAAAAACTCGCCTGGTTACGCTTGAGCATAACTCCTGAGAATTTAGAGTCGATGGCGGAGGATCGAGTTGCTGCTTCCGAACAGCTGTGGAGGTTTAATGCCTGTTAATACATAACAGAATGGCCATGCAAAATTTCTACAAAAGAGTGCGTACGTTTCAGCAGTCATGTATGCGCTGTATACTCTATGAATCAAAAAAGCTTTCTAATTAAAGAGCTGTATTTTCTAAAATCACATTTTGCCTGAAATCCGGGACACCCTTCATAATATAATCCAATTGTTTCCCATTCGCACGATACATAAGCTTCCCTACATAAGCACAATATTCTTTTATCCCCTTCCGGATTCAAAGAGATTTCTAATGCCTGATAAGCCGTTTTCTGTTTATTTACCCGTTAAGTGTGCTACACAACATGTGACTGAGTACTTGACTTCTGTGTCTCTCGTACTGTGCCACAAAAGCATTGTCAGTTGACGGCTCCCATTCGGTTGTCACGCACGTCAACATCCACAGAGACGACTGTGACACATTCTGATTCATTATTGACTTTCTTTCGTGCCTGTCATAAATAATTGTAATTCAATCGTATTGTCGGGTGTTCACGTGCCCTAATGCAGTTTAGCAGGATACGGTAATGTCGTTCTTATGTGTGTATAATGTATGCGTACGTAAGCTCAAGCTTTTACAACTCACCCCAAATGGTTTGCTCCACAAAGAATGAATACTCATCTTGGCCGGAATCAAAACTGACAGAGTCGAAATCAAATTTGACAGCGAAACATATCAATCACCCACCCTAAAATGCGCTACATTCTTGTTTAGACGGGAAATCACAAGCTCTCCCGCGAAGAGTGAAAAACGGATGCGATACTTTTGATTGTTTGTTTACTTTTCCAATCAATATTTAAGTGTATACTTAGACATTTGAATGTCTATTTGCATTGAGAACTGTTTGAGTTACCATTGCCGAGGAATGCGATTAATCGAATAACTAGTTTGTATTAATGAAATACCATTAGGCCAGCTGCGGACGAGGTTTGATGATTAAATATTTAAATTTGATTTATGAACACCCTCACTTTCACTGGAACACCCTCACTTTCTTCTTGAAACCCGCAAAGGCTGTTCGACAGGTATTTTGTGTGTATTCTGTTTAATATTTACAAGGTGGACATTTATGGAAATATGATTCCAGACAAATGTTTTCATTAGACCACGCAGTCTTTCTGGCTTCAGGCTACGCATTTCGCCTCGAATACATACAGTTGACTCTCGATAATTCGAAACTAAAAGGACCTCACAAACATTCGAACTAACTAAGGAATTAGGAAAGAAAGAAATAAGGAAACACACTGAATTGCATTATAAATTTAATGCTTGGTCGAAAGCATTGTCTATAACAGCCAGTGGCGAGAATACCCCGTCGGTCACATCTTACTTAATGTTGACGCAATGTACACAATGACTTTGCCTCCTTTGATGTGACGGCCGGAATTGGTTTTGCTTCCGAGTCTTCGTCATCGTCGTCTTTTCAGTGTTGCAGCTAGAGTTGGAAGCTGGCAAAATTGTCAAAAATGTTCGTCGCCACACAAAGAAGAGCAGACTTCTACATCACCGTCAAAATGTACAAAATCATCGAAAGTCGCAGATGCACCAAAGTCAGAAAGAACAATTACAAACTACAGCTGGGCACAGAACATAAATGTCGAATTACTGAGAGGAAACTAGTTAAAGATTTCGAATTACAGCGTGCTTGCCCGACTGAGCAATCACTTCGAATTAACGAGCGAACTAAAAGATATGTGTTTTTTTTCGATTTATCAATGTTTTTCCAAGGGACCTAACAATCAGTTCGAATTATCGAGAGTCGACTGTACCCTTTTCAGCAGTTTTGATAGTTGATTTATTAACACACACTTTGTCTCTTAAATATCCCCGACCAAAAAGGAAGGATGTGGGAGCTGATGTTTCCTTATCCGAAGTTGTTTTTCTAGACGATTGGGAAGAATCATCCTTAGTTCGCACTCACAAATGGGTTTCCAAAAATAGTGTTGAAAGTTATGTACTCTCGGCAGGTCCAAAACTATTCAAAAGTATAGTAAAACAAGATCACATATCGGAGGCGCAGCACGTTTCCGTACATGGAAGGTCAAGTTCTACCAACTTTACTCTTAAATGCACATCGGGGGTACAGTAAGGTAGTCACTTAGGACATTTTCAATGTAAGTTAATTATTCAATTGGAAATTCATATCTTTCCAAAGACATGTTATATTCATATCAGCCGTACTTTAGAAAAAGGCAACTTAGCAGTAGTCTTCGTCAAGCTTAACATCCATGCCCAGTTTCACAGTTCAAGTTTAAACTCCGCTTTTGCTTTAAGCTTCAGTTCAACGATTTATCCGGTTTCACAGTTCCTTTCAATCTCTGAACTGGGTTCATTTTGTGGTTTAAGTTAAACGAGACCATTGTATTGGGTATATAACTTAATTCGTGTGGTTTGCTAAGAGATGGCGTAACTTGTATTATTTCATTCGAACAAATATGTCATTCATTTGAAGCGTAAACAAAAATTTGTTCGCTCAAATATGTCGAACTTTGTTCTTCTTCATTACTTTAATATGAAGAAAACTGCTGCCGAAAGTCATAGTACGAACGTGCCAAAAGTGATTTGCAGGACTTAAACGTTTTGATTTTGGCTTTGCCAACCAGACAATTCAACGGCAAAGCCGAATATCCATGGCGCGAAGGTAATACTCTGTGTTGTGGTGGGATCAGAAGGGTGTGCCGTATTATGAGCTGCTACAGCCGGGTGAAACCATCAATGGACAACGCTACCGAACCCAATTAATCCGTTTGAAGAGAGCAGTAGCCGAAAAACGCGCGGAATATGCGATCAGACACTTGGTAATAATTATCCATCGTGACTTTCAGTTAAATGAATGCACCTTCTGAACACAACCTGGTGTACTTAGCTCCTCCTCCTTTTTGTGATGAAACATAAAGCCTTGAAATATCGCTCAAATAACGGACACTTTTCTTCAAATTAATGCTCTAGTTCACCTCATTTTGTCGGAGGGGAAGACTTTCAACTGAAACCCCTCTAAAGTATTCACAGACGCTGCAAAGACAACAAGCTGTCAAAATAATGTCAGGGGCAAAAGACGAGGAAGATGAGTATATCTATTAGGTTATCTGTGCAATGAAGATAGTGTATTCCCGTTTAAGCCTCAGTCCTGCACCACATTCAGAAATGAAGTACTAAAGAGATATGCAACTTTTCAGTGGATAACCCCTAGTCAATCGCAGTTCACCACAGATTCTGACGTCTGTGCTCTCAAGTCACTACATCCTACTGTATTTCCATGCACACTTGTTAGGAGTGTAGAGCAAGTAATCAGCTTTGCTTAGCACACTCGTAGTCACAGTCGCCCGGCTGCGAAGATGTTATAAAAAACGCTGTCAACTGACACCAACGTAGAAGTTGCACATCTCTTCAGTACTTCATTTCCGACCACAGTCGCATTTGAGAGCGTACATAGAGACGGGCTATGGCAATGCCATGACTAGTTTTGATATTCCTACCTACGCAGTAAGCAGGCCGTAGCATGTCATAAAAAATTTGTGAAGCCAACAGTGACAGAGCAAATTTAAGTGTTTTTCCTAGATCACTTGGGTAGTTGAAAAACGCTTGAAAAACAATATAAAACATTTTTGCTTGGTTTGTTTGGAGAGCTAATTGGACAGGGAGTTGGTTTCTGAAGGTTTGTGCTGAACAAATAATAATAATACAATACTGCACGATGTTTTGTATTGTGTTTTGACTAACACAGATTATGACACTTCTCCAGTACATGCTTTTCTCCTGAACCCCAAAATAAAATTGAAGATTTTTGTATGTTCTTGAGCAGTCGACGTCTTCAAATCGGGACAAAAAGTAGGTGCACCTTTAGGTGGGTAGGTAGGGTGACTGCATGATTATACTGAAATCATGCTCACTTAGACCTTCTGGTACATTGTGCCGTCAAGTTCGGCTTAGTACCCACAATCCAATTTACCCTATGACCTAGTAGTGATTCCCAGTAGGGATTTGCTGGTCATATGTGACTTCTCTGACCATTTAGTTCCACAAGCCATTGATGTGTCTCGCCCTCCGCTAGTTTCATATTTATGTGAAGCAATATTAGGAACGGTAGCAATAGCTCAAGTGGCGAAGTATAAAGGCATATACAGTGTACTCTCTCCTAACGGACAACTCTCATAACCGGACAAATTTCAAAGAACGGAATTATTAACACGATCGTTAAGGTGCAGGACGCGGACAATGTTGTCAATGTCTGCGATTTTTCTCATGACCCGACACCTCTCATAAGCGGACAAATTTCTTGGTACCATCAGTGTCCGCTTATGAGAGAGTTCACTGTATACAAATTAGTCAGGATTAAGTTTTAAACGCCTTATTCGTTCCGATTCTGGAGAGAACTCATAAGCAGGTGCCCTGCTCAAAGTGGAGGTTTATGCCGTGTTTTGCGGCTCCACTGTGCTCAGTGCACTGATTGACCACTCCAGTGGTTCATTTGATCTCAACGACAAGTGGTGACTGGACCAGATTTGCAACCAGATAAAAGCGCATTAACGTTGCTTTCACTGAGATTTGAACCGCGAACCCCACTAACCAAGGGCAGGCACTTAACCAAGTGCGCCATCCAGTTGCTAACGAAAACTCAATCCAAAAAGTGGAAGCTTTCAAGAGGACTTAAAGAATATAAAATTGTCCAGGGAACCAACATCATATAAACTGATAAAACATATGAACACATCCACCGAGAGGCGAAAGCAATTCGAGCAATGCGCAAAGACTACAACTCACACGTCTATGCGGGAAAGCACCCGAAGTAACCTTAAATATCCGATTGTGTAAAGTTTAGGGATCTCGGTTGAGGTTCACATCCAACAAAGAACAATTCAATAATTCAAGTGTTCACGAATTCGGGGACCTGGGGACAGTCCAACAGATCCATATACGCTCATAACGGCCCCTCAGCATGGAAAACGCAAGACTACCAGAGCGGAAAATAAAACCCACCCATACATACTCATATGTACACATCCTGAACACTCTGTTCCAGTTATTTAATTTGGCATAGCATAGCATTCCTTTCATAGCGCGCACATTGTGTTTTGATTCTTCAATATATTAAGACGTTCCATGGGCGAATATTTTCATTCCACTCTTCAGACAAATGTCCCAATCATACAGTTCAGATTCCACTCAAATATGCATACGTAACCTAAATTCCAAATTCATTTACTTGTAACTCACATCTGGGCTCTCAGTGAGGGCTGGCGAGGACTAGTCTGCATTAAACTTCATCTGGAATATAGACGATGGCCCACTGATTGTAGCTATTCATGATAAACGAATTTATATTTCCTTTTAGTGGCAAAATGTGCATACTACGGTGGGGGCGTGTGTGCATACTCCATAAATCCACGTGGCGCTCTTCAATTATTCATGAACGCACATCACCTCAAACCGGTGAAGAAAAAATAAACGAGGAATACACATAACTCAGGTGTTGTCTATTAATTTGCCGTAGATATATGTGTGCTTGAAAAATCGAGAGGATATATTCAGGGCGTAATGTTTATGAGTGTGCGAGGTGATATCCTTTGCGAGGGAATCAAGCACTTCGCTCTTTACTCTCCGACATGCCTCGGAAAATCCCATTCACTAGTGTGTAATCTGTGTCAAGAACAAGAAACCTTTCCAAGGCGCCTTTCATAAATGCAATTGAATTTCGTATCGTTATTCATGTCCTAGTTACACTTTACCCTCGTGGGAACCTATCAAAGTAAGGTATCCCTCTTGTGTGTCTTTCCTGTGTGGGTGTGTGTATTTGTATGTGTTTTAATTAATCATTTTGATTTGGTACACTCGCCTGAAAAAGGAATCATTTCATGCTTCCAACAGAATGAGTTTCCTAATACTTTAATGTATCCACACAGGAACTGAGATGTAACACAATATTCCCTCTGAATATGTATCACACTGACGGTCGGGTCCACACGGAAAAAGAACGATGCGTCGTTGTAGAAAATCGATACGACAGAAAGTTGGCAAAGTGTGCTGAACCTTCACTCATTGCGATAGATTGATTGATTGCAAGTCCGCAGCGGAAGACAGATGCCTCTGTGCATCAGAACGATGAAAGGGTATGCAGCTTTTTTGGCAATTATAAGATTTTCGTTTTTATCTCAACGAGAAACTTCGTCTGTTTTTAAGCATAACACGATGAAATTGTTCTGTGTCCAACCAAAACACAAAAACACAGTAACACATGGCGGATATTCAGTTCTCTTGTGGAAGGGAAGGTGGATCTAATTTTGGCCATCAAATAACTACAGCCCGGTAGAGAACTACGAACAACATCTATAGCGCAGAATTACTCTTGCCAACCGCTGTTCCTTTAGGCGATATAGGACCAGGAGTGATATACGACCAAGCTGACTCTATATCAGACACTGACACATAACAGTCCTCCTCTATGGCGCAGAGGCTTGGACAATCTCAAAAGCGGATGAAGAAGTCTTTGTCCTCTTCAACAGAAAAGTTCTCGGGCGATCTTGGACAACCTCAAAAGCGGATTAAGAAATCCTTGATCTCTTCGACAGAAAAGTTCTGCGGGCGATCTTTGATCGCGTTCGGGATCTGCCGGAGAAGACCCAACAACGCACTGGAACAGTGACATGAGCCTACTCAAAAGTCTAGGATCTTAAAGTAGCTCCGGCCCTAAGAGTCTTCTACTCCGAACCTGTGGGACAACGCAACAGAGTTCGCCCACCGATGTGGAAAAGTACATCAACCAACTTTCTAGTTGAAGAGGCTTGTTGGTTGGGGTCCACGTCCACCCCAGACTGATGCCACACAAGGAAGAAGATGAAAAAACCGTTTATAATGATGAAGGGAGAACCCTAAAATATGATCCTTATAACCGGTCCATCGCTGTAACCAAAGCGATATTAAGACGTGTCCAAAAACTTTTTATCCAACTAATAGTGCAGATAAAGTCTTTCAAACCTAATAACTTGGTGAACTCCTGAGCCTTTCGACGAAATATGTCGACTTATAGAAACATTCATACTTCCACGATTTATAAACCAATTAAGTAAACTTTACACTATCTATAGCTCAAATTGTCCCTTTATTTTTTTTTATTTTAAAACTGTTGGTTGGGGTTTTCCCCTATTTTGAGAGCTAGCTTACATATGTAAAAACTATCAACACTTACTGAACTGCGTTGCTTTTAACCATCGTTATAAACAATGTTGGCAGCCGTGGCGTTGTGGGCACGTGCGTCGACCCCTACGCAACTGAAACTCGCTGCCTGGGTTCGATTCCCGTCTAGTATGACCAAAATTAATTTTTACGGCTCCAATAATTGTCACAGCTCCTCTTTCGAGTCACCGACAATGCTCAAAGAGTAATAACTGCCCAGCAAGGTCTCCAACTGGCCTTCGGCATAACACTGTAGGTCCCTTCCACTCATGAGAGAACAATAGCACGCACAACACGAGTGGTTGCTGATAAGCTAGGCCCTGGCCCTCAACGGACTGCAGCGCCTCTCTTATTTTTATTATTAAACAATTTTTAAGCTGCCCACACACAGCGCACTTGTGCGTGCAAGCTTTGTTGTGTACTTCAGTGTCGCTTTGCTCCACATACGTCACACGATTTCGCGCTCACATCACGCTACACAGAACAGTGACACTGAAACTGAAAACATTTTCATTTTACTCACACAGTGTGGCAAATCGGTGTGCGACTTATCCCACACACAGGACACACTTCAGCACCCCGACACCAGTTCAAGTGTGTTGTGTATGGGCAGCTTGATACATTCACACCTAGAGGGAACCAAAGACATGAAGAAGTCAATCAAGTGAAAATGAAATGAGAATGAATTCAAAAAAATAAGAGCTCCAAGTCTAACTTCCAACTGGTGTGGACTTGAAGTGTGTCCTTCATTCATTGAGTTGGTACTGTTTTTTTTGCTTGGCGAATGTTGGAACATCACGACTGACCTTAAATTAAGGTTTCATTTACTTGGTTTCACATCACACGTTAGTTCATTCATTGACTTCACTTTTGATGACTTAAGACAATTATGGAATGGATTGGGCAAACGCGAAAGGGGTAGTGAGGTAGGATGCTCAATGGACTGTGGTATCAATTTAAAAATGGAAATGAGCTTAATTAAAAAAGACCACAAATAAATGCACGTCCATTCAAAGGCTTCGAAATACACTTTAAGTGACCATCATAAAGTCAATGAACTACATATGTAATTCCTTCTTCATAAATTCAGGTCATGCATTGCACACACAATCTGCTCTCTATTTCTATGCTTTTTCTTCTTTATCTAGTGGCGCTACACGAGACCTGGGCCTCAGTGGGAGGCGTGTTCTCCAGCTGGCGCGGTCTTTAGCCAACTGACTCCAATTTCGCACGCCAAGTTGGTTGAGGTCCCTCTCCACTTGTGGGCGCCATCGATTCCGTGGGAGTCCTCTATTGCGTAGTCACACTGGTTCGGAGTCGATGACTCTTCGGGCTGGAGCGGTGTTGTCCATGCGCTCTACATGGCCTAGCCATCTTAGGCGTTGAATCTGTAGACGCCTGACTAGGCTCATGTTGCTGTAGAGCCCATAAAGTTCGTGGTCTCCAAAAACCCCCACCGCCACGGACCCACGGCCACCCCCACGGACCAAAGATTGAACTCAGAATTGTAGCATTTGAACAATTATGTGTCTCTAATTACGACCGGGCGGCCGTGGCATTGTGGGTTGGTGTGGCGACCCCTACGCACTTGAGCCTATGCGGCAAAGGGTCGATCACATTACGCGCAAAATACTTTTCACGGCCCCACCACTTTCGAGTCACTGACAATGCTCAAAAAGGAAAGTTGTCTACAAAAAGCTTCTCAAATTGGCCGTTCGAAGTCGGCATAAAACGCACAGCACGAATGGTTGCTGAGAAGCTACAGAAGGGCTGTAGCGCCACCTATATTGTTGGGTCTATAATTTAATTCGTGCTAAGAGATGGCGTAACTTGTATTATTCCATTGGAACGTGCGTTGGAAAGCTACTGTCATTGTACGTCATTTCAGTATATGTCATTCATTTGAAGCGTAAACAACAATAATTTTGTTCACTGTTTCACACAAAAAATTAGAAAGGAGAAACCATCCATGCAGGATAATCATTCAGGGTTAAGTATCATACGCGAATGTTTGACTGCTCTGATTAGACTCAAGAAAAATGTGGAAAACGGCCTTTTGCTTTGACTTCATCGGTCTACATTCCTTTGGTCATCCACGTTCGCATAAAACACAGAAGGCAAACTATATGGCTGTTCAACTAGAAGAATTATTCAGGACAAACCAAAGCCTGTTTAGAGGCTGTCAAACTTTAAATATGAATCAAAAGGCATATCCCTTATAAAAATCATTGAAGTCTTTAGCTTTTCAGAATCTTACACAAACCACTTGCACTGCTTAGCAGTTATTTAAATCCACCACCATTCCTTGCAAGCAGCACTAACAGGAAATAAATTAATTAGCAGTAAAGAAATACTCCGGAAAGAGAAAACAAGAGATGATAACCCCAAGTCAAAAAGAAAACACAAACGTCTAGGTGAACAATGATGACAAACATTCACAGTAACAACCCACATAGCTGTGGGTATATTGTTGCTTCAATCTTCGTTTGCTGTCACCAATCTTTACACATTTCCTTCTCACATTTCCTGCATTACATACCCAATGAGCAAAAGGACAAGGCGGGAAATAATATGCCGTTGGTAAGAAAAGAATTATAATACATCACTGTCGGTAGCTACAGCTTCAAGGCAATCCAGGAATTCATCTGCATTTATGTTAATTTTAACTACACAAATAAAAATAAGATTTCCCAACGAGAGAAACCACCGAAAATATGTCCTAGAGAAGTTATGATCGTTATGGTGCAAGAGATAAGGAAACATAATTTAGTCCTCCTTTTGGCATGAAGATGTCCTTTTATTATTAAAAGGAGCTGACAATTTACTCTCCCTCACACTCAGACAATTTTAAACACGAATGTATAAAAATGGCTGATTTATCGTGGATATTATACGGATTAGGAGAAGTCTTCAACTAATAGGATCTTCCACCGAGATAGGAGTTCCCCTCAAATTACTACATGCAGATGGGACTTGGTAAATTAAAGCGCGGCAGGATGCCAATTCTTTGAGGACGCAGCGTTAGCGTCCGGTGGTTAAGTGTGAATAGGCTTTCTGCTAACCGGAACCAATGAGTACCAGGAAGTTGAACTTATGGCTGCGAGGGAAATTAAACAGAGAGACATGAGTGGTGAATGGAAACAAGATAATTGCTTAAACTAATATTTTGAATAACTGCTAACCACTCGTGTCATGCGACCTTCATTCATGCCGACTCCGAACGTCGAAGTTTGAGAAGATTTGCACTTTCTGTGCATTGCCACAAAACTCGAATGAGGTGGAGCGGGTGTTGATTCCCAGCGCAGGGCTCCCAGCTCGCGAGTCGACGAACTAAACAACTATGCTAGAAATTATAAAATTAGCTGAGCTAAGGTGAAAGGGATTTTGTGCTCGAAAATTTTTTTTTTATAATTTGCTCGCTCACAAGCTGTTACAATCGCCCTTAAGTGTCCGGGTTCAAGACACAGCACAGGCCGAAGGTGTAGAGGGAGAGAGGGAGACGTGGTACCTGTGCACACTGGTTTTGAATATCTGCGGATTGTATTCTGGGGGAAATATTGGGCTAGGAAGAGCATTCCATACTCGTGTCGTGCGGCTGATGAACTAGTCTCTAAATTTAACTGTGCTCTCGAAAGTAGGCTTATGGGTAAACTTATGAGCGTTCCTGGCGAGACGGGTATTGCGGGTGAATTCATGGAGAGGAAGAATGCAGTTGGAAAACTCACTTGAGCATCGTTTATTAAAATTGCGATATAATAGGGATATAGACGAGACGGTACGTCGATGTTCGAGCGAGTCAAATGACTCTGCAGTATTTTTGTCTCCTATAAGTTTTATCGCTCTACCTAGTAGGTGCAGGGTGGTTTTGGGGACACCAGGCCAGATATGAGCGCTGTACTCAAGCTTGGAGCGTATATACGCCTTATAAATTCAAGCCAAATCAGAAGGGGTGAAGTATTTCTTGAATCGATTGAAGAAATCTAAATATTTCGCAACATTTTTGGCGACCTTAAATATGTGATCGTTTCAACTATGTTTTGTGTTGATACGCATACCAAGAATGGAAAGCTTTCCGGTTCCATCGACACAGGTGCCATTCATGAATAATGGCTGATTAACAAGGATTCGCTTGAGTGACAGCAGACAGCATCGAGTTTTTGAAGCATTGAATTCCACTCGATTGATCTTTCCCCAGTTAATTATGCAGTCAAAATCGGAATTCAATGTGCTTAACATAAGCTGCCTTTCCAATTCTACGGACGAAGGGCGGGGCCGTGAGTCTTGAAGCGAATATGAAAAGCTGAGGGTGCTGTCGTCAGCGAAGGAATGGATTGGATTAGAAGTAGCAGACAAAAGATCATATATAAAAATGAGAAAGAGTGTCGGAGACAGAACAGAGCCTTGGGGAACACCAGCATATATTTGGTGGATATCAGACTTGAACTCATCCAAAACAACTCGAATTGATCGGTTCGAAGAGTAATTTCTAATCCATTGAAGAAGAGATTCATCGACACCATAGGCACGCATTTTCGACAAGAGAGCTTGATGCCAAACTCTGTCAGATATTTACAATTTTAAGTACCTTACTGACGGAAAAACTAATATTTTCAAGTCTGCTCGTCATGTGAGCACGAAAAAAATGACAGCACGTACATATTTAAATGCAAAATCGTCGAATTTGGACGAGGGCCTAAATTGTATGAATACACATAATGTACGTATGTAACATGTGCACATAACAGACTCAAATATGTATGCATTTTAATACTCTGACGAGACTGTAAGGGTAACATTTTAAAAGTGCCCGAAATATAGACGTGTCCGGTCTACTGAAGTGCCCGGCTACTGTTCTATATAATAAACATAGAATTTTATCATTAAAATTTAAAATCATTCTAGTACAGTTGAGTTCTTCAACGTTCTACTACCATTGAATTGTCTTCATATATTTTTGTACTACTTCTTTTTTCGTTGAATAAACATTCTTTCTCTGAAGTGTGAACAAATGTTTAAGGAAGAATCGCCACTATCCTAATTTTTTGTACAAAAGTCTAGATCCGAACCCTCACGTACATGTCATATTACTAGACTTTAGAAAATTATTTGATGTATGAAACCAAAGCAAACTAATCAGGCCAGGAGCTCTATCCAGGTCCAGGACCTCCAAGCAGGACCAAAGCTTTGTGCTTAAATCCTGAATCCCCAGGCCAGGAGCTCTATCCAGGTCCAGGACCTCCAAGCAGGACCAAAGCTTTGTACTTAAAATCCTGTATACACAAGGTGTTCCGCAAGGATCCACACTCGGTCCAATTTTATTCATAATACACACAAATGAGTTGTTAAGAGCTCTCAAGACTCAAAACAGTTTCAGTGGGTATCGTATCCGTAGATAACACTGCTTTTGTCGTATTGGATAAATCGTTGAAAGACGCAAAGGAAGATCTGCAAAAAGAGGGGAATGGAACAGTTCAATGTAGTCCCGACATGGGACTTGTTATTTTTTTTTTGTTTTCATAAAAGAAGGTGACGTATTTTCGCCAAATACTATTTCGTCGACGCTCCAAAATATATATGAAAAAAAAAATTTCTATATAACCGAACACAAATCCTTGAGGTAGTTTACGAATATAAATATCTTCGACTGATCATCGATGAACATTTAACGCGAGAAAGACACTGATTGCAGTTTGCAGCCTCATATCAAAAGGTGTGCGTCAATACTATTCGCGGGTTAAATCAAAACTTAGACAGGGCATCCTAGCTTGGGGCAGCTACAAGTCACCTTGCAAAGCACAATACAAGCTACAATAACAGATCTTATGCAACAAGGAAGCAAATAGGATGAACAAAAGCGTTTTTTGCGATTAAAAGACATCTCTCGCACTGACATATTTCTAAGATGGATTAACAGCACCAATTCAATTCATGAGGTCAACACTCGAAGAGGAGCCCGAGGTCTACTTGGTACTCCAACGTTTCAGAACGAATACGGAAGAATAAAGCGGAAGTGGGATTGATTATTAAATCAATTACGACTGACAAAAACAGTCAGATGAGGAGGACTTTATTGGATGGTATAACCAACAATCGAATGCTTCTCTTTTTACACAACGAAGCATAATGCTGCAAAAAGCAAATTTTCTTACGAAACTAATGACGACCATAAAATCACAGTTCCAGCAGTGACAACTAAGTTTCGCTTAAGATACAATCTAACCATGTCTCCTATTCTGAATACTCTTCTGTTACATAGAAGAGTAGAACTACATGACGCCATCGACCTTTTGTCACATAATTTGTCAAAGTGTTTTCTATCCGCCCTGTGGACATTCTCTAATTGTATTCACGTTAAGATGACAGGTTCTAGCCTTCCTCGAAGCCGTCGAATGAAATCGATTGTTTTGTATACAGACAAAGAAAACACTGACTTTGTCTTGAGGCGGATTGTATCATCTTTGAAACGAACGAAGCATTTTAGCCACATTCTTTCACCGAAGTGTAAAAGAGAGGAGCAAACACGATGAACTTGATTCAAAGTAATTCTTTACTTAGTTACGTTTATGTGCGCCCGCAAGATACAAAACTCCGTTGAAGTGAAGCATAAAAAGAAAAACAAATCAAAATTAGGTTTTTGGGTCAATCATATTCCATGTAATCGACGCAGGACGTTCGCTCGAAATTACTTTCATTTCTCTCAGACTGGTTGGTTAATCAATAAAAACCAAATCCTGTAGCTGTGGCAGCAGTAAAAAATGAAATTGAAACCCACCACTCGTATTTGCGATCTTTTGTGAAGATGAATGGGTGAAAAGATTCAATTACAAAGTGTATGAACTTAATGAAGATGAAGATGGAGATGATTTTCGAATGCATAAAAAACTTGGGTTTGTGTTGCGTATACATTTCGGGCATGAAACTTCTAGAAGTATCGGATATTTATTCTTAATGACGTTACCCGTAAAACACGGTTTTGTGTACCGTTTAAACTGCGATTCAAATAACAGAATGGCTAGCAAATGGTTTAAAGTCATGCGAACAAAAAACACACAAGAATAGATGTGCGTGAGAATGCAACACAGAGCACTCTTCCCAGAAGTGTTTATCCTGATTAGGTGCATTAAATTTCAATCAACCATACTCCCTTCATCACTCTCTCTTCACTCCATCTCACCCTCTCTCTCTCTCTCTCCCGGTGTAGGATACACTATGAATATAAAAATCAATAGAATTATGTGTGAATCTCTATTGGAATTCTCCATTAACGACCATAACCATCCAAGACGGATTCTTAATAGAAATTCCAACCCATATCTGAAATATTCTCCCTCTTCTGTTCGATTGGTGGTGACTTATTCAATGTCATACGACACATTAGAGGTACCTTTGAAATCTGTCTGTCACCGATGAGTCTAAAGCCTCTTCAAGGCACAACGACTCAAAACCGACAACCCATCACCGCACTTTACCAAAGCACGCAAGATTGAGTTAAAATTTAACAGTACTCCAAAATAAGTATATTTCATCTCAAATGAATTCAATCTGTCCGTACCCAAAATGTCCATTAAAACCCAAAACGTTGAAGGCCTACACAACTGCAAAACATTAAAGTCCTTGCCACAGTAGCCCCACGACCATTATCCACGAGGAAAAAAAAATGAGACAAATGCAAATTATCAAAACCTCTAAGTGGCCAAGCGATACCAAACCATGGCCACCCTTCGAAACGCCGAACGTGAACGTGAACGTACGGGAATGATAACACTGTGGTAGACATTAAAGGACAGGAAGGGGACTGCCATAACAAGCAGGCCGGACGCAATTAACACAGGGTTGACGATACCATTTCATTAACTAAAGATGAAAGGAGTGCGAAACAAAATTCACCACCCCAAAAACAGGAGCAACTAACACTCGCACTCGCACTCGGTCTCGGACTCGCACTCACACTCAACCGTAGGCAGTGTCTCATTGAAGCAGGTAATCATTGTAGTGAATTACATATTCAAAGAAAGAGCAGATAAGCAAACCGAATTGTTTGGAAAATAGTCCTCCACATTGAAGTTAATCTCCTCCAGCACAAGGACACAACAACACACAGCACACACTTTGACATTCCAACAGAGAGTTGAGTGTCGAGTCGGCCCGAGAAAGCCACAACCGAATACGATTTCACGAGTCAAGAGCAATTACCTGCCCAATTAGGACTCCACAAAATAAACGTTAATTACATTTGAATGTCCTATAGTCTTGTGTATAGTGTAACTTTTCTGTTTCTGCTCTGACTGTTGGCTACTTTTTGTTATTTATGCTATTTTCGTAAATTATAGAGGAAAATGAAATGAAAAAAAGTTACATACCAGAAGAAGAAAACCAATGAATGTCACTCTATCCAAAAAGATGTTACATAACGTGTTTAAGTCAAAATCACGAACAGAAGCAAAAGAAGGAAAGCACATTTCTCCAGAGAACTTTTTATTTATACATACACCAGCGGCGTTGTGTTGTTGTACAACTCTTGTTATGCACAATTCGAAACATCCCCCGCAGCGAATATCATCTCTATAAACATTTTTTTCTTTTTTTTTTTTTTCAAATTTTATGAATAATTTGGCTGTTTCTGGGAAATTTTTGAACTAAGCCATATTCGTGCCTCTTTGTGGGTTAACCTTTTCAATTACATAAGACGGAAGGGATGAAATTACATATTTTCATTTATTTTTCGGTTGTTATTTTTTTTTTTTTTCAGCTTTACCTTCGTTTTGGTATAAATAACCGCAAGAGTTATGAATTATTGCGCGCATTTATAATATGTATCGCACACGATCAAACTGGAAGAACCGTCGCCGCCCGTCGCCGCCGCCGCACCAGAGCACTTAATAGCACTTAATGTACAGTACCCAACCCTCCTTCTGTACTGTGATTAACACAAATCCTCTGTCGAGGGCTGTCGGTGATTGGTAGGGTGCCTCGACAAAGACGACGTTTTTTCTCCGCCCTTCTCAGACATCACAGTGTCTGGTGGAATTTGAAACAACAGAAAGCAATAAAACAAAAACAAAAAAACACAAAAAAATAAACGCACACAGAAAAATAAGAAAATAAAAGAGGAATACAGATACACCGAACAAAACCGAATCGAATCGAGAATAATCACATCACTTTCCCGTGTCCACGAAACACTAGATACTAGATACTTCCTCCTTCATCCACACGACATCAACGCAACGAACTTTGGGTGTAAGTACATTTGAATGACAACTACTATTATCCTGTTTAATTTGCAGTGTGCTCAAGGAACTACTCGCCCTTGTAGTTGGGTAAAAATGTTGAATATTTCCGGTATTCCGGTGTTTTTTTTTTTTTTTCGTTTTTAATTTGAAATTAATGAAATGAACGAGGAGAGTGTAATAAGAAGAATTCAAAGAAGAGAATTGAAAGAGAACAAAAACGGACAGGTGACGATGGAGCCCAATGGGACAGACTTATTACCGCACATTACGATTTGTTATTTGGCACTGAACTTATCAGGCAGTAGTTAGTACTAACTGTCCATAGGATGTCAGAATCGTGCACAATGGAATCTCTCAATTTTTGTATCTCTTTACGGGGGAGACGGAGAAAAGCTCATCACTGGCTGGATGGTGCCGTGCCGAGTGCCGACATCGCCGCCGCCGGAAATGAGAGCTGAACTGCTGAAGAAGCACAAAATTCCCATTCAGGAATGCGCATGTTGGGCGAGAGTCTCTCGTAATAATCTCTCAATCCTTGGGTGTACGCAGAAAGGACAGGGAAGGGGGATGGCTCATCCCCCAAGATGTTCCACGATGGAAGCCAGAAGAGAGACAGAGAGAGAGAGAGAGAGATGTCCATGCACTACGATTTTACACTGTACACTGTACACGGTGCGAGTCTTGTGCACTTTGACTTGTAAATCAGATTCAAAAGGCCGTTCGTTAGACACAGGTGAATGCTGTGTGCCAAAGAAAAATGAAACGGAACACAAGAGAGCGCTCAACTGTATTTAATTAGAAAATTCGCTTTATCACTGACTGAGTACCTACATCCATGCTGTATGTACATACATTGGGGGTGACGAAAACTAATAGGACGGCATTGGGATTGGACGCATCCTTTTTCATCGTAAAAGCTCTCCGGTTCGCTCTTCACTCAGTGCCTTTGTTAGGCAGTGCTTGAGTAATTGGCCTTGTTTTTGTACTCTGGTTGAAAGTTTCACCATAAGTAAGGGATTTCATGGCCCACTAAGTTATTGGATCTGTTCAATGACTTTGACATTGGGGCACCTGTCACTGAGTGTGTCGACTGCCGTCGTTCGTTGTGGCAGAAATCAAAAGTTCAAATATCACAATACAGCGGGAAGTTTCTTGCGAATAATTGTAACGTGACTGGTGGTAATTGATTGATATTTTGGATGCGTTCGCAGTGTTTCAACCTTTTTGAGAATTTTTCTGTTATCGAACTGCTGAACCAGTATCTAACGAAACCGGAGTAAATGGGTGGCAGTGGAACAAGGGATTGATTGTACCAGAACAGCAAATAAATAGGTGTGATTCCTAACATCCGTAGCATGCTCCAAGGTCGAGAGCATGGAAGGAAATAAATCACATACAACAGAGGGAACCCCAGAAGCTTTAGAACTTATAAAACCATTTTAATAACTATTTGTATTTATTTGATTTTCTTTCTTCTGTCATAGGACCTCATCAGGCAGGCAGACAGCCTTCTATTGATACAAGTGGATTATTTCTAGACGGCAGTCGCCTATCTATTTTGACATCAAGGACAAGTGTGTGAATACTGGATTGTGTTAGCTCTTGTAACGTGGCTTGAAAACAGCTTCCATCAAAACTAGAGCCTCCGATCTGTTTGTTGGTGTACCAGGACTTGAACAGCAATGCAATGGTTAAACCGATACTATTTTTGTTATTTTTTGGTCTGAGGTTTTTACCACTGCACTCTGGCAAGACAACTCAGTGGTAGATCCAAGTACTACCAGGCAGGCGCGTCTGTGATGTACGGTCTACATCATCACCTCATCAGCACCGAAAATCTGACACCTAATCCTGAAGGCGGGGCAGTAGCTGAGTGAGTGCTCCGCAGAATTGTCGTCTTCTCCACAGGCGTCGCAGAGGTTTGCATCGCTTAGACAAAGCATATTTTCGTGTCCGGCTCCCCTTAGTGCGCCGGTAAATCGTTAGCTGTCTTCCCCGTCAAGAGATGACAATAATTACTCGGATTTCTTACAGACGTTAGGGAACATGCGATTGGTCTGTATACCTGTCAAGCCACCTCCAGTTGTGTCTAGAGAGACCCAACCATCAATTGAAGCCCCAACTAAAGCAGGCAGTCCCAGCGTATGCTCTTTGCCTACTCCGCGATCTCATTTCCGTGATCCAGTGATGGAGTGGGACTCATGCAAGAAGTCTTATCAACTTTAGACTTCTGATCAAATTCATAGAAGACTAGATTTCCTGAACTATCCTGGAAGTAAAGGGTTCAACAAGGCATTCAGCACAGCTTGGCTGTCGCTACAGACACAGACGTTCTTCATAATATAGTTCCCGCTTGGAAAACTGACGCTAATTTACCTAACACGGTGTGCGTCGAAGTTGCCGTCCTCCACTAAGGCTCCAGGGCCAGATCGGCCATTGGTCTTGGAGCCGGTCGTGAGGATTCCACTTCTGTTATTTCCTGGCTGAGATTCTAGCCGACTATGTATGTGCGTTGCATCTGGAGTATTGGTGTCCGTCAAGGTCCTCCAGCCAAAGACCAATTGAGAGTACATCGCATTGTGTGAATTATCCATAGGGGGATTCATTAATGCATCAAGAGCAGTGCCAGGGGTACTAGGGAAGGCCCCTATGCAGCCGAGACAGGCCATTCTTTGAAGCTTAGTGAAATCATCAGTTACGTATTCACGTGAAACCTAATTCCACCAAACGACCGATGCGTAGTAGATCTAGATCTCCCATAGCCGAATAGATCCAGATGGATCTTTTCAGTAATGTACCCCAAGACTTACCAAGAATCCCCTTACCCGGCGAGAAAACTGATAGTGCCTTGGCGATTTTCGACGCGATGTGTTTTTTCCAGAGAAGTTCGCTATCTAGAGTAACACCCAGTAACACCCAGTAACACCCAGGCTTCGTCGGAGAAAGGGATGGTGACGCCTTTTAGTTTCCGTTCAGTCAGAGCAGTCGAAATTTACTCCTCCTCGTGAAGAGAACAACTACCGTTTTAAGAGCATTAACTGGAAGCCCATTTCTGATGCACCAGTCGACTACGTCTAGAGCTGCCTGCCCTGGGCGTAGATATTAGAGCCATTGAGAGCATCAAGCAGAGAGGAGACAGGACACGGCCTTGTAGCCAGCCCCTATTTACTATTTATTGGTCGGGACACTTCCTCATCTATTTGAGATCGACATCGTGGTGGATCATAACCATTCGTATTCTTCTATCACCAATGTGGCAGTCAGACATTGAGAGAGCCACGAGGGCTTCAGAAGTAATTTTTGCATCTTTATCTCCAATAGAGATTACTGCACAACTGAAGTAGAAGCCAAGACGGATGAAGGAACATGCACTGGACTTTGGTCTCGCGAATAGAAACAATATCTTTCTGTGCCATCGACTACTCACCCACAAGTGTATTCCCAGCTTGTGTGTCTGAGATTGTTTGGTGGCGGACCCAGTTATGGTTTTGAAACCTCGGCTCTGATTGAAATTTATTGTAATGCACTTAGAACTATAAATGATTTGGGATGCGATAATTACGGAGATCCCAGCAA
Source organism: Eristalis tenax (assembly GCA_905231855.2). Lineage (NCBI taxonomy): Eukaryota > Metazoa > Arthropoda > Insecta > Diptera > Syrphidae > Eristalis > Eristalis tenax. Next base: position 7,716,028 of record HG993128.1, read on the forward strand.
AGAAATCCACGAGGGGTTTGCCTAGAATTCGTTGCCCTAGCAAGCGCTAGATAAGCGCACAAGAAGTGATTCAAGGTTTCTGCTTATGCTGTGTCAATACAGCCACAGTGTGTATTTTGAGGAATTACTAATCTTAAAGCATGATCCCTTAACAGCCAGTGGCCCGTACTTACCGCTGTTATTTTTGCAATACCTTGCGCGACGTTTTTAGAGGTGTGTGCACGATATGTTATATTTGTTCATGCCTTCCTAGAAATTGCAGTTAGTTATGTGTATGAAATGTGATGTAATTTGTGGTTTGACAATGGAATGTGTATCTCAGAGGCAAAGCGTGGCACATTGTTTGGTCAGTTCGTCGGCTTTTTCTTCATCAACAAAATCATTATGTCCTGGAACCCAGATTAGGCATGATTACTTCAAATCTTTCCACTACTGCAGCAATTTCATTGCGGCGTTCGTGGACCAATTTTGAGGTTATGGTTAAAGATGCAACGACATTCTTTGCACTGTCGTTGTTTTATTTTATTTTTTATTATATATATTAGATGGCTTGCCTCTTTAATGACAAGGATTTTCGCATGGAAGAAAACTGCAGAGATGTCCAGAGAATCCGAATCCACTATACCCGACTCTGAAATTCATCTTAGAACCATCTGTGTGCTCGCTCCCAACAAAGACAAAACAAATAAGCTCGCTGTCACAATTTGATCTTGTAGGGAGCTAGGGTAGACGGATGTGGCGGTGAAAATCTAATTTGCCACAGCTTTGTTATCCCATTTATAAGGTGTAGTTTGAGATATCTCAAAATCCAAATTGAGGTGTTTAAGACGAACATTGGTTCTTTAATATCCTTCACACTTCTTTAATATCCTCCGCATCAAGTGAGTTGAAGAAGATTCTAACTGCCTGGCTCTAGCAAAAACTGGGTAGGTACAAAAGAAACGTGTTAAGATCTCCCTCCGCAATTGTGAGCAGGGTGGGATGCCTTGTTTAACGGCATAAACGCATATCGGCCAGTGTCCTTGTGTAGACAGTCAAGCAATGGTTGAGTTCATAATTGCAACATTGTTGCCGCTGCACTGCACAAAATATACTCTCAACAAATTTATGAGCACGAATACTGCCGCAGAAGGTCAGCATTGTCAAAAAAAGTATTCATAAATGCAACATAAGTGGGCGACTCAAAAAGTGTCTGTTTGACATTTTTATTGATAAAATGAAAGTCCACATCATGTCTACGAAGAGTATGATACTTGGTTTAATGTTTAAAAAACATAATAAGCTGACCAACTTTCAAAAATATTAAATAATGAGACCGTAGGAAAATACGCAGCAAAAGGGAAGCCATGCTTTTAGCTAAAAAAAAATTAGAAGTCAAAACATGTTCCAAATAACAGAAATTTCTTTGAGGAAATAAGGGAATTTCCGTATGATGTTCTTAGAAACCATTTTCGCATCAAAAAGTCCACTTTTCGGTTGCCCTGCAATCCTGCAACAAAAAAAAATTGCCAATTTGATCGCAGTTCGAATATCACACTGCATTTATGAACGCATTTTCTGACTGCTCTCATGCACTGTCACTGCAGTTTATTTACATTTATGAACGCAAATCTTGCAGAGCTGCCGCAGTGTGACGTTTATGAACTTGGCCGATATTATGACGAGATCGCCAAAGGAGATCATTGTGTTGGGTTGTTAAACTCAGGTCACGCCTTCCATGATGTTGCACACAGTTTGTAAGACTGGTCCATTTAAGGTTTAATTTGGGAACATATCTTCCTAGCCTTAGTCTTGGCTAGTGGGGATGTACACCTCCTCTGCAAGCAAGCGTTGAAGGGCAGATCCCTGCCCAGCCGGTTTATCAGCCCTCTCATTGTCACTGTAACGTGGAGCCTTGACTGGTTAGATGAGGGAGAAGGGAGACTTACGTCCGCGTAATAGCAATGGACTATCAGACGGCCATAAAATATCAAACTTCTTCATCAATCCAAGACGGTAATTCTATGTCAAATCTGTCTACAAGAGATAGCGGTCAAATGCAATCTCACTTAATTTTGGAGCATTGAGGTAGCCCAAGCAACAAACTGAACGTCGAGCTAAAGACTAAGGGAGAACATGAGTGATCACTTAGATCAGCCATATGAAGCAGCAGTGTTGATTTTTAGAAAACTAAAAAAAAAACAAAAAGGTTTTAAAACTAATATGTCAAAACGTGGAGGAAATTAGGAATAAATCCACTCGTGATTTCAACTCAAAGATGACTTGCGGGCCGATTGAATGAGTAGAGAGTTTCCCATAACTTGGGAGTATTTTCTCAACTGACTGCGGAAAGCAACGTCTGCATTTGGGATGTTATCCAAGATTTGAAGAAATAATACAATAAGCTCTTAGACCACCAAGCACACCAAGCTACGATTGTTCTGTTCCAATCTTAAGTGCGTGCTGGAAAGTGGAACTTGGAGAGTGACTGCAAACGTAATTACGTAATATATTAAGGATTTACAGGCCAAATCGTACCTCGAATGGCGAACTTTATCAAAGAACGAGTCATGAACCTATAAGCACAACTGTACGACGATAGTGGCAGTGTAGTAGTCACTCCAAAGCAAACCATGCGATGCAATGGAACCCGCTTACATAGAATGGAAGAATACGCGGCGGCCCTAGGAGCACATTGCAAAGAACAGTCGAGAAGGAAGCACTGTAACTGGAAAAAATTTAGGAAGAACAGAGGTATATTGCCAGGAACCGCACACGATGGTATGAAGTCCTAGGACCCATGATCTCCCTTATTCTCTTAGACGACGTGACAGATTATCGCCTAGAATTTTCCTGTCACCACACATCAAAATCTGTATTCTTGTGAAGTTGACAAAAAACTATTCAATTTATCAAAGCAAACAAAATCGACTAGTTGGCAACACACGCTGATTGTGTCTTCAGAAAGCAGCTACTAAACATCAACAACCATCCTAACGAGGAAAGCAGGAACTTGAGAAACACAATCCCCGGACAACGCTACCTCAACGCATTACATCTGCTAAACGAGCAGAACTTTCCAACGACGTCGAACAACGAGCTGCATGGATTCTACCATCGAGGGTAAGTCGGCTAACACATCACCACGCCATCCCAAAAGGATCACCATGGACACACGGACTTGAACAAGCCGATGTAAGCAAAGGGCTGGTGCTTAGGACATGAACAAAAAAAAAAATAACCGGCAAGAATAATAAACAAAGTACATCAGTTGGGCCCCTATTGTTGAGCCAACACCCTAACCCTTAGTTTGTAAGTCTAGTTGTAATCTTAAATAAATTTTTAAATCGCTTGTGTCTTCAAGTAGGATCAATTTCCATTGGGTGCTTGTATTTGCTAATTTTTCTAATTCCATGATGCGTTTGGTGCAGAACTCGGGAGTATTGAATCGTATTGGCGTATTTGCTATAATTCTCAGATGGACCATATTTCAATGACTGCCCAAGAAAAAAGACAATGCAAACGTTTCGTTTACTTAAAAATGGATTTCTGAGTTTGATTGGATGTCTAATGCAATGGTTAAAGATACCAGTCACTCAAATTGTTGATTTGATGTTGTTTAAAGACTAAACCTGAACACATTGAATAACGTTTATTCCTATCAACACAAAGTTATAAATAGAATAAGGGCGGATGTGATTTCAAAAGCATCCATATAGTTGATGATATCTTTTAGTTGTAGCTGCAAAATTATACCGAGAGACTGCTGTTCGCCTTCACTTGCCAGGTGTTACACACGCAAGGGCAATTACTCTTGAAATCATTTTCTCAACCGTTACATAAAACACCGCAACACCCCTCCGAGTCCCCCAGGATCGTCTTATTTGGGGAATAGCTTGGCTTAAACACTTCGTTTCACATGAAAATTTAACTTTGACAATGTTAGTGACAATAAACAACTGAAACACTAGCGAATTGTTTGAAAAGTGATGGGGACAGTCAACAGTAATAAAGACGGATTAACAGCTTGTTTATTTGTCTCATTTATTAAGTCGTGCGGCCTAAAAGGAACATAATCTGGAATCAGATTGCCATCAATCGACCAATCTGCAGATTCATAACGCGTGTACAAAAACAGAATTAAAATAAAAAAAAAAAACGCATACTTTCAATACAGACTAATGTATTATAGTGGATCTTTTCATCATAATGGGTTACAATGGAACATAAATTATTTTAATATATGCAATCTAACACGTGTAAATTGGGTTTTTACCGAATGTTACTCATTTTATAAATAATAATATTTAATCTATCATGTTTAAACATTTTTCTTTTTTTAACAAAAAAAATAATATACATATATGCGTGTATATACTTCGTAAAACTAAACTTTGAAACTTTGGACGCCAAATTTGAGTAGATTACAAAACCAAGTAGTTGAAGCTCGTAAGGGTTTATTTATGTAACTTGATGACGCTATAACCGAACAGCTCTAAAGACTTAACTAAACATACACTCAAGTGACATAGTTTCCTTTTATATGTATATTTCTCCTTTGTTTGCTTTTAGTATTTTATGTAAGTCAAGGACGTATTAAATTATAGTTAAAATTTCAGTTTATGTAGTTTATCGTAAAGAATATGTTTTCGCCCATCGTATGGGGCTTCTAAGTTTTATTAATTATGCTTTACTTTAATATCGGTTGCTGTTGAGTTGTGAGTTAACAGCCGAATTCATGGCGGAAGTCGCGGCCGATTGAACGTTTTGATTGCGCATGAATTCAGTCGCAAATTCAGCTTGGGCCTTGGCCATACTTGCGCCAGTACTTCTGTAAATTGAATGTATCTGCAAGCAAATCGAAATTGTTCATGAGGTCTAGAGGATTTTGTCCGTAAGCTACGAAAACACTTACTTTGGTGATCATAAGAACGTTTGCTGCAGCAGTAGTCGCAAAACAAAATGCTATCATCAGCAGCAGGAGACCGCAAATGATGCCCTCTGCACTTGAGTCGAATTGACTGATGGCAACAATGAAGCCACAATATCCAGTGCCGGGTATACCGATGGCTTGGAATACTGTCAGCATCGTTTGGAAAAAGTAAACGAAGAAGAACACCATAAAGTTGAAACTTGAATCATTCTTGAATGCCTTATACGCTGGCCGGAACCTTAAAGAAAAAAAAAATGTCATTCGTATGTAAAAACACATGTAAACTGTTTTTTCTTACCAACAAACATACGACGCAGGGGTGAACAAAAGCGCATAGAAAATTGATAAACCGAAATTCGTAAATTGTCCGCTGTGCAACAGAATAATGAGACCACCAATGATATTTACCATCATCGTGAGAGTGTAAACTGTTTTTGTTGATATGAGTGATTAGAATGTGATATACTTTTCAGAGCATTGATGATACATACACATCCAGGCGTAGTATAGATGTTTCACCAGTCTCTGGAACTCTGACGGTATTTCTAGATTGAAATCCTGATAAAAACATGGCTTAATACAGAAATTATCTGGTAGAGGCGGCCAGTTGTTTAATTGTGGGACATTCGCGCCTCTTAATTGCTGTTCACGTCTATCTAGCTCGGCTGCTTTTCTGTTTAGTTCATCTTGACGGCGCTGAAATGAGAAAGAACATCGTAATTGGGAAAAGGACACATTTAAAGCAGGCATACACATGCGGAGCTGGAAAGTTCGTATTTTGATTCACCCTACATGAGACAGAAGTAGAAGAAAGACTACGAGTTTGTTTCCAAAAACTCAGACCAAGTATTCACAACTTGGTCTTGATGAATGAAAGCAACGTGTGCAGGACCGCCAGCAGTGGAAGGCAGCCTTTTCTCAGGCTCTGGACAGCAGTCCATGAGAAGTAAGTGCATACACATGTAATCTCTCTGCTGTTGCTGATGAACAATAGAAAATAAATGAAAAATGTGCCTTAGTTCGTGGATGCGTAATATACAAACAGCCTATACATAAACCAACTACTCAAGTAAATACATTTTTGATAAGATTACTCATATCGGGTTTATCTCATTTCAAGTGATCTGACTTGAATGGACCATCGGGCGTGGTTCATTTACGTCAATCATAATAACTATTTCAGATCGCATTTTAAGAAGTGTTTACGCTAGTGGGTTCCTTAGAAACACCTGCTATTTGTCAACTCATGCATAACAGTTGGAAACAGAAATATGACTAGAAGCGCGGAAACAACAAAATGTTCGTTTCTTAAATATGAGCACCAATGTCTATTTGCATTTCGACATCTGACATTGGCGGCAGTTAGCCACCAGGGGGGCTTGTTGGTTGAGGCTCAGGTCTACCCGTGACTGCAGCAGAAGATGAAGATAACTCAGCTCCCCATTTTGAGGCAAAACATGTCATTGCAATTTCTTAAACATCCATACTTTGTTATGATCCATGCATCTACATAGCCTTGTCGAATGAAGAACAAGGAGAGGTTTTTAAGTTCACTTTAAGTATTGAATCATACCAATTGCAATATAAAAAAGGTAACCAGAGGAGATTGGAGCAGAGTGTGCTAAAAAATAATTGTGTTATTCATCAGAAAAAGAACCCGAAACAATACGCTGAGGGGATGCGTTTTTCCTATTCAATAACGCTCAAGCAGGCAGAGCGCATTCAAGTGAATCGAGTTCAAATGATGCATAAGACTTGTGATGATGCCAAGCCATCTAAAATACACAGTAGTTGTAATCGGAATGACTTGAACGGCGAACAAACAAATGATTGAAATTGTAAACACATATTTCCATGAAACTGGAAGCTCCGGCAAGATCTGACTAGTGTATAATAATAATGATTGTCTTCTTCGAAACAGCGCACCATGTTATGGTTCTGTTTGATAAGTAACAACCTCGATGCAATTCTGACACAACGTACTGCCATTATGTTAGATATGAAAGAAAGCTGATAAGAAGTCATACGGAGAAAACATACGCGAGAACGAGAGAAAGCACAACAATCTCTGCGGAGATGTTTGATATATGTACTTTGAAACAGCGGGAAACTGCAGTTCATTTACGATCAAACGAGCAACTGTTGTGGCCGTGAAATGTCACTGCTGTTCAGCGCATTATTTGCGCCACGAATGTCATCAATACGATGTCAATATAGACGCAGATTTGCAACAATGTAGTTCATATAGCTGATGTCCAGAGAACCCTCCGCAAAAGAAGAATTATCATAAACATATATCAAAAAACAAGGTCTCCACACTTATTTGCGCATTTTATGTACCCAATGAGCGCTGAAATGATTTCGAAACCCATTAAATCAATCAATCATTGATCGACCAAGTCCAGATAATGTACGTCATCGAGTGATGTCAATTACCAAGCCGAAGGAGTTTCGTTTCCATGCAAATCTTTTAAATGTTGGTCTTAAATGGGACCATATCCAAACTGTCAAATGTAATAGAAGTGCTCACTTTATCGTCGCCCCCTGAAATGAAATTTAAGTCGCGAGTTGTGAAAAATTGAACTCACGACCCCACGTAGTTGTCAAGGCCGATTGATGGTTGACGTTTGTTTAATAATTTATGCAATTAAATGTATGGGTAAAGAAACACTCAGAAATTAAATAAATATCAAATACCGAAAACTACTGAGTCCACGTTTGGAACTCTGAGGCGCTATTAACCTAATTAGAAAGTCAAGCAAACTACAATTTGTTTCCAGTGAGCCGGGAAAAATTTGAGACACAGACCTTAATTGATCTGCCGAAAGCTTTTTATTACTACTGTTAACTGCGTTAAGTGTCAAAAAATCGTCTACGTGTTAAGTAGAAAAGGCCGAAAACGCCGGTCATAATTATCTTCGTTTCACAGAAAGAAATAACCTATTCACTGATAAAATTGAACACCTAATCGAGCAGATCTTCGTTTCGAAGACAATCTGTTGAATGGAACCACCATTTCTTCTCGCATCAGATTTCATAAATATGTGCAGGTATTCTGACTTCCGTCAACTGCAGGGCTTCACCACCATATTGCGGTCACAGCACAACTCCCACTTCGATTCACTGCATCGGCTCCCAGTGCAAATTGACTTGACATAAATAAAACAAAGCAAAAACTATTCAATTTGTGCGTGTGTCCCGTATACATATGTTTCAAATTAATTTGGTGATTCATCGTATTTATCACAGAAAAAAAAAATTACCTGTAGCTCCTCTGTGGTTATCTGCACACTCGTACTTGCAGCCGTTCTACTGCTGGTGTTGACCGGGGCTGCTGGGAGCATGTTTTGAGACATCGGCTGTACAACAGCTGCATTGTTCGCTGAGTTTATTTGCAATTGTGGCTTAGTTTGCTCCTGTTCAAATGGGTTATAGTCCTCCAGTGAACTTGGGATATTAACTGATTGTGAAGTTATTTCTTTGATTGAGGGATCCTAAAAAAATGTTTTCATTTGAAAATGACTCATTACTACCTATTGTTTATTGGCATTCGCTGAACAACGATATGATAACGAAACCGAAATCAAAAGTACATACCTCGAAAGGATTATCAACCAATGGCTCTCCAAAGGGGTTGTCATTAAAACCAGACATGTTTTTTCTATTTTCCACGTATTAGCTGGCTGAAGAGGAGGTTGAGATCACTTGGATTATTTGGCTTTATTGTTGGTGGTATCGTTTATTGGACTTTGATATGCGAACACGGAAAAAAACTCAATTGGAAAAATATAATATATTCCTTTCAACTACACCAGTGGTTCATCACCGAGAAATCGACAATTTTGTACATGAAATTTCGAACTTTCAGTACACTGACAGCCAGATGCAACGATTGTTCGCGGTGACAGTGATGCCAAACCCAGAGTTGATGTTCAAATATTCGAAATTAATTGGAAAAGTGTTGCCACTCGCGAAATCATTATGGAAGTTGCAATTGGAGACTTACCTATAAAATCTTATAATATATAATAAAAATTAATATGTTTCCATTGTTTTAAAAGTTTTAGCGAAAACATTGTTGTTGCCAAGCACACAAAAGCAAGAAAAAATATCGCAGTTCCTGCTGCGTCACAGGGCGGTATATTGTGAAAAAGAACTAAAATCGAATTTAATCCACAGTATTCAGAGACGGCAGAGTAGACTATGTGAGGTAATTTACTCAATTAATTACGCGGTGTTAGTCGAATAAACTACACTCTCGATGTGTTTCATTGCTTATCTACATTTGTGCGGGTTTTGCAGTGTTTTTAGAATGTTTTCACATTATTCACATACAAGCACAAGTGAATTGACGTTAAATTGACATACATTTTGGCGTTTTTTCTACGTCTACTACATTTTATTACATATACTAAATAAACTACCGCAATGAGTAGCACTCGTAAGAAATGTTGTAATTCCAAAAAGTGACATTTCTGCCATCTCTAATACTACTTCATAACCAAAATTATCAATATACAAATATTCATCCAACTGTTCCACTTGATTGATCTGACTACATTTATTCCAAAATTATTCTTAGGATTTTAAGAGGGTTATCAAGTTGGAAGAAATTGTATTTAGTTTAGATATCTATAAATTTTAATAATCTATTTTTAACTAAAAAAAAATCGAGTCAATAATATACAGTGAAGGGTATAACAGTTTCACATTGCACTGAATGTGGCCTCCGCCTAAGAACAAAATATCGTCAACATATGTTTGTTGCCTGAACGCGAAATGTCTTCAGTTCCTTTTAGTTTGGTGTTCTTCGGGACTAGACATACAAAATGAAGGTGCGTTGAAAAAATATTTAATTTCTTTGAAAATAATATTGTTGCCATCAGAAATATTGAATAAAACAATTCACAAATGTTTAAGTTATCGACGAAATGTAAAATTACATAAATCGCATTAGTGATGGCTGATATTTTTGTAGATTACATTTGTGCTGTGAACTTTGAGTGATGTTTGATTATATTTGCAGCTTAACATTTCTTACCCGGCCACGGGATGCCAAAAACTCTTCGAAGTTGTAGATGAACATAAATTGCGTATCTTCTATGATAAACGCATGGGAACCCAAGTTGAAGCCGATGTTTTAGGCGAAGAATGGGCTGGATACATCCTCCGTATCTCCGGAGGAAACGATAAACAAGGTTTCCCCATGAAACAGGGAGTCCTCACACACGGTAAGTTGCACATAAATAAACATTGTTGAATCAACAAATACTGACGAGACTTGTATTAATCTCTTTCTAGGCCGTGTCCGTTTGCTGTTGAAGAAGGGACACTCTTGCTATCGTCCCCGTCGTACCGGTGAACGTAAGAGGAAATCAGTCCGTGGTTGCATCGTCGATGCCAATATGTCAGTCTTGGCTTTGGTCATCGTCCGCAAGGGTGAGAAAGATATTCCCGGATTGACCGATACCACTGTTCCACGTCGTTTGGGACCAAAGAGGGCTAGCAAAATCCGTAAATTGTACAACTTGACAAAGGAGGATGATGTCCGTCGGTTTGTGGTACGTCGCCCTCTGCCAGCTAAGGACAACAAGAAGGCAACTTCAAAGGCTCCTAAAATTCAACGTCTGGTTACGCCCGTTGTTCTGCAAAGGAAGCGTAGACGTCTAGCTTTGAAGAAGAAGCGTCAAACAGCTTCAAAGGAGGCCGCTGCCGATTATGCCAAATTATTGGCACAAAGGAAGAAGGAATCCAAAGTCAAGAGGGAGGAAGCCAAGAGGAGGCGCTCGGCTTCGATGAGGGAATCCAAGAGCTCCATTTCCAGCGATAAGAAGTAGTGTGATGGACTTGAGAGATTTTACCACATGATTTGAATAAAATAAGTTAAACAAATTTGGTAATTTACGATTGTTTCATTATAGCTTATGTTGCCAGATGTCTTTGGATGTTTGCAAGTGGGCGGCTGTGTCTTCACTTGTTGATTCTTTTTTCGTTGTTTCACTCTTGAGAAACGAGATGTTTATGTTGATGCCCACTTTTCTGTAGTGAACCTAGGTGTTAGACTTCTGCAATTAGAATTCCCTTAAAACAAGAAAATGGAAAGAAGTTGAATATTGACAACTTGCTGTTTGTGAATATGTTTGCTAGCAAAATTCGGTGCCGCCATGAGATTGACTTCAGATTGTACACATTGCCGTAATTCCGGTCCACTGATTATTATGTCAGCTCTTAACCACTTTCCTCACGTGCTCTATACAAAGGCCAATCATCTCAGGTACCTGTTAAGTCTCATTAACGCTACCCGTTTGTACCACTAGTGGTTTATGCTCTTATATATTTGGTTCATACGACATGATTCCCTTCAGCTTATGGGATAACGAGCAGTAAGCTTTGCTTTTGTATTCATGTAGTGACATTCTTAATGAAAAATTTCGGAGTCACTTTCTCGACATGGACAAAGTCCACAATTATGTTGTACTGGCACTGGACATGCATACGCAGAGTGGACATATGATTATAGGAAAAGTAACATACTACATTGCCAAGGCGGCGGCTACCTCACGTGGCTTATAGTCGGGTTAAATTACAGCCCTGACACAAGGACAATCCTTAGAAGTTTTTGAACGAATTTTTCTGAGGCACCCTTTGTAAACGAAATCCTAAATTGAAATGATATGAAGGGTGAAATGGTGGAAAGTGATGGCACTTAGGTCATTATCTAATTTTTATTCGCAGCGACACTGGTTTCATTTGTCGAGGGTTTACTTCGGTGATTTTATTTTCCACCTCCAAGTAGCTGCGATATTTGATAATTGATTTCTATATTCAGTGAGTGTTTTATCCTTGCATAAATGATGTGCCCTAGAACCGTTTAATTTTGAATGCAACGTCCGTAACGACCAATATGCAGCCGTATTTTGTTCGACTTTAAGTAAAAGACTCTGAACGAGTGAGAGAAAGAGATGGAATAATCTATCGATAGTTTGAATATAAACAAATTGCAAATCATGTCGTGTAAAAACATTGAATTACCACAATATAGAATCGGAAATAGTCTGGTCGACACAATCGTTGCATCGAAAAGAGCTCTTATTAGAGCCTATTTTCTTTGCCTCATTTCACGTGAATTCTCATAAATACGTGAATTTACGTCTTCACACTTCGGCATAATGTCGTGTGGATTCAAATGCAAATAGTCAACCTACATATTATATACAGGACAACCTCATGTCCCTGTCATTGGCTAGTTCCATATATATTTAGAACGACAATTTATAAGTCTACAAACTATAAGTCTACAGGTACGACAATTTATAAGTCTAAAAGGCTCCGTGTTCACTCTACAAGTTCACCTGAATGCTCAGAATATGAAGCTCTAGCTCTTGCTTCTACTGAATACTCCGTTGTTGCTGAATGCTACCACTGCAACCTTGTCTCACAAATCGATAGATCGTCCCAAGATTTTTCGATTTAAGAAAATGGATTAGTGTATTAGACTTAAGCAGTCTTTTCCCTAATCCGATTGCAACAAATAACTGTATATATGCCAGTTGTTTATTTTATGTACGTTATTAAAGTTTCAGTGGTGTATAAAACTGTCAGAAGAATATTTTGTGACTGAACGCTGTCACTACATTTCGATAACACAATGTCAAAAATCGATTAAACGAAAATGGCGTTTATGCTAAATGTCCAATAACATCTCTTTCCGCCCATTGACGTCTTGAGGTAATGTTCTCAAATCGAAGTCTCGAAAGTTTTTCCGTGAAATATACATCCATCTCAAATCATTTCTTTTAATTTAACTTAAAAACTAAACAAACACAATGTCTCGAATCTATACGTTCCGGTCTAATTCGATATTTTATTCAACTTTTGCAGTACAATGGCTGTTCGTTACGAACTCTGCATAGGTCTCAATAAGGGACACAAAACAACTAAAGTCAAGAATGTAAAATACACCGGCGACAAGAAAGTCAAGGGACTTCGTGGCTCTCGCCTAAAGAACGTAAGTTATTCCCAAGAATATTCCACACACTTAATTTCCTTTCGCAATGATGATCCTTAAACCATTCACAGACAACCATAACAGTTCTTATTGTTTGGCGACGGCTCTGCAATATTCTTTTGTAGAGCTTGAACCATTCAATAAAACTATGGTCCATGGTTATATGATGGCACTGAGTTTTTCTCACTCAACGGCCTTTTGTTTTCTTTCGCAGTGAAAACGTATTTATGAGAGATATTTTTTGCATTTCCAGATTCAAACTCGTCACACCAAGTTCATGAGGGATCTCGTCCGTGAGGTTGTTGGTCATGCCCCATACGAGAAGAGAACCATGGAATTGTTGAAGGTGTCCAAGGATAAGCGTGCCTTGAAGTTCTTGAAGCGACGATTGGGAACACACATCCGCGCCAAGAGGAAGCGTGAAGAACTTTCCAACATCCTCACTCAAATGAGGAAGACACAAGCCCATGCTAAGTAAATGTTAATATTTTTTTTAATCTGAACGTGGAAATAAAACAAACAAAAAGTTCAAGTTTATGTTTAAATTTGTTGGAAGCTGAAGGGAGGAATGGTGTTGTGTAATTAAGTTTGTGTATGTGTGGGAACACTCATTAAGCGGTTGCAGTCTGATTGCTTGATGGTACATATATAACTTTTCTATACTCTGGGACAAAATGCTCTTCGTTGCTATATACTAAAAACAGCTAAACTAGAGCAAGTAAAGTTTAGCCAGGGATCAGCATTTTACTGCTTTCTTTGAAGCAAATGGTGCCCAGAGCGGCGAAACTCACTCTTTCCGCTGTATGATTCCTTTGCCAAATGTCGTACCTACAACGAGCAACCATAAGACTTGGCACGATTACGATTTCAGTGGAAACCCGTTTCGAAGACAATTTTCATAACTGATTAATAGCTTAGTTTAGGAGATATCGAGGTTTAAATATTCATTCTATCCTATGTAAACTCCGGTGCAAGGAGCTAAGTCTTCTTTCGAATTGTGGGGCGGGGGGCATACGCTCAATATGGGGATGGGAGTAGGAAGTAAGGGCATGTCAGGCAGGCGCCTGGAACTAAAGTTTAATTTCCAGATTAAACTTTGACAAACTAGTCAAAAACGAGATCGTAGTATCCCCAGACCCTTTCATAAGAATAAGAGAGAGTCCATCAAGTTGTATAGGAAAAATTAAGCATTTTGCCTAGACAGCTGGTGATCATGTTGCGGCTACTGTGAGATGAGAAATGGTAACCAAATAGTCAAGTAGTTTTCAGTAATAGAAAACAGACCTGAAATGAAATACATATATCCTGCTTAGAACTTGATTTCTAAGAGCACATGTGTTGCCTTCAGTTTCGGAATGATTTTTATTCCGCCTCCGTTAAGTCCGTGTCTGAAATTGAATGTTTCTCCTTTTCATGCATGTTGGTTCATGCTCTCCATGTGGCCTACGCAGTCGATCGATGTCCGTGTCTTATCGAGAGTCTGTGTCTTATCAATCTATCAAATATTTTGGTATACTTCCTTACGTTGGTCGTCTCTCCCTTTCCTAAATAGTTCCAGAAATTGCAACGGTTATCGCCATGCAAGCTTCGAATGACGGTATTATTTGAAATTGCTAGAGTCTCTCACAAACCTTGAGTCGACGATCAGGAGGGATCCTCCATTATCCCTCCATTATCACTGGTCAGCTTGCATCAAAGTCACTGACTAACGAACAGCTCGTATACGAATACGGATATGAACTCGATTTTCTTTTTACTGTCAAAAGGAAACAATTGGTGTATGATATTGTGTAGCCTACTTTACAATTGGTAAAGTAGGCTACACAATATTAATTTTAACATCATTGTTGCAAAAATTATGAAAAAATACCATAGACAATGTGTAGCTGGAAAGACACATAGGGAGTAGGATGAGGGTTGAAATTGTTCGTGGGGTAAGCTCCCATGAGAGGGAGTGGTGGATAAGAACTGATAAGGCGGCTTTCACACAGTCTAAATTTGTCTGCGACTTTTAGGTCTTGTACGCAAGAGAGGTGCGACGTGCCAGGGGCGGACCGTGACTCGTGTGCTCGGGATTTCTATGGAATTTAAGTATTCTCTTTTATCTCTCTTCGAAAGCGTAAACGTTTTGATCAAAAAGTTACCTCTTTGAAAGCAGTCCAAAGTATGCAGATGTTTGAGAAAAATGCAATTCCTTGCAGATACGATGGTGCGTAGCCTAGACTAAAATGCAGCTGAAATGGTATGAAATGACATTCTAGGAAAATGATTTGAAAAGTGAGTGTGTAGCCTACTTATTCCCTTAAAGCTGTTTCGTCGATGCACAGCTTTGAATCTAAAAATACAAGTTCTGTTTTTATCTGTCTCTAGCTTATCCCGTCCTATTTATTTAAGTAAAGCTCACTTTATAAATGAAATTATAAGTTAGCCGATAAATCCCAAGCGTAAAAATGTCGTTTTCAAAAACTCTTGAACGCAATATAAAAAAACATAGCGAACATAACCCGAGAATTTGACAGCGCGGCAAACCGTCACAAACAGCCATAAGCGTTATACTGTCACATACTGTGCAACTTGTCACCACTACTTCTTGGCGTAAACAAATAGAAGTCCATCATGCCCAAATTCGCGCAAAAAACGGAATTAAAAATGAAACCTCGAATAAGGACGAGACCATCGCAGAAGTTTGCAGAAAAGATACTGAGAAAACCAAAAAATCAGAACAAGGTACGATTTGAGAAAATCTTCTGGTAGTTGTTACTAAATACTCTTAATTTCAGTCAGCGTTCACCTGCAGCTGGAGAACTTGCAAGGCGAACTACAACACTGCACTGGATTTAGACAAGCACATAAACGAACACTTGAATAGTGATAACCTGAGGGGTAAGTATGTTTCCATATCTATGAAACTGGTCATGATCAAATTGTGCTCTTCAGCTCCGTACACATGTCAGTGGGAATCCTGTAATTTTTCCTGCAAATGCCAAAAGGAACTAAGACGACATGTACACTATCATGGCTATCAAACAGCGCTATTGAAATTTGGCAAGGAAGAGTGCCAGAAGGCCGATATTCCACCCTGTGCCCACAATGTGTCCAACAGAGATGTACTCCCGAACTTGGTTCAGGATTTCGAGTGCATGTGGGTTAATTGTAAGCGGTCATTTATTTCTATTGTGGAATTTCAAGATCACATCGCAAAACACTCATCTTTTGACTACGATATGCTCAAGACTCCTGAAGAAAACCAGCCCAAGGCAAGGTGTAATTGGCAATTTTGCAAAAAGACTTTCAATAACAAGTACAGACTAATGGAACACGCAAGGATGCATTCAAATCAGAAGTTACTAGGATGTTTCCATTGTGGTGAACTCTTTCGTACGAAGACTACACTATTTGACCACTGCCGCCGACAAGAAGTTAACAATAGTGAGTGTTGTACTAAATTTGAGGCAGTTAACAAAAGCATTTTTTTTTAAATTTCAGCCCATAAATATCAATGCGGACAGTGTTTTAAATTCTATGCAACTGAGAAACTCTTGCGGAACCATGTCGTGGTTCACGTCAATTGCTTCAAGTGTTCCATGTGTGATATGACTTGTAATTCATCTAATTCGTTGGCGACACACATTCGATATAGGCACTTGAAGGATAGGCCTATCAGCTGTCCCGAATGTGACCACAAATGTGTAACCAAGTCTGATCTAGCTAGGCACAAGCGCCATATCCATAGTAAAGTTATGCAGCGTTGTGGAGAGGTTGGATGTAACTATACTGTGAAAACATACAATTCCCTTCGAAGGGTATGCATACGAGACAAATCTTTTTTAATGATCGATTGTAATGCTTTCGTTTTTAGCACTACCTAGAGGTTCATGCAAATAGTCCGTTCATATATCTCTGTCATTGCTGTGATAAGCTGTTTAAATACGGAAAATATCTGTCACAGCATTTGGTCTCAAAACATAATTTCCAGCTGCCCTCAGGTCACAAAAGATTCACATACCGGATCGATGAAAACGGTTTCTACAGCCTCGAGACTACGCGCATAGAAAGCTTGGAGGTTACAAGGCAAATTCTATCTCCAGTTCTATTTGAAGTATCCGAACTCACCCAGGATAGCAGTAATTTTGAGATTGTATCCCTGACAAATGCAGATAATCAACAATCGAGCATGATTGATGAAGCAGAACCTCTGAAGAGGATCATGATCACCGTAGACGACGACGACGATGACGATGACTGATAACACATTTTAAAGTATTTCTATGTTAAGTTCGAGTTCATTATTATATGTATGTATATAGGTTAGCATCTTGTTTTGGAATATGGATGAGAGTATGAATATTAAGAAGTTTTTGTATGCTTATAACTTTATCAGATTTGATTTCGGTTGTTGCCGTGTAATACTTGCAAGCCTGAAGGTTGTGATGACTGGAGAATTGCTTGGATAAGTAAAAAGATTCGAGAAAATATTTTCTAAAGCTTGCCTGTACTGCTTTAGCATCTTGTTTTGGAATATGGATGAGAGTATGAATATTAAGAAGTTTTTGTATGCTTATAACTTTATCAGATTTGATTTCGGTTGTTGCCGTGTAATACTTGCAAGCCTGAAGGTTGTGATGACTGGAGAATTGCTTGGATAAGTAAAAAGATTCGAGAAAATATTTTCTAAAGCTTGCCTGTACTGCTTTGTTAGGCATGAGCTATAACCGGCTTTCATGGCTCTGGGTACGTTGCTTTAAGTCAGCATGTCTTGATGACTTTTGCCTTCCGAACTACATCCACGTGTTGATGCAGCTCACAGAGTTGGCTGTTCTTGTTGTCTTGTCCTCCATTCACATTCCTCACAGACATAACCACACATTTATTTCGAAGAAGAATTTGTCTTTCGGAGGCAACAGACATTTTGTTGATGTTTAACATTCTTACTTAATATAACTTCAAAAAGTGGCCGCTACTGTTACGAACAGATGATGTGCATTTTGAAGTATTCAGCATATCACTGGACAGAAATAATAAAACGGGAAAGTTGCAATTTCTAGCAAATGTTGATCTCAACTATGACCGCAACGAACTGCATCTTTCTGGATACATTGACAGCTCCTGTATTGTCTGCTCTTTGAACCAATTACGCTAGTTTTGCATACCTATTCAATTGGAAATGCGATTTATTGCTGAAGTCAATTTGCCGATATGTACAAAGAGCGGATATTCGTTCAGTCAGCCTCCCTCCAACGTTAACACCCCCTCAAGGAGCGAACATTTAATGTGCGAGCTGATTTTTTAAAGTTTTAGACTTAAATCCTTGCGTTACAGCAACGAATGGACATAGCGAAGTCTAGATTTTCTTCTGTAAGCACGCATGCGGGCAGGTGGCTTGATGTTCAATAGCGTCAAACGGAGTGCAATTACTTGCTCAGCAGGTCTATTATGACGATTTTTCACGTACATAGGAAGAATTTGTTTCGTTGTTCCTGTAAAAGGCTCATGTAAACAGCGCTTAAGACAGTAAGGAATTCTATATTCGCCATTCTGTACAAATTACCATTCTTTCTCTCCCTCTAACAATTTTTCAAAAGTGACGTCTGCTTTTTGCTTGAGTTTTCTTGACGTCGGCCGTAGCGCGTAAACAAATAAATGCTCGCGTACTAAGGATGTTTGTGTGTATTCCAATGGCTAACGTCGCCGAAAACTTGGAAGTAAATATTTGCATGATTTGTAATTTGAATGAAGGAGTTTTTAATACTCTTGCTGATCGATTGGATGGTGAAGGGGTTTTTCTGCACGAAGCCCTGGAATTCGTTACATGCTCAAAAGTAGACCTTCCTTTGGCAAAACAAATTTCCATTTCTAAAAACAATTTATTTTAACAGGTTGAAATGTTGGATAGCGTAACTAATACTTTGTGTACCGAATGTAACGTGAGACTTCTGGATGCATATCGTTTCAAAACTCAGGCATTGGAGGCCTACAAAGCGTTGCGAAATATCAGTGCTCTAACGAGAGTCAAATGCGAACTTGATATTGGGCTGCAGACGGATCTCTTGGTTCAAGATACTATCGACACAGTTTCAGATTACTCTAGTGAAACGCCCGGAATTGTAGTTAAATGCGAGGTTGATACAAGCACAGATGCGGTAAGCTTTCTCAGGGACCATCATTGGTTCAACGTTTCGAATGACAGTGACCCTTCAAAGAAAAAAACCACTAAGAAAAGTACTAAACCAAAGACCTCAACAGCAAAAGCTAAGTCAACAGCAAAAACTAAGTTAACAGCAAAGCCTAAGTCAACAGCAAAACCAAAAGTTAAAACTCCGAAAATTAAACCTCCAAAAAAGATCAGAGAAAAGGTTATACATGACTGTAAAATATGTGGTAAGGTATTCCGCAAGAAGAGTAATCTTATTGACCATGTTAAACTCCACAACAATGAGAAGAATTTCGCTTGCTCCTATTGTGAGAAGAAGTTCGTGAAGGTTGCAAATCTTCGTGCGCATGAAAGAATTCATACAAAAGAGCGACCCTATAAATGTACAGTATGTCCGAAGGCGTACAACCAGTCGAGCTCTCTCAAAATACACATACGAACTCATACGCAGGAGAAAAACTATACATGTCCCAAATGTAAAAAAGCCTTCGCGAGTGCATCCATTCTGGCCCAGCATAAGCTGGTACATGATCCGAGTAAGCATTCGAAATGTGAATTTTGTAATAAACGTTTTGCTCAAAAAATCAACTTGAAGGTTCATCAAAAAAAGTTACACTCCAAGGAACTTGAATCATAATTTTTCATTAAGATAAATGTTATACGTAGGTACTTATGTACTTAGACTGTAATTAAATTATTTTTTATTGTATTTTATTCTCTAATTGAACCACTGACAAAGGGTGGATGTACTTTTATTATTTTAGCAATACCTACTTTCCTTGACTGAATAAATTAAAGTAAAGTGTTAGCAATTCATTCGCTGAGTATTCATTTCTTCAACATCTGTTGATCCAGATATTGCTGGGAACTAACCACAAATGGGTAGAAGACACAGCTTCTGGCCATTTGACGGACCGACGGTTAAAAGTGCTCTCAGAAAATATAACACGCTTCCTCTGCTCATGGAGTCTACTTATTCAATATTTTCAATAACCTTCGCGAAATGAGTGATGTTAGCATAATGCAGCTAAGCCTCTTTTTTACAAGCGCCAACTGGCTGCCAGCTTAACTTGGGATAAGTATGACTGCTACCCAAAGTCGGTCACTCCAACCTAACCTGTTACTGAGAAAATTAATCGAATGGAAAACTGAGCCAAAGAATATCGAACAAAATAAAACAGACAAGTTTACACCCCTAAAATTACCCAATATCAAAGAATGATCACTGAGTCATCGGAGGATAAGTCCAGAAGATTCTATGGCTTTAAGCCTGAAAAAGCGTTTAACCATAAAATTAAAAGGTAGCAAAAAATACAGGACTAAACAGAAACGAATATTTTACGTTTGATAGCGATATATTCTGGCTATGCTATATACGAGGGGCGTTCAATTTATTCTCGGTATCGATATGAAGGAAAATGCGAATTCAATTTAAATTGTTTTTATTTGTCAATATAATCTCCCCTTACATCAATGCATTTGTTACATCTTGAGATAAGCTTTTTTAAATCCTCAAAAAAATAAATTTCCTCTTTCTCTGCAAAACACCCATTTATTGCCGACTTTAGTTCTTCATCATCCGAAAATCTTTTTCCACGAAGAGATTTTTTCAAATCCGGAAACAGGAAATAATCACTAGGGGCAAGGTCTGGACTATAGGGTGGGTGTTGGATTTCTTCGAAACCACAATCTCGCGCAGCAGCCTTGGAAATTTGCGCCGTGTGAACAGGATGAAGCAAACACACCCGCGCGAGTTTACCCCGTCTTTTCTTTTTAATTTCCTCCCGCAAATTATGCAAAGTGGAAGCGTAGGATGTGGCGTTGATGGTTTCCCCTTTTTTCTTGTGCTCAATGAGCAAGATTCCCTTTGAGTTCCAAAAAACTGTGGCCATGAGCTTCCCGGCAGACGGAGTGACTTTGAACTTCTTCGGGGGTCTGTTCCTTCTTTATGCCACTGCATGTACACTGGTTTGCTTTCAGGGTCATAGTGGTGGACCCATGTTTCGTCACCAGTAACAATTCGATCCATAAGACCATCCGCGTTCTCACTACACATCTCCATATCACTTTCTTCTGTGGCGCTGTGAGCATTCGTGGCACCCACCTTGCACTGACCTTTGAAAGGTCAAGCTGGTCATGAAGAATGGTGTGAATGGTACCAATTGAAATCTTGGTGATCTCTGCAAGAACAAGTTTTTCGACTTCTTTGATGCTTTCTCCCGTACAAGCAGTAGCCAGAGCGCCGGAGCGGGGGTCGTCTTCAATGCTCTCTCTGCCTCTCTTGAACTAATGAAGGTGCGGAACCCTGGTAAACAGCCACCATCTCTTCATGAATAGTTTTTTGACTTTTTCCTTGCCTAGTGAGAAATTTAATTACAGCGCGATGCCCAAAAAAACACCATCATCGTCTCAGTTGCCATTATGATTCTGTTCAACTAGAGATAAAACGCGAAATAATAATCACATTTATATGAAATTTTACATGCACTATAATAATAGTATTACTTGATAAATAAGTCAACTTATATATACAACCACAGCTTCACCCCGATACCGAGAATATATTGAATGCCACTTTCTAAATTAACTTCTTAAATTTAATGAACATTAACCAACTAAAGATTAAATTTTGTGTACACAGCTCTCAAAATGCAGATAATCGGTACCTAAGGCACTTAACAGACAGAATCGTCCGTCGTCGAGTACATTTTACTTATTAATTTATTTTTTTGAGAAGTGTTTCCCACCCTCCACCCATCGATCACATTTCCTTAATATGTACATTTATCTATTTATTTATAAATAGCAATTGGTTGATATATTGACTACAAGACATTCTGTCCGCTACTGTATTGATATATTTAAGACCCAGAAATCAAAAATTTGATTCCAGCTTAAACCTGTTACAATCTTGAATGACGGGCTATCTACTTATCTCACTCTTATGACACTCAAGGCCGCGGCGTGTTTACAGCTGTCACTGCCACTTCTTGGCATCAGTCAAATTTTGTAAACAAAAATCTTTACATTGAAGCCACCAAAGTGCTCTTCAATGGATTGCTACATTGATGTGGTTGAATTAAGCATTTGTATAATATGTAATTCTGACGAAGGTGCTGTAAGCATTCTAGCCGATACTTTAGAAGGTGAAGGTGTTCTGTTGCACGAAGCTCTGGAATTCATAACGTGCATAAAAGTACCCCCTCCTTAGACAACATAAAACTGCAAAGTTATAATTTATTTATCCTAACAGGCAGACACAGGCGACAGTATAGATAAGGCTTTGTGTGAAGCTTGTAACGCGCGATTGCTGGATGCATATCGTTTCAAAATTCAAGCCTTGGAGTCCTACATAGATATGGTGGACAAATTCGTATACAAACACGATATCAAGCTGCAGGCAAACGAGTTGGTTCTCGATACAATTGATTCAGTTCCAAAGATATCCAGTCCCCTGGCAAGGAGTACAGTTAGACCAGAGATTGACACAAGCACAGATGCGGTTAGTTTTCTCATTGAATACCATTCGAGTAACAAGACGAAAGATAAACCCGAAGTGGAGCAAAAAACTGTTGAATCTCCAGAACCCACAGAAAATAAAGTAAACAGAATAATAACGAATTCAATAGTGAAACTCAAACACGAATGTAAAGTGTGTGGTAAGCTATTCAGAAAGAAGTCTAATTTTCTTGACCACATGCGTCTTCATACCAATGAAAAGAAATTCGTATGCACGTATTGTGATAAGGGCTTCGTTCAGATTGCAAATTTCCGAATGCATCAAAGAACCCATACGAAAGAGCGACCTTTTGTGTGTCCAGTCTGTTCGAAAGCGTACACTCAATCGAGTAGTCTCAAGGTACACATACGATCTCACACTCAGGAGAGAAACTTCGTATGTCAAATTTGCGGCAAAGACTTTACGAATTCATCAGATTTGAACAAGCATAAGAGACTGCACGACCCTAGCAAGCACTTGAAGTGTGAATTTTGTGGAAAAGTTTTTGTTCAAAAAATCAACTTAAAAGTCCATCAGAAAAATGTACATAAACAAAGAATTTAATTGTTGCTTGTAAATAAATGTCTAGGCTTATGATTTACATTTTTTTTTTGTTTCTGAGAAATAATAGCTGGAGTTTATGGTTACATTTTGAATATTGGTTAAGGGGAGTATAAATGGGCCTAGCTATGAGTGGGCTGGCGTCTCCACGAGGAACCCAAACATCCACCTTTTTCAGGCTCTGCGATACGGTTGTATGGAGGTGTTAAGCTACTGAGCAATCTCCCGTATAGCCTGTCAACTCTAATTGCAGCCGATTTAAAGGAAACAAACAACTGTGTGTCGATAATTTAAAAAGCACTCAAACCACGTCCGATCATGACAAATTCTAGTAACAATGTTGAAATAACAACACAAATTTCAAAATTAATTCTGAAGCGACAAATATTCCTTCCAAGGAAAAAGAGGGAGCTTATTCAACAACACTATATTCCCCCTTATTCTCTTAGTCGTGTCGCGTCACCGTGACAAAATTGTCTTCAATTAGTCACTTAAAGTGACTGAGACTTGTCACAGTGGCATGTGACATGACTAAGTGAATAATGGATTAACAGTTTGTGACCTCCCAGTAAGTTAGAAACGAAAAGGATCCATCAAGTGGGACACCATGCTCCTGACTGATTCTAAATTCTTCAACTGAGTAGGAAATTTCCAATTAAATAATACAAAATATATTTTAAATTCAATTATATTAACATAATTATGAAAATTCCACATCTTGATCTGTGTACTGCTCCACAGGCACAGCTCCCGTCGTGTTATCACTTTCCATCATTTCCACATCGCGACACGCAGCCGACTGCAATTCTCTTCTCACCTCGGGCGTTATTGTTGGATGTGAGTGTTTCCTGGGAAAACAAAAGCCATTGATTATTTAGTTCACGTCAAATTCGTTTAAAAACTCACTTAATGAGCGTCAGAAGTGCATCCTTCTGTTCTGAAGATATATCATTCTTGTACCGCTGAGCGAATGTGAGCAAACTTTGGTGCCATAGCACTGGCATTTCTCGCTTATCGTTCTCGAATCTCAGAAAGTGGAAAACTGCAGCATCAACAACTCGATACGGCAGTGCGTATCTTTTCTCCAGGAATATTCTGATGAATATTGAATTCGCTCCCGTGTAGCCCATTTCGCAGATTTTCAGTAAGCATGCAGCCGAGTGGAGAACTGGAATACCATTCTTAGCAATCACACTGCCAAAGATGATTGCTTCACGAAGCGTGCAATCGCCAGATTCCAGCAGTGGAAGGACGATTCCTTTCATGAATGCTGCTGGCTTGAAGAGAGCCCTTTTCAAAGCGTTGTATAGATGCATGTTCAGACGTTTGTATTCACAAAGATCATCACGGACGCGAGGAAGAAGGACCAGGTTGTAGAATCTTTGCGCCATAGCTTGGGATAAGACTGAACAGAAAATCCTGAGAAAGACAGAGATATTATTCGATGGCCCCTACCCGTACAACTTTTGAAATTCTCACCTTGTGCCTTGGAACATTGCAGCTGCACTCCAGTTGTGAGGTTCAGTAATGAAAAGTATCTGCTCCCAATTTCGTAGTTTGGGAATAATTTTAAAAGCCTTTGGTACCTTACCACTTTTGTAGCGCTTCATAACATCCCTGACACCCTCATACATCTCACGAACTCTGTAAAAAGGATAGCATAATGTACACCTTATTTCAAGCACTCGAGTCAAACGCTTTACCTCGGATCTATGTCTTCGATTTTAAGCGACCCTTGATCACTTAATTTTGATTGTAGGTCTCCTTGCTTTTCGGCAATTTTCTGCTTTATAATTTCGGATAAATTCAACGTCCTCTTGGATGCGGTTGAATTTTGAAAACGTTCAAATGCCTCCGTATCGTCTTTGTCAATCTGTAAGTCATCCATAAAATCATCGCCGGTGACTTGGTTTCTTTCGTCGTCCTCATCGAATTCTGGTACTGATGTTGCTAAACTGAACTTTTTGCTTTTCCTTACTGCTCCTAGAGTATCGGGGAAGTTCTCCTCAGTTAAATCGAGCTGTTGTTGTTTTGCAGCTTGAAGAATTTTGTGACTTGTTCTGCTGTCAACAACCTATAAAGAATATACGTATGTATTTGTTTAAAACCTTTTTCCATTCTTATAATGCCATACCGATTTTTCTTCTGCTCGAAGTCGCATTTTATCACGCTTATTTTTCGCCGCCACTTTTCCTTGGGTAAGTTGTTTGTCCAAGGGAATGTTGGTCTTCACTTGGTTCGTCTTTTTAGCTTTCCCCATATTTGATTTATTTATTAGTTATTGAAATTTCAAACAAATTGTTTTATTTTATACGAAGCACACGTGTTTTGAGTATAACTGTCAGAAAGTAAAAACTGAACTGTCAATACACACAATGACAAGGCTATGAAACAGAAATGAAAAAGTGTGCATGCTCAACCTTCCAATGGAAAATCAGTTGTTGAACGCCGTACGTCGGTAATACAGTTGTCGATTAAGTAGACTTAATTATATACTACAAAAGTGGTTTTACCCATGTGGAACATAATATTAGTTCACCGACTTCGAATAGTGACGTTTGAGGAGTTGTTTCCACTACTAAAATCTCAACGTAAGTTAGAAAAGTGTTTGTAACGATTTTAAAATTGTTTTTCAGCGAATCAATCGTTCTATTTGCCAACTGTCAAGCTGAGAACGCAATACGCAAAAAAGACAGTTGCCATCCACAAATTCACAATCAAAAATCCTCCATGAACCGTAAATTTCCGAAATTCCACCCGTAGTTCTCTGCGAATGAGGTAAGAAAGTGCCAGAGTTTGATATTCGTGTGGTCATATAAATGACAATTTAGTTCGTCGAAGTGACATGCATATTTTGGGTGAATTCGACAAACACTTGACCTGGATAAAGCTTAAGTAAGCTGCTGTGGAATGATAGCAGCCACCGTAAGGCTGGCATAGGCCCTTTGTGCTACCACGCGGTTAGTAAAGTGCTTTTAGTAAAGCAGAAGGAGAATTGATTGACTCTTATGACACTGATTTCAGTCAGGTTATTGAAGAAGTAGGCTTCCAGATATCTCTTTCTAGGGGATCAGAGAGTGTACAATGGTTTCTCCCGCCTCCTCGTCCTTGTAACTTCTGCAGCAGTAGTTGCAAGGAAGGCCTAACCTAGTGGCGTGAGTTCCAATGCCACAATGTCCTGTTATAACGCCAGTCAAAGTTCTAAGATTCGGCCTACTCAAGCTGATCAGGCTAAGCGATCGCTTAGGATCGAGCGAAGGCCAGATTTGTTTGGTAATGAGGCATCCTGTGATAGTTGACTATCTACCATTTAACATGCATGGATGGTGATCACCAAAAAGAGTACGGAATTGGTACCCTCTCTAGCGAGTTCGCTCGCTTCAGTGCTCCGGCATCCACATAAGTTGGATGTTAAAATACTTTGCTATCTCGTTGGGAGATAGGCGACAAATAAGCGAAGGCTTGCAGTTGAACCTGACTGAATGCAGAGATTTGATCAATGCCTGGCTATCAACACGATATCTGTGCTTGATATTACATTGTTTGTTTTTATCCGGTACAGAGCTTCCGTGATCGCTATAATTTCAGATGCTGCTTTAGAAAATCTTCTCGAAGATACGCTTGGGTATTGTATTAGGTCGGTGTTTCATGGTAGGGATCCGAAGTTTGTTAAAGATGGTAGAGTGTCCGGCGTTGTGCCCCTTCCACATGTTTAGCGATTTCAATCGAATCGCCGTGCTGGTAGCTACCATCCTGCTGAGAAAATCCATCGGCGGAAGGTTGCGGTGTTTATTTAATGCTATGCATATACATGCCATCTGTTGCACCCTTTCGAGCGGTTTGCTGATGAAGTGACAAAGATCTGATGTGTGTCGGTTTATCGCAATTTTGTTCAAGCCACCGATCCATCATGCTGACCGTACATTGCCGTCATTACCGGCAGTAATTCAGGTTAAGAAATTAATGCAATTTGTTGTGTAAGCCAGGTTTAAGTATAAAAGATGTAAACAAATTGTGAATAAATGTCAGCCAGTTAATCGAACTCTCTGAACGCCTTTTACTTAATTCTTGCTTTATTGCAGCAATTTGCTCCAAGTAACCAACTCCAAGTTTCAGTGCTTGGTGTAGTCATTCACGACCCGCTCCAAGTTTATGTGCTTGGTGCAGCTCTTCAGGAAAACGCTCCTGAACAGTATGTGAGTATGGGGATTTGTTACTTATGTCACTGATTATTGCAATTAATCTTCGTCATTGCATATTGCGTAGAAAATGTATTTCATGGAATTTATTTATTGAAACTCTTAGTTTAGCGCTGTATTCCTGGATGTTGGGTTTTCTCCCAGCTTAACTTCGCGTCCAGAGAAAGAATTTGGCACTGTTGCTTAGATTCCCCTAATATTTAGGAGATCAAACATTGGAATTTTGTGATATGAAACACGATATATATATTTTTTTTTATAAATATTTGTTTTATTTTGAAAATAAATAAAAAAATTTATAAGATTGCAGCTTGCAAAATCTAAAATTGAAACTTTTTATTTTGTAAGTTAAGGAATTAGGTAGACAACCACTTGAGTTCAAAAAATGTTTAATAGTATTTTTTGCTTTAAATATTTGTGTTTTTTTTTTGTTTGTTTTTGTTTTTCTTAAAAAAAGACCCATATCTTGTAATACATTATAGTGGTACAATGTAAATATTTTATCTAATCTCTAATATTTATAAGTATTGTTTATTTTCTCACTCAAACATTATTCTTAATGTAATATATTTTTGTTTTTAGTTTTGGTTTTTGTTTATGAAGCAAATTATATGCTGTTTGCGATTCACATTATTCAACGATTTATTTTGTATAATCTATGCATATTATAACACATAATACTTAAATTAAATTAACAAGTTGGTACCGAACTGAGAGCTGCTTAGCTGCTGCCAGTGCAGTAACGATAACGATAATTTAATACATTTCTCTTTGTTTTGGGAACTACAATTCGATTTGAGTCAATTCCATAATTTCTTTTTCGTCCAGAATTACACAAAATGACAAAAATAAGCCTTTTTTGTCTTCTAGTTTGTATCAGCTAAACAAAATACACGACTTTCCCTGCACTTAGGACTGGCTCTAGCCAGAATCTGAGCCAGGAAAGGATGGCTCCAAGACCAATGATGGGTCTGGTGCTGGCGTCAAGGAGGGCGACAGCTTTCGTTGGTTTTCCAAACGGAATCCTTTGCGATCCTAATGGCCAAGAGTTATATTGTGAAGAACAAGTGAAAGGGCGAAGTATTTGTCTGTAGCTACAGCCAGGCTGTGTTTAAGGCCTTCCTCAACCATTTAAACACATTCAGGATAATTCAGGAATGCACGTTTTCTCAGAATTTGATCGGCAGTCAAAATACACTGAGACTGGTCCGGATGGAAATGAGATCACCTATGAATGACAGGGATCAGAGGAGACATTCTTAAGACCTGAACCTCGAGAACACCACAAGCGCATGCTCCCAAACGTCTGCAGAAATCCACGGCGATCTTGTTATCACTTGACAGAAAAGACTAGGCGACTTACCAGCGCACTAATGGTCACAATAGCTTCGCCAACAAAACAAGTGTGCTTAGCCTAAGCAATGAAGACCCTCAGCGACGCCTGTAGAGAAGTTGACGACACTGCAGTGCACTTCCTCTGGCACTGTCTCGCCTTTGCTCGCATCAGGTGGCAGCTATTCGGTGCTGCCAAACAACAAAAAGGCATGCGAAGTAAACACTGGAAATCACACAACGAACGCAGGACGTACTGAATACCGAACGCTTCAAACAAATTGAACAAATTTACATGTAGATTAGAAATAAACTTCATTGCTTTTCCTTTATGGCATTGAGATGAAGAACAATATAAAATTTGGCAATTTCTTGTATCGAGTTGCAATCCTTCTCAAGGATAGAGTATACAATATTTGCTGTATTATTAAGGTATGCGTGTACATGTAATACTACTTGGGAGCGTGCTTAGAATTTGACATCTATACCCTTGCTATTTATCTTACATAGGTCTGCATTGGCTTTATTTATTTTTTCACATTCATGGGTACATTCGATAAAGATATCTTTAAAATGGTAATGGATTTATAGGTTTTTCTGTTTTTTGTTTGTTTTTAATCCCTAGTTAATATGTATGTTTAGCAAATTTAACCATAGTTCTACACACCAGTGTTTTATTTTTCTTATTAAAATTTCAATATAAAATAATTCGTAATAATTCATATGTATGTGTCATTCATACTCCTTGTCCATTTCTTTCATTATTTTTATATGTATATATATGTATGTAAATATATCCTAATTAGTTTTGGTTTTGTGTTTTCTTTCGTTTTGTATATCAAGAATTAGTTTAATTGTTATATCTGTTTGTATATAAAACAACCTATTGGAGATAAAATTGTGGAATTTTTTGTATTCTCAGAAGCATCCTTAAGGCTGTCATCGACTTGATAGCAGGCTCAGAAGTGAGGCAAAAACCACAACCCAGATAAGGGACGTTCCCTTTGTGCCACAGGAGTGTTGCATTGCTGCTGGTTCTTCTCCTAAAAATAGAAAAATTGTATTTATTTTCATTGAATCAGAATGTATTAATTGTTGAATTAAAGGCGGTACATTTGAGAGAGAGAGAGAAAGCTGGCAGAGATGTCACTTTTTTGCAATAACTTCCTTTGTTCCTCTACTACTCATTGAGGTAGGTAATGTGGTATACGTAATAATATGTAGTAGACCTAGCACTAAGTGCCAAAATGTACTAGAGTTATTAATTTAACTTTAGTTCAGTTGTGCTTGTGGGTTTCATACATGTCGTGACTGTCAACAGTTAACTAAAGAAAAAAAAATCTTTTTTGAATGAAATCTTTACTTGAATCGATAGTACGGTCCATATAATTTAATGTTTGAAGATTATTTCATGCAAATGTTGACCTTGACTGCGCCTCAAATGGTCCATCCGCTTAGTCCAATTTTGGCATACTCTTTCCAACATTTCGGCCAGTATCTCACGAATAAATGCTTCAACACTGGAAGCGGGCTTGTCTGTATAGACATGAGCTTTAATATAGCCCCACGAAAAATAGTCTAAAGGCGTTAAATCGCACGATCTAGGCGGCCAATTTGTTGCGCGTGCTGTGTGGCATGTGGCACCTACTTGTTGAAACCACATGTCATGCAAGTCGATCTCTTGCATTTTGGGCAAAAAAAAAGTTGGATATCATCTCACGGTAGCGCTCACCACTCACAGTTACGTTACGATTCGCATCATCTTTGAAGAAGTACGGTCCAATGATGCCACCAGCCCATAAACCGCACCAAACTGTCACTTTTTCTGGATGCATTGGTAGCTCTTGCAATTCTTCTGGCTGATATTCACTCCAAAATCGATAATTCTGCTTATTTACGTACCCATTGAGCCAAAAATGAGCTTCGTCGCTTGACACATGTGATGTCGCGATAAACTTTCTTAACAGAGCACGCATTTTGATAATAAAATTCAATAATTTGCAAGCGTTGTTGGTAAGACGATTCTTGGTTAAATTATAGACCAAACTGAAGATGTTTGACAGTGAAACAAAACACGAAACGTGCGTCAGCTGTTTAAACCAGTGTTGCCAAAAAGATAATAGCTAAAAAATCACCATTTATATCATGTAAATGACATCCTCTGATTGGCCGCTTGCGATAAAAAAAAACGCTGTCAAAAATGTTCAACTGACAAGAGAGGTAGAAGTCGGTTATCTCTAGTAAAGGGTGTTTTTTATTGACATTCAAATTTAATATGAAATAAAACACTTGAGGCTAATGTTAATGTCTACGATATTAACATTCAGCCCTATCACAGAATCCATTCGTAGCAAATCCACGAACTACGAGAAAATGCTCCCACACAATCCGAATGAAATCGTAATTCCGACGTAAAGTACTTGTCGTAGAAAAAAAAACATATTTCCATTTCATTCTTATTCAGTGATACCAACTTTCACGAACTTTCGAAATTCTTAGCAAACTTTTCACTACGATTCTACTGCGAATGAATTCGGTGATATGAATGTTCAGAGTTCGTGGCACATTTTCGATTACGATGGAATTCGTGATAGAGGTGATTATTGAATAGATAATTTTATGTCATAATCGCTCGAAGATTGGTACTTGAGAAGGCTTGGGAGTATGCCAAACCCATCTACAGTTGTTTTCTAGATTTTGAAAAGCCATATGACCAAGTCTCTCGACGTAAACTCTGCAGTGTTCTGCAGGAGTCCTCTTCTGAGGACCATTCAGTCTCTATATACAAAATGTAGCAGCTGTGTTCGGGTTAACGGTGCTTAATCAACACCTTTCACCGTGGGCGTTGGACTACGCCAGGGATGCGTTTTGCCACCTCTCCCTTTTATTGTATATAAGGACTGGATGTTGCAGCGCAGCTGAGGCGAGGGATGTTTCACAATGGGAGAGTTGAGGGTAAGTCTTTTCCTTTTTACAGATGACTTAGTTATCCTCACATCTTCCAGACGGAACAACAACGCGCACTCGATAGGTTTGTGGCCATATGTGCTAATGCAGGTTAACTTGGACAAATCAGAGGTTATGGTAACTTCCAGAACTCCTATTCAATGCACTCTACATGTTAGTGGAGACAAGCAGGTGGAGAAGTTCGTTTTTCTGAGCTATCCTATAAGGGGACAAGCGGGGTCAATTTTGAAACAGCTTCGAAGATCTGTAATCAGAAAGGCCGAGCTTGGTTTTAAAGCCAAGTTAGCGGTTTTCAACTCAGTATTCATTCCAACTCTCACCTTTGGTCATGAAATTTGGGTAACGACCGAAAGAATAAGATCGCGAATACAAGCTGCTGAGATGAGATTTCTTCGTGCTGTTGTGGGAATTAATTAGTCAACGGGATAGGGTGAGAAACACGGCAGTGCATAAGGAACTCAATATTGAGGAGCTGCTCCTTCGAACGGAAAGGGCTATGCTTCGGTGGTTTGGTCACGTGGCACGAACGTCGCCATTATCACCAAATCAGAGGCGATCATTCCATCACGACTTCCATCAGGTAGACGACCAATTGGCAGACCCAGGACGAGCTGGTTGGTTACGCTTGGGCATAGCGGATGATCGAGATCTCTCGTGCGTGCTTTACTGGAAAAACCCCGAAGATTGATATGTGAATCTGACTTGTTTTAAAATATTGGTCACTGACGCAGGGCCGTCAAGACCACACCAGACTACACACATGTATAGTGACAACATAAATAAATTCATGAATGAATGAATTCATTTGTGTAGAAAGTTGTTTAGCCTTCTGCCTACCATCTGTTGCGCAAAACAATTTTGCACATACCTCTTCCAGAACGTTTGATCAAAGTATTAGACCATGAGGGACAATATCTGAAGCGTTTATACCGAAAATGTGTGCTTAACTTAAGCCCGAAAAACTTATTTAACATCCCTATTTATACCTTACACATTTCTTCATTTTCCCCAGCTTTAAAATTGTTCTTCATTTTAATTTACTCGACCTTTTCAATTCAAAAATAGAGTGTTCATAAGCCAGTGGTGGTTCTCTACACCCCTAACGGTAGACGAGTATGCGAACTCCGACAAATTGACACGTATGATGGTTGATCAGAGAAAAATGCCAAACACTCAGATATTCATACCGCTTGACAATTGAACTCTTCCAATCTAATGGAATGTCGATTGTGAATTAAGTCGATGTGAAAAAATTAAGCAAAATGTTTGTAGGGAGCAGGTATTGTAATCTAATTATAACTTTCGGATCCTCCGAAAATGTTGCTTTTAATTTAATGGATGAGAAAAGGGGATTAAGCTTGACCACACGTTATGTGTTCGGTATAATTTTTTATTTGAGGATTTTCGATTACATAGGAGCAGTGATTTTTGTTGCGTTTGAACATGTTCACGGTTTTTTTTAACTTGCAATCCATTCCCAAATAAAACTGGACTGGCCGATACCGCACATTAAATTGAATTGAATAATGAATGGGCACGATTTAAAAGGCATAAATGCGGTCCTCGAGTATTAAATAATTTGGTTTATAGTATTTAACGCTTTTAAATCGAGTAGGTAAAAAAGTGTATGAATTGTGCATTAGAGTGATGCTACACACGTGGACGTTTTTTTTTCTCAGTCCCAATTAGATCCCGGAGGCATGTCCGCGAAACTATGTGGTTCTATTTATATTTCTGCGTTGAACATGTCAGCGAAACTATATGGAATATGTTTAAGCAAAGTATGCGGATCGATTGGTACTAGTTCCGACAGTGGACATAGTTCCAGGAACTATGCAGGCCCGGAACGACCCAACTCTAATTGTACAAACTAGGTGTCGATGTCTCAGTCTATGATAACTCAGCTCCGGTCCAAATAGTCTTCGAAGTGGAGCACCTAGGAGAAGAGCTTATCGTGAGCAACGGCAGACAACTAGCCAGAGATCGAACTAATTTGAGAGGCTTGTTGATTGAGGCCTTGTTCCACCCGGATTGTAGCGCGTGGTAAAGGAGACGAAGATAAGGCTCTGTCAATCCGGCAGCAGGCTCCCAAGTTCCACAGGCAATGCAAGAATACGAATCGAAAAAGTCGAACGAGAGTATACTCCTCCTCAACTTCGATTTACCCTTCAGGTGTCAATCAGATAGAAGTGCACGGCTAATACCGACATCAATAATTCGACCATCCACGTCTACAGCTATGGATAGAATGTGCTAAAGGGCACAGCATTGTTAAAGATGCACTGCTCGATCAGAGTCCCCGAATAAGAGAGTGTTTCAATATTGGGATTACCACTAGTTGATATAACCATTTTTATTGTCAAGCGGCCATTAAAGTAATTTCGACAATTGATCAGAACCAAGCTGATCGCATGCTGCCGGGAAGAGCTGAAAGTTCAGTTCAGTTCTCAGCACAAAACACTAAATAGCTATATGCTGGGTCTCAGACAGGGATCTGATTGGCAACAGCTAATGAACTTCCCAGGAAAGGTTTTCATGTTCTGAGACTGAGCCATCCCAGGAAAACCTGTTGATTAAGCCGTCTCTTGCGGACGTTAGGAAAAAAGGGGATGAAACAATTATTGAGGTAGCAAACAGAAGATGTTGCTGCGCTCTCTGCCAGGCTACGAAACTTTTCGTGTGCTTGATTCCAAGTTGAGCAGTGCAATAAACAACAGACTCCTTCAGCGCGACAAAAAGTTGCTAGCAATGTTGGTTAGAGCACTCACTGCGCAATGTCCTCTGAAGGACCACAAAATGAAAATAGGATAAGGTGCCTGCAATATCAAATACGCGGATATCGTCTGATGACCTAAAACACTCCACCACTCAACGACAAATAGGTTGCAGAAGTTGCAATGAATTGGCTGTCTTGGAATAACAATTTCCGTGCGCACCTGCCCCACAACAGCTCTAGAAGCTATATTCGGGCTAACCCCCTTACCAATCTGTATTCGGAAGGCAGCTGCTGGATACGCCATCTTCAAACTTCAGCTCGAGTATAATTACAAACCGGGTAACTTAACGGGTCACATTAGTGTATTCAACTCAATCCCTAAAAGAGGCATGTTTTGTACAATGTCGGATATTTGGGTGAGGCAACATTGTTTCTGTAGGCTTTTCGAAGTTGAAATATTGCATCGCGAAAGATGGTCTAATGGTGTCCCAGCACTAGACCGTAGAAGTCCGGTATGGCACACTGGCGAATCAAAGATGGATTCTGGAGTAAGAGCAGGAGTCTTTGGACCCAACACATGGATCGCCGAACCTATGGAGGCGAGTCCTACTATGTTCCCAGACGAAATTCACACCATCAAAATCTGCGACAGTCAAGCAGCGTTAAAGGCAATGAACGTCTGATCTAATGGGGCCCATAACAGTCAGATGTTGCTATGACGCTCTACAATCCCTTGACAGGTACAACAAAATAGTTGGGCCCCTCAACACAGAGGGATTGCAGGCAACAAACCCGTAGATGAGCTCTCGAGGGCTGGCTGGGAATTTGCGTCCATCAGTCCTGAACCGTACTATAATGTCGATTGGACAGCAGTTACAACTCTGATTAACGAATAGGAAAAAAAAAAAACTTCGTCTAGACCATTGTATGCATGCATGGTCATGGTCTTAGATAATCCAAACGATTAATCCGTCCTTATTCATATAAGGAAATATTCCTTCATAGTAAAGAAAGCATAAGAGTTCTAAAGAGCCGTCTTACAGGCGGTCTAAACTATAACCTTAACAAATTAAATCTGTGCCAAGAGAAGGTTCGTCGGTTTTGCCTCGAAGAGAATGAGACTTCTGAGCACATCTTGTCTGTTGATTTAACACCAACCCTTCGATACTGGTCTCAGTGTCGTTGCCTGCATGGGTTGTAGTAATAATTATATGGGTAGCGCTACAGCCAGTAGAAGTCCTAGCTTCTCAGTAACCGCTCGTATTGTACGTGCTATTGTTCTCTCACGAGTGGATGGCAGTTCTATGCGGACTCCGGGCGGCAAAGTTTGAGAAGCTTTTTCTAGACAGTTAGACCCTTTGAGCATTATCAGCGACTCGACCAACTCCACGGCCACAACAAGAGAGGATTGTGCATGAGGGAAAAATAGATGCTTGCGTTCTTAACAAAAATAATGTCAAACGGGGCTCCAAGAAAACGTTAAGGTAAATGTAATGTTCATAGAAAATTACCTTGCCATCTCAAAAACTATAGGAACGTCGAGCCATAAACCATAAATCAAGCACACATATCAAAACTAAGTGTACAGCATGTAAATCACATTAGGAAATGGGGTTTTCATCTAACGTGGTCAATTAAGTGTTCACTAATCAAAAAATGTAAATGTTTGGTTATTTGAACTATCTAAAGAGTCACCTGCGCCAAGGCTTTGAAGGGGCCAATTATTGGTGACCTAAATTTCGTTACGTTTTAGGTTTACGACCCGCTGTGCCTATAGTCTTTGAGATATTCTCATATTTTTTGGTTTATTTTTCTTGCGCCGTTTGAACTTAACGCTGACTGTATATGCAGTGGCTTTTTTGACGAAGAAGAGAGAGGGCTCTCTTGACTACTTTTCTCATTGCCCCTGTCTCTGTCAACTGGGGCCCAGAACACTGGATACTTTGACAAAAATCCCTCTATTGTATATTTGCAGCTTCATTAATGTCCTCTGGGTCCAGTGCGACCTCAGTTAGCCTCGGCACACGCCCGTCTTCCTAACAACACAACCTAA
This sequence comes from Eristalis tenax, assembly GCA_905231855.2. NCBI lineage: Eukaryota > Metazoa > Arthropoda > Insecta > Diptera > Syrphidae > Eristalis > Eristalis tenax. The sequence goes on from HG993128.1 coordinate 7,752,426, forward strand.
CCTTAGCTGTTTGTTGATTAATATGGAGCGCTAAACATACGTGGGTATTTAAATTAATTGTCCGAATTTGTACTTACCATTTAGAACATGCACAGCAACTGTTACAGCGATGACATTACTAAGCATGCAGGTGTAGTTCCCGGAATCTTGCTTATTCGCGTTAGCAATGTACAAGCGACTTAGGACTCTTCCTGGTAATATATCAGTTTTGACACTAAAAAAGAAGAAAGTCATATATACATATTCGGTGGATGAATCTCTTTTTCTCTTTAAAATGTTAACGAAATTTAATTCGTTCAAACTTAAGGTCCAATTATAATGGTATACACAGAACTGATTTGACAGTAATATAGTTTCGTTGAGTTTCGTTCATTTTTGCTTACTTGTAAGCGAATCGCACACAGTTTAGTTTGAGACCGAACCGGCGCGTTAGTAATTATCAATTTACATTAAACCTTGTTAATGTCCACGCTCAATAAGTGAGAGCGGAATGAACCACTTCTGGTGACATTTCGTTGGGGTCCGAAATATACTTTAGTCGACATAGGTCAATTATGGTTGGGCCTTCTTGTTACAAACAGAAGGCATGGAGTGACCAGAAAACGCATTTAAGACCCTCTTCAAATGTTCATATGGATTTTACTGTACCTGATTCCGCCACGACTAGTGTCATAGTTCAACATTCGATTTCCGTGCTTCCAGGTAATATATGACGACGGTTGAGGAATCTTTGTTATATCACATTGAAGTTCGATCGTACTTCCTGTTTTGTAATACTTCTCTGGAGTCGAAGACCCTCTCTCATCGACAATCTGTACATGTGGAACTATCGAGAAAAACGTTCATGAGTATGCGACAAGTGTCATCTCTGTACAAAAACTGTTACCAATAACTGTAAGATAAACTAGTAGAACTAGAGGTGGATGTGATGAGACCTGGCACTCATACGGTCCTTCATCTCGTTCGTTTGCATACTGGATCATCAGTTTCCAGTCGTTTGGTTCATCAAATTCAAATGCATACCTGGAATCACTGCTGTAGGTGTGTCGCCCAAATGTGATTAGGGTTAATTCATCTCCCTTTCTTCTCATCCAGGAAACCTTTAAAAAAAATATGGTCTGTGTAGCTGGAGGTCACTTTAAGGAGCTTAGGTCTGCTCTTACTGTTTTGCCTTGCAGATCATTGACTCGGCAATGAAGATACACGTTCGATCCTAGTTGTGCACTTATGTTGACTGTTGTATATGGATCGGCGAAGAATGGAAATGGCTCGTGAGTTGTTGTGTCCATTGCATGAAAGTCATCGTCGTCGGGTGTGTCTGTGAAGGGGGACGAGAACTCTTGCCAGAAGTTCTTTGGAAATAGATCAAATGGATCACCAGCTTTTGGTCGTCTTACTAAAGGAGAAGGAAACGAAAAATATATTTTGGAAACTTAAATATACAGTTTGTAATTATACATTTTGGAAAAACACAAGAATCGGACACCGACTTTTCTCAATGGTAGCTTGTAATAATTCACAAATACTCATCTGGAGTTTCCACAGGAAAAAAAAATTGACTATCAGCGATGAATGCTTCTAAAATAAATACATTTGCAGTTCAACAGGCTTCTCTTTCGCTGGAGTTAGGACAATGTCGTAGACACTCGGACGAGACACAAATTACCATGCTGACAACCTTCGAGAGCGAAACATAATTCCAACAATCGAGACAAATTGGCGAAATTATCGGTGATATGCTGCTGTTTTTCAACAAAGGGTGGTATGCAAATGAAGTGTATTTGATTAATTTGGGATGAAGTTAAAAATAAAAAGGGTACAACATTTCTGCATTGTTGATCCAGAAAACGAAAATGGACTTAATTCAAAATTATACCAAGATAATGTCCCAAGATACAATTCATTTTTCTGCATATAATCCTATCCAAAGGACTGTGTTGGCATGTAGGAAAAAATAACTTGAAAAATGTCTGTGCAACGACACAGAAGGACGTAGTTAGATCTATAAAGATCAACACGGTGTGGGCCAAGTCCCCTACGTATTCCAAATTAATTTTAAAAAAGTTCCATGCATTCAAAAAGTAGGCAATACAATAAAATTTGAAAAATAAAGGGTGTCCCAAAATTAAGTAGGATTTGAATTTGCCGCCATTTGTGCAGTAAATTGTGGATAAAACTGAAAAAAAAAAAACATTTGACAGCTATTAGTTACGGATTCAGAAATGAAGTATTATAGAGATGCCCAACTTCACAGCTGATTGACCCCTAGTCCATCGACGAGTTTCAGATGCTTTTTGACAGTAAATCATGAATTTTTGACAGTTAATCACGAAATAACGTAAATGCCGTTCTCTGATTGGTCAATTTGGCTTTAGAAAACAAAATAAAAACTGGTTGTCAAAACTCTTAAGGTGCAAGAGAGGTAGAAGTTGGGCATCTCTATCATACTTCATTTCTGTTACGGGTTAGTCAAAACGTAGCGTAGCACGATACAAAAAAGTATTTTGAAGTATTTGATTATTGAACAATATCTCAAAAAATAATGAAAATTTGGTTCGAACAAAATATGGTCGTCAGCTGTGAAGAGATTAAATGAAAAATTCAGGGAGAGTGGAGTATACGGAGACGCAATTATTATCTTCATCAAGACGGTGCCACATACAGCCCGTGACACCATTATTTTATATTTGAAGTCAAGAGCAACAAACCAAAAATATACATTACATCCCCATTTATTCAGAATGGTGATGCAAAATTTGAACAATATCGTCCAAAGCCGTTAAAACCCTTCGCTCAATATGTTTTTATATAAATAGCCAATAACTCTATCCAATGTACTTTATGTGGGCGCCAGGTTCAATCACCGATCCACGCCTCCACCTCTTTCTAGCCACTGACAATGCTCAAATGGTACTCCTTTCTAGAAAGAACCTTCTCAACTTCTCCGTTCGGCGTCGGCATTGCACTGATAGAACAATAGTACGTACGAAACAAGTGGTTGCTGTGGAAACTAGGCTCTGGTCCATCTAGGACTGTCGTGCCACCGATATTGTTATTGTTATGTACTTGTAATCTCTTATGTGCAATCTAAAGTCAAAAAACGGTGTGTTATTTTCATTTAAAATCTTGCCTTAATGGATGGACACTGTGCCAAAGGGAGACCGTTTACCTGTACATATTTCAGTGGACTCTCCCTAAGTCGCATATTCACAGGATACCATGATTTGTTCGAGTTCGAAGGGGTTTTGGGTACATTCGAGTTAGAGAGAGAAACATTTTTCGCCTTGCCATAGTTCCGTAACATGTAACTAACAATTTTTTGAATTGATCTTACTACCAACTTGCACAGAAAAACTACATCAGCTCTGTTGAACTGCCTAGTATCAACTAATTTTCGAGTTCCAACTGAAATTTTACTAAATCAAATTGTTCTTTTGCTTCTAGTGGCGTTGCACAAGCTGGAGCATTATTATCCATGCGCCCTACATGACCTAACCATCTTAGGCATTAATCGTAGACGCCTGGCTAGGCACATGGTAATCCGGAAAAATCCTCAACGCATACAGGACCAACGATTGAACGCAGAAACTTTCTCTCGAAGGGCCGCTTTCACACCCGCTAAATTCGTCGCTGATTTTCAATTTTGTTGGCAAGGAAATCAGGTTGTATGCAAATGAAAGGTCTCCTGTGTGAAAGCAGATAAGTTGTATAGTTTTAGGTTGGTGTTGTATTTTCAAAACACCACCCCTCACTTTCAAACTGCGTTAAAAATCCCGGCAAATTGTGTAACAGTGAACTAACGTGGACTGACTATATAGACAGTGTAGTACCAAAGGTACATGCGTCTCTTAGAGGTTTGTCAAAATTTAAATTCAAATCAAATTTAAACTACCAATCAAAGTAAAAGTAGAACTTGCCAAAGCACTCTGTTTTCTAACTGTAATAACATCTCTCAGCAAACATTGTTAAAAGCAATCAACGCGACTGCACGGTATGTCTGTAACCTTCGCAGATTCGATCATGTCTCGGACCAACGTCGCATATTTGTTGGCTGTAAATTGAAGACATTTTTAAACTACAGGTCATGCGTCCTATTCTTTAAAATCATTCATAGTAAACAGCCTAAATAGCGGTATGAAAAATTAACTTTCTGTCGATCGATCACATTGAAACCTACTGTTCATACATGTCTAACATCGCGCAGGCATTTATTCATTCATGCTGTACACCCGTGGAATCATCTTCCCTCACAGGTACGGCCCAAGACCGAGTACAGACAATTATGTTCAGCTTGTTTTTCTCACCTCTCCAATGTGAACTGAAATCATTTCCTAAACTAATCTTTTTAAATTTGGTAGCAAGTACAATAATTCTAACGTACGAGTAGTTCTACTAGGCTCTCACATTTAATTCTTTTTAAATTCAAACTTGAAATATGGAAATGTACTAGGGCCGAGTTCATAAACGTCACAATGCGGCAGCCCTGCAAGATTTGCGTTCATAAATGTAAATAAACTGCAGTGACTGTGCATGAGAGCAGTCGTTCGTTTTGCAAATGCGTTCATAAAAGCAATGTGACAGTCAAACGCGATCAAATTGGCAGAGATTTTTGTTTTGAAGTGGACTTTTTCATGCGAAAATGGTTCCTTAGAACATCATACGGAAATTCTCTTATTTTTTTAAAGGAAATTTCTGTTATTTGCAACGTGTTTTGACTTCCAATTCTTTTTAGTTAAAAGCATGGCCCTTTTGCTACTTTTTTGACAATGCTGACCTGCTGCAAACGTGCGGCAGTATTCGTGCTCATAAATGTATTGAGATAATATTTTGTGCAGTGCAGGGGCAACAATATTGCAATTATGAACTCAACCTATGTCATCATCACTTTATGTATTCAATCAATGTAACATTATAAGCCCTGTACTTAAACAAGAATAGTATATTCTTAAAGTGCAGAGATGTATTGAGTGTAGTTAAGTAGAAACTAAGCGCACTTACCAAGATGGTAAAAGCGAGTATAGAATTGTGAGAGAATAATTCCTTTTATTTTGCTTTTATGCAAACAAAAATTCAACTTAAGGAGTGAAAAAAGAGGCCACGAATTGAGAGAATGTGTACGAGTTAGAGGGAGTTTCGACTTATGGAGATGTCAACTTAGGGAGAGTCCACTGTACACGGATTGTATATTATTTTTTGTATCGCTAACATTTTCTCGAGAAATTTTGTTTGACATTCCAAGGATTAAATACAGAAATGAAGTATGATAGAGATAGAGAGCCCAACTTCTACCTCTCTTGCCCCTTAAAATTTTTGACAACCATTTTTTATATTATTTTCTAAAGCCAAATTGATCAATAAGAGAACGGCATTTACGTTATTTCGTGAATAACTGTCAAAAATTCATGAATAACCGTCAACATTTTCATCATTATCCGTCGAATTCGTCGAAGGACTAGGGGTTAATCAGCTGTGAAGTTGCGTATCTCTATCATACTTCATTTCTGGCTTTCAAAATCGGTATTAACTGCAAGTGTTGCCGTTGTTTTGTTTGAATATTTGTATTTATTCCATCACTTATTTATACATATATCTTTTTTCTCATTTTAAGGATTTTTTTTTCTAAAATTTCCCCTACCACCTCCTTCCATAGTAAAAAAAGCTTATTTTTGACCCCTCTAAAAATATCGTTATCAATTTTTGGCACCAAAATTATCGTACTCCGTCCCGTCTACCTCAATAACATTAATTTTTACCATCAGATGTTATAAAAGATTACCATCAGATGTAAGTAGAACGAAATATTGCTCAAACCACCCTTGCAAGCACTTCATGAGAGAAGTTTTAGAACGTCGTGGTTTTGATTGTCTCTTAGATTTAATTTCCGATGTCCTTGTCGCATACGGATAGTCGTTCATCTTTATAAGAGATGCCCAAGCGTCTCAGCTTCTGCTTGTGCCGTGTGCCAGGCCAGCAACAACTGTGCTCCCCACAACGGCACAAAAACAAAACTGAATAGGGTTAACCCTCGCCACCTGTAAACTCATGTTGACCAAACCACAACGAGATGACTAGAAAACACTTCGTGCGATCGCTGACGAGTCATGTGGTTGCTGATTGAATGATCCCTTCAACTATCTTCGTCAGATTTACTCTCATTGTCTAGCAAAATGGTACAAATCGATTTTTAAACTTTAACTTTAACAGCAACACCTTAACTCAACATCAGGGCTTTCATATTTTTCCTCAACACATTTCAACACAAAATCCCATGAACGTGGTGTTTTCTAATGAAAACTTTCAATTACCTCGACAAACGTGAGCATCCTTTGAACAGAAATACTTGACCTAGGCTCTCCTTTGATTTTCATCAGAATAAAAGCTAAAGATTACTTTTAACGCTGCAAAGTTTAAGATTCTCAATCTGGATATAAAAGGATCTCATCCCATTCATCTCAAGGATTACAAACTACAAAGTAATTAGTAAAATACTGCACATGAAATCCACAAAGCCAACGCAATCGTAAATCCTGACCTTGGTGGCCTGGGCTGGGCAAAGCGCCCAAAGGTATCGTTTCAGCCTGTTCAGTACCGAGTACACAACTATTAGCTCTGCGTACATGTTTGTGTGTAAGTGTGTGTATGTGTGTCCCCCCTTAAAGTTTTCCTTTCGGTTTTTGTGTTGAAATTAAAACTGAAACTGGACCACACACATATCACATGCAAAAACACTGCAATATCCCTGCAGAGGTACCCTCCGAGACTCCAGCTGCTGATTAAAGATTCCACCAGCAATTCCCTGTAATTTAAACACTTGTGCGTTTTAAACTTTACGAAATGCATTTCCGAAGGATGCCTTACATCCCCCAAATGTGTGCGAGTATGTTAATTGAATATCGGCCAACTCGC